>OZ002744.1:88292471-88892471 GCA_963924295.1 Dioctria rufipes
CAACCCACCACCACGATCTTCACTATGGACATGGAGAATTATCATATATCCAGCGAGATTGCTGATTAGGATTTTACTGCTTATTCATAGCTCCCATACAACTTCCACTACTCACCTCAGACAACATATCATACCACATTAATATCATAACACAGCGTTCGTCTATGTGTTAGAGCAAGGCAGATGATAAGAAATAACATTGGATTTTGCTGCCGAACTCTCATAGCCTAACGCAGAAAAGGATCATGGGAGGCATTTGCTCTGGATCGCATTTCGGATGTGAAACACAGAAAAAAAAGTTTATAACTTAAGATATAAAAAATAAATAATGAATTTGATGTGAATAATATGGGAATCTTACATTTTCAACTTTCACTACTCATCTACAACATATTCCACATATTACTCACAGATCTCAAGTACTCATCTAAGGCAACATATTATACTATATTAATATAATAACTACGCCTTCTTGCATCAAAACTTTTACTTTAATCCACTCCAACCTAATTTCATGGTGAGATTTAAAGATGAATAAATAATACTTCCATATCCTACTAGAATTATATCATTCCAAATACCCACTCTCAACATCGCGGTCTTCACTATTAAACTTGAAGCATTATCAACTTTTTTCCGAATTTTCTGATACTCGTACAACACCATTTCGAGGAGATAAATACCAAACACCATCCATTTAACTTAATACATAACTTACAGTACCCACTCTAAACCCCGCACCACGATCTTCACTATGGGCTTGTAGAATTATCAACTATTTCTTCCTTCATACTCCACCATTCGGGCGATACTTTTGAGGAGATAAATATCCAGCGAGATTGCTGATTAGGATTTTACTGCTTATTCATAGCTCCCATACAACTCCCACTACTCACCTCAGATAACATATAATACTACATTAATATCATAACACAGCGTTCTTCTATCAAAGCTTTTAATTTAACCCACTCTCAACTTAATGGTAAGTAAAGAATGTACCTGCCCTAATAGTAACTATATCAGCTTCATGTGGAATATTTTTTAGATATAGAAGTCAATCAAATCTCATAACAGCGTAACTGCTTGATTTATAAAAAAAACTCTTCTACCTTCATATGCTTACCACAAGATCATATTATGAACATGAAATTAACACGTTCTTATCTAGCCATTCATAGCTCCCATACAACTTTCACTACTCACCTCAGACAACATATCATACCACATTAATATCATAACACAGCGATCGTCTATGAAAGCTTTTAATTTAACCCCACTCTCAACTTAATGGTAAGTAAACAATGTACCTGCCCCCAATAGTATGAAGATAAAATTATCATATTCTTATCAGCTTCATGTGAACTATGATATCGGGGAATCAATCAAATCTCATAACAGTGTGACTGATTGAGAAATTTTATTGAAAATAAAAAACAATTCGTCATAAAGACTTTTCAATACAAACTCCTAGATACAAAAAAAACATTAATCGCTCAATTTTCCTGCTTTACTCGGCTATATATGTTTACGCAAGATATCAAATTACCAGCGACCTGGCCACCTTTTCTAATGCTTTAATTTCCATTACTTCTAATGATTTCATGTGTCTTACCATCCCAAGCAGCCGTGATCAATTTTTACACATCGAATATCATAACATGATCACTCTTGTTTATAAAAGACACCTACAGACCACAACTTACGTAATAGTTGTTGTTGTTGTTTTTTTCAGCAAAAGAAATTTTCAAGTATATCTTCCACTACTCATCTAAGACATCATATTTCACAGATTAATATCGGTTGTTGTTGTTTTCAGTTAAAGAAATTGGGATCTTACATAAATCGCTCAATTTGTTTACTTTACTCGGCTGCTGTGCGAATTTGTTTACTTTACTGTACTGTACGAATTTGTTTATGCAAGGAATCAAATTAGAAGCATTACACATTACAAGATTAAGCATTTACTAATTTCCATTACATATCTAAGTCAACATATCTACCTACATTCACCCCAACCAGCTTCACCTGATCTATTTTTAGATATATGGTTACATGGTGCAATCATGTTTATAAAAGGCACCTACAGATTAATATCATCAAATCTTTAATCCACAACTTAGGTTATAGTTGTTGTTGTTTTTTGTTTGTTTTTGAGCTACTAATATTAATTACACCTGAGAAGATAGCTAATATCTCGTACCATAGCCCGTAGAGGATTTCTGATGAAAATTTTTACCCCATAGTACTAATACTATTGGCATGAACAAAAAATATCCTAGGGTTAACTTGAATTATTACTACTACTAATTATACCTCAAAAGGTAAGATCACTAATATCTCGAAACCCATAGCCCGTAGAGGATTTCTGATAAAAAATTTGTCCACCCCTATTACTAAGACCCCCACTGACACCTTCTAGAATCTATTGGTATGAACAAAAATATTCTAGGATTAACTTGAATTATTACTAATATTAACTATATCTAAAAAGGTAAAATCGCTAATATCTCGTGAACCATAGCCCATAGAGGATTTCTGATGAAAATCTTGTCCCCCAACAGTACCAACACCCTATCCACTGGCACCTCCTAGAAGCTATTGGTATGAAAAAGAATAGCATAGTGTTAACTTTATTTATTGCTAATATCAGTTCAAAACCAAAAGCCCACATTTAGGCGCAACACTTGAAAACAGCAAAATCATAATAAAAAAGCCTACATTTAGGCACAGCACACCATGGGCAAAAAAAAAATTGAATTATTACTTAAAAGTTAATGTCATCTGCTGGTCAGCCAGACGGTAGGAAAGGAATTCTCCTGGCATGCCCTGTGACGTATACCACTAGACGGAATCCCCCTCAGTGGCCCAGAAGCCGAGTCCAGAGCCACCAAAATAGTTGGAATCTACCTTGCACTTTTTGTATGGAAAAAGTGGGCCAGAAACGCCATAGTGTAACTACTGTTATAGTGCGATGATGAACGCTTAGTGAAATCTTCCCATAGTTGGTGTCCCCTGTGGTCATCCAGCTTTAAGGCGTCATGTTGTAGTGCTTCTCTATTTGAGACTGGGAGTTTATGTAGTGGTTATAATGAATCTACGGGTCATGGCGAAGCTCGGATGGCTGAGCGCTGAGTGTATTTAAGTCTGACAGTTTTTTCTTGACATTGCGTATAATAAACCCACGGCTCAGGGTGAAGCCCGGAGGGCTGAGCGTTAGGTATGTTTCAAGGTTGGAATTTCTTCATTGCTCGTAGTTAACCCACGGCCCAGAGTGTCTATCTTGGACCTGCCTACTCGATACTAATACGATATAATTCCAAAAGTAGTAGTACGTTTTCCTTGATTTCTCGGTCATTTCTTAAACAATTTTAATAATTCATGGATCTATTTGGTACAGAAGAGATTGGACTATGTACTAGTGTATACAGTTCGGCACCACCGCTATTCCTTTGCAATGCTCGTGGAGGGGGGATGACAAATGCTATACCTACACTGTTATTTCAATATCTTGGCTATCTTTAATCGAATTGCCTTGACTTTTTTTAAGAAACACATGCATACGCACGCACACACAAACACACACACACACGCACAAAAAGACTGAACAACTTAATTGCCGAATCGCGTGATAATAGCTTAAATATTATGTATTTCATAGCATGGATTTACATCTCTACCCACACCACCCATGCCAAATTCCTGCCTCTCCAACATAGGCACCTATACTCAAACCGGCCAGCGTCGGCGGGCTACCCTTATTCTTATAATAAATATAAAATTGCAAATATTTTAAACACATTAATAATGTTTAAGCTTTATTACTATGTGCGGATGTAGTGTACTGCCCATGTGCAGTTGTTGCTTGCTGTCTCGTATCACTACAGAGTTGTTACGTTTTAGACTTCTGGTATAGGTAGGTCTAGGATGATCAAGTTACATTCACACAATTCTAATAAACCTAAGTAGTTGTTCTATGCCGATCCGACATAACAACTTTAGCTTCCAGGATTTCACCACAGATGGCGCCACCATCGCTAAGTCGGTTGAGCCCATACTAAGTGTCGGTTTGTGCCTTGACTGTATTGGTTTATGCCCTGGATGCACCATTGACTCTTGATTGTACTGTTTTATGTGTATGATACACCATTGAGTCTGGCCTGTCTAATGTTTTGGATACACCATTGAGTCTTGAGCGGCTTATGTTGTCTTGGATGTGTCATTTGGTCTTCACTAGCCGGTACTACCAGCATGCTCCGGTACTATGATTTTCTTGGATAGATATGTAGTGGGCTTAAATGTTGCCTTTTTTTATTATGATTTTGCTATTTGCAAGTGGTGCGCCTAAATTTAGGCTTTGGTTTTGAATTAATATTAGTAATAATTAAAGTTAACACTAGGAAATTTTTGTTCATGCCAATGGATTCTAGATGGTGGTTAGGTGGGTGGTATTATATTTTGTTACACGTCTAACAAACTTAGAGGTATTTTGTGCAGAACCAAAGATCTGGATGATCTACTTAGTAAGAGCGGCATTTACTCTTTAAAATGTTCTTCGTGCGATCTCACCTATATTGGGCAATCATCGAGAGCTGTGAAAGAAAGATGGAAGGAACACAACAGACATATAACAAAAAATGAATCCAATCGATCCAGTATAGCTCACCATATTTAAAATAACAGCAACCAAGAAATTCATATAACAAATTTCAAACTAATAAATGCAGTAAGAAATAACCAAAAACTGGATGCATGGGAATCGTTACTTATACATAAGAATGCAATTCAGTTAATGAACACTGGAGAACCTCCTATCGAAAGTAGACTATTTCACCTCTTGGACACAGATCATTAAAATTGTTATCGTTCGCCTATCACTTTTGTTAACGGATTGTAAAAACGTATTGCGTTATCAAATTTGGGGCACTGTTTTCTTTCCATTTTATCATAGTGGACGAGTCTAGCTATTCATATATTTTTAGTTTGAAAATAAAGATATCTGAAGATGGTAGCGTGGCTACTGAAAACGTTAAAGAAATAAATCAAAAATAGTGGAACAATAAGAAGACTTTTATTTTTCAAACTGATAGAATTATTAACATTATAATGGCCGTAGAGTGTACACATGTGATAGATGTTTGTTTTACTTTTACTCTACGGAAAAATTAGCACCGCACATTTCTGAATGCGAGAAGCAATATTATTACAGGATTATGTTCTCCTCTGTGGAAAAGAAATGGCCGAAATATAAGAATTATAACTATAAGAATTCAGTCCCTTATTGTGTGTGTGCTGATCTTGAATCAATATTGAAGCTGATGCAGGGAAACGATGACAATACACTTCGAATCCAGGAACATGAAGCTCACAACATAGGATTATATTGACACTGCAAACATGAGACTAAGTTATCATATTACCGAACATATCGAGGCAAGGACTGTCAAAAATGGTTTGCATTAGAATTGCAAAGGATTGCATCCATAGCTGTATTGGAAAAACTAAATATGAGACCAATACAACCACTGACTACAGAGGAACGGCGATCACATATGGAAAATAATTGCTGCCATATCTGAGAAAAAACGTTTGCAGCCTATGAAGAGCGAGTCGGGGACCATTGCCACTTAACAGGTAAATACTGAGGATCATATGTCAATTCAATTTTTCATACTTTCTTTTAACAGGTAAATACGGAGGGCCTGCACACCATTCATGCAATCTTATGTATCAAGGCTGCTCCATAGTTCCAGTCAGTTCTGCCAATGAATAAATTAAATATTACAAGAGCTTTATGGTAGGAATGGGGTGATAAAACTCTAAAATACTTACGCGCAAAGGTGTCTTTCCACACGACTTCGTTGACGTTTGGACTAAATTGGAATTCCAACACTTATCTGCGCAGGAGCAATTCTATAATAAAATGACTGACAGTAATATATCGGCTGAGGACTACAGCCGCGCAGAAAAGGTGTGGCCGACATTTCGAATACAGACAGTTGGCGAATGTTCCGATCTATATCTGAAAACTGATGTCCCTCCATTGGTCGATGTCTTCGAGAACTTTCGAGATGTCTGCATGAAGACGTGTAATTTAGATCCGGCACATTATTACACCATGCCAGGTCTAACATGGAATGCAATGTTAAAATATACCAAAGTGAAACTAGGGCTGATAATTGATGTAGACATACTGCTATTCGTAGAGAGAGGTATTTGGGGAGGTATAAGCCAATATTCCAACAGATATAGTAAAGCCAACAATAAATATACAGGGTGTCCCGTAAGTCGACGTCAAGCCGGATCCAGGTGATAGATCAAATCGTAACAGTTACCAGAAAAATATAAAAAAAATCTAAGTCATGTAATTTTCAAATTATAAGCATTTCTTTTGTTTTGTTTTCGAGAAAACGTACACCTTGTGATGGTTTTTTAGTTCCTGTTGCTACAAATCTTTACTTTTTTTCAATTTTATTTTTCTTATGTAATCCCGAATAGTGCTTATGTAACATGTTGCTTTAAGTTCTAAGTCACCTGCTCCAGATTGGAAGAAAATGTCACAATTTGCCGAACCAACAATATAAAATTAATAAGTCGTTGAAATTTAACTTACTGTACTGAAAAAAAAAATGTACTACGCCAGTCTGGCAAGTATCTTTAAAAGTTGACGCATTTAATAAGGATTCTAAAATGGTACAACACTTGCTACATTATTTCTTAGATTTCGGAAAATAAAATCTGTTTCTTCAAGAAACCCACTTTCGAAAAATTTCTTTTCACCAACTAAAATTGATTCTAGTGTACCCAAAGCTTGCCTTAAGAGCGGAAGTTTAAGATTCTAGCTTGAGTGAGACGGAGAGTCATTCCATGAAGTGTGTGTGAGACAGATAGTGACTTATAGTGCTTATGTAACCTGTTGCTTTAAACGCTAAGCCAACTGCTCTAGCTTTGAAGAAAATGTCACATTTTGCCGAACCAACAATATAAAATTAATAATTCAGTAGTTAAGCTATGCTGGTTCTGGCCCACTTTTTCCATACAAAAAGTGTACGGAAAATTCCAACTATTTTGGTGGTTCTGGACCGGGGTTCTGGGCCACTGGGGGAATCCGTCTAGTGGTCTACGTCACAGGGCCTGCCTGGGGAATTCCTCCTGGATCACTGAGGGTTCTGGGAGGGGGAGGAGAGGGGCTTTTGTACTGAAATTTTGACATTATCTAGAAGTTTTCTTTTAGGAAGATACAACAACAACCAATGTAGTTATGTTGACTTGTCCGATAATCAAATTCCGAATAATGTAAACAAAATCGCAGCCCAGTAAAGTAAACAAATTGAGCGATATTTACACACACAACCACACCAGGGGCCAGGTGGCTGGTAATTTGATATCGCCTCTTCGCACAGGTCGACATCACAGGGCGAATTCCTTTCCTACCGTCTGACTGATCAGGGTATGACGTCATCTGGTTGGCTGATCCCGTCAGCTGATTAAGCTCTGTCATAGCTGATTTTTAAAATAAAATTAATGTTGGATTTTGCTGGAATCCAACCGAGAACGCTTGGTTTTGTAAAATCCGATGCGCTCTACCATGAGACCATGGAGGTGTTGTATGAATATTCTTTAAAGTTGCTATATATGGGTAGACTTCTATACCAGAGGTGGGGGATTAACCGGTACTACCGGGATGTGTCATTTGGTCTTGACTGCACCCTAGTAAGTATAGGGCCAGTTTGGCCAGACAGATGTGACGTCACCGACCCTGAGGTCATTGACCTTTGACCCTTGACCTTTGACCCTTGATCTTTGACTCTTGACCCTGACCCCGATGTCATTGACCTTCACACACACACACACACACACACACACACATGCACACGATACAATTTGAGGTATTACGTCACAGCTCACAAGTCCTTGCTCATGACATTGGCGTCTCAAGCTCTATCTTCGCTGAAATAAAAAATTGGCTTTGTGTTGGAATCGAACCGAGAACACCTGGTGTGAAAATCAACAAAAAAAGAAACCCCAAGACTTATATCATTGAAAAAATTGTACCAATGGATTCTAGATGGTGGGTATGTGGAGGGGGATAATAAAGATAGGGGGGGGGGGGTAATGAAATTTTCATCAGAAATCCTCTACGGGCTCTGGTTTTTGAGATATTAGCGTATTAATAATTCAATGCTCATGGAAATGAATTCTTGCCGGTGTGGGGTGGGAGGGGGAACGAAATTTTCATCACAAATCCTCTACGGGCTCTGGTTTTCGAGACAAACAATTAGCTAAGGGGTTTGTCATGCTTGAAGTTTTCTTAGCTGAGCAGATAACGAATTTCGCAGCATGGCATCATCACCTCGGATTTTGTTGTTTCACCTTGGTTTTGCTGAACGGAAGTTGCAGATATCGATCATCACAAGATTCGTAAGCAAATTTTCACATCCTGTTGTAAACAAATTTAAGCACATTTATTCTTATCATGTAATTTGATACCACACTTCCTGTAAGCCGCCCAATTCCAAGAATTTTACTGATCGACACGTTTCATTGGAATTCGTAAACAAATTTTCACATCCTGCTGTAAACAAATTTAAGCAATATCAGAACATTTATTCTTTTCATGTAATTTGATACCACACTTCCTGTAGGCAGCCAAAAAAATTTTATTGTTCCAAGAATTTTACCAATCGAAACGTTTCATTGGAATGTAAACAAATTTTTACATTTTCTTGTATGTAAACAATCTCATTTGCAAATTCGACCAGCAGAATAAAGTAATCAAATTAATTTGAATGATTTTTTTATCGTGTAATTCGATATCATATCAGCCTGTAAGCAAATTCGTTGGAATTCATCCTGTGCAAGGTCTGATAACAGCTTAACAGCTTTTCAAACAGGTCAGATAACAGCTTAACAGCTTTTCAAACAGCTCTGATAACAGCTTGTCAGCTTTTAAACAGGTCAGATAACAGCTAAACAGCTTTTCGAACAGCTCTGATAACAGCTTAACAGCTTTTCGAACAGGTCTGATAACAGCTATACAGCTTTTCGAACAGGTCTGATAACAGCTTAACAGCTTTTAAACAGATTAAATAACAGCTTAACAGCTTTTTAAACAGCTCTGATAACAGCTTAACAGCTTTTCTAACAGGTCTGATAACAGCTAAACAGCTTTTCGAACAGGTCTGATAACAGCTTAACAGCTTTTAAACAGATTAAATAACAGCTTAACAGCTTTTTAAACAGCTCTGATAACAGCTTAACAGCTTTTAAACAGGTCTGATAACAGCTAAACAGCTTTTCGAACAGGTCTGATAACAGCTAAATGTGCTTAAATTTGTTTACAACAGGATGTGAAAATTTGTTTACGAATCTTGTGATGATCGATATCTGCAACTTCCGTTCAGCAAAACCAAGGTGAAACAACAAAATCCGAGGTGATGATGCCATGTTGCGAAATTCGTTATCTGCTCAGCTAAGAAAACTTTAAGCATGACAAACCCCTTAGCTAATTGTTTGTCTCGAAAACCAGAGCCCGTAGAGGATTTGTGATGAAAATTTCGTTCCCCCTCCCACCCCACACCGGCAAGAATTCATTTCCATGAGCATTGAATTATTAATACGCTAATATCTCGAAAACCAGAGCCCGTAGAGGATTTCTGATGAAAATTTCATTACCCCCCCCCCCCCCTATCTTTATTATCCCCCTCCACATACCCACCATCTAGAATCCATTGGTACAATTTTTTCAATGATATAAGTCTTGGGGTTTCTTTTTTTGTTGATTTTCACACCAGGCGTTCTCGGTTCGATTCCAACACAAAGCCAATTTTTTATTTCAGCGAAGATAGAGCTTGAGACGCCAATGGCATGAGCAAGGACTTGTGAGTTCTGACGTAATACCTCAAATTGTATCGTGTGCATGTGTGTGTGTGTGTGAAGGTCAATGACATCGGGGTCAGGGTCAAGGGTCAAAGGTCAAGGGTCAAAGGACAAGGGTCAAAGGTCAAGGGTCAAAGGTCAATGACCTCAGGGTCGGTGACGTCACATCTGTCTGGCCAAACTGGCCCTATACTTACTAGGGTGCAGTCAAGACCAAATGACACATCCCGGTAGTACCGGTTAATCCCCCACCTCTGGTATAGAAGTCTACCCATATATAGCAACTTTAAAGAATATTCATACAACACCTCCATGGTCTCATGGTAGAGCGCATCGGATTTTACAAAACCAAGCGTTCTCGGTTCGATTCCAGCAAAATCCAACATTATTTTATTTAAAAAATCAGCTATGACAGAGCTTAATCAGCTGACGGGATCAGCCAACCAGATGACGTCATACCCTGATCAGTCAGACGGTAGGAAAGGAATTCGCCCTGTGATGTCGACCTGTGCGAAGAGGCGATATCAAATTACCAGCCACCTGGCCCCTGGTGTGTTTGTGTGTATAAATATCGCTCAATTTGTTTACTTTACTGGGCTGCGATTTTGTTTACATTATTCGGAATTTGATTATCGGACAAGTCAACATACCTACATTGGTTGTTGTTGTATCTTCCTAAAAGAAAACTTCTAGATAATGTCAAAATTTCAGTACAAAAGCCCCTCTCCTCCCCCTCCCAGAACCCTCAGTGATCCAGGAGGAATTCCCCAGGCAGGCCCTGTGACGTAGACCACTAGACGGATTCCCCCAGTGGCCCAGAACCCCGGTCCAGAACCACCAAAATAGTTGGAATTTTCCGGACACTTTTTGTATGGAAAAAGTGGGCCAGAACCAGCATAGCTTAACTACTTAATTCGTTGAACTTTAACTGATTGTACTGAAAAAAAAAAATTTACTACGCCAGTTTGGCAAATAACTTTAAAAGTATTCCGTATTCGTTCGTGTTATATCGTACTCTCGACATTTTGCTTCATTTATTGGACTTGTATGCTAATTGGGGTTTCGATCTCTTTACGACAAACTTTGATTTTTTATGGACTATAGTATGGTTGAGTAGTGCCGCCATGTTTTTATACACCATACAGGAATATGCCAACATGCACTTCTTGTATGGGGAATGCAGAGGTAATGCTAGTGCTGCGGCCAGACTGTATCGCGAGAGATACCCAAATGCTGATCGTTCTCAAATTTTTACAAATGTGCACAGAGGACCGACTGTCAAATCAAGTACACGGTGAAGGAAGAAGTTCCTTATCTTACGAGGACGTAATACTTCAACCAGTTTAAGAAGATCCGGCTAGTTTGGTACGTGTAATCCAGGAATGCACAGGAGTGCACAAAGTTTATATCTCACCGAATATTACAAAACTATGAGCTCCACCAACACCATGTACAGCGAGTACAGACCCTGCTACCTCGGGATTATCAACCTTGGGTTACGTCTTGCTAAACGATGCTACAAAGGCAACGGGAAGATCCGCGATTCATCGAGAAAATTTTGTGGTCGGATGAATCGACATTTAAAAAAGACGGTTACATGAACCTACACAACTCACACGAGTAGCACGTAGAGAATCCGAATTTAATGAGACAAAATAGATCTCAATATCGTTATAAAATAAACATGTGGACCGGAATTTTAAACGGAAAAATCATAGGACCTTTTGAGTTACCAGAGGTCTTTAATGCTGAAGTTTATTTAAAATTCTTGCAAAACCATTTACATAATTTACTGGAAGACATGCCACTAGGTATTTACAGAGAGATGTGGTATCAGCAAGATGGCTGCTCAGCGCACTATGCCCTTTCCTTTAGAGAATATCTCAATGAACAATATCCGGACGGATGGATAGGGCGGTCTGGTACGATCTCGTGGCCAGCCCCTTCACCTGATCTAAATCCATTAGATTTCTTTTACTGGGAAGCATTAAAAGAGAAAGTTTATAAGAAGTCAATTGAAAATTTAGCTGAGGTTCGGCAAAGAATTACGGAAGCAGTTGAATTTGTCAACAACGGAAGAATTGCCCGTTTGATAACCTGATCTTTCTTAAGAAGATGTGGAGCTTGTATTGAAGCTGAAGGAAGGCAGTTTGAACATCTTTTGTAAATAATAAATTTTAGCATCCAAATAATTGGTGTTTAATTTTCAAATTAAGGATAATTTGTCCTAAATTTAACAAAAAGTTAGCATCTCTAACTTGAAAGTGTCACTATCTGTCTCACTCATACTTCATGTAATGACACTCTATCTCACTCAAACTGGAATCATAAAGTTACGATCTTAAGACAAGCCACGGGGACACTAGAATCAATTTTAGTAGGCGAAAAGACATTTTTCGAACCTGGGTTTCTTGAAGAAAAAAAATTTTTTTTCCGTAATCTAAGAAATAATGTAGCAAGTGTTGAACCATTTTAGAATCCTTATTAAATGCGCCAGACTGGCGTAGTACATTTTTTTTTTCAGTACAGTCAGTTAAAGTTCAACCAATTATTAAATTTATTTTGTTGGTTCGGCAAAATGTGACATTTTCTTCCAAGCTGGAGCAGTTGGCTTAGAACTTGAAGCAACAGGTTACGTATGCACTATTCGGGATTACATAAGAAAAATAAAGTTGAAAAAAAAGTTAAGCAACAGGAGCTAAAAAACCATCACAAGGTGTACATTTTCTCGAAAACAAAAGAAATGCCTATAATTTGAAAAATACATGACTTAGATTTTTTTTATATATTTCTGGAAACTATTACGATTTGGTCTATCACCCGGTTCCGGCTTGACGTCGACTTACGGGACACCCTGTATAGCGGATTTTAACCCAGATGAAAAACAAAAATACTTGATATATTATGATGTTAACAATCTTTATAGATGGGCAATGTTACAGAATTTACCTTCCGGAGGATTCATATGAGCTGACAGTCTCGATATTGATGTTTTCTAAATTCCTGATGATGCACCAACTGGATACATACTCGAAGTTGATTTAGGCTATCCTTTACATCTGCGTGATAAACATAAAGACTTGCAGTTTTGCTCTGAGCATACAGCCCCACCAAATGCAAAATAAGAAAAACTTTTAGCAACATTACACCATAAAGAAAAATATATTATACACTATCGAAACTTGAAGCAAGGCTTATCACATGGTCTCATCCTAAAGAAGTACACCGGATGCTGCAATTTAAGCAGTCAGGTTGTCAATGTATGGTTGATTGGAATACCTCCAAACGGAAACAGGCTACCAACGGTCATGAAAAATATACTATAAAAATATGAATAGTGCTGCGTTTGGTAAAACTATGGAAAATGTATGAAGGTATAGCGATATCAAGCTTTGCGTAAAGTGGGAAGGTCGCCATGCTGCCAAGGCTCTTATTGTAGCTCCCAACTTCCACAGTACGAAAATATTTTATGAGAACATAATTGCTGTGGAATTAAGGAGACTGAAAATGCTGTTAATAAGCCACGCGATATTGGAATGGCAGTCTTGAAAATTTCAAAATATGCCTCTACGACTTTTATTACAGTTTTGTGCAGCGCGAGTTTGGTGATAAATATAAAGTCATGTATACCGGTACAGACTCTCTAATATACTAAATTGAAGAGAGAAATATATATGACTTTATAGCTGAAAATATTAATAAGTTCTATACAAGTGATTACCCTGTAAATAATCAGTTCAATATATCGCTCATGAATAAAAATATTCCTGGGAAAATCATGGGCGAATTTGCAGTCCTGCGCTCAATAATGTACAGCCAATGTATAAATGATGGTAGATCTGTAAAGAAAGCCAAGGGAATAAAGACAAATGCTGTCCAAAGGTATATGAAGTTCCTAGGCTACGTTGAATGCCTGAATAAAAATCAGCTTTTAACTGCAAATCAGAGCTACAAACGATCCCATTACCACAATGTCTACACCATCAACTTAAAAAGATAGCTTTAAGTCCACATGATAACAAGCGGTATATTATGAATGGCACAACGAATACTCTACCATGGGGACACTACTTAATTCCGCCAGAGCAACAAGGAATAAGCACAGAAAGTGTATAAATCTAAGCCCAATATTGTAAATAAAAAACCACGTATTATAGTTATAGTTTCGTTTAATAAAGTTTTTTGTTTTAATTGTATTACAGTATAAGATATTATATAATTGTAAAATAAAGATTATATTATAGGTATAGTAACATTTATTGAAATTATTTATAGTTTTTATTTTTTTTTAAGAAATTATAAAACATCGTTGTTATTAATCCAAGAATTGTATTTTGATGAAAATCGGAGCCATTTAACGTAAGCTCTATTTCCACTTTTCTTTAAGATTTTTTCTACGAGATATAGGTTTGGGTGTTTAACTTTCAGCAGCTCCAATTCATAAAACTACCTGTGGTTGCATTTCCTTGATAATCTTCCAGCCGATATGTGATGTGGTTTATGTTTTGAACTTTAATAAATTTAAAAATATCACCCAGTTTGGTGTATAGCGTTTCTCAAATATATGCTTATATTTGCTGATACGTACGAAATCTCGAACTTTATACTTTTCAGAAACAACTATTTTATAAGACTGTATACAGTTGAAAGCAGTTGTTCTCATTGGAGGTGTTGTTACGTACACCCTTTACCAAAATAAATTACGTACATACATACGTACATTTCATATCAGGCCTATGTTTATGCATAAGAAAATACGTCCATACATACGTACATTACATATCAGGCCTACGTTTATCTAAAAGAAAATAAGTACATACTTAAATTGATTCTTACCAAAAGAAAATATGTACATGCATGACTCTACAATTATTGCCAAAAGAAAATATGTACATACATATGTATATACCTACATTGCATAGCAAGAGAAATAAATCATTGCATGCATGTACATACCTGTGGTACGTTATAACTAAAGAATGGCGCGTAGGTACATACATATTATTACTGACCTACAGCAATTATTTCCGCATATAAAACAAGTGGAAAAAGAAAGCAAAGTAATACCCCTGCGCGCAAGAAATCCCACATTGTAATATGACGACTTTGAGCCGGAGGTAAAACAAATATATGTATGTAGGTGACCAGATTTATGGTTCACGATAAATGACGTGAAGTAATAATAACCAGCTGCCGCAAGTATTTAGCGAAATTCATATTTATGTATGTGCGTATAGAAACAAGTTACAAACGTTTGACGAAAATAATATTTACGGAAGGTGTGATATATATGTATGTATATGAAGAGCGCTAAGAGTTCTAGCTTTACTTCCTTACTTCCGTAGCAGTTAAGGTTGAATTTTAGTATAAATATTATAACGTTTTAATTAAAAAGACAGTTGCAATAGTAACTCACAAGAGACACATCCCGTTGTTTTCATTAGGAGTAAAGCTGTTCATCTACTCCACTACACCACACTAGGAGCAAAGCTAAATTAGCTACTCCAATACACAACACTAGGAGAAAAGCTACATTAGCTACTCCACTACACTGCATATAGGAGCAAAGCTACATTAGCTACCTCCATCAATCATCGAACCTACAACCAACGTATCGTCATAAAAAAGAGCGAGTAAGCTACTTCTAACAGTCAGATCAACAAATAAGGTGCTTGTATGAGAGTACTTGGCTATAGTTTGATAGCAAGTACTTCATAAACTCAAAGCAAGTTTCCTCTTAAGAAACTAGTAACAATTTTGGCGAAGCCGGTAGGAACAAGGAAGTTAGTTCAACCTACAAATACTTGAACAACCTTGATCCTCGAACCTACGAGTGCATACGAACATCTAACTGTTGAATCTGATATCAGAAATACCACGATAGGGCGCTTCTAATCCAGCCTATACACGGAAGAAGTCCCCAAATTGCAGTACGACTACCCTGGATATAATAATCGAAAAAAAAAATATGTATATATATATACGGCTAATCAAAGCTGACGCTACAGTAGAGGAAAAACGTAAAAATTTTTAAGTAAGTCTCTATAGAAAATTGTTAAAAAGAAGCAATAATTATTAGCGAAATCACTTTGGGCAGTGTTAAAGATATATTATACTATATTTAAGGCATTTGAAAAAAGAAATTCACTGATTCTTCTCACCTCTTTTCATTCCTCATAAAGTAATTCCAAGCTAAGTAGCTTTTATTTACTATAAGTGATGAAACAGGGCAGATCTCACACATTAATGCAAATTTCTATGTTTTTAAAACAAAAGTCAATAAACTACTTATTCCGTTTTATTCCCTACTTCTCTCTCTCACACTTATTCGTGGAAACTCGAAGTTTTGGCTTTCATGCTTAAACCCGACCAATTTTGAGACGGCAATAAGCTCATTGTCGTTTGATAACACTAGCCCACCAGGGAGCCCTTCAGATAGCCCAATAGTAAAGCAAAATTCCCCCCAAAGCAGACCATCCATAAACTGGTATCGCGATCATCGCTCAGGAAAACGTTTCAGAAGGCACAGTTTGATTAACTTCCTCGTAAGAAGCAATAGTTTAAACGATCTAATAACAGAAAAATAGTTAATCACGCCTAATTCAGATAAATGCACGCCAGATATTGTCCAGACAGAGCAAAGAAACAAACCAAACAAAATGCCGGTAAATTATGAAAAGGTGGTTAAACTAACAGCACAAATGGTGCCCTTATTCTCTGGGGAATTTAGCCCCACATCCTGACAGAGTTACAAACTTTTTTAGGCTGTTGTAAGCAAGTACAGAAATGTCTAGATTGAGAGGAAATGCAAACCAACTAATCGCCTCAAGCTCACTCACCATATTTGAAGAGGTAGAAAAAATACTTTATCGTAATTATTTACCTCGTGAGATATACCACGAGCTGATAAACTGACTAATTACTTGTCGACAATACCCGCACGAGTCTTTTAACTTATTCACCACTAGGACAAAAGGTCTATTGCTACAATGCACTGAATCAGCACAGAGCAAATACGGTGCTGATAATTTCAACGTGGTGAAACAACAAATAGAGGATTTTGCTATGGCTTCAGTGAAGAGTGGTGCAACTAATCCGCATCTAAGTGCATATTTGCTTACCTTAAATGAAGATTCAATAGACAAACTTATTCGAAGAGCATTAGAGATGGAAAGATTACAACAAGGACTTTTCATATCCCACAACCCACTCATAACATTCCTAATACCACAAACTATTTTCCAATAGACAACTTTTTAAGGCATAATCCTACAAATTATGCTAGTACTTATAATCTCCCTATTCACGAAAGTGTTGTTCTATACCCTTACACCAATGAGATAGGCAAACCCAATATAAAAACGGAACTCACTATACCTCCCATAGAGGAGCCTCTAAAGGTGCCATCAATGTCTTTTAATACTGATGGGAACCCAAAAAATAATTGGCATTCCACTCAGATCAGTTTCACATGAAAACCTTTAGAAAGCCCACCTCTTTGCCTAAATTCTTTGTCTCGACATACAGGAGGAAAGATATTCGACAAACAAAAATTTCTTTTGAATAAAATCACCTGCAGCTACTGCAACTAAAAGGGCCACACGTATGACGGTGTCCAAAACGAAAAAAATACTCCTTTCCGTGTAAACTGCAGAATAAAGGGCCATGATGCCCAACATTGCAAGCAAAATGCCAAGGCACCACCCGAACATGCAAACAGTAACAACCATTCTCGCTGGGGCTCTGCAAATCGGGAGTAAAGAATAAACCACATGCAAAATATGTCCGATTTTTCTGGCCGAAGAAGCCATACGGTGTCCACTTGCCAGCAGAAACAACGATGGGAGGCCACGCATTCGGGAAACGGCACGCTGTCGACCGAAAAATCCCCGGCTCGATATTAAATAGAACTGTACAAATTACTTCAGGGTCTTCTCAAAAAACAAAGCAGCAAACTAGAGAATATGTTCCAGTGGTACATTTACCATTGGACATAAGCAAAAACACAGCTGTTCGGCTGTTAGTAGACACTGGAGCTCAAGTAAGCCTTATAAAGCAGGAAGCACTAGATTCACCATAACGGATAGAAAAAGGACAAAAGTCACTCTGAAAACTCCATTTGGAGAGGGAGAAACACTGGGTAACTGCCAAGGCAACTTTTTATTAAGCCACAGTATCCTGTGCAATCTACAGGAGGTAGAAAATAACGTCCAAATCTCGCACGATTTGCTATTAGGCAACGATTTTTTTGCAAAAGATTGCAACAGAGATTGCCTAACAGATTACTCCGGTTTCCTCGCACGAAAATCTACCCTATGGAATCCACGGTACCTCTCTAAACATCCATAGAAGATGGAAAGGAAATACCAAAGGATCAAATAGTGGAAGAATCTGAATCTACTACCGTTTCACGGGCAACCAAGAACAAAAATTTCTTATTTCCAATGGAAGACACTTCAAGCACCTTGAATGAAGGTGAAGGTAGGCAATATGAAGTGAACTTCAGCGATCTAACAGAATACCCTCTCGATCTCAAATCATACTGAGCATACCATTACCAATGGACCAGTGACGTCAATTCAAGAAGGAGTATTTGTCGCAAATTGCTTAGTTAGTCCTCACAAAAGTTTTATACCATTATCTGTTTTGAACGTAAAAATAAAACCAGTATTCCTAAGAAAATTAAAACTTACTCTAGTTCCAGTTAATTATAACATTAGCTCTCTCCAGTTACCTTTGGACGAAATAAATTCCCAAAGTTCCCAGAAAGAAGGCCATCCTTTTTTCCGCGTGCACAAGACAAAAACATATACAACATAAAATATCTCTATTCATCTTTGGACGAAATTAATTCCTAAAGTTCTCAGAAAGAAGGTGATCCACCTTCCCCTCATGCACATAGCAAAAATTCCAGTAACTTCGTTAAAGATACGAAAAATTTCAACTCCAATCCACATTCAATAAACGTAAACCACATTTCAAATTACAGTCCAGATAGGCTAGTGGCTTTACGTAAAGAATTACTGTTGGATAGAAATCTAAATCAAGAAGAGGAAAATTCAATTCTCAAGCTATGCTATAAGTACAATGAACTTTTCTACCTAAAGGGAGACAAACTAACGTGCACAAATACAATAAAACATACCATACCCATAGTACAAAATCAACCCCCCATAAATCAGAAAATGTATAGACTCCCAGAAACGCATCGGGCAGTCATAAATGAACAAATTAAAGAAATGTTGGAGAATGACATAATTCAACTAAGTAAAAGCCAAAGCCCGTGGAACTCTCCGTTGCTTGTAGTCCCCAAGAAAGCTGGACCTGACGGCAATAAACGTTGGCGAGTAGTAGTAGATTTCCGTAAAATTAATGAAAAATTCTAAAGGAGATGCTTTTCCATTACCCAGGATAGAGGATATACTGGATCAACTTGCACATTCACGATATTTCAATACGCTTGACCTTGTAAGCGGATATCATTAAGTACTTGTTGATCCAAGGGATAGACCCCAAACTGCGTTCAGTACCGCATACGGGCACTATGAATTTAAGAGAATGCCATTTGGGCTGAAAGGCGCACCTGCGACCTTCCAACGCCTGATGAATTACATTCTAATGGGTCTCCAAGGCTTAGAATGCTTTGTCTATCTCGATGATATTGTAATATATGGAACAAATTTACAAGATCACAACGAGAAATTGACTAATGTATTCGACAGACTTAGAGCCCTTAACCTTAAATTATAGCCCGAAAAGTGCCAGTTCCTTCGCAGGGAAACACAAGTGTTCAAACGAAGGAGCACTTCCTGATCCCAGCAAAACAAGTTGTGTCCAAAATTTTCCTCAACCCCGAACTGTTAGACAAACTCAATCTTTCCTTGGGTTAGCTAACTACTACCGAAAGTTCATCCCGAATTTTTCAAAAATAGTCAGACCGCTAACAAATCTTTTACGGAAAGACGTTAAATTTGCTTGGACGCAAAAGTTCCAAAACTCTTTCGAGGAAATTGAAAGGTCACTTGTAAATCCTCTCCTTCTCTCATATCCTGATTT
This sequence comes from Dioctria rufipes, assembly GCA_963924295.1. Taxonomy (NCBI): domain Eukaryota; kingdom Metazoa; phylum Arthropoda; class Insecta; order Diptera; family Asilidae; genus Dioctria; species Dioctria rufipes. The sequence continues at coordinate 88,312,404 of OZ002744.1, forward strand.
TACTGAAGCCTTCAATTTGAAAACAGAAGCTAGTAATGAGGCATTGGTAGCTGCCTTATCCCAAGGGAGAATAGACGAAGATAAGCCAATAGCGTCTGCAAGTAGAAGTTTAAATAAGGCGGAACAAAAATACTCCACAATACAAAAAGAGTTACTCGCTATTGTATGGGCCGCCAGAAACTTCATGTGTTATTTACAGGGCAGAAATTTCACGGTCTACACAGATCACAAGATCCTTAAAGGCGTATTCAGTGTGAAAGATCCAACATCGAGATTAGTCAGGTTTCATCATAAACTCTCGGAATTTGACTACAAAATTGAATATAAGCTTGGAAAATATAATACTAATGCAGATGCGCTTAGTCGAAAACCAGGCAAATCCTAATTCATTCATTGTGGAAGCTCAGGTATATCACCGAGCCGATTCCGACATAGACGAAAATGAGTTTAGTTCTCCACCAACTTCAAAAACAAACAAGCACATTGCAACGTAGTTACAAGAGCTCAAGCAAGGGAGAGAGAAACGGTCGGCATAGTTCAGAAAACTCCCCAACAATTCAAAAGAATTCACAGAACTTCATAAAAGACTCAGTTGAAATTTTCTCAACTGAGAACAGCCAATTTGAAAACGTTGCCCCTGAACACAGCAAATTACCTACAAATAATAATCTTATAGATTCCCAGGTTAAATTGCCGGAAACTCTCACGGACCCGGAGGAAATCCAAATAACTTTAAAGGACTACCACGATTCTGCATTCGGTGGTCACCAAGGTGTAGTCAAAACCTATAAAAGAATAAAAAGAAATTACAAATGGAAACACATGCTCAGCTCGAGTAGAAAATATGTCCGCAAATGTCCTAAATGTCAGAAAATGAAGGCTAGCCCAGAGTATCGTATGCCAATGGTCATAACGGATACTGCCCTAAGGCCATTCGAAAAAGTATATCTGGACATCGTAGGTCCTCTTGAGGAGACACACTCAGGAAAAAAAATATTTTGACTTTTCAAGACAATCTAACGAAATTCGTAGATTGTTTTGCCTTGCCAAATGGCGAAGCGGAAACGGTAGCAGGAATATTTTTCGACAAAATAATTACCCGCTACCGCATTCGTAAAGAATTAGTAACTGATCAGGGCTCTAACTTCTTAAGCGATCTCTTCAAACGAGTTTCTAAGCTTTTAAAAATTACCGCTGTATCGAAATATACCCCACTTGTCAAATCTTTTTTCTGCGCTAATTTATTGATTTTGATTAAAAGTGTTTGGGTTTAAATCACTAAAATAGTTTTAAACTCTTCATCAGATTACTCTGATTTCCAGTAATTGTTAGTTTTCTATTTGAAGCCGAAATACTCGTCTTATCTTCATTTCTGAGTTCTGCGGGTGAACCCGTATATGTATGTGTGAGAGGACGCCGATTGTTGCTTGGAGCCGTTAGCTATTTTGTGAAGCAGATATTTAAATCACAGCACATCATCTATATGAATAAATAAGGGAACACTGTATATTCGTGTTACATCTAGGAGTTTCGGATTTTGTGTACTTATCTAAATGCTACGGGCGGGCCCCAAAGGTGTATGTGTGAGGACGCCGTTTGGTGTCATTAGCCATTTGCAATTCATAAACTGCCCATTTCAACAAATAAGGAAATCTCATCTCAACAGTGTATGACCTGCAAGTCAAAAAAGGAGCGCATTAATATTGTTGCAAAGCATCACAGGGTCCAGCCCTCTTTAATTACGACTGATTGCGCTTCGCTGCAAATATTGTCAAGGGTGCCACCACGGACATTGAACACAATCTTTCCTAGCAAGATTTAAGTTGGGTCCGGAACTAGCACAAAACAAAAACAAAAACGGTGTACCTGTAGATAACAAGCCTGAGACCACGAGACTCATCTGGGCATTAATCCCAGTGCACCTAACTGGAGTGTGATTGGAAACCTGAAACCTAGCTGAAAATTAAGCTAATAATAAACTCTTAACATCATAACTAGAACGATAGCCTAAAGAGTAGATAATCAAAAGATTAGAACTAAGATTGTTAATTGGCATATCGGTAAGGTAACCTACATTACAATCAAGCTTTGCTGGCGCTGACCTATTAAATTGAAGTGATATTAAATTAAATTAAATTGAAGCCAAAGTTAATTCTTAACTTTAAAAGGAATTAAATTAAATTAGATTGAACCCTGTACTTAGAACCATAATTAACTATATCCGAAACGAATTGAGTCAAAAATTACGAATTTGAAATTTACAGTTTAAGGTTGGAAGTCTGAAGGCAGCAAATTGAATAACAATCATTACTCTCATAGTATATATAGAGTTTAAGGCTAGAAGCTTAACATTGATCTACTAAATTGAAGTGAAATTAAATTACAATCAAGGTTCAGTCTTAGTTTTAAACGGAATTAAAGTAAATTAAAGTATGCCTAGAACTATAAAATTGAAGCGATATTAAATTAAAACGAAGTTCAATCTTAATTACAAACGGAATTAAATTAAATTAAATTCTGCCTAGAACTACAACTAACCACTTCCGAAACTATTATATAAAATAAAATTTTATGAATTTAGAATCAAAAATCTAGAATTCAAGGTTGAAAGTTTGAAATTAGCAAAGTGCATAATAACTACTGCGCACAGTATATATAGGGTAGTCTCAGTTCATGGTTGTGCTGTCCTCTCAACACAAGTTATATGCTAATACAGCATAGTCTGCTCAAGCACTGAATGGTGGTGACTCTGACAGTCTACGCCTGCGACTGGGTGCTGAGTCAATAAACAAAGATCTCTCACCTGCTCCTGGCATGCCAGGTATGAGGACCCGGCTCTCCTACGTTCTTTCGGGGACAGGCTCAGCAACTAAAATCAACAGATCCACTAAAGCTGAAAATAACAAAAATAATAATAATACGTCTAACTCGCGTAACACATCTATACCCCTCACAGAAGCTAAATTGCAGACCCAAAAAAAAAAAAAAAAAACAAAATCAAAAAAAAAAAGAGAAACAGGAACGAAAAGAAGAACTCAGTAGCTGAACAGATTATTGAAAACCATATATGTGCTATCTGTAACGGCTCAGGAGATCCACCCAAGAAGTACCCGAAAGAAACTGTGGTTGAGTGAATTCAGTGCTTGTGCTGCAAGAAGTGGCATCACATGCTATGCGCAGGAATCACTTATCCCACATACTACGCGTGTTACAAACTACATACTGACCTCATCTGGATCTGCCGCTGTTGCATTAAATAGGCTAAATCATAGCTAACATCAGCAATAAAGTGTAGCTGAACAGCATTCCCATCGTGATTCAGAGCTAGCAGAGAGATCACGATCGTCACTATCCGTTGACTGTTCCGCCCAATTTCCAGTCGACCTATCCACTGACGCTAACGGGGTCAACGTAGATTTTAGCAAGTCTTTGCTAACTTCTGAGAATATCTGTACAGGCCAGTCCAAGAGTTCTTTACTGACTGCTGTACACAGTTCCTCACAGTCCCATACAACTGCTGGAGACAAGGTTGTCCCAAATCGTGCCAAACCCGTCATAAGTATTGAGGCTCGGCTGCTACAATTGGCTCTATTACTGGTAGCAGTACAGTAGATATTGGTACACTGTCACGAATTTATGAAAAAAAAAGAAGATTGGTAATCAGTAATTTGCCCAGTGCTCTGACGTGCAGTAAAGTCAGGGACTACCTTCTACCAGCTCTATGCAAGCGTCAACTTGGCAAAATCATTTTGTGATAGGGTCGAGCTTATCTCACCGATCAGGCCCAAATCCGGTTTGCCTACTCAAATTCTGCCTAAAATTTTTATTAGGTTCTATTCTATTCATTGACTGCAACCCATTTTTTCTAGCTTACTTAAAGCAGCTAAAAATAAAACCATTAACGCTAAATTCAATTGATCCTGTGGGTGCCAATACCAGAGTTCATATTAACGAAGACCTGTTACCTCAAGAGCTTCATCTTCTTTATTCCGCACTGGGCCTTAAGAAACTAAATCAAGTGGAAAGGGTTTACACAAGGAACAGAACCGTTTATATCTTATACAGGTCGGCCGACTGTGCCACCAACTTTGTAGCAGCTCGTTTCACATTGGAATTGGCACTTCGTCTCTCACAACCAACAAATTCGCCTGTTAACTTAACATCCCTTAATCACCATGAGCCGTCATCACTATAATATTCCAACGCAAGCGGATCTTTCTAGCTACCTCCCACCTAACAACTTCAATGTCATGTCTTTTAACGCCCGGTCTTCTCCCAAAAATATTAGTGGCATCAGATGCCTTGCCGAACTGGGTAACATTAGTGCTCTGTTGGTATGTGAGACGTGGTCCAAGAAACATCACTCCTCGAGAATGCTGGAGATTCCGGGGTATAGGCTGCATTGGCTCGACAGAGCTTTCAAGAAAGGAGGCGGTGTGTCTATCTATGTGGTTGATGCCCTGATATCCCCGGTCCTGTTTTGGTGGATTGATAATACCTGGGAGATCCTGGCTGTTCAGGTTTTTAATGGTGATGCTGATTTTGAGCCCATTAGGCTGAGGGTTGTCTATAGAAGTGCGGCGACATTCAATGATAACGAGATGGATGTCCTTTCAGATGCGCTTGAGCGTTCAGTAAGCTACTCCCCGCGCGTTTTGATTGGTGGTGATTTAAACATTGATGTCAGTCTTCCATCCACCTTAGCCAACACTCTGACAGACCTCCTAAGTGAAAAGGGTCTGGAAATTACCAATGATCTTCCCTCGCGTCATGGGCCAACGTCGGCGACTACTTTGGATCTACTAATATCGCTACCAAGTTTACTACCTGTGTTCTCTGGTCAATGCCCTGGAATATCAGATCATGAACTACTGTTTGCAAATTTTAATGCTCATTGGCAAGCTCTGAACCGCTGGAAGACCTTCAGAAATTTCTCAGCTATTCAGGGCAATGTCCTTCAGGCAGACCTAGAAAGATCTGATTGGTCCCCCATTTATAACGACCCCGATCATAACTCTGCAGATCAATACTTCTCCGACACACTATGCTCAATTTTTGAGAGACAGGTCCCACTCTAAACAACTAGAATTCGCACTATTAATGATACAATTTTTAAATTCCCGGAAATTCTACTGAAATATCAATATCGCGATCTCGCATATAGACAATGGAAAAGTGATAAATCGGTTGCGAATCATCGCGAGTTTCAACTATTGAGAAGGCAGACCGACTACTTGATCAGATCGAAATTAAGAAACTATACGATGAAGGGTATCAGGGAGGGGAATGTCATCAATTGGGGGAAGGTAAATGACATAGGCCTGGGCTCCAAAGCGAGGGCTCAACCTGATTTCGATCCGGACGAATATGCTGAGCATCTCTGTCCCAGCTCTATATTGCTGCCAGATGATCAAAGAGACAGCACTGCGGATGTGCAGCATGTTCCCTCCTCTCCTCTTTTTGAGGCCATTCCATGCTCCCATGTCACGGTTCCTAGAGGCACCCAGGCATCCACCGACGCTGAAGTTTTTAGCTTCAGTAATGTCTCGGAAGTTGACATAGTGAGTGCATTTCGGAAAATAAAGTCAAATGCAACTGGATATAATGATGTTCCTCTCAAATTTTACAAAATCATTTTACCAAACATTCTGCCGATTATCACACACCTGATGAACAGACTGCTGTCTTCATCGCAGTTTCCAGACCACTGGAAAGTGGGTCTGATCACTCCTATCCCCAAAAATAATTCCCCAGCTAATATCTCCGAATGGAGGCCGATTACAATATTACCAACAATATCGAAAGTCCTTGAGACACTGATAGCCGATCAAATCTCTACACATGTGGATACTAACAATCTAATGTCAGACCGACAATCTGGATTCAGGCGACATCATCCAACCAGCACCGCTCTGCTGGAGGTTGCCACAGACATCCGTGATCTCTGCGACAAAGGTAACTGCGTCATTCATGTGTTGCTAGACTTCAGCAAGGCTTTCGATTCAGTTCCACACACTCTACTGATTGAAAAGCTACGTACACGTTTTGCGTTCTCTACATCAGCGTGTGCATTAAAGTGCAATGATTCTTACTCTGCGATGAGATCGATATCTGATGGAGTGCGACAGGGGGCGGTGCTGGTCCCAATCTTGTTTTCGCTGTTCATAGACGATGTCTGTACAGTTCTGAACAGAGTGAGTTTCCACATATATGCAGACGATCTCCAGATATACTCTGGTGCACCCGGGGACAATATTAACGACGGTGCGGAAAACAATAAATCAACTCTGGCCGGGATTGCGGAGTGGTCTGCTAACAACAGTCTGTCCCTCAATCCCTCCAAGACTCAGGCCATCGTATATTCAATTCGTCTCAGAAACATCACTAACTCATCTTCTGATCTTCCAAATGTTCATTTTCTAGGCCATACCGTTACACTCTCAACCAAGCCGATCTTAAATCTTGGCCTTCTCATGGACCCTGGCCTCACCTGGGAGCCTCAGATAAACAAAATTTGTTCTAGGGTATACTATAGTTTGCGTTCGCTCTATGCTGCTTCCCAGAATATTGATCTGCTCACCCGCAGAAGGCTTTTCTCGGCTCTGATTCTACCGCTTTTTTTCTACGCTGATGTAGTTCTTTTCCCAATCTCCATCGGTAATTTATCTAAATTAATCCGTGCGTTCAAGGCCTGCGCTAGATATTTCTTTGGTTCAAACGAGGTTCACATGTTCCCCCACAGTTTCTTGAGATGCTTCTTCCTTGTCCACTTGCTAAAATGTACGAATTTAACACCCTAAAGTTGATATTCAAGGCCAGACACGGTCTACTACCAAACTACACAGAATTGTCCTTCCTAGGGTACGTACGCAGTTTGGTGGGAAAACTGTGTTCCTGAGTGGAGCCGTATATTGGAGCCGTATGTCTGATGAGGCTAGACGCATTGCCTCACTAAATTCATTTAAATCTGAAGCTCTGGACTTCCTGACAGCAGCTATCTAATGGCCTTCTGCCTTCTATCTTATCAATAATCGCTGTGTCAATATAGTTTCCAGTTTTCCATAATTTATTCTTCAGTTGCTTCACTTCCTCCGGTCCCAGGCTTGGATTATTTACCAGATATCCATCATTCAGAAGCTTCAACTATCTGTGCTGCACCTTTGCACTTTGCACTGGACTATGCTGTACATTAAGCTACTACTTCTATATTGTTATATTTTTGTATTCTATATTTTATAATGTACTATATATTAAGTCTAATGTTATTTGCATTATTTTATTATTTGTTTTGCTAATATTTAAATCTACTATGTAACTTTCTAAGATGTGCCCAGCGCTATGCGTGCCTTTGGCAGGGGTACTCAAATAAATAAATGTTTATGCTTATGTTTATGTTTCAAAAACTGCAAACATCCGCTTATCACCCACAATCCAACGGTGCACTTGAACGAACCCACAGACCACTAGTGGAGTATCTAAGAGCTATTGTATCCGAAAAACCAAAGGCTTGGGATCGATTCCTGAGAGCTGCGGCTTTCGTATATAATAATAGTCCACATGAAGGCACTAAGCTCACTCCAATGGACGGTCCGTTTGGATTTACAGCGGATGTACCTTCAAATCTAAGAACAGAGCCAGAGCCAATGTACAATCACGAAAGTTACTACCATATTCTTAGGTACAAGTTACAGAAAACCTACGCTATCGCCCGGAAAAATTTAATCAACGCTAAAGAAAAGTCCAAACTTCACTACGATAAACACTCAAGACAAGTAACTTTCCAACCAGGAGATAAGGTGTTACTAAAAAACGCAGCCAAAAAACACAAACTCTCCCAAATATGGCTGGGACCATATCAGGTGTTTAAAGTTCACAATTCAGTGAATACTGGAATCAAAATTGGTAAAAGGAAAGTCGTAGTCCATAATAATAGATTAAAGCCCTCCTATGAATAAAAGTCTACAAACAACATATGTATATATATATATATATATATATAATTCCCCAGTCATGGCGCGACTATTACGTCAGCATTACCCCAAAAAAATGCTACTAATATCTAATTCAAACTGTTACCATCACCCTTCGTCTTTAAATGATTCCCCTGAAATAAAAAATGCTACTAATATCCAACACAAATATTACCATCACTTTTCGTCTTTAAATGGTTCCCCTGAAATAAAAAAAAACAGCAAAGAACAACAACATGCTTTGTGGAATAATTTCTTTTATTTTATTAATTATTTATTTTATTGTTCATAGTTTTCTTCCTCTTTAAGGAATTGATCTCTTTCAATTTATCCTTATGCTTATCTTTCGTATTTCAATCGCTCCTCCAAAGCTCACAAAGCGAGAGTAAAACCCCTACCCATGCACCAGAAGCGGCTTCTCAGACCGTTCATTTAGAATCAAAAGATTCAAGTAAGCCACGAAATAACCCACCCCCACAGGCAAATAAGAGGCAACATTTACCAAAAGCACCACCACACACCACTTCCACCATATTTAACCGATGTTGGACTAGATTCAAGTATACGCCCCCGTCATTTGCAAGTAGTTTAATTACTTTTCAAAACCAAGATAACCAAAATTAATAAAAGAGATCTGGCTTGTTTAAGATCATAGATGGCAAAAGAGCTAGATGTCGCATACAGTACCAGATAAAAGTATACAGATTTGAAACCGCTGGTCCATTCCGGAATAGACCACAACCACTGACTTATAACAATGGACTGAGCGTATTGCCATTTTCCTATGGGAAAGAATGGCACAAATTTTACAGTTCTCTCTTTCGCCCTATGGCAGAGTTGTAGCTACCAACACAAAATATTGCTTACTGAACGTTTACTTATGCCTTACTTGCCCATACGCAGGATTCAGTTAACAACAACTTTTGAAAATTAAAGTCAGAATTAGTTTAATTTCTTAGAAGAGTGCTTATAAGCAATTAAAATATCACTTGGACTGAAGAAAATATATTTTTTTAATTTAATTCGATTTATCTACGTGTGTAAAATTTCATCTGATTGGTTGAGTTTTACATATTTTTATGTAGTAAACGTTTTAAAGGGTGCTCTAACGGTGATATACAGAAACACAACATTTTTTGTGCCACATGAAATAGCGAATCGCTCAGTCCATTGTTATAAGTCAGTGACCACAACATGTTTCAGAGGTGCTGAGAACAAATGTTCCTTTAAAATCAGTTTTGAATACAATTGGGTCGACTCTCTCAACGTGATTTATGCGGGAAAATATGAATCATTCGACGTATCTATCATCATTTCTCTTTTCATATTGCTGTACTGATCAAACTAAAGGAATGATGCACAGCACAACATATTCGGTGCGGTGGGTTGGGCGTAAACGCACTGCCAGCGATCCTCATTCAATAGATGCTGGCATCGGTCGATGAGGTGACTGGAGACGAGCGTAATTACGATTAGAGAAGTAAAGGAAAGGTATCACAAAGTTTGTGTACAAGAATGAAGCATTTTATTTGTGTGCAAATGTATGCAAGACGTCAGGAAAGGAAAGGGCCACAACAAAACCCTCGAGAATACTTCGCAAGCCATGAAACAGACTCCCTCCCTTCCACATGCGAGGCCTGACGTAGTCCTTACATTATAAAATTTTTGCCGTGCTCTTATGTAAAACTGACAAAAGTTTGATTTGAATAGCTCCCCCGCTCTAAACTACTATTCATACAGAAAAATGGTGTTCTGATAATCTTCAGCTTGCTTTCTTATCTTCCGAACCGTAATAAAATTTTCAACCTTTCCTAACAAAATTATTTAAAAAAATGTATCTTAACCAAATGACTACGATTCCTCAAACAAAAATTCTCAGCTGAGTAATCATTGTAATGTCGCTGTGCCGTCATGGCATGCCGTGGGCTGATGATATCGAATGTAGCTGCCTACAGATTCGGACTACGGCTGCACATACACACAGGCAATTATCACTCAGCTGAGAGGTATTGAGCGTAAAATGGTAAGGTTAGTTTGTAATCAAAACTATTTAATTATTTTGTTAAGTAAGGTATATAGTAAGTGTAGCCTTTGAGAAGGTAAGGAACCAAGCTGTAAATTACTAGAAGACTATTTTCCTGTATGGATAGTAGTTTAGGCTCTATGGCATATATAAAGTCAATGTTTAGCACTTTTCCATAAGTATCAATAAAGAACATTTTAGAAAACGGACTAAGCACCCACACATATAAATTTCTGTTTCATGGCTTGGGAAGTATTCTCGAGGGTTTTGGCCACAAGCTAATACATGCAGAGTAGTGCCTCGCTCCAATATAAAATTAACAATGCCTTGACCTGATGTAGGGAAGGCCGCAATTTTTTCTTAGAAATTTACTAGAATATTTTATGCTTATTGCTTGGCTACGCGTCTACGCTCATAGTAATTGTTGTCGCCCTCCAAAAGTGCGTATAAATTCTAGGAAAGAATTTTCCATTAAATTTCTAAGAAAAAATTGCGGCCTTCCTTCCATCAGCTCCAGGCATCATTGATTTCATATTAGAGTTCTCGTCTCGGCCAACGCATGTAAATCCAAAGGAAGAAAATTCCAGTAAATTTCTAAGAAAAAAAATTATGGCCTTACCTTCATCGTGTCGTGGGAATGGTGATTTTGTATGGAGCGAGGAATTGCTGGCTTACCCTTTGTGCACAAAAAGCATTGAATATTTTTGTTCTACGTGTCTAGACTTTGTATATTATTAGTATGTCAAAAATAGGACGAAATGTAAATTTCTAGGAAAATTGTTAAGTTCTATAGGAGAATATTTAGTTGGTTTGGTGCAAAACCGTCATGCAATACCATTACAAAAAATTACTCTCAGGGGCAAATGAATTTAATAAAGTTGTTGTTTCTTTTAAATCAAATCAAATCATAATAAATACAGGAAAATAAAAAGTATTTCCAAAAACGAAACAAGAAGGAAGTAACATTTACGTCCCTGGTCCCTCCCACCGCACCAAATATTTTATGCTGTGCATCATTCCGTACTTTAATCAGTACAGCGACATGAAAAGAAAAATGATGAGATTTACGTCGAGGGATTCATATTTTCCCGCACCATGTTGAGGCAGTCAACCAAATGTATACAAAACTTCTGTTAAAGCAACATTTGTTCTCGGTGCCTCAGAAACATGTTGTGGTCTATTCCGGAATGGACCAGCCATTTAAAATATGTATACTTTTCTACGGTATGCTATGCGACATCTAGTTCTTATGCCATCTATGGTAAGATATAAATATTAACAGAAAAACAAAAAAACGAAGTTAGAGAGATATGTATATACACACATATATAGATTAGGGTAAGCAGATAAAATTGCAAACACCCTGTATACACATATCTTACGATAAATGCATCAAAATTAAAATTGTAATGAAAGCACATGTATACACACATACATTACATAAATGCATCAAAAATATTAAAATTATAAGGAAAACATATGTATACACACATATCCTACGATAAATGCATCAAAAAATTAAAATTGTAATGAAAACATATGTACACACACATATATTACAACAAATGCATTAAAAAATTAAAATTATAAGGAAAACATATGTACACACATATATATTACAATAAATGCTTAAAAATTAAAAATTATATATTATATATATATATTATATTATATAACAGTTCCAGAAAAATATAAAAAAAAAACTAAATCATGTATTTTTCAAATTATAGGCATTTCTTTTGTTTTCGAGAAAATGTACACCTTGTGATGATTTTTTAGCTCCTGTTGCTACAAATCTTTACTTTTTTTAAATTTTATTTTTCTTATGTAATCCCGAATAGTGCTTTTGTAACCTGCTGCTTTAAGTTCTAAGCCATATGCTCCAGCTTGGAAGAAAATGTCACATTTTGCCGAACCAACAATATAAAATTAATAATTCGTTGAACTTTAACTAACTGTACTGAAAAAAAAAGGTACTACGCCAGTCTGGCAAGTAACTTTAAAAGTTGACGCATTTAATAAGCATTCTAAAATGGTACAACACTTGCTACATTATTTCTTAGATTACGGAAAAAAAAATTTTTTTCTTCAAGAAACCCATATCTCTTTTTACTGTAGCTAGTTATTCTAAAAAAAAAAATAAGTTTTTTAAAAAAATAATTCATGATACACATAGATAAGTTAACTTCATCAACCTAAAAGTAATAGTCTCAGCTCTCGGCATTATGTATTTACATGTATGTAGCAACTTGCTATTATTTTGTAGTGGGCTATCAAAGCCATATCCAATGTTCGAATGCGTTATTCCTCTTCTAAGAATAACACGTTTTTTTTTAAAAAGAGGGTGGTTTGTTACGTACACTCCTTACCAAAATAAATTACATACATACATACGTACATTACATATCAGGCCTACATGTATCCATAAGAAAATACGTACATACATGCGTACATTACATATCAGGCCTACGTTTATCAAAAAAAAAAATACGTACATACTTAAATTGATTCTTACCACAAGAAAATATGTACATGCATGACTCTATAATTATTGCCAAAAGAAAATATGTACAAACATATGTACATACCTACATTGCATAGCAAGATAAATAAATCATTGCATGCATGTACATACCTGTAGTAGATTATACCTAAAGTATGGCGCGTAGGTACATACATATTATTACTGACCTACAGCAATTATTTCCGCATATAAAACAAGTGGAAAATGAAAGCGAAGTAATAGCTCTGCGCGCTTTGTTACGTACACCTCTTACCAAAATAAATTACGTACATACATACGTACATTACATATCAGGCCTACGTTTATCTAAAAGAAAATAAGTACATACTTAAATTGATTCTTACCAAAAGAAAATATGTACATGCATGACTCTGCAATTATTGCCAAAAGAAAATATGTACATACCTACATTGCATAGCAAGAGAAATAAATCATTGCATGCATGTACATACCTGCGTTACATTATACCTAAAGAATGGCGCGTACATACATATTATCACTGACCTACAGAAATTATTTTCGCATATAAAACAAGTGGAAAAAGAAAGTGAAGTAATATCCCTGCGCGCAAGAAATCCCACATTGTAATATGACGACTTTGAGCAGGAGGTAAAACAAATATATGTATATAGGTGACCAGATTGATGGTTCACGATAAATGACGTGAAGTAATAATGACCAGCTGCAAGCATTTAGCGAAATTTATATTTTTGTATGTACGTATAGAAACAAGTTACAAACGTTTGACGAAAATAAAACTGACGGATGAAAATGATGGATGATAATAGCCAGCTGTAGATACTGAGCAAGGGTCGACTTATATGTATGTGTATGACGAGCGCTGTGCGGAAATAAACTAAGAGTTTTAGCTTTACTTCCTTACTTCCGTAGCAGTTAATATTAAATTTTAGTATAAATATTATAACGTTTTTATTGAAAAGACAGTTGCAATAGTAACTCACAAGAGACACATCCAGTTGTTTTCATTAGGAGCAAAGCTGTTCAGCTACTCCACTACACCACACTAGGAGCAAAGCTAAATTAGCTACTCCACTACACTAAACATTACACACCTTGGGAGCAAAGCTACATTAGCTACTCCAATACACAACACCAGGAGCAAATCTGCATTATCTACTCCACTACACTACATATAGGAGCAAAGCTACACTAGCTACTCCGATCAATCATCGAACCTACAACCAACGTATCGTCATAAAAAAGAGCGAGAAAGCTATTTCTAACAGTCAGATCAACAAATAAGGTGCTTGTATGAGAGTACTTGGCTATAGTTTGATAGCAAGTACTTCATAAACTCAAAACAAGTTTCCTCGCAAGAAACTAGTAACAGTATTGATATCACTTGCACTCATTTTCGTAGCTCAAGTTCTATTCAGTGAGCAGTTTCTTCACCATACGAATCCACTGATAAGTTCCATTAAAGCTGAGTTCCTTCCACATCATATCCTTCAGAGTTCGGATAAATCGTTCCACTAATGATGCTTTGAGGAAACTGTACTTAGAGTAATGATTAATTGCATGCTTCATCATCACATTTTAAAACAGGCTATTGTAGAATTCCTTTCCATCATCACTATGAAGGTTCTTAAGTTTTTGTCCCTCATTGGATATAGATTGCATGGCATCTCTTACTTCTATACTAGTTTTTCTTTTAATTGGAATTGCCCGTGCGTATTTGGAGAAGGTATCAATTACTGTCAGTAGATAGCCTGCATCAAGTCATCTAGTCCTTTGATAATCACACGACGCTGTTTAAAATTTGTTCTCACTGAAACAGATTTCTTAAGAGTTTTTATTGATATGCACCATCTTTTGGTGTCAAGTCTTTCTTACTTATTACTGAAGTAAACAGATAGCTTTCAATCTTCGCGATTTCGTCATTGATATATAGCATTAAATTTGTCTCCTCTATATTAATACTTTTTTTTATTTCTTCAACACTTATTTTAATTTTCTTGTCAACATAGTCTTTGGTAGTAGCATCATCATTTTCAAGGATTTCACCAAGTCGTTTTATACACTTTGAATTTAGATCGTAGTCTCCGTGTATCGACAAATTAAATACAATACCGCGTTCTCCTTGTTTAGCAGCTGATCCTTGAGTTCTTTTTCTAGATTGTGTAGAAGTATGGTAATGGAGTAGTATTTAAACTATAATATCTGCTTCTCGCCACTCCTCCAGGATAGATAAAATTTCATTGTTGTGACTGGTGTTTCTAACCTGTTTTGGTGTCACTAGAAGGCGCAGCCTATCCAATAATTCATTTGGGTCATCCCACTGAAAGTTATCAATGTTTTCCTTAGACCGCGCATTAGTCTCATTCCTTTATGCTGTATAAGTTTACTGATTCTAGCTTTATAATTAGCCGCTCTACTACTATTTGTTTTTCCATCTTTAGCATAGTCTCGTTTATATGCATTGGTATCTCTCATAACACATCCATAATTAGTTAAATCCTCTTTAGTAAATAACCTCTTTTCATGGTCTTTCATAGATAGCAGCTCACATAACCAAAGTTGTTTTATAGCTCTTCCCTTTGATAACAATTTTTCCTACATTATCAACATCAAACGTTGAATTACCGATCCTCCACGCGTTGTAATCATAGTAAACTCCATAAGTTGGATCAATTTTTGGGCTATTATCAGTGAATATTCTTAAATAGTTTGAAACTATGTATCCAGACGTATCGGGGGAGGTGACAGGAGACCTTCCAATCAATGTTATTGAATGTTTGGGTGTTGCGAATTCTTCTTCTGTTAAGGAATAATATCCATAATTTATAGGTGTGTTACTAGCCTCCATTTTCACATACTTTCATTTTGGAGGAGTAAAAGGTTCCACAATTTCGTTGTCTTCTTCTTCTTCGTTTTCATCTTTTGGCTCCAATTTAACTGGCGTCTCGTTTTTGACTTTTGTAACACACTCTTTTACGCGTTTGGTAATTGGCTTAAAATGTTTCTCCAAGTTGAGCTTCTACTTCAATCCTTCCCGTTTTTAGAGCTTTAAATTTCCTTCGCACTACATTCCTTGTCTTGATCATTTCTTTAAATATATTTTCATTCATCTTCGATATTAACTGAATAATGGCTTTTCAAACTGCTCTGATAACAGCTTTTATACAGCTCTAACATCAGGTAAACAGCTTTCCAAACAGCTCTAATGACAGCTTGACAGCTTTTCAAACAGCTGTGATAATATATAATAGATTAACAGCTTTTCCAAAAGGTCTAGTAACGGGTGCACAGCTATAATCTACGCAGTAAGTTCGCAGGATTCGATGTGCTTTCGGCTGAGTTACAGCTTCAACTTATGAATATTTTGTATGTTTCACCCTTTTATAGTACAATGAAGGTATCAAATCTTTTACGGTAGCGCCCCTTGTTTAATGAGCTGTCCTTATCAATCATCGAGAAACCATATTCATCCATGTAACACGCAGCACAGGCTCTTCGAAATTTATCGAACTTCATGTCGGTATTCACATGATCGTTATAGATATGTTTCAAATTCAAGTCATCTTGCTTGAATAAGATGATTAAATTATTACTGTCATGTATGAAATGCTTTGGTATATGCGTATATGTTTGACAAATATAAAATCTGTCTATACCTTCGTGACGACCCATGAAAAATAGGATCGCACATTACCTTGCTTTTCACATGCTACATCATCGGAAATATATTCTGAATGTTATGTAGCTTCCTCTGGAGGTAGAACGGCGCAGTTGTTTGAGAATGTATAATACGCCATTCCTGATATGGGACTCATCACTCGCTTCAAACAGTCATACTTTGATTGATGTAAAAACTTTAAACACATGTAAACATTCTCTCACCTCAGCCCATTGGGATGTTCCAGCAAGCTTATAACATTAACTTTTTCACAGTTGTGTGGCAATAGGGGCCCATGATTCTTTTTCATATTCATAAGAGCACATCAGCATTTCGAACAAGAAAATCTTGTTGTTGTTTAATGAACCGCATATTAAAGACTAACGCGATTCCTATAAATAGACCTGTTTACATTAGATTTCATTAGTATCATCGGAACCTTGTAAGATGTGGGATCACAAATCGAAATGCTCCAGTAAATGTAAGAAATGGGGCAGAGCTATTAAATTCAATCATCAACAAATTACTTATTGAATTACACCTACCGGGATACCAGTACTGTGGGGTAGGTACAAAGTTACAGCAAAGATTGTCGAGAGGAGATCCGGGCATTAATCCACTGGACGCAGCCTGAAAGGAATACGATATAGCATACTCGCGACATAAAGATACATGTGATCAACATATAGCAGATAAAATATTAGCTGAAAAAGCCTGGCAGCATGCAAAATCTACGGACGAAAATTTCAGTGAACGTGCCAACACCTGGCTTGTAACAAACGCAAGAAGGCTAAAATTAAGCTAGGTTAAAAATAAACGCCAACTAACATTTCTAGAAGCAGTATGAAATGTAAGTAAGGTTTTAAAAGTCAGAAAACCAAAAGACTTGATGGTATCTACAAAACTAGTACTTAGTGCGGCTAAAAATATTGTGAAAAGAAAGAAGAAATCTATTAAAACTCCACGAGTGATACCGGTACAAAAGGTTGGTGAGGCATATCTGTTCCTCATCCCGTTGTTTGCTAGGCTTTTGGCATTGGAAGCACTTTCGGAAGGTGCAGCAGGCATAGCTAAAGCAGTAAATGATATCAGTGCAGCAAAGGCAAAATTGGAAGAAAGCAAACGTCATAACCAAGTAATGGAAACTATAGCGGTTGATAAATATGTAAACGGACTGTTCCTGAAGCCGAACAGAAAACGACTTGAACTCTATCTACAACCTCAACCAAAAAACTATTACAGCCGCTACCCAAAAGACCACTAAACAAGCTGGATTTTCAGAAGTATACCACACACTTGCCACACTTCAGAGGAGATTTTATGCGCGATAATCTACCTAAACAACCATGGAAGCAAGAAAGCGGTATTGTTAACTCGGACATCTCAACTGGAGCAGGTATACACTGGGTAGCGTACTAAAAGCAAGGTGATAACATCGAATACTTTCATATTTTTAGGCATTTTCAACCACCAAGGGAGCTCATAAACTACCTGGGTAGTAATATAACGTACAACTCCAGTTCTTATTTGAACTATGATGCTGTAAATTTGGGTTACTTATGTTTAGAGTTTTTATATAATTGTTATAGCCATTAATTATTATCTATAAATAAATGTATCTGTATTGAAATTGTGGGCAATATAGAGGGGCTTATTAATCATCATTTTCAGTCCCTTTAGTTCCACAGCAATTTGGATCTCATCAAATATTTTCGTACTGTGGAAGTTGGGAGCTGCAATAAGAGCCTTGACACCATGGCGGCCTTCCCACTTTACGTAAAGCTTGATGTCGCTATACTTGTACACATTTTCCATGATTTTATCAAACGCAGCATTATTCATCTTTTTATAGCTGTGAGATCTAGTCTCGAGCATAAGGGAGGTTGCCGGTTTAGAAGAGGATAACACAGCTTTGGTTTTAATTCAAATATAAATTTTATTCAATATCCTAACCTAAATATCACAGTTTATTAATTTAATTCAAAATTCAAATAATAATAACTTAAAATATAGTAAAAAGAGAAAAAACTATTAATTAATATTCTATTAAAACCCAGTAAAAATTCAACAATATATAGAAAACAACCAAGTTAAAAATTCAAGTAAAAAATATCTGTTGTGGCAAGTTCAAAAATCCACGCTGCTATGCCCACATTCCCTTAATTACATTTGTTTCTGAAAAGAAGAAAAAGAAAGAAATTGAAAAAGGATAGACCAGAGAGAAAAACTCGACAATATATTGCAAACACGCTTGCAGACATACAAATGCTCTGGGCTCCATTTAAGCAATTTCATATTTGACTTCAAGAATCAATCACTGACGAACATCCACACGTTACTAAAAGCCTGTGTGAAAAGACTCACACCCTGTACCAAAATGCGATCGAGGCCGCTTCAAATCTGCAAACCGAGACTTCTGCTGGCAAGACCCAAGCAAGCGGCAGCAAAGGCATTTTAGATGCTAACAGTCCATCAAAACTCACAGCAAAAAAACCTGCGGAACAAACTCAAAGTCAATTTCCGTAAGAACGTGAAATGCAGAGATAAGCAGAGTTTCCGCAATAACCTGCAATGCAAAACCAATGGCAGTTTCCTCAACAGCCTCCGACACAGCATCAATTCCCGCTACCACAGCAACCCGTAAACTTTCAGCCGCATTATGACGCCAACAGGCTCAGTAGCCTACCAAAGCTCCCAGCAATAAAAATTCCCAAATTTACAGGAGATTACAAACATTGGAATTCGTTCATAGACATATTCACGAACGTCATTCCCATTCTTGTCGAGTGTTGAAAAAATGCAGTACCTTCTTTCTCATTTGGATGGCGATGCAAAAAGAGTTATTGGCCAGCTTAACAATAATAACTACAGCACAGCACTGCACTTAATTAATGCCAGATTCAACAATAACCGGGAAATCATAACAACATACGTCAACATAATAATGGATGCAAAGAAAACTGAGCACAGATGCCAAGAAGACATCATTATGTTGTATGTTTTGATACGGGAATGCCTAGAGGCACTGAAGAACTCAAATTGTAACACTGATGAATGGGGGGCCTATCATGGTATGCATTGCAATGGGGAAATTGGATACTGAATCGCTTCGTCTTTCTGAAGAGAGTCTAGCAACACCCAGAGAGATGCCGTCAATTTAAGAATTTTTGAACTTTCTGGAGAAACGTCATCAAGTTCTAGACTCTATAAAGGGCTCTAGATTTCAGAAAGCTGAACAAGTCTAGAAAGCACCAAAAGGAACTTCCATGCTGCTTTAAAGGACTTCTAAGCAAGCTGCTCAAAATCTCATCAACTATATCAATGCGAGACTTCAAGACTTCATGAATGTGCATGACCGAAATCAGCTGGTCGCGCACAAGGGTCTTTGCTCAAATTGCCTCGTTCTCAGCAAGACAGAAAAATGCAAATCAAATAAGACTTGTATTAATTGTAAAACGAGGCATCACAGTTTACTTCACCAACAACTTGGAAGTCATCATATACTCAATTCATCAGCAAATACATATGATGACACCAAATAGCAACATAAAGATGATGCTACCGTTTGTCATGCAAATAGCAAAAAAACACATCATGTATTACTGCCGACTGCATTGGTAAGTATAGAAAACATATACGGGCAAACAGAGCAGCTCAGAGCCCTAATTGATCCTGGCTTACAGGTAAATCTGATCACTGAAGAATCCGACCAAATGTTAAAGCTTCATATAGATCGGATCAGAGCGACCATACTTGGAGTAAGTGAAGCGCAAACAGCAAAATCTAACAGCAAGGTAACAATCAAGCTGAGACACAAACAGCAAGGCATATATAACTCCACAGAAGCATTGGTTTTACAGAAGCTCAACTCTTATCTTCCCGAAAGGCCCCTAAATGGAATTGATATGAACAAATCCAGCAATATGGTCTTGGCTGATCCCAACTTTGACACATCCGGTCCAATCGATCTGCTACTCGGTGTCGGATTATATGCAAACATAATCTCAGAAGGAATAAAAGAGGGTACACCGGCAGCGCAAAATACTAAATTAGGCATGATACTACTTGGAACAACTCCAAATGGCCAGCAAACAACAGCCAGACTAACAAGTTTCCTCTCACTTGCGGAGATTGACCAAAAATTAGAGGAATTCTGGGACATAAAGCCGCAAGCAGATAATAATCACGATGAGGCATGCGAGGAAAACTTTCCAGTCACTCACAAAAGAGACAATAAAGGAAGATACATTGTACGCCTGCCCTTTAAGAGTCCAGCAGAACCACTGGGCAATTCCAAACCTGTTGCATTAGCTCGCATTTTGCAGGAGGAGCAGAGATTATAAAGGAATGAAGACGAATACAACAATTTTTTGGCTGAGTACCTAGCATTAGGTCATATGAGTCCTGTAAAGTTCGACAAAGTAACCGAAGTGAATGTTTATTATCTGCCGCATCATGCAGTGTACAAAAAAGACAGCACCACCACAAAATTGCGAGTGGTGTTTGATACTTCAAGCAAATCACGATATGGTCTAAGTATGAATGACATACTTCATACTGGACCCAAAATTCATCAAAATTATAGTAACATACCTCTACGTTGGAGGAAGCACCGATATGTATACACTGCAGACATTGAAAAAATGTTCAGGCAGGTGATTTTTGCAAAAGAAGACAGAAACTACCAAAGAATACTGTGGCGACCACGACCGAACGGGTCTGTGCAAGAATTCACGCTCCACACGCTAACATACGGTACTGGTCCCGTTACCTACCTATCAGTAAGAGTACTAAAACAGCTAGCTAATGACGAAGGAGATGCCTTTCCCATAGGGAAGAAAGCATTGCCATCTGCTTTCTATGCAGATGATCTGCTTACAGGAACAGATACTACTATCGAAGCACTAGAATTCGAGGTACAATTAGCAGAGTGGCTACGCAAGGAAGGGTTCAATTTGAGAAAGTGGACGTCAAATCACAAAGACCTGTTAAAAAATATTCCGATGGAAGCTAGAGAAAAAGAAATCCTTGAAATAGAAGAGCATGATAACGGGTTCTCCAATAAGAGGTGTTATTTTGATATTCAAAGAAAAATGCTATTTTTTGAGATAAATTATCGAATCTTTATTTCATTATAAAGAGGAAGGTATGCCGTTAATAACGGAAAACAACATCAGCCAAATGACCACCACGACCACGCCTACAGGACCATATCCTTTTCATGAAATTTTCCATAACCAAATCGCAAAGTGACTGCCCTATGTCCTCCATAGCCTCACGAATTCCATCTTTGAGGTCTTGAATCGACGCTGGGCTGTTGGCGTAGACCTTCTCTTTCACGTGGCCCCAAAGGAAGAAGTCGCAAGGTGTTAAGTCACAAGATCTCGGTGGCCAATTGTGATCACCTCTTCGAGAGATAACACGGTCCGGAAACTTTTCCCGTGAAAGATCAATGGTTTCGTTGCTTGTATGGCACGTAGCGCCGTCTTGTTGCAAGCAAACGTTGTCCAGATCAATACCATCCAATTCCGGCCATAAAAAATCATTAATCATCTGTCGATAGCGCAATCCATTCACCGTAACTGTTGCCCCAGCCTCATTTTCGAAAAGGTAAGGTCCAATGACCCCGCGGGACCATAAACCGCACCAAAGAGTCACACGTTGAGGATAGAGAGGCTTTTCAACAATAACTCTTGGGTTTTCCGAGCCCCAGATGCGACAATTTTGCTTGTTGACGAAGCCATTGAGGTGGAAATGGGAATCATCAGTCAACATGAGTTTTCGATGGAATTCCGGATCATTTTCATGCATTTCAAGGACCCAATCAGCAAAGACTCGACGTTGTGGATGATCGGCCGGCTTGAGTTCTTGTGTTAACTGAACTTTATAAGCCTTAAGACCTAAATGTTTATGCAAAATACGGTGTAATGACGTTTGTGGAATGCCTAATTCCAAAGAACGACGAGGAATGGACAAACCTGGGTTTTCTTCAACACTTTCGGCTACAGCAGCAATATTCTCGGCTGTTCTTGAGCGACGTGGACGGGTTTTATTCTTCACATCACTAACTTGTCCCGACAGCTCGAATTTTTCTACCAATTTCTGCATTGAGGTCCGAAAAGGTGCTTCACGACGACCCAAAAATGTTCGAGTTTTACGAACCGTCTCTGCCACATTTTCACCATTTTTATAGTGAATTTTAATAATTTCAATGCGTTGTTGAATCGTGCATCGTTCCATTTTTATTAATGGGGTAGTTTCTACTTGTCAAATATCAAAAAATGACAGCACCAAAAGTTACATCTACTGAAATAGCGGGCTAAGTAAAATAACACCTCTTATTGGAAAACCCGTTACAATCAAGGCATTAGGGATACATTGGAATCCGACAAAGGACGAATTTCAATTCAAACTGAAGCCTGAGAAAACGGCACCAAGCCTAACAAGGCGTGTGCTACTATCTAGAATTGCCTCTATTTTTGATCCCCTAGGGCTCCTGGCTCCAGTTGTTATGAGAATGAAGGTAATTATGCAGTCACTTTGGAAAAGTAACATAGACTGCGATGAAAAGGCTACGCCAGAAATAATCCAAGCCTGGGAAGAACTTGAAACAGAGCTACACAATCTACAAAAAATAAAAGGCCCTAGATGGATATGTTATCGCAAGAAGCAAGAAATTCAGTTACACGGATTCTGTGACGCTTCAGAGAAGGGATATGCCGCAGTCATATTCACGCTCGACAGATATTTTTGGGCACATACGTACCACGCTTTTAACCTTCAAAACCAAGGTCACTCCTCTAAAACGGAAGATCACAATTCCACTTCTCGAGTTATGTGGGGCATTACTACTAGTGCAATTGCTGAAACCCACAATCGCAATTTTAGAATTAGAATCACCCACTGTGCACGCATGGTGTGATTCTGAAATTGTGTTGGCCTGGTTATCAAAAAATCCAAATACTTTGCACAGCTTCATAGCAAACAGAATATCCGAAATACAGGAAACGTTTCCCACAAGCATCTGGAGGTATGTGTGATCCACAGAAAACCCTGCCGACATTGTGTCTAGAGGAACGTTGCTTAGCAACACATGGTGGAGACGCCCGTTTTGGCTAAGCCAGCATCCTGACTCTTGGCCAGTGAAAAAGCTCAAAATTAGCACAAATGTTGACACAAAAGCAACGGCAGCACGAGCACTTAACGCAAATTTGTTATCAACGGAGTTTTTTACCTATTCTACACTCACTTGCCAAGTACGAGTGATAGCTTACTGTCAGCGTTTTAACGCCAATTGCAAAATTTCCAAAGCTGAAAGGCAATTCTGCCATCACCCAACAAAAGAAGAATTGGAATGCTCAAGGGAGCGCATTATCAAAATCATTCAAGAAGAGGCATACTCCGATGAAATAGACAGACTGCGCAAAAGCAGGCCGCTAGCAAATTCCAGCAAAATACTTTCGCTACGCCCGTTTTTAGATAATAGAGGGATTTTGCGGGTCGGAGGTAGAATATATAACTCAACGTTGTCAGAGAATGCTAAGCACCAGATCCTGCTGCCACAGAAGCACCACGTAACAAATCTGATAATAGAGCACGCGCATCAACACACATTGCACGGCGGTGCACAGCTCACCCTAAATTATATAAGAGCACAGTACTGGATAATAAACGCTAAAAGTAGAGTGCAATCAAGAATTCACAGGTGTATCAAATGCTTAAATAAAAATATTACGTTTGGAGTTTTTACCGGGTTAAACTTAATTTTTTTCAAGAAAGAATTTTTTGGGATTCTCCGGTATATAGCAAAAGCCCACTGCGTGGTGTATACAGGTTCGATTCGCTTCGAATGAATCTGGTTCTTTAAATTTTTTTTTTAAATTTTTTTAATAAATAGAAAAATTGTTTTTTTTTTGTATTTTTCTCAAATTTTAATTTCTTTTTTCTTTTTCATTTTTTTCATTTGTTTTTCAAATCACCCAATTTCGCTATTTGTGACCTGTTGATGAGTCAAACCAAGACTTGAAACTTGTCACCAAAAATTAATGGGTTGGGTGATGAAATAACAAATTAGAACATTTTTTGGCTTTTGCTATATACCGGAGAATCCCAAAAAATTCTTTCTTGAACAAATGCTTAAGGTACAACCAAAAGTCAGGATAGCCAATAATGGGTGATCTGCAGGCAATAGTTATAACGCCCTCACCTCCTTTTTCCCACTGTGGAGTTGATTATGCCGGCCCTTTCCTAACAAGGTTCTCAAAGGGAAGAGGAGCAAAGGCTGTCAAAAGATATATTGCATTATTCATATGCATGTTGACCAAGGCTGTACACTTGGAGCTGGTCAGCGAACTTACAACCGACGTATTTCTTGCTGCCTACAAAAGGCTCGTAGCCCGCCGAGGACATTGTCGTCAGATACATAGCGACAACGGAACAACGGAACTAGTTTTGTTGGCGCCAAAAGAAAACTGGACAAGGATCTCCAAATATTTCTGACTGAATAGAATTTACAAACAAGTTTTTTTTTTGCTCTTTTGTTGCATTTTAAACAATAGAAAACGAAGTGCAGCTGCTATGCCAATTTGCCATGCGCCTTTGAATGCCGTTCTTTGGTGCCATGAGCAACCCATGGCTATATAAATCGGAATCTGACTTGACTCGTTCTCTTTCGCAGTTTGGCAGTGCAGTGATATTCTAGTTCCTAGTGTTATTTCCAAGTGCTCTAAATTTTATTAACATTTCCCAGTGTTATTCCCAAGTGCTATAAAGTTTACTAACAGTTTAAATACTTTATTTAATTGACAGTTCAAATAATTATTTTTATTCTGGGTATCGACTAGATTAAAGATTTTATTTTGAATAGCGATTAAATTAAAGATTCTTATTGCGGGTATCGACCGAATAAGAAATTTACTAACATAAATCACTTTATTACGGGTCTCGACCGAATAAAGTTTCTTATTGCGGGTATCGACCGAATAAGAAATTTACTAACATAAATCACTTTATTGCGGGTCTCGACCGAATAAAGATTCTTATTGCGGGTATCGACCGAATAAGAAATTTACTAACATAAATCACTTTATTACGGCTCTCGACCGAATAAAGATTCTTATTGCGGGTATCGACCGAATAAGAAATTTACTAACATAAATTACTTTATTACGGGTCTCGACCGAATAAAGATTCTTATTGCGGGTATCGACCGAATAAGAAATTTACTAACATAAACCACTTTATTACGGGTCTCGACCGAATAAAGATTCTTATTGCGGGTATCGACCGAATAAGAAATTTACTAACATAAATTACTTTATTACGGGTCTCGACCGAATAAAGATTCTTATTGCGGGTATCGACCGAATAAGAAATTCACTAACATAAATCAATTTATTACGGGTCTCGACCGAATAAAGATTCTTATTGCGGGTATCGACCGAATAAGAAATTTACTAACATAAATCACTTTTTTACGGGTCTCGACCGAATAAAGATTCTTATTGCGGGTATCGACCGAATAATAAATTTACTAACATAAACCACTTTATTACGGGTCTCGACCGTATAAAGAGTCTTATTGCGGGTATCGACCGAATAAGAAATTTACTAACATAAACCACTTTATTACGGGTCTCGGCCGAATAAAGATTCTTATTGCGGGTATCGGCCGAATAAGAAATTTACTAATATAAACCACTTTATTACGAGTCTCGACCTAATAAAGATTCTTTCTGTGGGTATCGACTGCAGTCAGAATTAATAAGCTCACTTTATTCTCTATATCCACTAGAATAAAGAATAGTCCAATTCCAAACCTCAATAAATTAGAAAACCAATTTGATCGAGTGCCTAATACTGAGCTGACAATGTACTCATGTCAGATACAATAAAATTTTCTAAACATAAATTTAATTTAATCATACTTATTCTTTCACATTTATTCAATATTTCAATATTATTTCAATATTTAACTTTACAGATAAATTAAAATTTCCTTAAGAAACATCCCAAACCTTATAGATAAATTAAAATTAAAATTGTGGTTTTGAATTAATATTATCAGGCATATATATTATATTATTTATTAATTACAAATTATAGCATTTATTGAATTTTAAAAAATCTAGTTGGAGTGCGATTTACAGTGTAGTAAGCTTGGTGAACGGAAAAATTAAGCTACGAAATCACTGGCTTTGAACCAGGGTTATAACTTTCATCATATTTTTTTCATTATTTGCGTGTTCGCTCTAACTACGGGCAGGACAGAATAAAAGCACTCCAATACAAGGGACGCATTTCAAGATCCACCAGCCAAAAGGAGAATAATCAGAACAACTCTTTGCACTTGGTACAAAAACATATTTAAAGCAGCCCTACTGATGCTGTACTGGATGACAGTAGTGTTTGGCCAAGGTTATAAAATCATCCGCCCAAAGGCTGGATTTTACATAAAAAATCTGGGGTATGCCAAAATTAAAAGTGGAAACCTCAGGCTTCAGATTTCGCTTCCCATAAATGAAATCAGCACTGACCAAAGGTTTATCAATAATACTTGGACGCAGATTGATCAAATGTGTGAACAAGCCAGAAAGCTCACGCTAGTTACCACCCATTGCGATGTATTTCTTAAGAATCTATCCGTCAAACGGCACCATCCTCTAGAAGCTAAAGACGAAATCCAGCACTTGCCTAAACACCACAGCAGAAGTAAACGCGGGCTGCTCGGAACCCTTCTCACAAAGGTCTATGTTGTAAACGATGAGGTTTATAAGGAGATAGAAGCATTGCAAAGCAATCAGCAAACCATGCCCAATTGGCCAATCAAAAAGCCCTCTACCTGAATACCAAAATAAACCAAATCAATTTCGCGACTGAAAGCAAACCAAAACAATTCGGTGCAAGCCTATCTCAGGTAGTTCAGTCAATTAATGAAATGGCAAACTGGTACTCTCAGGCTGGTCATAACAGAATCAGCATAAAGGTGCTTGCTACCTATCTCAGTTGCGAAGATTATTTCGAGGAATTAGAGCATAAATATGATAAATGGCGCAACGCAATTCATGAACACGGGCACATTCTTGACTTTATAAACACAAACGGCATCAAGAAAGGGTATCCGGCAGGATGCACTTCAAGTTGTTCATAACCAGGACACCACAGCGACGTTTCGACCTCAGAGTAGAACATGACAGCTTAAAGTTATATGGCTACTTGAACAAAGCCGAAAGAAACACCTACGCACTGATTCACGTTACTCCGATTCCCCATCTAGTTGGAAACAGCTCTTTGGTAATAGCAGAATTAAAGTTCCTTACACTTGCTGTTAACTTCAACGAGCAAAACTACTTTAATCTGGAACAAGCAGAACTAGAATCTTGCATCTTAACGGAGAACTACACATATATATGCATGCCAACAATAGTTCATAACATTGATGCAGCTCCATCCTGCGTCATCGACAAAATATATGAGCGCCTCCCAAAAACCAGCTGCAACATGCAGCATATGCAACTGAATGGCATCATCTAAAAGGCACTTATTATGAAAAATACATGGCTTTGCGTAACAACAGAACGGAAGCTTATAGCACTCATTTGCAAAGGGGAGAGAACGGAAATTCGGCTCAATACCACAGGCATCATCCGCCTTGATGATGATTGCGTCATCAAGACCAAGAAGACTACCTCAAGGACCAGCATTGATGAAACTATCGAGGTCATTTCCAGCCACATAAAAGAAGCTGCTCCAATAGTGCCTCACATCAGCGACACTAAACTTTTGGCGATCTTACACCCAGAAGTTTAATTCCTCCAGATGAGCATCTCTATAACTACGGCACGATGGCGGTTCTCCCGTCAGCTTTTGAACAAACAGAATTTTATTTTAGAATTTTGCAACATTCGCGGATTGGGGGCAAATCGTTTTTCGGTGTACTGCCACCTTCAATCAAAAAATCCGGCAATTCTTGCGCTAAGTGAAACCAAGGTCGTTTCTGATGCTGATTCTAATCAATATCACGTCCCTGGTCATAGCTTAGTGCCTCTTTTTTCTCCACATAGGGGGATCGCAATATATATTCGGAATGATGTGGCCTTTACCATTCTAAAAGATTTTCCACCTTCTGCCAATCCTGAGTTCATTACATCTGGATTAGGTTCAAACTTCACAGGCACATCATCTACTTTTGCTTCCTTTATCGCAGCCCAAATATGTCTGATGTCGACACGGTATCCGCATTTGACAATATCTCCAACAATATTGATCATCTGCTTTCTGTCTCCCCCTCTTCCGAAATCATCCTGGCAGGCGATTTTAATGTCCATAAAATGCCATGGCTCAGACATTCTTCTACCACAAGTCCTTCTGGCTGATTCGTTGAACTATTTTGTGAATCTTTCAATTTGCATTAGCTAGTGGATGCACCGACGAGAATCTCTGATACAGCTGGAGATAGGGCCAATTTACTAGATTTGTTTCTGTCATCTCACGCTGACAAATATTCCATCTCAGTCGGCTCCCCTCTTGGTAATTCAGACCACTGTCTAATCACGACTCAATTTATCACCTCAACTCTGCGCCGCCCTACTTCTCCACCTACAAGTAGGCTTCTCTGGTACTATAAGAACGCTGATTGGGAAAGTCTCAATCAGTATCTTAGAGATATAGATTGGTCGGTCTGTTTTGCTTCGAGGGATGCTAATGAATGCACATTAGAACTTAGTAACATACTAAGTCTAGGCATGCGTGAATATATTCCGTATTCTTACAGCAGATCTCAACAATAGCAAAATCGCTCTTGGTTTAACGATAAGTGCAAACAAGCTATAAAAGCGAAAGAGTCTGCTTTTCGCGCCTATCAAGTGCATCCTTGTCCAGAACTGAAAGGAATCTACAAGACTGCACGGAACACCTGCAAGCCCATTATCCAGAGAGAAAAAATTCTTTTTGACCAGAATTTTAGACAAAGAATCTTGGAAAGCCGCAAAGGTAGTAAAGGTTTCTGGTCCCTGGTCAAAACTATCAGGAACAACTTCAGCAGTTCCTCTATACCTTCACTACTTAATAATGGTGAAGTGGTTGTTGACTCCCTGGATAAAGCTAATATTTTGGCTGCAAGATTCGCATCAAATTCTTTTCTTCCACCCACTTCACAGGCACCTGTCGTGCATCCCCCGTGCGGATGTGTACAAAAGCCAATACACATCCGTACGAGGGAAGTGTTCAAGGTCCTTAAAGGAATCAACGTCTCTAAAGCCGCAGGCCCTGATGGTTTCTCGCCCCTATTAATTAAAAGCTGTGCCTCATCCTTGGCTAAACCTCTGCGCAAACTATTCTACCTATCCTATTCGACAGGAAAATTTCCAACTGCTTGGAAACTAGCTCACGTTCAGCCTATTCCCAAGAAAGGAGAGGGTAGCGATCCCTCAAATCATCGACCAATTGCAATCACTTCGATTCGTTCAAAGGTTTTTGAATCTATCATTAACTCCAAATTAATGAAGTATATGGAAACCAATCAGCTCATCAACGATCGGCAATACGGCTTCCGGCACGGACGCTCATCTGGAGACTTGCTGACTTTTCTTACGGAACGTTGGAATCGTAGTCTTCACAATTTTGGTGAGTCCAAAATCGTTGCTCTAGATATTTCAAAGGCCTTTGATAGAGTCTGGCATTCAGTCCTTTTAACCAAACTGAAAGCACTTGGTCTTTCCGCTCCACTTCTATTATGGATTGAAAGTTTTTTATCTAGTCGCCAAATACGTATTGTATTCGATGGCGTTATATCTGATCCTCATCCTATTAATGCCGGTGTCCCCCATGGCTCTGTTATTTCTCCGACTCTATTTTTAATCTTCATTAATGATCTGCTTTCCCTTACTTTCAATCCTATCCATAGCTTTGCTGATGACAGTACCCTTGATTTCGCATACTCCTTTGACACCCTTGCTGATTCCAGAGGGAACGCCGCATGTGTTAAACGAGACTGCATGATTAGATCATTGAATAACGATCTTGACAATATTCTCGCTTGGGGCAAAGTGAATCGCGTCAAATTCAATCATCTAAGACCCAAAGCTGTCTCATCTCATTAAAACAAGACCATCATTTAACCACTCCCGTTTCGTTTGATGGTGCATTAATTTCTGAATCACCGTCACTAAGAATTCTTGGCATTAATATTTCCAGTAAGTTAAGCTGACCAGATCACATCTTCTCGGTTGCCAAAGAAGCATCATAATGTCTTGGTTTTTTGAAAAGGTGTAAGAAATATTTCAGCCCATCAAATATAGCGCTCCTCTACAAGTCCTACATCAGACCTAGAATGGAATACAATTCCCATATCTGGGCCGGGGCTGGTCGCACAGCCTTAGCTTCATTGGATATTGTCCAAAAGAGAGCCTGCAAGCTCATTGACGATGTACCAATTACTCGTCATATCGACCCGCTCGAGCACCGTCGCAATGTTGGATGCCTTTCGCTCCTTTATCGCTATATGCATGGCCAATGTTCTGATGAAATATCTAGTCTGATCCCTTGTAGAATAGTTCCTGCACGCAATACCCGCGCTGCATCCGGCGCTCATCCTTTTACCCTTCAAATTACCTTCGGGCGTACACTAAAATTCCGTGATGCCTTCTTATCCCGAACTGTGCGAATGTGGAACAGTCTACCATCTTCTGTCTTTCCTCCGGCATACAACCTGCAGAAGTTTAAGGGCGACATACATCGGCACCTCCGCCGCTCTCCTCATATCCCTTAATCCTTTCCCTATCTCCTTCCTGCCACGCTGTGCTTTGCATCATAGGGTATCCCCTGAGCTTGGCTTAATAATAAAAAAAAAAAAAAAAAAAAAAAAAGCAGGCATAGCTCACAAG
Source organism: Dioctria rufipes (assembly GCA_963924295.1). NCBI lineage: Eukaryota > Metazoa > Arthropoda > Insecta > Diptera > Asilidae > Dioctria > Dioctria rufipes. Next base: position 88,343,440 of record OZ002744.1, read on the forward strand.
ATAACAATATTATTATATTATATTATATATTATATTATATTATATATTGCTGCGAGAAGATATTGGACTAAAATCAAGGCCTGTTTCAAGGGTTGTCAGAAGACTCCTCCAAAACCTGCAAGGCGATCCACACCAGGCATCGAAGGGGATTTCAACCTAGTTTTGGCATTCGCCGCCCACCAACATGTTCAGCCCTGAACAAACATTTTTAAGCCAGCCGTAAAGCTTTAAGATAATTAAGAGTTTTCTTTTAATAATTTAATAATTGCTGCTCGGCATATGAGGTCAATTCAGACTGCGCGCATTTTTTCCAAGTGCAATGACTCATGACACAAAACAACATTCGTAATATCGTCAATAGTAAACCAAGTCAGCAAGCACAAATTTTACGTTTCTCATGAGGCAATGCACTCTGAAGAAAGGCGATTGCTGACAGCATATATGTATATATATATAGCAACCAAATTAATTAAGTTGTTCAGAGTAAGAAAGTACCTCCAAGTGCTTAATTTTACTGAAACCTGAAACTCTTCCACAATACAGTAAGCAGATCGGTAATAATTGCTAATCCGGAATTAACACACCGTTAATTCCAGCATATTATATTGCAGATCTTCACAGGAGTTGTAAAATTTGTACACCATTTGAGAGGTCCAACGATTATCACTCTACAAAATATTAAATCCTCATCATAAGCTGCAGCATTAAGAGTTACAGGTTGATATATAAAAATATACCCTAAATTAATTTTAGAATCCCTTTTTCGGGAAATCCGTAAAGATTCAACCCCCCCCCCCCCTCCTCCACCCCATACAATATTTTTTCTAGCTTGTCTAAGCATGGCCAAGCCATAGCTTTCAGATTCAAGACCACATACGGGGCACCCTGAATAGAAACATATTTTTTTTATTTCTAGATAGATATAAATGCATTTTTGTGAAACTTTGTTGATTTTTACTCCTTGATCCCGTTGAAATCCTAAGTTGAAATTTTAGTTTTTTTGTGGATAATACAAGGTATAACATACAAACAAATTAATAAGACCATAAGTACATCTTCCAGGGTATTCAAGGATAAATACAAAATCCTTATCCTTGGTGTCCTTTTTCGTGTATATTTTTAATATTCTATATTTCTTAGATATCCTGAAATCCTATCTTTCAAACGAGTCATATTTCAATGTCTTAACATAAATAGAAAATACAGATGAAGTTTTAACGAATACCAAGAGCTGGGGCTGGATTCCGCAACTATGAGTTTTCGCGTGTACACAAAATTTTGTGTACACACCTTGTTCCGATTCCGCAAAAGTGGAAATGAGTTTTTCTGTCAAAATTGTGTACACTTTAATTGATATTTTCCCACGGGCATTTTGTTCGTGAATTTTGAAGAGGTAAGTACATTGAACCGTGAGTTTTTGTCGAGCGTTATTTTCAAAATTATTTGTTATATTATTTATTAATATTATTTTTAAATTTGTAGATAAAATGGCTGCAATTAAGGCGAAAAAGGCATGCGAGGAACAAAAAGAATTTTTAGTAATTTTATGGAAATTAACGTAGAATTTGCAAACGACAGGTGAGATTTCTTTTTCTCTTTTTTTTTAACGAGAAATTGCAGAAATTTATAATATGTTAATGGCATTTTGATAATTTTATTCTAATTTAATTTTTAATTTTTGAAATTAAAAATTTTCCATTTCAGATTCGAATCGATTGATGGAGCCCATATAAGGGCAAGAAAATGGTGTGAATTTGCTGATAAATTAAATAGTTTAGGCGGAGCTATTAAGGATGGACCTAAGTGGAGAAAGTTTTGGCTCGACCAAAAGTGAGTGAGGTTTTTGAAATTATTTCGGTATACTCGTAATTAAACATTTTATTTTTATATTTTAGAATTCACGTTAAGGAAAGAGATGCGCTTCTCAAAGCGGCTTTTGAGAGAAGTGGGGTGAATGGTCCCAAAAAAATTAAGCCCCTAACGCACTTTGAAAAAAGAGTGCTCCAGCTTATGGTCCCAGCTGTTGTCCATGGAAACGAAGAAGTAGAAGAGTTATTTAATACCGCGGATGTAAGTATTGCTAATAGCTTTTTTCAAACATTTTATTTCTAATGCAAAGCACATTTGATTTATATTTTAAAATATTTATAGAGCATTGCGATGGGGCAAATGGTTGAGGAATGGCTGCTAGAGGAGACACCGGCAGGTGAGAGCTCAGGAAAACCTCCCCCTGCAGCAGTTCAACCAGCAAATATAACGGTTCCCAGGAAAAGGCAGCGGCAACCTTCTGGGAAAAAGTCGTCAATGGAAGAAAAGCTAGTTGAAATAGAGGAAGAAAAATTCTTATACATTAGAAAGAATTATGAATTGCAACAAAAAAAATTCGAGGCTGAAGAAGAGTGGCGCAAGTCCTGGCTAGAATTAAAAAAAAAAAGAATTGCATATAAAAATTAAAAAATTGGAGTTAAAAAAAAAATTATAATAAAATAATTTATTTCAATATATTTTTACGGTTGTTAAAAATGAGTAAAATGTTGTCAACAATTATTTGATGAACACGTCTTCCTTCTGATAACGTATTATCACCGCTTTCATCGTCAATCATAATATGATCTTCATCAGTTTGCTCATAAGCTTCCTCTGATAGTTCAAGCAGTGGTACGTTCGCTTTTAGCAAGACATTATGTAAAACAACACAGGCATTAATAATTCGTCCTGCTTTTACAGGATCATAACATAGTACTCTGTCTTTCGATAAACACCGGAATCTACTTTTTAAAATTCCAATACAACGTTCTACAATACAACGTGTTTTTTTATGGGCAATATTAAACCATTCTTCTTCTTGATTAGACGATGAATTAATGGGTGTAATTAGCCAGGGTTGAAGAGGGAAGCCACTGTCTCCCAAAAGCCAGAAATTTCGTTCTCCACGAGAATGTTTCCTTCTTAAATGTTCCTGTAATGCAGAACGGCGCCATATATAAGCATCATGCGATGTTTCTGGGAACTTTGCATTAGCATAACGTATGACGCAATTAAAATCGCAGACTATTAGGACATTTATTGAATGGCCGGCTTTCCGGAAATAATACACGTGCTCTACGTCGCTGTTTGGGGAATTAATTTTGATGTGACTTCCATCAATTAGACCCACAATTCCCGGGAACGATGCTAGTTGGTAAAAGTCATGTTTGATGGCACTTTCTTCTTGCTGCCCAGGAAAGTAAACATACTGATTAGAGACTACATTGATAATGTCTGCAACTTCATGTATGCTTCGGCTCACAGACGTTTGTGACATGCAAGACATAAAATCCTGCCCAATCGCTCGTTGAAAACTTCCCGTAGCAAAAAAACGCAAAGCACATAGAAATCTCAAATGTACAGGAATTCCAGAAATACGCTCCGTTGTATAAAATAACGGCTTGATTTTGTCTAAAAATTGTACGCACAGATGTTTTGGAAACCGATACAATTCAACAAATCGTTCCTCAGATAGGATTTTCGGAATCCCTTATCTTCCTTCTTACTATAATCAAATTCTGTCTAGAATGTTTAAAAATTTGCAAATATAATAAATTATTGAATTTATCTTTACCTTTCACTTCGCCTTAATACTAGCGAATTCATACTCATTTGTTATAACTAAACTTAACTTTTTTAAAAAAGACTATTTTCTCACTGATAGTTTCAAATAACAATTCAAAACTCATTCAGCACAGAAAAATTTTCATTCAGCACTTAAGTGTACACGGCTACTTATGGAATCGCTTGAAATTCAAAAGTGTACACTTGAGCTCACGTGAGTTTTTCAAATCGTGTACACTTTCAAATTCTTCACAGTTGCGGAATCCAGCCCCTGGATTCCGCAACTATGAGTTTTCGCGTGTACACAAAATTTTATGTACGTCACCTTGTTCCGATTCCGCAAAAGTGGAAATGAGGTTTCTGTCAAAATTATGTACACTTTAATTAATATTTTCTCACTGCCATTTTTGTCGTAAATTTTGAATAGGTACCTGTGAGCTTTATTACGTGTTATGTTATTTATTTTACCTTTCTCTAAGTCGTAGTCGCCTTAATACTAGTAAATTCATGTAATTCATTTCTTATAACTAAACTTAAAATCTTCAAAAAGACTATTTTCTCACTTAAACTACATTCAGCACAGATAAATTTTCATTCAGCACTTAAGTGTACACAGATGCTTACGGAATCGCTTGAAATTCAAAAGTGTACACTTGCGCTCACGTGAGTTTTTTTTAAATCGTGTACTCTTGCAAATTCTTCACAGTTGTGGAATCCAGCCCCAAGACGGCATTTTTCCGAAATTTTGAAAATGCCATAACTCGCGAAATACGCACCGTAGAAGGCAAATTTTTAATTCATGTTTTTGTTTTCACAACCCCTCCAAGTATTAAAATTTCAACAAAATTGGTGATGCTCATGTCACACTTTTCGTGATTTTTGGTTGATTTCCTATAGAATAACCCCTTAGTGACTGAAATTCCGTCATTTTAAAAAAATATCGTCTAATTTCGATATAACCTAGGCTATGAGCTGATAATTCCTTAAAGGCTACAGTTAGCAGATAGTGTATAATGGTCAAATTAATGAGGAGGGTCTAGAGTTTATAGTTTTTATAAAAAAGAGTTATATCAATGACCGTTTAAAAAAAAAAAAATAGAGGTCAATTTAAAAAAAGGTACGAAAAACCTAAATTTTTAATTAAGACAACCATAATTCTTTATGGGATAGGGGTACGGGGTTGGTTGAGCAGTTTTTGAAAACCCCATAATGAGCTCTTAACTTAACTGTAACTATACGCGCTGTAGTTTTTAAGATACAGGGTGATTTGTGTAAAACTACCTTGTTTTCTTAATCATCGTGTAACTCCTAAACGATTGATATGCTCCCCTCCCCCTGCCACAACTGTGGGAAATACCCTGTTACATTTGTATATAGAAATGTATGCATGCTCAGTTTCTGCTGATTTTTTTTTGTGACTTTTTGCAAATTATGTTGGAGGCGCACAAAATTCAATAGGGCCATTATCATGAATTCATTTAATATACTTCATCTCTGATTCGCAATATAATTTCTTTCACGCACACACACTTCAGAATTTTCAGGATTCCTTAAAACTGTGGACGATTTAAAATATATAATTTTAATTCGCACAGGTTTTTTTCTACAATAAGACTCGAGAAAATATGAGCAAGTTTTGCTTGCTTGCTTTCTTACTGTACGTACCCTTCGCCAGCTGAGCTTAAAATATTCGAAGGATCTCTGGTAAAACTTTAATGATAATGGCATTCGGTATGTTTGCTTATTTCTTTCAGGAAACTTTTAGTATGTTATGTATGTACGTATTCCCCTTTATGCAGATGTATATTGTTTCCTACATTTTACTCCTTGTTGTAGTTGTTGGTATTCTTTCCATCTTCGTCGTCATCCTTGTCGGTCGTAAAGGAACTTCCCGGATTAGATTTTAATTTAAAGTATTGTGTCACGCATGGTATGGGCTACAAGTAAAGTATGGTGAAAAGGGTAAGATAGGTTGAATAGATAAGTTCTTATATTGTTAAAGTTGGATTTTCATAGACTTGAGCTCATACTCATTAAATATTCTTCTCTCCATCTCATTTTTAACTCTATAACGTGTCGGAGCTAGATTTTTAAACACTATATTTCCGACCATACATAAGTCGGACACACTTGAAGTAACTCAGCGCTTCAGCACTTCACGATTCCTTTTAAATTAAAAATAAACTAGGTTTGCCTAATAAAGTGTAGGAAGTTACAAGGAGAAGCTCATATTAATTCCATTCCATGCATAAATTTCATAAAGCTTTCGTTGTTCAAATATTGTTCAACACCTTACACAAGAACTGGGAACAGTATATACAGTGGAATACAGTATATACAGTGGAATAGCTCTGTCAAAACTGTCAGATAAGTAGGATGCTTCTATAATGTGACTATACTTTCTCTTTCAACATTTTTAACTAACACACTGGTCAATTTTTAATACAAACGTTTCTATGTAAATCTAAATTGGAAGAAAGGTCACTTACAGCATGTACAAACTTGTACTAGAGGAGAAGGGTAAAAATGACAAGAAAAACTATTTCTGCAAGAAAGAAAAAAAGCTGAAAACAATTTGTTCCACTTCCCTCGCCAATCGGCTTAGTAGAAGTATCACAAACTTTATTACAGCCATTTTGCCTGTTACGCTGTCCATGGAACGGGCACCACTTTACGATCAAACAGCTGTTCAGTAATGGAACAATATATTTGCGGTACTTTTGCCGAGATGTGTACTTACATAAAATAATGCTGCACTCGACTGTTGCGCAAATAGCTACTGTTCGCCCATTTACTCTCGTACTTAATAGCTCCGTCTTTTGGGATATTTTTTTAAAATTAAAATTCTAGAATTCACTCTTCAGTAGTTTGTTCTAAGCTGATATACTGTGTGTATACTGTGAACTGGAATAAGTTAGGAAAACCGAATTTAATGAGTTAAACAAATTTCATTTTAAATCGGCGAATACTTATTCATAGTAGATCACCAGCGTAAATACGGGAGCGAAGCTAACAATAATGCATTCTGTTCTAAAAATATCTCAATAAATTTCCACCAAACTAAATCCTCTAAACTTGCAAATTCGAGCTTTCATATATTTCCATGCATTGGTAGAAGCCAAGCTTTTTCTTAAGAGCTTTCAAATATCCAAAAGAAGAGTATAAGACAATTTAGCATAGAAAAATCGTAATATATGTGTATATTTTGGTAAACATTTAGTATACCAATAGTATCCCCATGTTGCTCAGTTCGGTTTATCTCAAAGCCGAAACCAGTTGGTATTCGGCTAATTGGTTCAACTAAAACGATCGATTCGATTGTGAAAACTGGATTTGAATCTGTAGTCAAAGTCCATATAAATTTCCTGTTTTTAATCATTCTTTACCTGAGCTTTCACTAATTGATAATTCTATTTTATTGCACAATCGATTCCTGTAGTAATTAGAACCGGTTAAATCAGTTTATTTGATGGATTCTAATCTCACATTTAAACTGGTTAAATTGTATGGAATTGATTTCAATTTGCGACCTTGAGCAAAGACAAGAACCAGATACCCTTCTGTATCTCAGAGTATCGGAGAGAAATCGAATTTTTGGATGGAATTATATCTAGTTCACGAACTTAGAGCTTTGGTGTCTGCCTTATTGTCTAAAGAGGTCTCTTCACTTTGGCATACTGTTATAAAGTAGGTATTTACTTCTGTATTGTTGTACTGGTATACTGATAGTAAGTCAATGAAATTAAATATAAAGTTACAATTTTACTTCTAATTTTACACAACTCATATATACATATATGTAAATGAATTTTTAATTAATTTTTTATCAGTGGATACATATGTTACCAAAAGTTAATCTTCTACGAACTTCGAACAGAGTATTTCCCCAATTTCGTTTGGTAGCTCGGCCCTAATGGTTCGATTGAGACATCACTTGTTAGTAGTATATTTCGGCTAATTAACTTTGTATGTAATTGCTTTAATTTTGTTGATTCCTGCTTGGTTTGTGTTGTTCACTTTTTCCTACCCATAAGCTGAAAAATAATAATATCCATTGTGACTTATATGGTAACTGATATTGCTTCTCTTAAGTTAAAGCCTCGTACATCATTTATTTAGGTATACTCTCCTTTTTAAGTGTAAAAACTGAATTCCAGCCTTTGTAGCAGAAATTCTATTAAATACTCCAAGCTGACCGGAGCTCCTTTGATCACCTGTGCACTTTACACAGACGAAAAATGCAGTAGCAGACAGTATTACTTCACAAAACTTCATTAACTCCTCCGGTTTAGCAAGTATCGTATAGTTAGGTGTCCCGAGAATATTCAAGAGTAAATTCTTAAAGGTAACTGTATGTGCAAGAACTACTTTTCAAGGACGCGGCACTGTCATTATAGTTGTAGTTAGAGCAGATATTCATATTTCTGACTCTGATGTCTCCTTGATTTTGTTAATTGTTTCTCCAGGAATAGCAAATTAATCACAAATTAATTAATCTACGAGGGAATTACATGGATTTCTGAGGTGAGACCATGTGGAGACGCCCATAATGAAGAAAATATCTTATGCTGAGCAATGTGCTGAGTTAATCTTGCTTACTCTGTGGAATTTTCTTATACCAACGTATGTATGTGTATGCATATGAACAGAGTAGACGAAGTTGATGATGATGATATTATCGGCGTATAGTAAAACTAGCGCTTATGAATCCGTAAGAGGATGCTGTGCTAAATAAAGAGAATAACTGAACTTAGGTAAATGGGGCGATTATCCAGGCATTTGTATTTCAGTACGTGTATAGCACTGGAGGAAAGGTTCATGAAATCCGGTTTTAGGTGAGTATAATTAAAACTTCAACCACACGAGAGATTAAATTAAATTTAATTATAGCGGGAGGAGGAGGTTGGTGGAGGGATAGGAATATAATCATATTAAAAATCCATTTTTACAACTCAATTGGGTATCTTTCTAGTGAATTTGACTTTTTGAAATGTGCCGAAGTTTGAAATACAACGGGAAGATTTTTAATTTTAACTTCTGAAAGGATTAAGATTTTTTTCTTTTTTTTTTTTAATTAGAAACAAAAAATGTCTGTTTTAAATTCATTGAAGTAGAAGATTCCTTTTAAAGAAAAAAATGTCCTTTTGTATAATTCCCATATAACATTTAAATATGATGAACAATCAAAATCATACTGTAAACTGTTATATCTTGGTAGTACTCACAGCTTTCTATCCTCTTTCTTTCAGCGTGGCTGGTATTCCTTATTCTGTTTTGGGGGCTTTTTTCTTAATTAAACACGACACTTGATATACATTTTTTTCCACTTTATTCTTTAAACTATTTTTTTTTTTAAACATTCCTGTATTTTACAAAATAACATAAACTTTCCTTTCCCTATTTTATATTAATTTGCCCGGTTCACCACAAAAACTTCCGCTTCTTTTTTATATATTAAAATAACAGAACTTTGTTTAATTACTTTTTTTTTATTAATTTGTGTTTCTTATACCGCGCCTGACCTCAAGAACCAACACCAGCCGTATTTCTTTTTTTTTTTATCGACACCCAGTTAAAAATCGACTCCTCTCGTTTAAAAATCCGACTGCAACTTCCGCGCTACCGCCACGTAGAAAACTTTAAATTCAACTCGCTGCTTTTCTCCGCCGAACCGTCGATTGACAGATTTTCAAACCAACTCGGCTCTTGATCACTTTTGTCGCGATCAAGAGCCTTCGTTCAGGGTAGAAAATGCATAGTTGCATTTTCACCCTGAGAGAATTTTCATTTATTCTGGACTTGATTAAACAAGTCCAGAATATTTTTCGTTGGACGGTGACTTGACATTTGATGCTTTTATAAACATCAGCCACCGTCACGACGATTAAAATTGCGGCGCGCGTATACATGTAATGTATTTTCGCGGCGCGCATTTCTTATCGCGAAAGCTTTTTTTTGTGATATGTATGTACGTTCGTACATACATATTATAATTTTCACGACAAATCGTACTGAAGGTACGATTTGTCTTTTGCTTTATTTTTTTAAAGTAATTATTTCTACTGGCAAATTTTGCTGAAGGCAAAATTTACCATGGGAATAATTTTGTTTTAATTTATGGAATGTGAAGAAAATTGCTGACGCAATTTTCTTCACTGATTGAATTGATAAGCTAACCATGTTTTAGGCATGGTTAGCTTATGTGAAAATTTATTGTATGAAATTTATAGAATTTATTTATTTTATATATTTTATAAATTTACTTTTAGGCCTGTTTCAGATACATAACAATCCTTCCCCCTGAGAAAAAGAGAATTATTCTTTGAAGAGGAATAATTCTCAGGGGAGGTTGTTGTGGTTTCTATTTTGACGGCTCGGGTTGTGGTCGGTTTTGGTTTCGGCTAGGCTTTACATTTTATATTCATTCTTATATTCTTCCTCTGCTAATTTTCAAAAAGGAATTTTTTATAACCTATGTAAGGCTTACTTATCTTCCTATAGTAGTACTAGTTTTTGTTAATATCTTTTATATTTATTTAGTTTGTTTCTATTATTTTTGTTTTTAGTAGCCTGGTAATACGTAGGTAAGGTTTATGTTTGTCATACCTACATATTTCTTACTAATTAAGTAAGTGTCCTGGTAGACTGATTTATGAGTATCGTCTCCAGTTAAAATTTCCATTGAGACTTGCGTTTGGTTTTGAGATTCTGGTAAAATGTCAGCCACACTCAAATTAAATAAGGAATGATTAAATTGGGGAAATTGTTTGGGTTGAATTATTTTCAGCGGGCGTTTACTTTGACCTTCGTATTTGAGCACCTTGTCACTTATTTGCACTTGACATGGTTGCGTTATCTCTAATATCCCTTGCCCTTCCAGTTTCGAGATCACAAAGTGATCGGGACATGTGAAGTGTAGCACCGTGGAGGTGAGAAATGAAAATAGCCACGCATTTGGCTTGCTTAGTTTAATTAACATGTCCTTTTGGGGAGCTTGTACTCTGGTGCTGCATTTGGGCACTTCATTTAAAGGATTATATAGTAATTTAATGGCACATTCGTTGGACGTTGCCGCTTTGATTATAGGCGTGTTCAGCCGGCCTACATACGTGTTTTCTTCCAAATTACTTGTTATTTTCTTGAAAATTTTCATGTCCTCGCTTTTTAATAAGAGAAATTCTTGAGTTTTTTCGCTATTGGCTATGTATGAATAACCAGGGTCTGGAATTAATGAGTAAGTTGCTGACTTGGGTACAGGATAGCATTGAATCTGTTGTAGCCTCATTTTTGGCAGATTAAAAATTGGGAGAGTAATTCTCACCACCAATTTACTCTGCATAAGGAGTGACTGAGCTCCTGCTGTTTGGTATAGAACAGATAGACAATTTTGGTCATTCGGGCAATTCGAAGTCGTCTTGCGATATATTTGTAACAAGTTTTGTGGGGATAGGAGCAGTGGATGAATGTGATTTGTTCTACTAGCCATTATTATATCCAGAAGGGCTTGTTGTCGATATTCGACTTCGATGATTTGGAGTAATAAGCTTGATATAATCTCTTGTCTCAGTTGCCTCCTAGTTAAATCATCGGCCACATGGTGGAGATCGTTTATCTGGTGGGCTATTTTTTGTTGTTTGTCTATTAACATAGCCAGCGGTTTTTGAATCTTTTCCAAGGTTGTTTTTACAACACTGATTTGTTGTTTCTCTAGCTCGGCTAGGGCTTGTGTATTTGATTCAAGTTCTTCTAACCTGCTGTAAATTTCTTTCTCGTTATTGCTGTCCATAGTTCCAAACAAATAGTGCATGGCACCACCTATTCCGTCAAATAAAGATCTGGCCTTGCGTTTTCCTGGTACTAGTTCTTTTATTGTTTCCGTGCGCTTTCGTATGCTATCTATTATGTGTAGCTGCTGCACGTTGCACAGATCTCCTTGGTCTGTTATATTTATGCACAGTTTGTGCACTAAGTGCTCTGCATATTCCGCTAGTTTTATCTGGGTATCTAGTTCGTCCAGATCTATCTCGGTGAGGACATTCCAGGTGTCATGATATACCTTGAGGCTTCCTAGGTCCTCGAAAAATATGCCCGAGCCATTTAGTTGGGTCCTTATATAGGGTTTGTCAGCGATCTCTCCTGTTGTGTATTGGATGAGGAGGGCAAATACGATGAATTTTAGCGCCATTTCTGTGGACAATTCGGAGGAAGAAAACGATTCTTTAAGTATATTTGTACTTGCATTGTGCCGTTTTAAACTGGGCAGTGGAGTGACTCCACCGCAAATGTTTCTGGGGAGGTATTGAAATGACGTTTAATGGACATTGAAGTAGGAATTTCAAGTCAACCTGGTTCATTTTTGTACAACCTGCTTTTATTCGAAATATGGTTTTAAACGATTATTATGTACCGTCACCATTCGCTTACCAATCTTGATTGTGGTATTCACATCACTTGGTATTGCTATTACCTGATAAGGTCCTACCCAGATTTGAGAAAGCTTATGTTTTCTGCTTTCATTCTTGATGAGGACCTTGTCTCCTACATGGAAAGTTAGGGGCCGTACTGTCTTATCGTAGTACCCCTTTGAGCGCTGTTTACTTGCCAATAAGTTCTTTCGTGCCGTGGCATATGATTTTTGGAGCTTATACTTCAGTATATGATAATAGCTCTCATGATTGTAAACGGGTTCGGGATCCCGTTTTAAATTTGATGGGACATCCGCTGTGAAGCCGTATAGGCAGTCCATTGGGGTAAGTTTAGTACCCTCGTGTACACTATTATTATACACGAATGCAGCGGTTCGTAGGAATTGGTCCCATGTTTTGGGATTTTCGTCTACGATTGTTCGCAGGTATTCAATCAGCGGTCTGTGGGCACGCTCTAGTGCTCCGTTAGACTGCGGGTGGTATGCCGAAGTCTGTAACTTCTTTACCTTTAGAAGCTTACATACTCTTTTGAATAATTCACTCAGGAAATTTGTTCCCTGATCGGTGAGTATTCTTTTGGGTATGCGATAGCGCGTAACGATTTCATCAAAGAAAACTTGCGCTACTGTGACTGCTTCGGCATTAGGTATTGCATACCAGTCGACAAATTTTGTTAGATTATCTTGGAAGGTCAAGATATATTTGTTACCTGACGTGGTCTCTTCTAATGGACCTACAATATCGAGGTTAACTTTGTCGAACGGTTGTTCTGCGATGTCCGTGATAACCATTGGCATTTTATATTGTGGAGAAGCTTTCATCGTCTGGCACTTTGGGCATTTTTTTATGTATTTCTTGATGTCGCTAAGCATGTGTCTCCACCAATACTTGCGTCTTATGCGTTTGTAAGTTTTTATGACACCTTGATGGCCACCAAATGGAGAACCGTGATAATCTTTTAAGATTGTTTGGATCTCCGTGGGGCTCGTAATAACTTCGGGTGTCTTATCAGTACTTACTTTTTGCTCAAGCGATGCTGGGTTTAGTTTTTCCGCCTCCGTATGTTGAATTTCGTTTTGGTCCGCATTCGTGTGCTCTTCTGTCTCCACACTGGTGCTATCTAATGTCTCTTGAGCCTTTTGCTTCTGAGCTCGAGTCACGACGAAACAATGAGCGGATTTCTTTTTCTTTTTATTATTTGTGGAATCGTCTTCCTCCACATCTGAGTCCATCGTGTGGTGGACTAGGGCTTTTATCGTTAAGGTATTGCCTAAACTGTCTTCCTTTAATGCTTGAGGGATGCGACTTAGTGCATCGGCATTAGTGTTGTACTTCCCTGGTTTATATTCGATGTTGTAATCGAATTCAGATAATTTGTGGTGAAATCTCACCAAACGGGAAGTAGAGTCTTTCACATTGAAGACACTTTTGAGAGGTTTATGGTCAGTGTAGACCGTCAATTTCCGGCCTTGAAGATAGCACCTGAAATTCTTGGTAGCCCAGACAATAGCCAATAACTCTTTCTCTATAGTAGAGTAATTTCTTTCGGCTTTGTTTAATGTGCGGCTTGCATAGGCAATGGGCTGGTCCTTTCCGACTTCTCCTTGAGAAAGAACAGCTCCTAGAGCCTCGTTACTTGCGTCAGTAGTAAGATTAAATGATTTTGAAAAATCAGGGTAAATTAAAAGTGGTGGAGAAATTAAAGCACTTTTTATGCTCTGAAATGCTTCTTGGCATTTCTCTGTCCAAGTGAATTTTACATCCTTTCGGAGTAAATTCGTAATTGGGCGTACAATTTTGGAGAAGTCTGGAATGAATTTCCTGTAGTAATTGGCAAGTCCTAAAAATGACTGAATTTGCCTTACTGTTCTTGGAACAGGAAATGTTTGGACGCAGGCCGTCTTACTTGGGTCTGGTAGGGCTCCTTCGCTAGAACATTTATGTCCTAGGTAAACAACTTCTCTTCTTAGAAACTGGCACTTCTCTGGCTGCAGTTTCAAGTTGTTCTCTCTCAACTTATTGAAGACTTTCCTCAACTTTTCGTTGTGGTCATTTAAATTTTTTCCATAGATGACAATGTCATCTAGGTAGACAAAACATTCGAGGCCTTGTAGGCCTGTTAAGACGAAATTCATTAGGCGTTGAAATGTGGCGGGGGCTCCTTTGAGCCCGAATGGCATACGCTTGAACTCGTAGTGCCCATAGCTTGTGCTGAAAGCAGTTTTATGTCGATCTTTTTTGTCGACAAGAACTTGGTGATAGCCGTTGGCCAAATCGAGTGTGGTGAAATACCTTGCGTGACCTAGTTGGTCGAGAATATCCTCGATTCGGGGTAGCGGGAATGCGTCTCCAATTGTCTTTTCGTTTAATTTACGAAAATCGACAACGACGCGCCACCTTTTTTCACCGTCAGGTCCCGCTTTCTTGGGGACAACTAGTAGAGGTGAATTCCAGGGGCTTTTACTAGACTGAACTATCCCGCTGTCTAGCATTTCTTTTAGCTGCTCGTTAATGACTTTCCGCTGTGTTTCAGGTAAGCGGTACATTTTTTGATTGATTGGTGCTTGATCCTGCACCAACGGAATATTATGCGTTATCGCATTTGTATAGGTGAGTTTGTCACCTTTGAGGAGGAAGATATCGTTATACTCTTCGCAGAGTTCCGATATCGAAATTTTTTCTTCCGCGGTTAAATTAGGGTCTAGGCTGAGTTCTTGCTCTAGCCTAGAAATACGCGGGTATTGTTTTGGGTCGTCCGGAGTCTCCTTATCCGGGTATAGATATCGTACATGTTGTAATATTGCCGTTTTGTCGGCTGAACCTTGGTTTGACTTCCTATTCCTTGTAAATTTGTGTCCTGAAATTGGATTGGATTTAATGAATTCCTTATGAGGCTTTATTTTGTTGTATTTAGCATGTAGCAGGGTACTTGCTTCCTGCTTCGCCGACGGCTGAGTTTGATACACCTGTGCGGTCTTTGCCTTAGGTTGTGTGGAATACTCATGCGCGCCGATGCTAGTATTTTTTGGCCATGTAGGATTTTTTATGCTAGAAGACGGTGGAGTAATATGCACCTTTAATATAGGCTTTAGCGACTCGCTCCCGTTCTTATATGGCCGTTGTTTGTTTAATAGTGATTTATGCCTCGGGATTTTGGACGGAAGAGTTATATGCACCTTTTTGGCAGGCTTTAGACACTCAGTTCCGTCTCTTGTGTTGTTTGGTATTGCCTCTTTATTTGGTATTGGAATGTGCGTATGGTTGTGGTTTTTTGTGTGTATTAATGGGACTATGGTGTAGTCGTTTATGGGATATAGCTGTAACTTTAAGCTATGTATGACTACTTGATGACTGTTAGCGTTGAGAATACTAACCAGCACTAATTCTTCTCCAGATGACAGCAAACTGTTTGCCAAGAAGACTCCATCGCTTATCTCTTGGGATAAACAGAGCATTTCTTCTTGAGTTTGTAACGGCACTGGGGCCACAATTTGAGAGCGCGCAGGTATGCAGATTGGTTCCTTAAAGGTAACCAATTGCTGCCTGCCTTCATCGGTCTCTTGTTCGCCCAGACAGCTTTTTTCACATTCCTTGGGCCCTTTTGGAGCTTGGCAGCCAGCTTTTCTCGTTTGAGAAGCCTTGAAGACACTGCAGGTGGATAGTTCAGCCTGTTTAGACTCTACCTCTTCTGCAAGTGTTCTTACTTCGACTGCTTTTCCAGAATGTAGCTTGTCCGTTTCAAACTCTAATGGCAAAGCAAATTCGTCTGGATTGGTTTCCGTGCGAGGAAACCTTAGGGCCTTGTTAGGACCCTCAACGTTACAGTTTTTTGCTAGGAAATCATTTCCTAGAAGTCCATCGTCGGAAAGGCCAGGCAAGTTCTTTACGACTTGAAACTTGCAGGGAATTTTGTTTTTGAAAACGAAGTTTCCCTGGCAATTTCCCAGCGTCTTTCCGGTACCAAATGGGGTCTGAAGTGTACATGCCTCATTGTGGTTAATTTCTTTGAGGTCTTTTAATGACCTTTTCTTTATTATACTTACCTCAGCGCCTGTCTCTACTACTAGTTTAGTTTGGCCGTTCAGGCCTATGTCTAAAGGAAGTTTTACTGTAGCGACACTGGAATCGGGCTGCTGAGGAGACCCTATTTTATTAGATGGGAGATTTATAGTCGAGCCGGGGAGTTTTGGGTCGACTGTACGTCGTTTCCCTGACTCCGGGCTTCCCATTTACGTTTTTGTTGGCAGTTATTTACTGCATGTCCAGAACGACCACAAAATTCGCACTTTTTACGCACGTTATAGACTCTGGAATTGTTATTGGGATTCTGCGGCTCTCTAGGGCGTTGATTCGATGGTCCACCATTGTTGCTTGATCTTTGAATATTGTTGTTGTTCCTCCTGCAGTCACGTATATCGTGGTTGTATATTTTGCAGTTCACACAGTACGGAGTATTTTTACGTTTGAGGCAATCTGCGTATGTGTGGCCTCTTAAATTACAAAAACTACAAGTAATTTTATTTAAATAATTATTTTTATTTTTTACATTATAATTTTTATCTGGCGATCTTGGTTCCTGTTTAATATATGCTGTGCCGGCCTGTGTGAACTGTGACGTTGGTATGTGACTGCTTGGGTTTGGCAGGGTCTGAGGAACTTGAGCGAATGGCATTATGCCGGGAGTAAATACGCTGTGATTAGCGGATGAGTTAAGTTGGTTAAAATGTGCGTTATTTGGTGTTGTTGCACTTATTGAATGGGGTATCGGATTTTGCATCACATTTGGCTGTAATTGCCCTGAAAGTTGCAGGAATAGAGCACTTTGCTGGAGACGTTCCATGTCGAGTGCTCTTTGTACGAGGTCATCCACCGTGCCGTCTGTCATGGTCAGAAGGTATTGGCACATATATGGGTTATTTACGCCTGTTTTCAGTGCGTTTTTCGCGAAATCTTCCAACTGCGTTTTAACAGCTGGTGCTGCTGTGGCTCCGTATTTGGATTCTGCTGCTTCTTTGCAGAGTGCCAGCATTTGTTTTACTCGTGCCGTGAAGGCTGTGAGATTCTCTAAAGGATACTGCCTTGTAGTGATTAATTTATTTACCAGTTCCTGGTAAGTTTCTCTAGGCAGGTATGTGCGATTTAGCCGTTCTTCTACTTCTTTGAAAGTAGTGGGCATATTTGAGGCAAAAAGCTGGTAAGCTTCGCCTCGAAGTCTGGTGGGAAAGATTTGTAAAAATGCTGTTAGTTCATCCACCGAGATGCACTGGATTACCTGCCTGCAGCATCCTAGGAAAGTTTGGAGCTCAAGGCTCAATTTTGGGTGCTGCTCTCCTGAGAATAGGGGAACGAGCTGGGCAGTTAGCTTGGCGATTTTCGCGTAATCTGCCATGTTTATATTGGGGATTCTGAAGCTAAAGTTTGACACTTTTGGGGAGCTAGTTTCTTCTAGACTGGTCTCCAGAAGGGAGTCGCCCAGCCAATTCAAAAGGACCTCACTCACGGTGGAATCACTGACACTGTCTTCAATGGCACCTTCTCTTAATTCTACACTGTTATTTGTAATTTCTGTTTCGAGAGAGTGCGAGAGTTCCCCAAACTGCTTTAAGCTTTCTTTAAATTTTTCCGTACTTTCTTTGAATTGCGCGATTTGCTCAAGCCGCCGTTCACGGGACTTTTTGAGCTGTTTATCGATAGAATCGCACTGTATAATAGAAAGTTCGGAGGAGTCTCGCACTTTCCCCTCTAGATATTTTAAATAATTTTCTAAATTTAAAGTAGAAGGTCTTACTTGTTGGGGACCTGTAAGGATTGTCCCACTCCTGAGTGTTACCCCTTTTTTTGTTGAATTTGTTGGGGGTGTTTGAGTAGCACCCTCTGTTGCGGATGTTGCTTCCGCGTTGCCTCCTTCGTACCGGGACGGATCTTCCTGTGCGTCGCCCGGCGAGGAAGATTGTTGAGGAGTTGATGGAAGTTGGATTTCCGGCGGTATTTCTTGGTGGGAGCTTTCCTCGCTCATGGACCACCGTGTGTGAAATTTGCAGCTAGGGGGGCTTCTGCCGTCTTAATTCCCTTGGTTCAAATTGAGAGGGGGGCTTATTGCCTTCTTCGAGGTCCCTCTCAATTCAGGATCGTTGGTTCGGTTTCTTGAAGTTCTTTTGCTGCCGGGGGGGCCCGTGGCCTACTTAAATTCCCCTGGATAAAAGCTGAAAGGGGGGCGCGTTGCCTACTTCGAAGTCCCTTTCAGCTCCGGATCGCAGATAGCGGATGGTTTCCAAACTTCCTTCCTTCAAGTGTAAATTTCGAAATTTTGGGCTGTGGACTTTTTTATCCTGGGCTGGGATGAAGCCCGCTATTGTCCCACGTTGGCACTTTGTGCTTTGATGAGGGGGTGGCTGCTTGTTTTTCAAACAGAGGCAGTTAAAGCTGTCCGACCCCGAGCGTTGGGAGCCGACAAGATCGAAATACTCCTGAAGCCAGACTCAACTTCAGGCGAAGGGTAGGGTGTCTTGCCCAGTATTCGATCTCGTCCTAAGCTCCTTTTGGATTCGTAGGATAGAGGGTTTTCGAGCGCTTATACTTTTTTTGTTTTTCAAAGTAGGCTTCCTCTATCCTACCGGCTGCGCCAATTGTTATAACTTGGTAGTACTCACAGCTTTCTATCCTCTTTCTTTCAGCGTGGCTGGTATTCCTTATTCTGTTTTGGGGGCTTTTTTCTTAATTAAACACGACACTTGATATACATTTTTTTCCACTTTATTCTTTAAACTATTTTTTTTTTAAACATTCCTGTATTTTACAAAATAACATAAACTTTCCTTTCCCTATTTTATATTAATTTGCCCGGTTCACCACAAAAACTTCCGCTTCTTTTTTATATATTAAAATAACAGAACTTTGTTTAATTACTTTTTTTTTATTAATTTGTGTTTCTTATACCGCGCCTGACCTCAAGAACCAACACCAGCCGTATTTCTTTTTTTTTTTATCGACACCCAGTTAAAAATCGACTCCTCTCGTTTAAAAATCCGACTGCAACTTCCGCGCTACCGCCACGTAGAAAACTTTAAATTCAACTCGCTGCTTTTCTCCGCCGAACCGTCGATTGACAGATTTTCAAACCAACTCGGCTCTTGATCACTTTTGTCGCGATCAAGAGCCTTCGTTCAGGGTAGAAAATGCATAGTTGCATTTTCACCCTGAGAGAATTTTCATTTATTCTGGACTTGATTAAACAAGTCCAGAATATTTTTCGTTGGACGGTGACTTGACATTTGATGCTTTTATAAACATCAGCCACCGTCACGACGATTAAAATTGCGGCGCGCGTATACATGTAATGTATTTTCGCGGCGCGCATTTCTTATCGCGAAAGCTTTTTTTTGTGATATGTATGTACGTTCGTACATACATATTATAATTTTCACGACAAATCGTACTGAAGGTACGATTTGTCTTTTGCTGTAATGAGCCCACAGCCTCATCACTTTCTCCATTTCCCCCAATAGGCTAAACGCCAAAGCCCTATCAATAACTTATCAAATTTCACATTTGCATCATCATCGAATATCATTCTCGAATATCAATAACATCCGGAAATTTCAATTCCCACGGTAAATTCAAAAGAACCTTCAAAAATTCATCCTAAAACCAAATGTATACTTACATGCATTAGTTTCGCTTTCTAAAAGCAAATATTTCCGCATAAACAATGCGACACATTTTCACATTAGTTCCGCATGACCAATTGTTCAAAAAACAAACATTCCCCATATGTGAAAATGCAGTCGCATCACAATGGAAACAATGTCGTTTAACCCATAAAATGTCGCAACCCATTTTCAAGTACACGACGCTTATGCTCTTGAAAATTGACCGTCATATACACCCCACAGCGCTGGGTCTTGCATCATGAAAATAAACAAACATGCACCATATGTTTACCTTTGCCATGATGCAAGCCACTGCACTGCTGGTTGTGACAATATGTCGGTATACGTACAAATTATGTGTTCACTATTGACCAATAGCAGGCATTTTCTTCGCATTCTCTTTGCTCATGCTTAAACGGCTTATACATGTTATGTATAACATTGCCCAATAGAAGCTATTCAGCCAATTCGGCTTATGTGCCTGAACGGCGTGCTGCTGCAATGATATTATGCAGCTGGGCGTGTTTCATTTTTTAAAGATGAGGAAGTAAATTCCCTCCACGCGGATTTCCGTGTTTTGAATGGCAAGTACTGAAACTGCCTAAATAAATAGCCGCGTTCTAACCAAGAACAGGCAGTGAGTTTTTGGATCTTTCCAGAGTGCGTTTTCGAGTAAGTTTTCAATCTTTTCACAGTAAGTTTGAGTTCTGGACAAGTCAAAAGAATAAGGTTGACCCCCCACCAGCGGTAAGGCAACCTATTCGATATCAAATCAAGAAATATAGTCCGTGTTCACTATTCTCAGACATCGAGAATCTTAAATCGTCATAACTTTAATAATCGTGTTTGTAATAATCCACTAGAGATCTTTGTTGTTATATAAGTGTTGAATACTCTTTTAGAAAAGTGAGCCTTGTGAATAAGCGCATAGAATAGTTGTACAGTGAATTGAAATAATATTACAACAGCCACGATTCCACAAATTTAAAAATAAAGAACAATAAAAATCAAATACTAGATCTCCTGTGTTTTAGAAGAAGTAGTTAAAGGGCCAGCGACCTTCTCTTCGGAAAGTACATCGCAGTCCTTGTCGCGACGAATTTAAAAGAGGAACCCGCGACAGAACATTGCTTTATTTTTTTAAAGTAATTATTTCTACTGGCAAATTTTGCTGAAGGCAAAATTTACCATGGGAATAATTTTGTTTTAATTTATGGAATGTGAAGAAAATTGCTGACGCAATTTTCTTCACTGATTGAATTGATAAGCTAACCATGTTTTAGGCATGGTTAGCTTATGTGAAAATTTATTGTATGAAATTTATAGAATTTATTTATTTTATATATTTTATAAATTTACTTTTAGGCCTGTTTCAGATACATAACAATCCTTCCCCCTGAGAAAAAGAGAATTATTCTTTGAAGAGGAATAATTCTCAGGGGAGGTTGTTGTGGTTTCTATTTTGACGGCTCGGGTTGTGGTCGGTTTTGGTTTCGGCTAGGCTTTACATTTTATATTCATTCTTATATTCATCCTCTGCTAATTTTCAAAAAGGAATTTTTTATAACCTATGTAAGGCTTACTTATCTTCCTATAGTAGTACTAGTTTTTGTTAATATCTTTTATATTTATTTAGTTTGTTTCTATTATTTTTGTTTTTAGTAGCCTGGTAATACGTAGGTAAGGTTTATGTTTGTCATACCTACATATTTCTTACTAATTAGATCTTTACACAATTTTTTTTTTTTTTTAAATTACTTCTACTGTTTTTAGTAGGTAGTGTGTGCTGTTTTATATTAATACTTTAATTCTGACATTTTCTTTCCTATCTATTTATATTTATTTCTTTGATCTCTCTTATATTGTTATGTAATTGTAATTTCTTTTTTCTTTTAGTTCTATTATTTTTTTTTTTATTTTATTTATCTAAGGCGTTTTAATTTACATATTTTATACATTTTTCTCCTTTTATTATTTTATTTCTAACTTCATATAATATATTTTTTATTTTAATTCTATTTTTTTTTTATTTTTACTTTTATTATTACTCTACCTATTTTATTTATTTATTTATTTCTACGATTTTCTTTATTTCATTTGCATTTAATTCTAATATAAAGTGTTTTTTTTTTGTTACATTTAGTTTTTTGGTTTCTTCTACATATTTTACCAGGTCTACTATTTTCTATAAATTTACTTTGATTAAGTGGCTCATGTTGACAGTATCAGTGTTCCTTTGGCCCGCCTT
Source organism: Dioctria rufipes (assembly GCA_963924295.1). NCBI lineage: Eukaryota > Metazoa > Arthropoda > Insecta > Diptera > Asilidae > Dioctria > Dioctria rufipes. Next base: position 88,365,354 of record OZ002744.1, read on the forward strand.
AAACCAATTGAACAGACTTAGTTCTAGGAAGTGATCGAGCTCGCTCTAAACTGGGTTGGGGCGCAGGGGTTCGTTCTTCTAAAGGAATTCCCTCTGATGAAATTTCGGGGTTACCTTGTGGTTGATTTCTCTGTTGTCTCATCTTGATGACAACAGGGTTAAGATATTTTACTGCCACCACAGTCATTATGGCCAGAACAAGTAGGCTCGTAAATAATACAGAGGTGGTGGACAGGATATGGGAGTTTCTATTTGATACTTTCTCTTGGTATTTGTTGATTTTACTTTGGATTTCTTCCAGCGAATGCGTGTCCTGGTAGACTGATTTATGAGTATCGTCTCCAGTTAAAATTTCCATTGAGACTTGCGTCTGGTTTTGAGATTCTGGTAAAATGTCAGCCACACTCAAATTAAATAAGGAATGATTAAATTGGGGAAATTGTTTGGGTTGAATTATTTTCAGCGGGCGTTTACTTTGACCTTCGTATTTGAGCACCTTGTCACTTATTTGCACTTGACATGGTTGCGTTATCTCTAATATCCCTTGCCCTTCCAGTTTCGAGATCACAAAGTGATCGGGACATGTGAAGTGTAGCACCGTGGAGGTGAGAAATGAAAATAGCCACGCATTTGGCTTGCTTAGTTTAATTAACATGTCCTTTTGGGGAGCTTGTACTCTGGTGCTGCATTTGGGCACTTCATTTAAAGGATTATATAGTAATTTAATGGCACATTCGTTGGACGTTGCCGCTTTGATTATAGGCGTGTTCAGCCGGCCTACATACGTGTTTTCTTCCAAATTACTTGTTATTTTCTTGAAAATTTTCATGTCCTCGCTTTTTAATAAGAGAAATTCTTGAGTTTTTTCGCTATTGGCTATGTATGAATAACCAGGGTCTGGAATTAATGAGTAAGTTGCTGACTTGGGTACAGGATAGCATTGAATCTGTTGTAGCCTCATTTTTGGCAGATTAAAAATTGGGAGAGTAATTCTCACCACCAATTTACTCTGCATAAGGAGTGACTGAGCTCCTGCTGTTTGGTATAGAACAGATAGACAATTTTGGTCATTCGGGCAATTCGAAGCCGTCTTGCGATATATTTGTAACAAGTTTTGTGGGGATAGGAGCAGTGGATGAATGTGATTTGTTCTACTAGCCATTATTATATCCAGAAGGGCTTGTTGTCGATATTCGACTTCGATGATTTGGAGTAATAAGCTTGATATAATCTCTTGTCTCAGTTGCCTCCTAGTTAAATCATCGGCCACATGGTGGAGATCGTTTATCTGGTGGGCTATTTTTTGTTGTTTGTCTATTAACATAGCCAGCGGTTTTTGAATCTTTTCCAAGGTTGTTTTTACAACACTGATTTGTTGTTTCTCTAGCTCGGCTAGGGCTTGTGTATTTGATTCAAGTTCTTCTAACCTGCTGTAAATTTCTTTCTCGTTATTGCTGTCCATAGTTCCAAACAAATAGTGCATGGCACCACCTATTCCGTCAAATAAAGATCTGGCCTTGCGTTTTCCTGGTACTAGTTCTTTTATTGTTTCCGTGCGCTTTCGTATGCTATCTATTATGTGTAGCTGCTGCACGTTGCACAGATCTCCTTGGTCTGTTATATTTATGCACAGTTTGTGCACTAAGTGCTCTGCATATTCCGCTAGTTTTATCTGGGTATCTAGTTCGTCCAGATCTATCTCGGTGAGGACATTCCAGGTGTCATGATATACCTTGAGGCTTCCTAGGTCCTCGAAAAATATGCCCGAGCCATTTAGTTGGGTCCTTATATAGGGTTTGTCAGCGATCTCTCCTGTTGTGTATTGGATGAGGAGGGCAAATACGATGAATTTTAGCGCCATTTCTGTGGACAATTCGGAGGAAGAAAACGATTCTTTAAGTATATTTGTACTTGCATTGTGCCGTTTTAAACTGGGCAGTGGAGTGACTCCACCGCAAATGTTTCTGGGGAGGTATTGAAATGACGTTTAATGGACATTGAAGTAGGAATTTCAAGTCAACCTGGTTCATTTTTGTACAACCTGCTTTTATTCGAAATATGGTTTTAAACGATTATTATGTACCGTCACCATTCGCTTACCAATCTTGATTGTGGTATTCACATCACTTGGTATTGCTATTACCTGATAAGGTCCTACCCAGATTTGAGAAAGCTTATGTTTTCTGCTTTCATTCTTGATGAGGACCTTGTCTCCTACATGGAAAGTTAGGGGCCGTACTGTCTTATCGTAGTACCCCTTTGAGCGCTGTTTACTTGCCAATAAGTTCTTTCGTGCCGTGGCATATGATTTTTGGAGCTTATACTTCAGTATATGATAATAGCTCTCATGATTGTAAACGGGTTCGGGATCCCGTTTTAAATTTGATGGGACATCCGCTGTGAAGCCGTATAGGCAGTCCATTGGGGTAAGTTTAGTACCCTCGTGTACACTATTATTATACACGAATGCAGCGGTTCGTAGGAATTGGTCCCATGTTTTGGGATTTTCGTCTACGATTGTTCGCAGGTATTCAATCAGCGGTCTGTGGGCACGCTCTAGTGCTCCGTTAGACTGCGGGTGGTATGCCGAAGTCTGTAACTTCTTTACCTTTAGAAGCTTACATACTCTTTTGAATAATTCACTCAGGAAATTTGTTCCCTGATCGGTGAGTATTCTTTTGGGTATGCGATAGCGCGTAACGATTTCATCAAAGAAAACTTGCGCTACTGTGACTGCTTCGGCATTAGGTATTGCATACCAGTCGACAAATTTTGTTAGATTATCTTGGAAGGTCAAGATATATTTGTTACCTGACGTGGTCTCTTCTAATGGACCTACAATATCGAGGTTAACTTTGTCGAACGGTTGTTCTGCGATGTCCGTGATAACCATTGGCATTTTATATTGTGGAGAAGCTTTCATCGTTTGGCACTTTGGGCATTTTTTTATGTATTTCTTGATGTCGCTAAGCATGTGTCTCCACCAATACTTGCGTCTTATGCGTTTGTAAGTTTTTATGACACCTTGATGGCCACCAAATGGAGAATCGTGATAATCTTTTAAGATTGTTTGGATCTCCGTGGGGCTCGTAATAACTTCGGGTGTCTTATCAGTACTTACTTTTTGCTCAAGCGATGCTGGGTTTAGTTTTTCCGCCTCCGTATGTTGAATTTCGTTTTGGTCCGCATTCGTGTGCTCTTCTGTCTCCACACTGGAGCTATCTAATGTCTCTTGAGCCTTTTGCTTCTGAGCTCGAGTCACGACGAAACAATGAGCGGATTTCTTTTTCTTTTTATTATTTGTGGAATCGTCTTCCTCCACATCTGAGTCCATTGTGTGGTGGACTAGGGCTTTTATCGTTAAGGTATTGCCTAAACTGTCTTCCTTTAATGCTTGAGGGATGCGACTTAGTGCATCGGCATTAGTGTTGTACTTCCCTGGTTTATATTCGATGTTGTAATCGAATTCAGATAATTTGTGGTGAAATCTCACCAAACGGGAAGTAGGGTCTTTCACATTGAAGACACTTTTGAGAGGTTTATGGTCAGTGTAGACCGTGAATTTCCGGCCTTGAAGATAGCACCTGAAATTCTTGGTAGCCCAGACAATAGCCAATAACTCTTTCTCTATAGTAGAGTAATTTCTTTCGGCTTTGTTTAATGTGCGGCTTGCATAGGCAATGGGCTGGTCCTTTCCGACTTCTCCTTGAGAAAGAACAGCTCCTAGAGCCTCGTTACTTGCGTCAGTAGTAAGATTAAATGATCTTGAAAAATCAGGGTAAATTAAAAGTGGTGGAGAAATTAAAGCACTTTTTATGCTCTGAAATGCTTCTTGGCATTTCTCTGTCCAAGTTAATTTTACATCCTTTCGGAGTAAATTCGTAATTGGACGTACAATTTTGGAGAAGTCTGGAATGAATTTCCTGTAGTAATTGGCAAGTCCTAAAAATGACTGAACTTGCCTTACTGTTCTTGGAACAGGAAATGCTTGGACGCAGGCCGTCTTACTTGGGTCTGGTAGGGCTCCTTCGCTAGAACATTTATGTCCTAGGTAAACAACTTCTCTTCTTAGAAACTGGCACTTCTCTGGCTGCAGTTTCAAGTTGTTCTCTCTCAACTTATTGAAGACTTTCCTCAACTTTTCGTTGTGGTCATTTAAATTTTTTCCATAGATGACAATGTCATCTTGGTAGACAAAACATTCGAGGCCTTGTAGGCCTGTTAAGACGAAATTCATTAGGCGTTGAAATGTGGCGGGGGCTCCTTTGAGCCCGAATGGCATACGCTTGAACTCGTAGTGCCCATAGCTTGTGCTGAAAGCAGTTTTATGTCGATCTTTTTTGTCGACAAGAACTTGGTGATAGCCGTTGGCCAAATCGAGTGTGGTGAAATACCTTGCGTGACCTAGTTGGTCGAGAATATCCTCGATTCGGGGTAGCGGGAATGCGTCTCCAATTGTCTTTTCGTTTAATTTACGAAAATCGACAACGACGCGCCACCTTTTTTCACCGTCAGGTCCCGCTTTCTTGGGGACAACTAGTAGAGGTGAATTCCAGGGGCTTTTACTAGACTGAACTATCCCGCTGTCTAGCATTTCTTTTAGCTGCTCGTTAATGACTTTCCGCTGTGTTTCAGGTAAGCGGTACATTTTTTGATTGATTGGTGCTTGATCCTGCACCAACGGAATATTATGCGTTATCGCATTTGTATAGGTGAGTTTGTCACCTTTGAGGAAGAAGATATCGTTATACTCTTCGCAGAGTTCCGATATCGAAATTTTTTCTTCCGCGGTTAAATTAGGGTCTAGGCTGAGTTCTTGCTCTAGCCTAGAAATACGCGGGTATTGTTTTGGGTCGTCCGGAGTCTCCTTATCCGGGTATAGATATCGTACATGTTGTAATATCGCCGTTTTGTCGGCTGAACCTTGGTTTGACTTCCTATTCCTTGTAAATTTGTGTCCTGAAATTGGATTGGATTTAATGAATTCCTTATGAGGCTTTATTTTGTTGTATTTAGCATGTAGCAGGGTACTTGCTTCCTGCTTCGCCGATGGCTGCGTTTGATACACCTGTGCGGTCTTTGCCTTAGGTTGTGTGGAATACTCATGCGCGCCGATGCTAGTATTTTTTTGCCATGTAGGATTTTTTATGCTAGAAGACGGTGGAGTAATATGCACCTTTAATATAGGCTTTAGCGACTCGCTCCCGTTCTTATATGGCCGTTGTTTGTTTAATAGTGATTTATGCCTCGGGATTTTGGACGGAAGAGTTATATGCACCTTTTTGGCAGGCTTTAGACACTCAGTTCCGTCTCTTGTGTTGTTTGGTATTGCCTCTTTATTTGGTATTGGAATGTGCGTATGGTTGTGGTTTTTTGTGTGTATTAATGGGACTATGGTGTAGTCGTTTATGGGATATAGCTGTAACTTTAAGCTATGTATGACTACTTGATGACTGTTAGCGTTGAGAATACTAACCAGCACTAATTCTTCTCCAGATGACAGCAAACTGTTTGCCAAGAAGACTCCATCGCTTATCTCTTGGGATAAACAGAGCATTTCTTCTTGAGTTTGTAACGGCACTCGGGCCACAATTTGAGAGCGCGCAGGTATGCAGATTGGTTCCTTAAAGGTAACCAATTGCTGCCTGCCTTCATCGGTCTCTTGTTCGCCCAGACAGCTTTTTTCACATTCCTTGGGCCCTTTTGGAGCTTGGCAGCCAGCTTTTCTCGTTTGAGAAGCCTTGAAGACACTGCAGGTGGATAGTTCAGCCTGTTTAGACTCTACCTCTTCTGCAAGTGTTCTTACTTCGACTGCTTTTCCAGAATGTAGCTTGTCCGTTTCAAACTCTAATGGCAAAGCAAATTCGTCTGGATTGGTTTCCGTGCGAGGAAACCTTAGGGCCTTGTTAGGACCCTCAACGTTACAGTTTTTTGCTAGGAAATCATTTCCTAGAAGTCCATCGTCGGAAAGGCCAGGCAAGTTCTTTACGACTTGAAACTTGCAGGGAATTTTGTTTTTGAAAACGAAGTTTCCCTGGCAATTTCCCAGCGTCTTTCCGGTACCAAATGGGGTCTGAAGTGTACATGCCTCATTGTGGTTAATTTCTTTGAGGTCTTTTAATGACCTTTTCTTTATTATACTTACCTCAGCGCCTGTGTCTACTACTAGTTTAGTTTGGCCGTTCAGGCCTATGTCTAAAGGAAGTTTTACTGTAGCGACACTGGAATCGGGCTGCTGAGGAGACCCTATTTTATTAGATGGGAGATTTATAGTCGAGCCGGGGAGTTTTGGGTCGACTGTACGTCGTTTCCCTGACTCCGGGCTTCCCATTTACGTTTTTGTTGGCAGTTATTTACTGCATGTCCAGAACGACCACAAAATTCGCACTTTTTACGCACGTTATAGACTCTGGAATTGTTATTGGGATTCTGCGGCTCTCTAGGGCGTTGATTCGATGGTCCACCATTGTTGCTTGATCTTTGAATATTGTTGTTGTTCCTCCTGCAGTCACGTATATCGTGGTTGTATAAATACGGAGTATTTTTACGTTTGAGGCAATCTGCGTATGTGTGGCCTCTTAAATTACAAAAACTACAAGTAATTTTATTTAAATAATTATTTTTATTTTTTACATTATAATTTTTATCTGGCGATCTTGGTTCCTGTTTAATATATGCTGTGCCGGCCTGTGTGAACTGTGACGTTGGTATGTGACTGCTTGGGTTTGGCAGGGTCTGAGGAACTTGAGCGAATGGCATTATGCCGGGAGTAAATACGCTGTGATTAGCGGATGAGTTAAGTTGGTTAAAATGTGCGTTATTTGGTGTTGTTGCACTTATTGAATGGGGTATCGGATTTTGCATCACATTTGGCTGTAATTGCCCTGAAGGTTGCAGGAATAGAGCACTTTGCTGGAGACGTTCCATGTCGAGTGCTCTTTGTACGAGGTCATCCACCGTGCCGTCTGTCATGGTCAGAAGGTATTGGCACATATATGGGTTATTTACGCCTGTTTTCAGTGCGTTTTTCGCGAAATCTTCCAACTGCGTTTTAACAGCTGGTGCTGCTGTGGCTCCGTATTTGGATTCTGCTGCTTCATTGCAGAGTGCCAGCATTTGTTTTACTCGTGCCGTGAAGGCTGTGAGATTCTCTAAAGGATACTACCTTGTAGTGATTAATTTATTTACCAGTTCCTGGTAAGTTTCTCTAGGCAGGTATGTGCGATTTAGCCGTTCTTCTACTTCTTTGAAAGTAGTGGGCATATTTGAGGCAAAAAGCTGGTAAGCTTCGCCTCGAAGTCTGGTGGGAAAGATTTGTAAAAATGCTGTTAGTTCATCCACCGAGATGCACTGGATTACCTGCCTGCAGCATCCTAGGAAAGTTTGGAGCTCAAGGCTCAATTTTGGGTGCTGTTCTCCTGAGAATAGGGGAACGAGCTGGGCAGTTAGCTTGGCGATTTTCGCGTAATCTGCCATGTTTATATTGGGGAATCTGAAGCTAAAGTTTGACACTTTTGGGGAGCTAGTTTCTTCTAGACTGGTCTCCAGAAGGGAGTCGCCCAGCCAATTCAAAAGGACCTCACTCAAGGTGGAATCACTGACACTGTCTTCAATGGCACCTTCTCTTAATTCTACACTGTTATTTGTAATTTCTGTTTCGAGAGAGTGCGAGAGTTCCCCAAACTGCTTTAAGCTTTCTTTAAATTTTTCCGTACTTTTTTGAATTGCGCGATTTGCTCAAGCCGCCGTTCACGGGACTTTTTGAGCTGTTTATCGATAGAATCGCACTGTATAATAGAAAGTTCGGAGGAGTCTCGCACTTTCCCCTCTAGATATTTTAAATAATTTTCTAAATTTAAAGTAGAAGGTCTTACTTGTTGGGGACCTGTAAGGATTGTCCCACTCCTGAGTGTTACCCCTTTTTTTGTTGAATTTGTTGGGGGTGTTTGAGTAGCACCCTCTGTTGCGGATGTTGCTCCCGCGTTGCCTCCTTCGTACCGGGACGGATCTTCCTGTGCGTCGCCCGGCGAGGAAGATTGTTGAGGAGTTGATGGAAGTTGGATTTCCGGCGGTATTTCTTGGTGGGAGCTTTCCTCGCTCATGGACCACCGTGTGTGAAATTTGCAGCTAGGGGGGCTTCTGCCGTCTTAATTCCCTTGGTTCAAATTGAGAGGGGGGCTTATTGCCTTCTTCGAGGTCCCTCTCAATTCAGGATCGTTGGTTCGGTTTCTTGAAGTTCTTTTGCTGCCGGGGGGGCCCGTGGCCTACTTAAATTCCCCTGGATAAAAGCTGAAAGGGGGGCGCGTTGCCTACTTCGAAGTCCCTTTCAGCTCCGGATCGCAGATAGCGGATGGTTTCCAAACTTCCTTCCTTCAAGTGTAAATTTCGAAATTTTGGGTTGTGAACTTTTTTATCCTGGGCTGGGATGAAGCCCGCTATTGTCCCACGTTGGCACTTTGTGCTTTGATGAGGGGGTGGCTGCGTGTTTTTCAAACAGAGGCAGTTAAAGCTGTCCGACCCCGAGCGTTGGGAGCCGACAAGATCGAAATACTCCTGAAGCCAGACTCAACTTCAGGCGAAGGGTAGGGTGTCTTGCCCAGTATTCGATCTCGTCCTAAGCTCCTTTTGGATTCGTAGGATAGAGGGTTTTCGAGCGCTTATACTTTTTTTGTTTTTCAAAGTAGGCTTCCTCTATCCTACCGGCTGCGCCAATTGTTATAACTTGGTAGTACTCACAGCTTTCTATCCTCTTTCTTTCAGCGTGGCTGGTATTCCTTATTCTGTTTTGGGGGCTTTTTTCTTAATTAAACACGACACTTGATATACATTTTTTTCCACTTTATTCTTTAAACTATTTTTTTTTTTAAACATTCCTGTATTTTACAAAATAACATAAACTTTCCTTTCCCTATTTTATATTAATTTGCCCGGTTCACCACAAAAACTTCCGCTTCTTTTTTATATATTAAAATAACAGAACTTTGTTTAATTACTTTTTTTTTATTAATTTGTGTTTCTTATACCGCGCCTGACCTCAAGAACCAACACCAGCCGTATTTCTTTTTTTTTTTATCGACACCCAGTTAAAAATCGACTCCTCTCGTTTAAAAATCCGACTGCAACTTCCGCGCTACCGCCACGTAGAAAACTTTAAATTCAACTCGCTGCTTTTCTCCGCCGAACCGTCGATTGACAGATTTTCAAACCAACTCGGCTCTTGATCACTTTTGTCGCGATCAAGAGCCTTCGTTCAGGGTAGAAAATGCATAGTTGCATTTTCACCCTGAGAGAATTTTCATTTATTCTGGACTTGATTAAACAAGTCCAGAATATTTTTCGTTGGACGGTGACTTGACATTTGATGCTTTTATAAACATCAGCCACCGTCACGACGATTAAAATTGCGGCGCGCGTATACATGTAATGTATTTTCGCGGCGCGCATTTCTTATCGCGAAAGCTTTTTTTTGTGATATGTATGTACGTTCGTACATACATATTATAATTTTCACGACAAATCGTACTGAAGGTACGATTTGTCTTTTGCTTTATTTTTTTAAAGTAATTATTTCTACTGGCAAATTTTGCTGAAGGCAAAATTTACCATGGGAATAATTTTGTTTTAATTTATGGAATGTGAAGAAAATTGCTGACGCAATTTTCTTCACTGATTGAATTGATAAGCTAACCATGTTTTAGGCATGGTTAGCTTATGTGAAAATTTATTGTATGAAATTTATAGAATTTATTTATTTTATATATTTTACAAATTTACCTTTAGGCCTGTTTCAGATACATAACAAAACTAAGGCCCAATTTAAGCCTGAAACACAATTCGAGCTTTTCACCCAGCTTGGGATTTGCTCGTCTGTAAATGAAATTAATGTAATAGAAACAATTAGAACTTTAGCTTTTCTGGCTGTTTCAGGCCGACTAAAGTTGAGATTTGACTAAATTGCCAATTTCAAGCTCAATCGCTATCAACTTGAAGGAAGATTTTTTTTTCAATTACAACTCATCAGCACTAAATATAACTGGTACAGGACGAAAACTAGCCAAAAACTCATAAACTTATTCAAATTTTGAAAAATTGGATGCATTTGGTTGTTTGTTCAAGAAGAAAGATTCTTTTCATAAACAACTTGAATCTGTTATACTGTTACATATATTTCAAATTTCCGGTTAGTTTTACCAGAAAGATTGCAATAAACCTGCTGAAAGAGTTCCAAATGTATTTCAGATCTTCAATCCAGGGGCACTCTGAAATTCTGGACGCATGAGTTACGTTACCTCAACTTAATTCATGAAACAGAGATTCTATTACAAGTCTACACAGTTTCGAAAACAAAATTCCAATACGAACCTGATCCATTAATCCAAGCTACATTTTTCACAAGCCGGAACCGGGTGATCGACCAAATCGTCACAGTTACCAGAAAAATATAAAAAAATCTAAGTCATGTATTTTTCGAATTATAGACAATTCTTTTTTTTCGAGAAAATGTACAAACTGTGATGGTTTTTTAGCTCCTGTTGCTACAAATCGTTACTTTTTTTCAATTTTATTTTTCTTATGTAATCCCGAATAGTGCTTATGTAACCTGTTGCTTTAAGTTCTAAGCCAACTGCTCCAGCTTGGATGAAAATGTCACATTTTGCCGAATCAACAATATAAAATTAATAATTCGTTGAAATTTAACTGACTGTACTGGAAATAAAATGTACTACGCCAGTCTGTCAAGTAATTTTAAAAGTTGACGCATTTAATAAGGATTCTAAAATGGTACAACACTTGCCACATTGTTTCTTAGATTACGGAAAAAAAATGTTTTCTTCAAGAAACCCAGTTTCGAAAAATTTCTTTTCACCTACTAAAATTGATTCTAGTGTACACAAAGCTTCCCTTAAGAGCGTAACTTTAATATTCTAGCTTGAGTAAGACAGACAGTCATTCCATGAAGTGTGAGTGAGACAGATAGTAACTTAGTGATAGTGCTTATGTAAGCTGTTGCTATAGATTCTAAGCCAAGCTCACCGAATATTACAAAACCATGAGCTGCATCCATACCATGTACAGCGAGTACAAAACCTGCTACCTCGAGATTATCAACCTCGGGTTGCGTTTTGCCAAACGATGCTACAAATACAACGGAAAGATCTGCGATTCTTCGAGAAAATTTTGTGTCCGGTAAATCGACATTTAAAAAAGACGGTTACATGAACCTGCACAACTTACACGAGTGGCACGTAGAGAATCCGAATTTAATGAGATAAAATAAATCTCAATATCGTTTTAAAATAAACATGCGGACCGGAATTTTAGATGGAAAAGTCATAGGACCTTTTGAGTTGCCAGAGGTCTTAAATGCTGAAGTTTAGTTAGATTTTTTGCAAATCCATTTACCTAGTTTACTAAAAGACATGTCACTAAGTATTTACAGAGAGATGAGGTATCAGCAAGACGGCTGCTCAGCGCACTATGCCCTTTCAGTTAGAGAATATCTCAATGAAGAATATCCGGACAGATGGATAGGACGGTCTGGTACGATCTCGTGGCCAGCCCGTTCACCTGATCCAAATCATTAGATTTCTTTTACTAGGGAGCAGTAAAAGAGAAAGTTTATAAGAAGTCAATTGAAAATTTAGCTGAGGTTCGGCAAAGAATTACGGAAGCAGTTGAATTTGTCAACAACGGAAGAATTGCCCGTCTGATAACCCGATCTTTTTTAAGAAGATGTCGAGCTTGTATTGAAGCTGAAGGAAGGAAGTTTGAACATCTTTTGTCAATAATAAATCTTAGCATCCAAATAATTGGTGTTTAATTTTAAAATTAAGGAAAATTTGTCCTAAGTTTAACAAAAAGTTAGCATCTCTAACTTGAAAGCGTCACTATCTGTCTCACTCATACTTCATGGAATGACTCTCCGTCTCACTCAAGCTAGAATATTAAAGTTACAATCTTAAGGCAAGCTTTGGGTACACTAGAATCAATTTAAGTAGGTGAAGAGAAATTTTTCGAAACTGGGTTTCTTGACGAAACAATTTTTTTTCCGTAATCTAAGAAATAATGTAGCAAGTGTTGTACCATTTTAGAATCCCTATTAAATGTGTCAACTTTTAAAGTTACTTGCCAGACTGGCGCAGTACCTTTTTTTTCAGTACAGTCAGTTAAATTTCAACGAATTATTAATTTTATATTGTTGGTTCGGCAAAATGTGACATTTTCTTCCAAGCTGGAGCAGTTGGCTTAGAACTTAAAGCAACATGTTACATAAGCACTATTCGGAATTACATAAGAAAAAAGAAAATTGAAAAAAAGTAAAAATTTGTAGCAATTGGAGCTAAAAAACCATCACAAGGTGTACATTTTCTCGAAAACAAAAGAAATGCCTATAATTTGAAAAGCACATAACTTAGATTTTTTTTTTTATTTTTCTAGTAACTGTTACGATTTGGTCTGTCACCTGCTTCCGGCTTGACGTCGGCTTACGAGAAGCCCTGTATATGATCAATTTACAATAGAAATTGTTATCTTATTTCCTCGAATTTTTCATCTATGTTTTTTAAATCTATCCTAAAGGAAAAAGTTAATTCATGCGTTTGAGCAAATAATAATGTTATGCTACAATTACATTCACTGCAAAAGTCCCAAAGTTTGGTCAAATTTCAGATTTGAAGCTAATGACACAGCGAAGTTGAAGTAATAGGAGAAAAAGAAGAAGGAGAAGAAGAAGGCGGTTTAGCTAGTTTTTTATCATATTTCTGTACTGTTCTATATTTGATAGCACACACACACACACACGCACACACACACACGCACACACACACACACACACACACGCACACATCCATACACACACACAGAGGGTCCCCCGTAACATGTTGCCTGGCAAAAACGGCAAAGGAATACGGTACATATAGTACAATCTGAGACCTTATATCTTGATAATAAAGGGTTAAACTGGCATTTTCAATACAACATTTTTGTTTTTGTTTTATTTGCGGAATTCAGAAATGTAATCTAAGTGTATCCTCAATAAGGACTAAAAGGACTTTTTTAGATATATCCTTTCCCAAGTCCTTTTTCAAGGACTTGGGCTATGCCAGAGGATACCTTGACTAATAAACCTCACTTTTATTATTAAGATTTTTCCGATATCTCCGCAAATTTTCGAGAATAATGCCCAGGGAACACGTCACATGGTACACCCTATATATATGCATATATATAGGGTGCCCCGTAAGTCGACGTCAAGCCGGAATCTGGTTATAGACCAAATCATAATACTTACCAAAAAAATAGAAAAAAAAATCTAATCCATGTATTTTTTAAATTATAGACATTTCTTTTCTTTTCGAAAATGTATACCCTGTGATGGCTTTTTAGCTCCTGTTGCTACAAATCTTTACTTTTTTCAATTTTATTTTTCTTAGGTAATCCCGAATAATCCTTGTATAACATTTTGCTATAAATTCTAAGCCAACTGCTCCAGATAGGAAGAAAATGCCACATTTTTCCGAACCAAGAATAGAAAATTAATACTTCACCCAATTTTAACTGACTGAAAAAAAAAGTACTACGCCAGTGTGGCAAGTAACTTTAAAAGTTCACGCATTTAACTAGTATTCTAAAATGGTATAATACTTACTTGCTACATTATTTCTAATTACGGAAAAAAACATTTTTCTTCATGAAACGCAGTTTCGAAAAATATCTTTTTATCTAGCAAAAATGATTCTAATGCACCCAAAGCTTTCCGTAAGACCGTAACTTTAAGATTGTAGTTTGAGTGAGACGGAGAGTCATCACATGAACTGTGAGTGAGATAGATAGTGACGCTTTCAGGTTAGAGAAGCTAACTTTTTGTTAAATTTAGCACAAATTTTCCTTAAGTTTAAAATCAAACACTAATTATTTGGATGCTAAGATTTGTTATGTACAATAGACGTTCAAACTGCTTTCCTTGTTGGCTTAGAATTTAAAACAACAGGTTAGATTAGCACTATTCCGGTTTACATAAAAAAAAAGTAAAGATTTTTAGCAACAGGAGCTAAAAAACTATCACAGTGTGTACATTTTCTCGAAAACGAAAGATATGTCAATACTTAAAAAAATACATGCCTTAGATTTTTTGTCTAGGTTTCTGGTAACTATTATGATTTGGTCTATCACCCGAACGTCGACTTACGGGACACCTTCTGTATGTGTGTGTGTGAATATACACATATATATATACACATACACATAAACACAAACACACTATCTAAAAATCTAAAAAGCAAGTCTTAGATTTATGTAGCTATGCGTCTAAAGCGGAACTAGCTACGAATCGGTATGACGAGCTCATGGTGTACTAGTTTTGTCCACCGCCACCCTCTCAGTTTATCCACTGGGTCTTGTTCAAACCTGGTACTAAAGGATTTCGAACAGTCTTCTGATGGAAGTCCGTTGTTAGTAATATATGTTAGGTACAATGTTTTTGGATGTTTTGAATATGTCCAGGGTATATTTTTCGCTCATTTGTACGTTAAACTTATATATCTAATCGCAGGATTTCGTGCCGCTATGTGTGAGATCGTGTACTAGCTGTGACTCGGTGTAACGACGTCATGGTGCGCCAATTTTTTCCACCGCCCCGCCGTGACAGTTTAGTCACGGGGTATTATTTAGTCTTGGTACTAAAGAAGTTCGTGGAGTTTCGCTCGTAGGTGCGTTTGTTCGAATTTTGTAAAAATTCGCAATGGCGCATATATATGTAACCTAACATAACATAACATAACATAACATAACATAACATAACATTTATTAGAGGCGATAGTACACAAATTTACAATCTTTTATTATACCTAAAATAATTGGACTAAAACGTGCAGGAAGTATTTATAAAAATGTCAAAAACTATAACAATTGAGAAGTAACTTATGATAACAATAACAAATATTGCGCTTAAAATGACAAATTAAAATCTGAGTTCATATTACGCATATAAGGCTAACAAAAACAAGTTATAATGACATACAAAACAGAACTGACACTAAAACAGGATAATAACAAATACCATAGAAAAAAAAGTGCTGCAATAATTTGCAATAGTACTCCGCTGTGAGAAGTTATACTGACAACACAATCAAGTAAAATTACGAGCGTCTAATTAAGAAATGTGCATCAATGAGTTTCTTAAAGGAATTGACAGTACGTGCAGGCTGGATACTAGATGGGAGCGCATTCCAAGAGTGCGCAGTCTGGACAAGATAAAAGTCCTCCATGACTAGCCAAGTAAAACGAGGAAAAATTTTCCGGTTTCTATGTGAATTAGTGAAATTAACCATTTCTGTAAAGTGATATGGTTCATTAGTTTTTTGCAGGCTAAAAAAGAACAGCTGATCGCGGTAAGGCAAGACATGGTCATATTTGCGAAGTCCGAAAATGAAACGTAAGCAATCGTTGAACGCGACCTCCATCTTACGGTTACAAATGCTATCAAGTCGGGGGGAAATTAAACTTCCGCATGTGAAGTACGGAAGGATTAGCGTCTTAACCAAATTTAAACGAGTTGCTTGTGCTAAAATACTAGCTAAGAGTCAGGGCCTTCGGAGTCCGGAGTAAATTTTACTGAGTTTTGATTTTGTGTTGTCAAAGCAGATCATATTTTGGTTCAAAACGATACCCAAATTTTTCACTTTACTAGCACGTCCAGAATTACGGGTGGGATATCAGACGAATGTAGTGAACTGTTGTGAAAAATAATAAATTGAGAGTTAGATGGATTCAATCTCAATGCATTCATCCTGGACCATGCATTGATTCTGCTCAAATCGTCATTAATACATGCGATGGCATCTTCAAACAGACCAATCGGTCTATTTAGATAAAACTGCACATCATCTGCGTATAAGTCAATCTTGACATCACGTCCAGCTAGCGGAAAGTTATTAATAAATAAACTAAATAGCTACGGCCCCAGGGTTGAACCCTGAGGTACACCAGTCGGGAGAGGAAGTGAATCCGACAACTTATGATCCACCTTCATCCGTTGATGGGACAAGAAACTCCCGATCAGAGCAGAAGCGAAAACAGTAAGTCCAAGAAAATGACCTAGCTTATGCTGTAATAAGCTGTGATTTACACTATCGAAAACCTTTGGGAAATCGAGCAGATCTAAAATGGTAGCATTATCCTGGTCTAAGGCTGCTCTTATATCACTAGTCACTCTTAGTATAGCGGTCTCGCAGCTGTGAGAACGCCAAAAACCAAACTGCCAACACGACCACGAAAACTTTAGACATGAAAATTAATATACTAATGGCCCTAGAATCACCAGGAGATTCCAGAGAAGGTGTTTTGGTAATTGGCAATACTAAAGCCGCTTTCCAAGACTTAGGAAAACATGAGGACATTCAACAAGAGTTCAGGATATGAAGAATGTATGTGTCGATCATTGGAAGTAGGATCTTAATAAAACGAGGCGACAGACAATCAGGTCCAGCAGCATGAGATTTAATAGCATAAATGCAAGTAAACAATTCACTTCGATCTACACCGCGAAAACAAAAAGAAGGCAACTGGTGCCATTTACAGTAGAATTTATATAACTCGAGTTAGAAATCCGCGCATGCTCATCGTTCACCTGAGTAGTAAAAAATTTATTTGGATTATTGGGATCCTGCTTTCAGTTGTTCTATCTTTCCCATAAACTCCTACTTTTCTTAGGTTCCGCCACAAAATTCTTGGTTGCAATTCCCTATAAAATTTGGTGCTAAAATATCGACGTTTCGCTATGCGCGACGTTTCGCTATGCGGACAGCCATAGTGGCCCTATTTCGTGCTGCACGGTACATGTTTAAAGCTTCACCCGTTTCAAGCCGCCTGTAGCACTGGTACAAGAATTCCCTCTCATCTATAAGAGCTTGAATACTCCGAGAGAGCTAAGGGCAGCAATTCTCATGTATAAATTTAGTTTTAATTGGTACATATTTATTGAATAAATAATTACACAAGGAGGAGAATATGTCGATTTAGCTATCGATTGACGAAGAATATTAGATATAATCCCATGTGTATATGTGTATCTTAGATAAGTAAATGTAATCGCGCTTTATCTACTTTATAATTTCAGAAAACTTCTCCAAAAATGTTCAAGGTTATCTGTTCTAAAACTCTTTTTCGTCTAATAATTATCTCTTTTAATGTTTCTAGCTGTCTCAAGTTAGATTGGGCGGATTCTATAAAAGAACCAAGTAATTAATGTTTATTCTTAATATTAAAGAACAGGCATTGTATAGATGGTTGATTTGTGACACAATTTCTTCATTTCAGATTCAACAATCCTTCCCCCAGAGAAAAGGGAATTATTCTTCGAAGAGGAATAATTCTCAGGGTAAGTTTGGGTGCTATTTTGGCAACTCGGGTCTTGGTCGGTTGGGCTTTTTGGTTTACAAAGTTTTTTGTTTTGTTTTTATTATGAAAGCTCATTACCT
Source organism: Dioctria rufipes (assembly GCA_963924295.1). Classification (NCBI taxonomy): domain Eukaryota; kingdom Metazoa; phylum Arthropoda; class Insecta; order Diptera; family Asilidae; genus Dioctria; species Dioctria rufipes. The sequence goes on from OZ002744.1 coordinate 88,382,831, forward strand.
TTCTTTTTGTTGTATCATATTCTCATAAATGCTAATCATGTAATTTTTATTTTAATCTATTTAGAAAGTATTTATTTTCCTCTTCTGGTATTAGTTTCTGGTCATATCTATTATACTTGTTATACTAATATTATTTATTTAATTTATTTCTATTATTTATGTTTTAGTAGACTGGTCCTTTTGTGTACTAGTTAATCTTCTTTATATATTTTTTGGTTGCTAGTTCTTCACCGTATCTGATTTTTAATCACTTCTACAGTGGTACATAGGTATTTATTTTATTTATTTCATTTATTTATTATTATTTATATCTACCTACTTCCAAGGTTTATCTATGTATTTTTGTTTATTTCTAATCCTAATGAATGATAATTTTATGTTGATGTTTTATGCATATACAGTTTATTATTTGATCTATATTTTATTATACTATATGTATATATTGTTTTTTTTTCGTTAAGCCGTTAAATATATACGTATATATACAAAGATTTTTTTTTTAATCCTTTACCAGGTCTACTTTTTGTTTGTTCGACATTTGTACAACATTTTTCAAAGTAATTTCTTGAGCCATGTTACAGTATCGGTGTCGCACCTTTAAACTATTTGAACCATGAGATCGGGCTCACTTTAATGTTGTTGGGGGAGCATTTGTTCGCTATACTATAGGAATTCCCACTGATAAAAATAAGGGTTTCCTTGCGGTTGACTTGACCGCTGTAGTTCCTTCATTGCCACAACAATCATTATAGCCAAAACTAGCAGGCTTGAAAATGATATAGAAGTTTTGGGTAGGATATGAGATTGTCTGCTCGATAGCTTTTTCTGATATTTGGTAATGTTGTTTTTATTTCCTACAATGAATGAGGGTGTAAAGCCATGACCACAGTCAAAAGATATAAACAAAAATCGAAACAAGAAAAAATAAAAACAAAGAAAGTTTGCTCTACCTAAGAAGAATTTGCAACGCAAGCAAATTCCGTCATGCAAAATTAATTCTTGATTGAGAAAATATGCATACCTGAGGTCATTGCTTTACGATATGAATACATTGTGAATCATTCAGGAATTGTGTAATCAGAAATGCTGACACTACAATAATGATTATTAGTTTTATGTATTGCAATTCTGTTATAATCCTCACTCTAGAATTATTAGGAGACACGGATTGCTTTGTAACCAGTTTGTATAAATAAGCAGGGATTTATCACTATAACTCGGAGTTAATTTCATCTTTCACGAGTGGTTTTAATTCTTTAAAACATCACCATTCTCGGCCATCCTTATCACATTGGCATATTCTGCCTACAAAAACAGCGTCATACTCTGCCATCCAGAATAAAGCTGCATATACCCTAGACACACAGTACAATCTAATGAATCATTAGTACTAACTATTCATTAAAATGCCGTGTGTCACACAGTATACGTCCTTATGGCTCGAAAATAAGATGATAATGAAGTCTTTTCTTCCTTCATTATAGCTATAATGAGGAAAAATGTGCCACATTTAGCATATAATTTAATTATGGAACTCCGCTGTGCATCTGCTTATTTGAAAAATAATAAGAAGAAACGGAAAGCACAAAGTATGTCAAAATATTTTTTAATAAAATGTTTTTTCATTTCTTAATAATCGTTAATTTATATTAAATAATAATAACTAAAAATAAAAATTAATAAAAATAAAGTTTATCGCGTTGATTCCATCCATATCACTTAATTAATTAAAGAAGTGGCTGTGTGTCTGCAGTTTATAATGAATCATTATTGACTAATGAGTGAGTTATTTCTTCATTAAGAGCGCTGTGTCTAGGGCATTATCCTGCCTCTAATATAAATCTCGGCATACTCTGCCACAGCATTTATAAATTGGCACATCCAGCCATTAAGGTTTTCAGCTTCTACAAAAGTGATCACAAAATCCGTGGATTCCTCGCCATTCATACTGTAAGTTCGGCAGCCCTTTGCCAGATATAAATTAACTTAGCAAATCTTATAAATAAACTTCACCATGAACAGCATCAAAAGCAATCATATAAAAGGGTGCCCTTATAAATGAAATTTTGTATGTCATTTCCTGTTAGAAACTCGGTTTGTAGTAAAATTTTATTTTGAGATTCTGGTAAAATCTCGGCCAGGCTCATGTTGACTTGGGAATGGTTTAGCTCGGGTAATGGATTAGCTGAATATTTGTAAGTGGATGTTTATTTTCATCCTCATACTGGAGCACCTTGTCACCTATTTGCACTTTACATGGATGAGTTATATAGATTATCCCTTGGCTTTCTAATCTTGAGATCTCAAAGTGATCTAAGCATGTGATATGCAGCACCGTTGGCGTGACAGACGAAAATACACAAGCATTTCGCTTGTTTAGTTTTATCAACATATCGCTTTGGGGACTTTGTACTTTAGACTTGCATGCGAGGATTTCATATAGAGCGTTAAATAATTGTTTAATAACACATTCATTTGAAGTTGCTGCCTTGATTATGATACGGTTATGTGTAATTTTTTAAAATTATTTCATATCCTCACTTTTCAATAAGGGGAATTCCTGAGTTTGAGCGCCATTCGCTACATAAATAACCAATGGTCTGGAATTCAGGGATAATTTTCAGCCCTGTATACCGGGAAGCATACAGATTGTTGCAGCCTCATTTTTGGTACATTAAAAATTGGGTCAGTAATTCCCACCACCAATTTATTTTGCATATGATTGCATTTGCTTGCCATTATTATATCAAGAAGGGCTTGTTGCCGGTAGTCGACTTCTATTATTTGGAGCAGTAGGCTCGATAGGATTTTCTGCCACGGTTGCCCTTTTGTTAACTCCTCGCCTATAATATGCAGATCGTTAATCTGGTGTGCTATTTCTTGTTGTCTATCCATTAACATAGTCAGAGGTTTTTGAATCTGTTCCAAGGTAGTTTTAACAACACTGATTTGTTATTTCTCTACCTCAGCTACGGCCTCTGTATTCGATTCAATTTCGTCCAATCTGCTGTATATCTCCTTTTCGTTATTATTATCCATGGTGCCAAATAAGTAGTACATGGCACTGCCTATTTGGTCAAATGGGGATCGAGATTTACGCCTTCCTGGAACCAATTATGTAGTAGCTCTTGTGCGCTTTTGTACACTATCTATTATAGCGTATATCTGTATCTGCTGCACGTTCCACAGGCATCTTTGTCCGTGATATTTATACAGAGTTTTTGCCCTAAGTGCTCTGCATGTTCTGCTAGCCTGATTTGTGTATTTTGTTGCGTATTGCTTTCAATGGGAAGATGAATACACTGTGGTCCTCGGCTCCCATTTGCCTTCACGAGTTTCATGTAACGAAAGGGATGCTTTTCCCTTTTTAAAAAGGTTAGATATTTATTTTTGCAATACCCTGTTGTACCACACTAGTTAACATGCACTCGTTTCACGAAAAAGAAAGATCTTTATTTTAATTTCGCACTTTTACTTAAAACTATAAAGCTATATCGAGGCAAGTATAGACTACCATTAGCATTCTAGTTGTGAACCTACAGAAGACAACAACAGGATAAAAATGGCTACATTTGATATAGTAACAGTATTAAAAGTAGTCCCAGAATTTTCTGGAGAATACAAGGAATTAGCTATCATTGAATTATATGATAAAACATTAATAGATGACTCCAAGAAGAATTAATAAATTTCGTTTGCAACGCAAGGATATCGTACAAGGCAAAGAAAGCAGAAACACCAGAATCAGTAAAGAGTTAAGAACAACACTGAAAGCAAATTTTAAATCAGGTAAAACACCACAGAAAATTTATTCGCAACACTCTGAACTAAAACAAATAAATTCAGGAATCAAAGTATTTACGGACAAAGCCTTAAATCTAGTAAATGAGTTGAATAACCTACAAATTCAAGAAGTAGGTGAAGTTAGTGGAGAAACGGTAACCAAACCAAATGATAAACTAGCACTAAATTTTTTTTTAAATGGTTTAAATGAAAATCTCAAACCAACAATATTTTCAGCGCAATGCACTAAATTCTCGAAAGCAGCTGCGCTAGCTTCACAAATTGAAAAGCCTATAGAACCACAAATCTATTCGTACAATAAATAATTTCAAAGCCAGCAAAGATTCTTTAATAGAAATTATAGATCATTACCACTTAATCATAATTATAACAATTTTTCACAAGGAAGATACAGTCAGAGTAACAATAGATAAATACAAAGAAACTTTTCAAATAACGGAAACTGCAATACAAAAAGAAATAATTCAACTCTTAACCACAATAAAAATGTTCAAAAACACGCTCAGATAATAATAATGTAAACCAAAGACAATACAATAGGCAACGTAGAGTAAATTTTGTCCAAGACACCGCAAGCAGCATCAGCTCAGACACTACATCGGAATAAAAGGACTATACAATAATGTTACAAATTTTGAAACATTCAAAGACGAAAGATCTGGTAAAAACATTAATTTTCTAATAGATACAGGTGCAGACATATCTATCTTCCAATTAAATAGTTTAAATGATTAGTATTTAGATGAAGATGAAACGTGCAAAATTACGGAGATAACAAACATTGAAACATTATCTTTTGGAACTACGATCATGAAACTGATGAATGTAAACTTTAACTTGAGCCACAAATTTCACATGGTAGACAATAATTTACCATTATTGATTCAAGGTATTATCAACAGAAATTTTTAATGAAATACCTATGCAAAATTAATTATGAGACATTTACACTCTCCACACATACGCATAATGAAGAAATAGTTATAACAGTAAGAGGCAATTTTAACAGCTTTATCACTATTCCTCCAAAATGCGAAGTAATAAAGCCAATACGTCTCAACATCAAAGAAGACAGTGTAATTTGTAACCAAGTCCCAATAGTCCCTGCTTAAGGTATCGCTCTTATAAAAATTCCAAATATATCAGATATGAAAGTGAATCTAGAAAGATTCATGCCTGACATTCAACCATTAAAAAACTACTATTTACTAAATCCACATAAAATAACGTTCAAAGACTCGTGCAACAGATTTTCAAAATTAAAAACGAATTAAAAATAGAAGGTCTAGATATAGAAGCAAATAATTTGAAAGCAAACTTGTGTGAAAACTATCAAAGTATATTTCATTTGCCTGAGGAAAATTAACGTTAAATAACTTTTATAAACAAGATATTGATTACATTGACAATATTCCGGATTATGTCAAGAATTACCGTTTACCACATTCGCAGTTAGAAGAAATATGGGATCAATTTCAAAATATTCTTTGGGATAATATAATAGAAAAGTCAACTAGTGCATATAATTCACATTTATTAATAGTACCCAAAAAGAGTACGGATGATAGAACTTATAGTCGATTTGAGGGAACTGAACAAAAAAATTGTTGAAAATAAATTCCCATTAACTAGACTTGAAGATGTCTTAGACCACCTAGGTCGAGCAAAATATTTCTCAACTCTTGACATGACAAGTTCATTTCACCAAATTGAAATGAACCCAAATTCAATACATTCAACAGCCTGCTCTACAAATGGAGGACACTTTCATTTTAAACGTTTCCCATTCGGCTGAAAGCTTTCAATAAACAGCTTCCAAAGAATGTTATCCATAGCACTCAGTGGTCTAGAATCTAATGCTCTTGTGATAAACAGAGTATTTCTTCTTGAGTTTTAACGGAACAGGGGCAACGATTTGTTATCACGCAGGTATGTATATTGGTTCCTTAAAGTTAACCAATTGTTGCGTGTTTTGGTCGGCCTCTGGTTTGCCCAGACAGCTATTTTCACATTCTTTGGGCTCTTTTGGAAATTAGGAGCCAGCTTTTCTCGTTTAAGAAGCCTTGAGAGCACTGTATGTGGATAGTTCAACCTATTTACGATGTACCACTTCTGCTAGTGCACTTACTTCGACTGCTTTTTTGGAATATAAATTGTACATTTCAAACTCTAGTGGCAACGCAAATTCACTGAGTTAGTTTCCGTGCCAAGAAACCTCAGTGCGTTAGGATATCATTTCCTAGAAGTCCATAATCGGAAAGAGCAAGCAAGTTCCTTACCACTTTAAACATGAAGGAAATTTTTTTTTAAAAACGAAGTTTCCTGGTAATTTCCCAGCGACTTTGCGGTACCAAATGGGATGTGTAATATGCATGCCTAATTGTGGTTAATTATATTTAGGTCTTTTTCGTTATTATACTTATCTCCGCACCTGTGTCGACTACTAGTTTAGTTTAGCCATCCAGGCCTATATCTAAAACAAGCTTTACTGTAGTGACATTGAAAAGGGGGATATGGGGAGACCGTTTTTGGTTTTTTTAATTCGAGCCGGGGAGTTCTGAGACGACTGTACGTCGTTTTCCTGGCTCCGGACATCCCATTTTCGCTTTTGCTTACATACATTTACTACATGACCAGGGCTACCACAAAATACATGTTTTCACGTACGTTGTATACTCGTGAGTTGTTAGGCCTTTGTGGATTCCTAGGGCGTTGATTTCATGGTACATTTTTGTTGAGTGGTCTTGGGTTATTGTTATTACTTCTGCTGCAGTCACGTATATCGTGATTATACATTTTGTAGTTCACACAATAAGACTTATTTTTGTGATTAAGGCAATCAGCGTATGTGTCGCCTCTTAGATTGCAAAAACTAAAACTAATTTCATTTAAATAGTTATTTTTATTATTAAAATTTAGGCTCCTGTTTAACTGTCGGTGTTGTGTTTGCCTGTATGAACTGCGCTAACTGATTATGACCGTTGATGTTTGTGGATACATTATTTGGCCATGAAACCTACACAAATTGTATGATGCCTGGGTTATACACGTTATGATTACAGACCCATTCTCTGGAAGGAATAGAGCGTTCTGTGGAACAGGTGCACTTACTGCATAGGGCGTTGTATTTTGCATCCCGTGTGATTGAAATTCCCGTGGAGGCTATAAGAATAAATCACTCTGTTGTGGACGCTCCATGTGAAGTGCTTGTTTTGCGAGATCATCGACTGTGCCGTCTGCCATAATTAAGATATATTGGCACATATGCGGGTTATTTATGCCTACCTTTAATGCATTTTTGGTAAAGCCCTCTAACATTTTAAAGCACGTGCTGTTGTGAAACCGTATTTGGTTCCTACCTTACGGTTACGTAGTACCAACATTTGTTTTACTTGTGCATTGAAGGGTGTGCGATCTTCCAAACGACACTGCCTAGTGGTAATAAATTTATTTACCAGTTCCTGATAAGTTTCTCTAGGCAGGTAAGTGCGATTAAACATTTCTTCGATTTATTTAAAAGTGGTGGGCATATTTTAGGCGTAAAGCTGATATGCTTCGCATCGAAGTCCGGTGGGAAATATTTGTAGGAATGTTGTTAGCTCATCTACCGAAATGCACTCCAACACCTGCCTGCAGCATCCTAGAAATGTTTGGATTTCGAGGCTCAATTTCGGGTGATGTTCTTCAGAGAATAGAGGAACAAGTTAGGCAGTTAGCTTACAATTTTGGCATAATCTGCATTGTAGAGGTTAGGAGCTTTTGAAATAGAAACAGACACTTCTACGGAGCTAGTGTCCTCTATGCTGGTCTCCAAAAGGGAGACGACCAGCCAATTTAAAAGGATATCAATCTCGGTTGACTCACTGACACTGTCAACAATGGTACTTTCGCTTAGACCTACATTATTACTTTTATTTATTACTTCGAGAGAGTGCGAGAGTTCCCCTAATTCCTTCAAACTTTTCCGTGGTTTCTTTAAATTTCGCTATTTGCTCAAACTTTCGTTCACTATTCTTTGCGAGCTGTTTATCAATAGAATCGCACTGTATAGTATAGAGTTCGGAGGAGTCTCGCACTTTCCCTTCTAAATATTTTAAATTCTTTTCTTGATTTAAATTAGATTGGCTAACATGGTGGGGATCCATTAGGATTGTCCCACTCCTTAAAGTGACTCCTGGTCTTTTTTTGCTTATTGGGGGTGTTTGATTAGTACCATCTACTATAGTTGTTCCTCCCGCGTTGCATACTTTGTACCGGGCGGAACTTCTTGTACGTCGCCGAGGAAGATTGTTGTGGAGCTGTTAATTGTTTTTCCAGCGGTGGTTGGTGGGAGCTGCCTTGGCTCATTTACCACCGTATGTAGATTGTGAAACTAGGGGAGCTCTTTCCGCCTTTATTCCCTTGGTTATATTTGAGAGGCGGCCTTTGCCTCTTCTAAGTCCCTCTCAAATCAGGATTGTTGGTTCGGTTGCTGGCGGAGTTCTTTTGTGCTGCCTGGGGGGGGGGGGAGTTCTTGACCATCTTATATTCCCCTGGATAAAAGTTGAAAGGGGCCTCGTTATCTGCTTCGAAGTCCCTCTCAGATCCGGATCGCAGATAGATGGCTGTTGATTAAGCCTTATGTGCAAAGTTGATCTTCTTGGTGCGGACTTCTCTAATCTTGGGCTGGGATGAATCCCGCTCACGATCTCACGTTGGCACGCGTGGGCATTGATGAGGGAGTGGCTACTTGTCATAAAGTCATAATAATAATAGTGACGTATCATTAGTCAAGGTATCCTCTTTACTATACCAAAAGATAGGCCGGCTTATGACGGGCAAATTTTGTTACTACAGCTTCGATGGTATCTGTGTGCATTTTAGAGAAAAACGGCAAAGGAATACGGTACATATAGTACAATTTGAGACCTTATATCTCGATAATAAAGGGTTAAACTGGCATTTTCAATATAACATTTTTGTTTTAGTTTTATTTGCGGAATTCAAAAATGTAATCTAAGTGTATCCTTAAAAGGACGAAAAAGGCATTTTTTACATATATCCTTTCCCAAGTCCTGTTTCAAGGACTTGGGCTATGCCAGAGGATACCTTTACTAATAATACGTCACTTTTATTATTAAGACTTTTCCGATATCTCCGCATATTTTCGAGAAAAATGGGGAACACATTACGTGGGACACCCTAAATATATGCATATATATAAGGTGTCCCGTAAGTCGCCGTCAAGCCGGAATCTGGTTATAGACCAAATCATAATAGTTACCAAAAAAATAGAAAAAAATCTAATTCGTGCATTTTTTAAATTATAGGCATTTCTTTTCTTTTCGAAAATGTATACCCTGTGATGGTTTTTTAACTCCTTTTGCTAAAAATCTTTACTTTTTTCAATTTTATTTTTCTTAGGTAATCCCGAATAGTGCTTATGTAACATTTTGCTTGAAGTTCTAAGCCAACTGCTCCAGATTGGAATAAAATGCCACATTTTTCCGAACCAAGAATAGAAAATTAATACTTCACCCAACACTTGAAAACAGCAAAATCATAATAAAAAGCCTACATTTAAACGCACAACACATATATTCAAGGCGCAGACCCATATTGCACATATCTAGTGGCTGAGCCACAAACCCACGCTTCACAAAAACCATAGTAGCATTTTGATGCTGCGTGGGCACAGGATCAAGGAAAAGTGTAATCCAGAAATCGCGGCGCGCATATACATGTTATGTTTTTGTGTTGTGCACATTACTTGTCGCGAAAGCTTTTGTTCGTAATATGTGTGTACGTATTTACATGCATATTGTGTTTTTCGCGACAAATCGTACTGAAGATATGATTTTTGACTTATATATTTCTTTATATAAATCTTCTGAAAAGTTTTGTTGAAGGCCACATTTGTCGTTGGAGTTTTAAGCAAAACGACTTGGATTGAAAACTAAAACTTTTGTTTTTCCGAAATCGTTTTGTAGAAAGAATTCCCATTTTCCATGTTGGAATTGGAAGAAATTGCTGATGGACTTTCTTCGTTTATTTAGAAAATAAGCTAATCGTGTTTCAAGAATGATTAACATGTAAATTTTCCGGTTTTCCGCATATATTTATATGTATGAAAAATTATACTTTTATTTTATACGAATTTTAGGTATATTTTACACATATTTTAGATATGCAACAACTAGGTTACTTTTTAATTGGCTCCACCGCAGGAGTAGTTACTTAAAATTAATTCCAATCGATTACAACGACGGGATCTGCTTCAACAGCTTTGGACTAGATGGAATATGGAGGACGTACACCAATTTCAGCAAAGGACGAAATGGGGCACACTACAAAAAAACATAACAAAGGACAATGTAGTAATAGTTGAGGACGATCGTTTCCCGCCGAACAAATGGCCCTTAGGACGTATATTAGGCACACATCCAGTAACTGATAGCTTAGTTTGCGTGGTACCAGTGAAAATTAATAAAAATATCGTGAAACGGTCAATCGCGAAAATAGCATGACTTTCGATTAAAGAAAACGCTACATAAACATTGAGACTTAGTGAATTTTGAAGAGAAAAAAAATGGCCTAAAGAGAATCGATGAAATTATGGACCAATCAGATAAGAAAAGTTACATTAAGTTCAGTTCACATTATTTTATGAACTAATGCCCAGATAATATCACGATAAGCTGTACTTTCAAATCAGTAAAAAAGTCATTAAAAATAAAGAATACAATCATGGTAGTCATAGAATAAAAAAAAAACATACTTATTAATCACATACCTAATAATATCCCCGAACCTATCAACATCAACACTTCCTTATCCGTAAGTTGTTCGTCTTCAATTCTGAAAGCCATCTCCTTGAATCCCATTCCCTTCAGAAAGTCAGTAATGAAATAATGGCGATGCCATAAAATTAGACAACTGCACACTCACACACAGAGTGCATCGATCTCCAGCATCCAGCCCAGCACCCGGAGCATACATATTTTTTTTCCTTTTACTGGCGCAACGAAATATTTGGCAACCACGAACTGTAGAAATAAACCTAAAAATAAATATAATAAAAACAAAAAATCACTTCCTGTATGCTTAGCAAAACGATATACTCAGCTAATAGTTTCCATGTTTATGTTCATGAAGTTTGCTTTAAGATGAACCTAACAAGAAATTGAAAATATAAAATGAAGTGTTTAAATTAGAATATTGTATTTTATAGTCTTTAGTAACACGAAAAATTGTACATAAAATAAGAAAAAAAAAAACGCAAGGGAAAATAATATACGACAAGTAACTTATAAAAAAAAAAATTAAAATTATTTGTAACAAATATATAAAATCCCTTACCTATCAGTTGGCAGCAGCCAATAGGTTTGATAATAAACTTGAAGTCTATTACTTGGGACTGCGGTAGCACTTATTCGCAGCGATTTCGATGTTGTGCTAGATATTGTTGTAGCACAAAACCAGAAAAGGCGAAACAGATATATGTACCGAACAAAGACTAAGATTTGATGAGTAAAATATATAAACTAATAGCAGAAAAGGAACAGCTTTTAGAAGAAATCGTTTCGTATCCTTTACTTGAATATAAACCCGTTGTAGTTTTTCACTTCTCTTTGAACTTGTTACAAGATAGTCTGAAGCGTTATAGGAAATTAGAAATTTAAATAAAGAATTTAAATAAGAACATGTGATTGTTTAATTTCAAACTATATCTAATACGTTATCTTGTGAACTATTACAACAGTGAGTTTGTAAACTGAACAGAAAATATTCATACTGTACCTATTTTTTTAAATGAACTTCGCTGTCATTAAAATTGTTAAAATGTACTAAATGTTATGCCTCATAAAGGCAAAAAATTTACGGAAACATAATAACCTCAAATCACCCCATTTTACATAAATCACTTACAATTATTGCCCGGTTGGCGCTTTTTTTCTAGCTATAAAGAGAGCATAACTAAATTAGTGAAAATTTCCACACCATCGTAGAAGTGTCAAACATTTATTTCCCCTAACCAACCCACCACTCTCTTACCACTATTTATTGAAATAGTATATTTTAAGTCTCATATAAACTAAAGTGATGCCCGGAAAATCAAATCCCTTCAAAAATTAAATATTTTTGGTACGGTAGATAAGCCCATATCTGATGAACATAAAAAATTCTCAATGATAAAGATAATATAAAAATGTAAAAACGTCTGAGACTTAATTTTCTCCAGCAATTTATGAGAAAAAATTATTTGAAATTGTTCTTTAGGCAAAAATAGGAGTTTTGTGGGTAATTTAGATCAAAGATAGGCCTCCTTTCCTGTGCATATAAGTGCTTAACTTCTTGTTTTATCTTATGATCGTTTTATTCAGTCATTTTTTTAAAGGTGAAAATATAATTTTCGGAAATATTTAAATTTTCGACACAGTTGCGGTGAATTAAATTAAGTTTTCAAGAAAATTTATAAAGTTAGTGCTTTTAATCATGAGCATGCTCATGTTCTTGCAAGATGATGGGTTGATAATTTTCAGAGGTAAAAATGACGAATGTGGAATACATATTCAGATTTCTCCTTTGTGTATTTTACTGCCATCTATGTATTACTGGTATTAATATTAATAATGTTTCTTTCGTAATTTCAAACAATTGCAACTCGTTACAAGTTTAACGACCTCATTTAAGTCTTGGGTAGACAAATAAAAAGAGTTCTGGAAAATGATTATTGACACAAGAGCTAACAGATTCAATATGTGTATTCTAGGAAGCACGTCAAATTAATCGCTTCTCCAGCTATGCTTCTTATACCAATAACTATTCAATTACTCATGCATATTTAATGTGGTGAATATTTTTTGAACAGACCTCATCGCAGGACATACATTGGTGGCCTACCGATTTGGTGACCCATAATTTTCATAATCATCATCTTTTATTTTCCTCAAAGATGCAATTCAATTCAATTTATTTAATTAATTAACGTGTACACAACAGTATTTTGACTTCTTATTATTAGTGCACGTAAAGAGTGGCAGCCAAAATCTAATATAAGACAAATTAATAACTAAAACTAAACCTACATATAAAAAAACGAAAATAATAAGGAATGAAAACAAAAGTATGAAAGAATATAAAAATAAGATAATATAAAAATAAAAGTAAAAGATTAAAAAGTTAAAGAAAACAAAAAACAACGAACAAAAAATGAGAGTAATGAAATTAATTTTGAATTTTTAATTGAATTGTAAAATTGTAAAATTGATTTACAGATTTACCCATGAAGGCCCTGCCCCGCCAACTAACGAAACAACCCCGAACACAATTGCAGTTTACATATTCCAATTTATAATAAACTCCTTGACTTTAACAATCGAACTATTGCGCTGAACATTTGTCGGCAAACCATTCCATAAACGCGAAGCTTGAACGAAGTAAGAGTCACTTTGAACAGAATAATGGAAAACAGAAATAATGCGGTTAAAATGTCGTGCAGAATTCAAGAAACGCAGTTAATTGAGTACTCTGGTTTGCTTGTATAAATAATTTTATGGAGAGAGAATAATAGCGTTGTTTGAGGGTGCTCATTGAGAGAAGAACACAGCAAGTTGTTACTGAGAGACGAGATGTGATCAAATCGTCTAAGTCCATAAGCAAATCTTACGCAGTCATATATATATATATATATATATTCAGCCTAAAACTAAGCTACCATTCGTAAAATAAGATAGAAGAAGTGATCTGACCAGCAATAACCTGATGCTAATTGGCAGAATACTGGCCGATAAACACATCTGCTGAAATCCATCATAGATTCTACTTATCTTATTGCTAATATGGACACAGCATTTGAAATTCGAATCAATTAATACAGCAAGATTTTTGGCACGTCTAGAAAATGGCAGAGTAAAACCATTTAAAGTGACAGGTGGGAGATCAAAGAGCATAATATCATTCCGATAAGAGGTAATACACTGAGACTTCAGTGGATTCAGTTTTAAGTTATTATTTATAGCCCAACGAGAAAAATTTTCCAGGTCGGAATTCATACGATCTAAGCAATCTTCGAAGAGACCGATACGTCTGCTAATTTAGAGCTGGACGTCATCAGCATATAATATAATTGGGCAAATCATTTCTAAACATACTTAACAATAACGGACCCAGTATAGTTCCTTGTGGTACACAGCAATTTATGGGAAAAGTGCTGGATACAAGATCACCGACCTTAACACGTTAAGATCTTCCTGATAGAAAAGTACCGATGCAGGCGGTTGACGGATTTGAGAAATTAAAGTAAAGCATTAGTTTAGACTGTAATTTGGGATGACTAACTGAATCAAAAGATTTAGAGAGTCGAGTAAAGTTATTTTCTTATGTTAGACGTGACTTTAGTCAGTGCCATTTCGCAACTATACGAACCGGAAGCCAGATTGATAAAGACTGAGCAAGTTACGACAATCCAAATATTCAATTATTTATAGATACAATAACTTCTCTAGTAATTTGTAAAGCTATTGCTGTTTTGCATATAGAGGGGAACTGAGAGATGGTTAGAAATCTGTTAAAAATCTGTATCAATGGCTCGATGATCCATGGGAGAAGATGTTTTACAAAACTGGGTGAGTTTCCGTCAGGTCCAATGGCATTGTGTCTAATAGCCATAATAGCATTTATAACTTAATATTCAAAACTAAAATCATCGTTATTATCATTCCCCAATTCCAAAGTACGTCGGAGGCTTGAAGATACATTTGCTGTGGAAGAAGTTTGCAAAGATGAGAAATGATTGTTGAATAATACGGGATCAATACCGCTGACGAAGATATCTTTGCCACATACCTGCCTTATGTAGGTTAACCTATAGATTTCTGGTAGACAGATTAGGTGAAAATTTTGCTCCGTAGTACTGATTCTTGGCTGCATGAATTATAGTATTGACCTTATTTCGTATAACCTTATAGTATAATCGACTTTCAATGGTTCTTAAACGCTGAAATCTGCGAAACAAAAAATCTCGTTCTGCAAAAAGAGATCTAATTTCAGCTGTGACCCATTGGCAACCTGCACCCATCCTGATATTTCGTACATGTACAAGAAAAAAGCGATCATGGAGATAATTTATTAGTTCATAAAAAAATTGAATCTGATCGTTGACAGAGACGCTAGCATTAATACAATCCCAGGACAATGATTGACATTCTTCATCAAGTGCAGCCATATTTATATTATTATAATTACGAAAGCTAACCATTTTGCAAAGAAAACAACTTCTTATATTCAAGCTATAAGCAAGGAAGAGAAATTCGTGATCAAATATGGAAGGAGAAGTAATTTGGTTAAGGTACAATACTGCACTCGTATCTGTAGTGAAAAGCAGATCCAGTAGCGAAGGGTTACTTGAGTTGAAATATCTCGGTAGATTATTATTAACATTCAAGTGCAGAGATTGTAATAAAAATAGAATAGATAGAGCCAAACTGTTTGAAAGTAAAAGATTTACATTAAAATCCCCTCCAATAACAATGTTAGGGTGCCTGTGGGCTAAATCACTAAAGGTTTTTTTAAACTCAGATATGTTTGCGGGTGTAAAGCAATTAGGTGGTCAGTAAACTGAAACCAATAAACATTTATGTAAGCCGTATTCAATCCCCACACATAGAAGTTTTATGGGATCTGTAACAGAACAATTTATAAAACGTGCCTTAATACCTCCGCTTATCAATATAGCCACACTGCCTTCCATTCTGCCAGACCTATCATTCCTGAAAGTCCTAAAGCCAGGTAAAGCAACAATAGAAGACGAGATTTCGCAGATTAATATGACGTGGATATTAGATCCAGCCAACATTTCACTCAATTCATCTATTTTAGATCTCAGGCTTCTAGCATTCAGGTTAAGAATATTCAATCCGCATGACTGTTTTCATAGTATGTTTAGAAGGACTCTCTCCTCGCTTAGCGCACAAAAATCGTCAGTTATTTTCATAAACGCACAATGTTCGATTTGTAATACAGTTAGTTAAATCACCACGAGAGCCAGCAGACACATAACCTCCATAAGAAAACAGCTCGTCAATACAGGTGCATAAGCAGAAAAGAGAGAAAGATAGAAAACTAAGCTATAAAAACTAGAGTATATATCACACATAATAAGTATCGCCCGCCGACAAAGAGTTACAAGTACATACATAAGCAACATAACATTTAAAGATACTAAAACATAACTTATTACAAAATCAAGTAATCAAATTATATAGATAATAACTAATACATGAAAGATCTGATTACCAAAGTAGAAATAATAATGTTATTAAAATAAAGAGAAAATTCAAAGAAACTTCATCAGTTCATTAAAAAAAAAAATTAAAAATTTTAAATTCTACCAAATGGCGGCATTATATCCAATACTAAGGTTTCTACATAAGTTTGGCGAATATAAAAGAAAACTTCAAAATTCATAACTGTTTTTAATTTTAATTACTTTTGAAATTCGACAGCTACCGGTTAAGTTGTGCGTTTAGGCTATTTCCTGTAATGTGTCGCTTTTGAAAATTTTATTTTCCGGATCTTTACATTTTTATGACAATTTTGTCAAATTGGCAATTCAAAAAATATTTTTTGTTTGTTTTATTCACGCGCACAAAAAAATCATAAGAATAATTACGCAAAATTTATGGAGCCATGATCTTTTGTGATTTCAAGTATGGATTTACTAGAATGTCTTCAGCACAGTTAAAATAACAAATTAGCACATTTTCAAAGTAACTAGTGGTAAGCCTAACTGGCATTGGGATTGTAGACCTGGATTAGCGTGTACAGTCAGGATAACCCAAACCTAAAGTGATGAGATTACCTGACCATATATGCCTATAGTTGTCAAAATGGAAACGAAGAAAGGAATATCATTTGTATTATATCACAAGACCACCTCACATCCTTAGTCTTACTTTCATGTCAATGTTACCCCTTTTTGGTGAGCCTAACTTTTTAGTCACACTGATTATGCGCGTATTTAAGTATTTAATTTTTACCAGAACACTTTCTTTGTCCTACTACTAGGGTTTTGGCAGAGAAGTTGGATAAGCTTGTGGTACTGTTGTGATTCATTACGGAATCTTGCGAAGCAAAAGTTCACTAAATTTTATTTGAAGGCTAATAATAATGTACGAAAAGACACAAAATTTCACGTGGACAAATAATAATAAATGTCTGTGAAGTCCCAATGTGGGCATTACATAAAAAGGGGAGGTGCCGGTGTAGTGGATAAGACTGGTGAACACAATTTTTTTTTATATGTCAATATATTTATTTCTTCACGAAATCTGCCTTAACCTATTAATTCAGTGCTTATTCTCTACTTGTAAAAAAAAAATATACAAAAATTATAAGTAAAAATGAAAATTATAAGAAATAATGAAACCAAACAAGATAATAATTCAAATGATAATACAAAATAATAGTCAAATAAAATCCAAATAATAATCCAACTAAAAATCCAAATAATAAAATAAATCCAAATAACAATTCGCTACGACTTCACTTCGTTTTCTCTTTTTTTTTAGCCTGTAAAATATATAAAAAATGATATTAGAGAAAAATTCTAATTAAGGTGAAAAACAGAATGAGCTTCACTCGCTGCTCATGAATTTTGCTAGGTTCAAATCTACCTTAGCTTGGGGGTGCTGAAAAGTATAATTGAATTAATAAATTTTTATTTAGTAGGATTCAATTCTTAATTTCTTAATTTCGGTTTATCGCTTCCGATCTGTCTAGTTGACCGCTTGTAATGAATCCGTAAACCCTCTCCTTACCTTCATTTCACATGGGCATATAAGACCTAGATTTATTATGGGCAAATTAGACCTACATTGCACTGCTCCAAAACAATAAATTTTCGCTATATTCAATAGCCTGAGAAATGCTTCTCCGTAACATAAACCAATTTCCGCTGAATCAATATTCCACACAATTTTCTTCACTAAATAACACCTCAAACCTCATAATATTTTCTCAAAGGAAATAGCCCCAAAAAACCCTATACACATTTCCGGTAAATCAATTAAATTAATTTGCCCAAACGATAATTTCTGCCTCGACCGCATTTCTTATAGAAAAACGACTTTACGTTGGCCTTCAACTCTTATCCAGGTGAATGAAATTGAATTCTCTTTCGAACCATGCTCTTCCCCAATAATTTTCATAATTTTCAGAGAGAAGAACATAACTTAATACACTCATTCTTAAAAATGGATAAGTATACAGACCCGGCACATCTTCCCTTTCTGCACTTTAGCTATACAAGCCGGTATCACAATGCCCATACATGAACATCATTAAAAGCATTGCAGTGTTTCCCCTTCAAACCTCTTTTTCTAATTTTCAGAAAGTCTTATCATTTCCCTGGGCTGCAAAATTATGTACAACACTATACCGATGAACGGCGCTATTCCCCCGTACATAACCACTAACGCACGACTTAAAAGCTCTAGCATAGAGCACCCTATATGCCAAAAGCTTTTCGTATGGTTCCCCTCCCTTTTCACGAAAATTTCGGTCAATCAAATGAGAATCCAAAAACCCAGAGAAATTTGGAAAATCAATAAGAAGGGTGGCCTGAGAAAAAGGTCAGGCAGTTAGTTTTTGAAATCGTATTTGACTTCTACTCCACCTTACAAAAAAATCATAAATCAATAAAAGTGCGAATTAAATGAGAAGTCAGTCAGTGAGTTGTCTGTGCATAGGATTTTCGAACTTATCAATTGTGTAAAATTTTCAGTGTAGTTCTTTGTTCTACTTTTTGAAAAGTATCGTGAAATAGTTTGTAATTCTGATTGTGAACTGTGAAATTTAAATAAAACCTTTTGAAAAGTATCGTGCAATACTTTGTAAGTTTGATTGTGAACTTTGAAATTTAAATAAAACTCTTTTGAAGACCTTAATTTTTTTTTAGAAATTCCCCGCAAACAACAAGGGTACTAGAGATCTTCGCTTGTTAAGCAAGTACTCCTAGTCTCCCGCCGGAATATCCCTAGCCCGGCAAAATAAATGACAGCGGTGCTAGAACTGCAATATAAATAGTGATCTTGAGAGGATAAATTCAAGGCAGGCAGTCCAAAATCACTGCCCAACATCCCAAAAGAAGCGGTGCTAGATCCCCAATATAAATAGAGATCTCGAGAGGATAAATTCAAGGCAGGCAGCCCGAAATCACTGCCCAACATCCCAAAAGAAGCGGTGCTAGATCACCAATATAAATAGAGATCTTGAGAGGATAAATTTATGGCACGCGGCCCGAACTCACTGCCAAACACCTCAAGAGAACCAATAGACCAATCTAATGGACCACCAAGAAAAAAATTCCCAAATCCAGGAGAAATTAGCCATATATGCTGTGCCTGCCGGACCGGATGACGAGACAGCCGACTACGTGGAATATATATATCGCTATAAAGCAGCGCCTACTTCAACTTCAGCAGCAAATGCAAGTCACATCATTTTACAGATATTCCTTTTTCTTATCAACTAAATTTATATCGTAAAATTTGAAATAAAACCCAATAATTTTTTTTTATTAGATTTTACTTTATTCTGTATACTTTGTTTTTTCGATAAATGTGATAACCTATAATATAAACAAGTAAAAAAGCTAGAATTGATCTAAGACCAATTCTTATGATACCCTAGACGAATGCCCGTATTAAATTTCGTATGGTCACCGATCTATTCAAGTTTGATTTTCAAGTTGTTTTTCGCATATATTTCTAGAACGGTTTGTCAAACCGAAAAAATGATCATAACCAATTTTATAGGATTTCGTATTCTACAGAAGTTTTTATTACAATACATATGTCTTGGACTTATCGTTTTCAAAGTATACGTAAAAAACCTAAATTTTCATATGGCAACACCAAGAGGAAGTTGCCCGATTTAGTCCATTTTTGACATTTTATTTGGCAATGTAGTAAAAATATCATGTACGAAATTTCAACTCTCTACGTCGACGCGTTCTCAAACAGTGTCCAAATATATAGCGGAAAACGAAATTTTTATATGGCAACCCCACGAAGGAGTTGCCCGATTTGTCTCATTTTAGAACTTAATTTTTTTTTTAAAGTCCTTGTACAAAATTTCAGTATACGCGTTCCCGAGTTATCGTGCGCACGGACGGACGGACGGACGGACTGACGGACGGACAGCAAAAATCAAAATAACTATTAATATTATGAATGTGTGTCCAATTCATTTTGCTCTACCATCATTATTTCGAGGTGTCACAAACGGAATGACATACTTAGTATACCCTTATGATTTCATCTAGGGTATAAAAATATAGTAACCAATTATCCGGTTAAAAAAAAAAAAAAAAAATTTAGAGTATACTAGTGTCTAGTGAAAAGTGTAAAATTTTCAATGTTAATTTATGCCGTCATTGTGAACACGAAAAACAGACAAAGATAAGGGCATGAAAGTTCTGCTGTGTACAATTTTCCCTCTGCATTAATTTTTTGTGTCACCCCGAAATACGGCACGATAATATGTAACTCCCCTACTAATTTCTCTAAATTGCACAAGGGTGCACACAAATTAAAAGCAGATTCTACGGACCTTTTTTTTTCTTTTTTTTTTCTAGAATATAAAATTAAATTGAAATTAAGTATTCCGCTAGCTTATTTCCACACAACTAATACAACATAGGTATATTAAGTACAAACCCGGTGCATAAAACATAAGTTTCTTTCTAACTTTTTGCAAGAAAAGTGACAAATAAGGAAACATGGAAAGTGTACCCCTGAGTTCATATATATTGACGGATTCTAAATATTCTCATAACACAGTTGCATATTATAAGTACGTTTAAATACATTTTAATTTTAATATAATACCCAATTCTGAAACTCTTTTTAATTTTCACTTTATTTTGTTATTGAATACACGACGTGGAGATCCAAAAGATTTATATATAAAAAGCAGCGACGATTACTCGTCCCTGATCCTCAATTACCGCGACAAGAATCTCGAAGGAGAATTGTATCTGTATCAGCATTTCAAGAGCTACCTTTTCACGACACAATGCCAAACGAATGGCAACAGCAACAAGTGCCAAATCCCGAAAACCAAAACTCTCCCAAAAATGATCTTGCCATATCAATCTCACACGCGAGAAATCCAATTCCTGAGTTCGATGGCAACCCCAAAGATCTATATCGATTTGTTTCTTGCAGCGAGATATTATTTACTCACGCGAGAAATACTTGCGACAAGAGTTTTTCCTTAAACCTATTATAGACCAAGCCAACCGTTAGCGCGTACGACATCCTTAAATATAAAGAAATAAGTTCTTGGGTTCAACTTAAAGACGAGTTAGAATCACAATTTTCAGAAGATAGGCCTAGGGTTACAATTCAGGCAGAGATATCAAGAATAAAGCAAGACCCAAGGGAGGATGTTAAAGATTATTCCCAAAGAATGACTAAGCTTTTATCGGAATTAAACGACGTTACTCTTAAAGGTACTGATAAAGCAATCGCGAGAGATTTCCTAATTAAAGAAAACGAAATAAACGCCACAATAGCCTTTGAAGATGGTTTGCGACATGACTATTTCAAAGTAATGGTCTAGGCCCGAGCAGAAAGTACCCTTCGGAAGGCCCTAGTGTATGCTCAGAAACAGATGCTTAGAATGAGCGAGCAATCGTGTGCCATTTCAACACCCACAAGACACTCTAATTTTGTCATTTACGGTTTCTGTAACAAAAGGGGACATACTAGAGACGTTTGCTTTCAGAGAAAAGCATTGAAAGCGTTTAGCCCTAATACAGTAACAATCAAAAGAGAGGTGAATCGACTAATTTGCCGATACTGCAACCGAGCGAATCATCACATTAGTGAATGTTGCATAAAAGCATATGACGAGAGGATGCTCAACCGTCAAGCTCTCCTAACAGATAATAATCACTCACAACGTCCCGTGGCACATAATTCCCAAGGTACAAATAGAAATTACTTTGGAAGCAGCTATATATGACCACCACGAACTACCACTAGACAACCACAAGCAAACTCCAACGGCAGTAGGCCTGACCACGTAAGAACTCTGAGAAATATCCAGTGGACAGAAGCGCAGGAAAACGAGAATGGGCCAGAGGAGTTGGAAGGCGAACTACCTCACCTAGCCCATACTCGAGCCGTCATACATTCCACCCCCGCCAACCTGTAAATACTTCCATACAAATACCTATTGAAGTCACAACTAAAGGCGCCGTAATAACGCTATATTCTTTAATATCTGATAAAACGTCAACGTATGTTATAGATACCGTAGCCGAAATCAGCCTACATAAGGCGGAATTAGCTTTAGGTGATACTCTTATATCAGAATCGCATCAATGTACAATCTGTACCCTGCCAGGTAAATCTACTATCACTCATGGTACTACACTAACAAATTTACGAATCCAAGTAGGGAAAAATTTAGTAAATATCTTACATAAATCCGATATTTTACGAAAGGGAAGTACACTAACTCACGACGGCATTATAGGTAACGGCTTCCTACATAAGTACCGAACAGTACTGAGTTATTCAGAAACCTACCTCAAATTGCACCTGGCCCTTTGGGGAAATGTATCATCTCAACTCGGGAGGGATGCAGTAACAGAAGCAAACAACACAATCAGGTGTAACGGGAGCAATATTAGAGATGGGATAAATGAAAAGTATATGGAGAAAAGATACGATTTAATATACAGAGGGAAAACAAATTTTAATTGGAAAAATAACGAACTACATAAAGATTATAGAAATAATTCTAAGTCGAAAAACAATTATTCAGGAACACGACGCCACGACAGTGAACTGAATAAAACCATACCATCAAAAAATACCAACTTAGAACTAGGATGTTTCAGAAAAGATCTGCATAAAAAAAATCTAAACTGAGTGCGAGACGCTACGACTATGTCTCACAAGAAGAATATATAAACACGGACTCGCGACGCTACGACAGCGGTCCTGAGGAAAGAATCACAGAAAACACCCTATACGAAGAAAATAAAAAATTATACATGGAATATAAGGACAACAAAACAGAAAATATTTTTATCAATGAAATAAATTCAAATACAAATGAGGTAAATAAAATAGGTAGTGGATAGACGAAATGTTAATGCAAAATTGAGTTCCAAACGTTGTAATATCCTTACCCCTGCGTACTGAAAAAATAGTCGAAATACCCGTTGTCTCGAATAAAGAAACCTTGTGCTTACACCAACAAACTGAACTTAGAGTTTATGTAGGTAATTGCTTGATTTCGCTGGTGAATAACACAGAATAACACGGTATTAATCCTAAATTCAAACGAACACGAGGTAAAGGCCCCTTTCAGCAAAATAAAACTTATAGAAAATGACCTTGATTCCTACGAAATTATCTAAACCAACACCAAGAATAACCCGGTAAAAAACAGATTAAAAAGGTTAGAAGGAAACCTCCAATTAGAGTATTGTAATCCTGAAGAAAAAGCTACAATCATTAACATTTGTCGATCATTGAATGTCTTATTCTACTTAGAGGACGACATCTTTACTTACACTGATGTCGTCTCTTACTCGATTCCGATACTTCCAAATAAACCCCCAATACATGTCGCCTTCCAGTCTCCCAACGCGATGAAATCAATAAACAAATCGAGGAAATGATTACGAATGGGATAATTACCCCTAGCAAGAGCCCTTGGAACTCGCCCTTGCTCTTAGTAAACAAAAGACCGGACGGAAATAAGAGCTGGAGAGTCGTAGTGGATTTTCGTAGGGTAAACGATATAACTTTCGGTGACGCCTACCCTCTACCTAACATAACTGATATCTTCGATCAGTTAGGGCGATCGAAGTGCTTCTCCACTCTCGACCTAGTTAGCCGGTTCCATAAAATTACCATGCACGATAGCGACAAAGAGAATACCACGTTCAGTACTCCTTTTGGGCATTACGAATTCAATAGAATGCCTTTCGGACTAAAAGGAGCACCGGCAACCTTTAAAAGATTAATGAATACGGTGCTGACTGGTCTGCAAAGATTGCGATATTTCGTATACCTTGGCGATATTGTGATCTATGGTCACAACTTACAAGAGCACAATAAAAAACTAATAGAAATGTTACAACGACTCAGGGAAAGCAATCTTAAGCTGCAATCTGATAAATGCGACTTCGTGCAGAAGGAAATCATTTACCTCAGTAATGTCGTAAGTGATGATGGAGTTAGGCCTGACCCTTCCATAATATCGGCAGTGAAAACCTATCCAACTCCCAAAAAGGCTAGAGATGTAAAATCATTTCTAGGTTTCGCAGGATATTACCGCCGTTTCACACCCCATTTCTCTAAGACAGCAAAACCCCTTACCAATCTGCTAAAGAAGGACTCCCCTTTTATATGGGATGGTTTTTGTGATGAAGCATTTAGGTCTCTAAAAGAAAAGTTTCAAAACACACCAATTCTTGCATATCCTGACTATTCTCATGACTTCAACGTAACCACGGACGCTAGTGACATAGCCTTAGGTGCGGTGTTATCCCAATGACAAATAGGCCCAGATCGTCCGATTTGCTACGCTAGCATGACACTCAACCAGGCCGAAACGAGATACGCTACCATCGAGAAAGAACTACTCGCGACTGTTACGCCGTTGAATAATTTCGCCCATATATTTACGGAAGGAAATTTAACGTAATAACCGACCACATACCCCTAAAATGGCTAATGAATCTTAAAGACCAATCCTCTCGTTTAATGGGATGGCGAATCAGACTCGAGGAATACGATTATAAAATCTTATACAAATCAGGTAAATTCAAACGCTGATGCACTTAGTAGGATAACAATCGCGAATCAAACCGAAAACAAAGAAAAAACTATAAATGTAGCAACAAGAATCCAAACCCGTAATGCAGAAGCTACAGATAAGACTTAAACCTCATATGAATACAATGAGTATAACTACAGAATTTTTCCACGTAATTTATAGTAACAAATTACTCTTATCCCAAACAATGGTCTCCCCAAAATTTGTTTTTAATCAACAATAGAGAAAGCGAAACAAAAACCTTATTATTTGCAAAGTTTACCACTTTATCACAAAATCTCACAAACAAAGATATACACATTATCACTAAGGAAAAAATTACACACATTATAGCAAAAGGTAACGATCGTCTAAGAACGGAAAGTCATATTGAATACACATTAAAAATATTAAGAGAATTCCGAGAATAGCTTACAGAACAAAAAGCGAGCGAACTTAATATATCCATACATGAGCATGATCCAACCTCCAGCCGCGAAATAAAAAACTTACTTAGCTACGCCTTTCCTTCTCCTACCTATAGAGTCGTGTGTTACTCAAATAAGATTCAAACGCTCAAAGAAAAGAAAGAAATTGATGAAGTTTTGAAGATCTTCCACGAATCACCAATTGGAGGATATCAAGGGGTCAGTCGAACCTTAAAAGGGATCCAGGCGAACTGTCGACGGGATGAGCAAGGACGTTGAAAATTACATATCAAAATGCCAATCATGCCAAAAGAATAAACTTAGTAGTAATCCCAGGTACCCAATGAAAATAACCACCACTAGTTCGAAACCCTTTGAAAAGGTATTTTTGGATATCGTCAGTCTATTACCTGTAAGCCACGACGGCAACAAACACTAGCTGACATTCCAAGATGACCTAACTAAATTCTCGGAAGCCATCCCTATCAGAAACGCTGAGCCAAAAACCGTAGCCGAAGCATTCGTGACAAAAATCGTCTGTAAACAAGGAATTCCGGAAAACCTTCTTACAGATCAAGGATCGAATTTCCTAATGGACATTTTTTCCTAGAAATGTAAATTATTACGAATTCATAAAATTCAAACTACTACTTACCACCCACAGACAGATGGAGCTCTCGAAAGAACTCATAGAACCCAAGCTGAGTATCTTCAGCATTACGTCAACCGGGACCCCACAACATGGGATCAATGGATTCCCTACCCAACCTTTGTATTTAACACCACGCCACATAGTAGCACAAATTACACACATTTTGAGCTTCTCTACGGATTTCCGGCAAATCTACCACACAAACTCAAATCCGCATCAAGCTTGTCATATAATTACGATAACTATTCGAACGAATTAAGGGCTAGGTTACAACATGGGTATAGTATCGCTAAAGGGCATTTACTACACAATAAAAAACGAAGCAAAGAATACTACGATAAGAACACAAAAATAAAGGTACTAATAAAAATTTTACAAAAAAAAACAAGTTTTCTCGATTATGGACGGGACTTTTCGAAATAATTAACATAAATTCTACCGAAAACTCCACCATAAGAATAGGCAATAAATCAAAAACAATACATAATAACAACCTCAAACTTTTCTTGGAGCAAAGGAACTCAGTAATAATGCACGAATTTACTTTAGGTTTCTTATAGTCCAGCTATTCGCTATTTCCCTCTGAAATTTAATACATAAATACTACGACCAAACCATTCCATGCTTGGGTGTTACTCAACAATTGCACCCAGAAGTAGTAAAATTAGAACAAAACATGGAACTATTACGGTCAGATAATCATCGATACAAAAGGGGATTAATTAATGCCATTGGGGCACAAAGCAAGACCTTATTCGGAACACTCAGCGAGGAAGACGCTCTAGCTTATAACCAACAAATAGAGAACCTACACAACAACCAAAATCATCTGCTGAGCCTGCTGAAAAACCAAACCTTGATCGTCGAATCTACAGCGAACATATTCAACAAAAGCCGAATCGAAATAAAAATCAATTCCTGCACATAGAAAATAGAGTAGACGAAATAAACTCTACAATTAATTACTTGAATACGGATACAATTACCACCAAAATAAGCATACAAATAGAAACTTTGGTCTCCCTTACTGGCTTAATAATACACTGGATTCAAGCTACACAAAACATATTAATTAATTTAATCACAGACGTTAGGCACGTTAATTATATCACCTCAACAGATGATAAACTTCTTAGGAACCATCCAAAAGGAAATTCGATAGAAAACAGAACAGCTTGCTACAATTATACCAAATAAGTGAGGTACGCACGGCAATTATCAAAACCAAAATTTTAGGCGAGTTTAAACTCCCGTTACCCTTTAAAGATAGTTACCAACTATTTAGAGTATACCCATTACCAATCCCACACGAAACAAATTTCATATTTATCCAGCCAACCTCTGAATATCTGGTTATAGATTTCCATCGGGAACATTACTACAACATGAAGAAATTTGACCTTATGCAATGTGTAACGCACGATTTAAATTATTACCTGTGTAAAGTGAGCCATCCCATTTTCAATGTACATTGCCGAAACTATCTCTGCGAGGTGGACCTGCTAAATCACATGAATATTGTGCCCCGGCACTGCGAGATAAAAACTACTGCTAGATCAGGCTTTTGGTTTCAGTTGTCACAGCCAAATAGATGGCTTTTCTCATTAGATCATGAGATTACGATCGACATAATATGAAATAATGCTATTAACGCTAGGAAATTATCAAATCTAGGGATCATGGAAATAACTGAAGGTTGCTATATAAAAACTAGAAATCTGATAATACAAGCCCATAACGTAAAGTCCGCCCAGATCAATAATTATTTCCTCCCAATACATAACCTAAGTTCCCAATTACCCCATTACACGAATTTGAGCAGGCAAAGCTCGGAAAAGCAACCACCTGTCCGAGTTCTTAAATTCAACAGTGAGGACGAGCTAGACAATGGTAAGGCAACAAACCTGCAAAAACAAAACGAGAAATTCGATGCGGAATCCCCTAACCCGCATCATATACATCATTACGCTATTTCTTATCTGTTCGCAAGCGTCCTACCCGCAATGTTGCAATACAAACTTAGAGCAAAGCTAAATTGTAGAAAAACAACAACAAGAGAAATAAAATCAAACCCAGAGAAGATAAAATGCACAGAAATGAAAGATGAACCCATTTACACAATTTATATGAAAAAAACATCGAAGTAACTCCCAAAATAAGCACACGACGAAACGGTGGCACTTAAAATTGAAATATGATAACGAAAATTCCACACAACTTATTCTTGTCTAAAAAAAAAAATATTATATCTAAATATTAGATTTTACTTTATTATATACATATACTTCACTTCGATATATTGTTTATATAAAAAATAGAATTCAGAATTTTTGGAAAGTATCGAATAAAAAAGCTAGAACCATTAGACATTAATTAAACATAAGTAAAGGGTTTATAAAATCCAGAAATATTTTAACCCATGCAAGAAGCAATAAAAGTACTATTCACCTAAGTAGAAGTAGAAAAAAAATGTTTTATTATACCTAAATATTAGATTTTAATTTATTATATATATATACGTCATTTCGATATTACTTTCTGCTTTATCTGCATTGGTTATATAAAAATAAAATTCGGAATTTCTAGAAAGGATCTTATAAAAAACTCATAATAGTAACTAGAACCATTAGTAGTTAACCACTTGACAGTTTTTTCGGGCGCGGATTACGTGCGCACACTGACGAGCCCGAGTCTCGCTCGGGCAAATCTAGTTTCGATATGCAGATGATTTTGCGCCGGGAGCCGGAAAATTTCTTGGATTACAAACGTAGGGGGAGGGTAAGTTCGCGTTAGAACGGCAACTAAACGAAGGGTTGACGATGGGTCATGAGAACTATAAGGGGGGGGGGCGTTTCAGGGGGAGGGGAAAACCAGATTTTACATTCTCGATCATAACTTGAGTAAATCAAGTCAGATTGAGGAACGGGTTTCACCGTTCGACTCGATTACCCAGCAGCTACAATTCTTCTTCTTCTTCACCAAAATCGGACTGGTAAGTGGTTAATTAAACATAAGTATGGGGTTTTTGAAATCAAGAAAATTTTTCATTTTACAAGAAGCAAACAAGTACTATTCACCCAAATAGGATTTTAACATTATAATGAGGCACGACACTTTAAACTGACTACGACGCTTGAAACAAAACCCGTACTCATAGCCATATTTCCCTTACACCCTGTCATAGTCACACAAAGCGATGGACGGTGACCCAGCTAATTTAAAAGAAAATTACAAGCCCTCCAGTAATGAAACTTTCTTTTCCTAAGGGGATAGGTGTAATGAATCGGTAAACCCTCTCCTTACTTTCATTTCACATGGGCATATAAGAAGTATATTTATTATAGGCAAATAAGACCTACATTGCATTACTTCAAAACAATAAATTTTCGCTATATTCAATAGCCTGAAAAATGCTTCTCCGTAACATAAACCAATTTCCGTTGAATCAAAATTCCACACAATTTTCTACACTAAAAAAACACCTGAAACTTCATAATATTTTCTCAAAGGAAATAGCCCCAAGAAACCCTATACAAATTTTCCGGTAAATCAATTAAATTAATTTGCCCATAATGATTATTTCTGCCTCGAACGCATTTCTCATAGAAAACAACTTTACATTGGCCATCAACTTTTATCCAGGTGAATGAAATTGAATTCTCATTCGAACCATTCATAAAAATGGATAAGTATACAGACCCGTCACATCTCCCCTTTCTGCACTTTAGCTATTCAAGCCGGTATCTCAATGCCCATACATGAACCTGATTGAAAGCATTGCAGTGTTTCCCCTTCAAATCTCTTTTTCTAATTTTCAGAAAGTGTTATCATTTCCCTGGGCTGCAAAATTATGTACAATACTCAGCCGATGAACGGCGCAATTCCCCCGTACATAACCACTAGCGCACGACTTAAAAGCTCTAGCATAAAGCACGCTATATTCAAAAGCTTTTCGTATGGTTCCCCTCTATTTACACGAAAATTTCGGTCAATCAAATGAAAATCCAAAAACCCAGAGGAAGTTGGCGGGTGAGAAAAGGGTCAGGCAGTTAGTTTTTGAAATCGTATTTCACGTCTACTCCACCTTACAAAAAAATCATAAATCAATAAAAGTGCGAATTAAATGAGAAGTCAGTCAGTGAGTTGTCTGTGCATAGGATTTTCAAACTTATCAAAAGTGTAAAATTTTCAGTGTAGTTCTTTGTTCTACTTTTTGAAAAGTATCGTGAAATACTTTGTAATTCTGATTATTAACTGTGAAATTTAAATAAAACTCTTTTGAAGAACTTAATTTTTTTTTAGAAATTCCCCGTAAACAACAAGGGTACTAGAGGTCTTCGCTGGTTAAGCAAGCACTCCTAGTCTCCCGCCGGAAAATCCCTAGCCCGGCAAAACACACTCAATTTGCAAGTGATTTGCTATTCCCCACAGCTCGCTATTTATAGCCGGGAATAGAATGGGAGCAGTGCGTCTGTCGGTCGCCGTTGCCTTGACGCTATGCAGAAGCAGCGCATAGTCATGGATATTAATCGCTGTCGTTGGCGTAGTGCAGATATCCATTAGCAAATGGAACAAGAATACAACGTACCAGCTGCCTGTGATACAAATGTCATTGGATGTTGACGGCAGCTGCCCTAAAAAATGATAAGCTTTTCAATTTTTGTTTATTATTTTTGTTAATATTTTTTTTATGCTTATATTTCCAGCTTTATAAGTACTGATGGTACGGCGGCTTTTGAGGAGGAATGCTGTGTATCGTGGGAGTCGGATTCCACGGTTTAAGTGAGTAAAACTTTCATGTAAAAGTCTTAGATCGTAATGATCTGAGATTTTTTACTTTTTGTTTATTTTATAATTAATTTGTATTGTTTACTTTTTAGGTGAAAACAAAGGGCCTAAAGGATTATTGGCAATGTTTATAAAGTGCCCGGTGTTGCTGTGGCACTGGACGATAATTATGATGAGTGTTTTGGCCACTCCTCTCTGGATTGTGATGGTCCGTTCCACCAAAGCTTGGATTCGAAAAGTTCGTCGTGTTAAGTCGTCGAGAGGCGCAGTCTGCTGGGTTAATTCTGGATGGTACATATCGCCATAATCGATGATATTTTCCCGGATTTCTGCCACTCGATTTGCAATGAATGTTTTACAAGTTGATGGCTGCTTTTGAATCCAGGAAATGTCGGACCTTGCGATAATGGAACTGTCCGCGATATTCATGTCAACTTTGATTTGTTTCATTAGACGGGAGAGTAAAACAGTTCCACATAGCTCGAGTCTTGGAAGTGATATTGATTTTGTAGGAGCGACTCTAGTTTTTGACGTAAATGTATGATTACTAGTAGAGTTGTCGTTGTTTATGATTCTTAAATATACAACACCTGCAAAGGCTTTTTCTGACGTGTCGCAGAATCCATGCAGTTCTTTTCCTTTTGATGTAGGTGAAAAACTTACCCATCATGGTATTTTGACTGATTGAATGTGGTTTAAGCCTTCCTTGAATTTCTTTCATTTAATTGTGATGGCTTCAGGTAAGGCTTGGCCCCATGAATATTTATTCAACCGTAGATTTTGTATGAAAATCTTGCCGATAATTAGAATTGGTGCCGACCATCCTAGTGGATCGAAAGCTGATGCTGTCTCGGATAAGTTTATTCGCTTAGTAAACAGTTTTTGAAGTAAGGGGCTTACTTTGAAGCTAAACTCATCACGCGCGGGATGCCACTGGAGACCAAGTGTTTAAATTGTATCTTTTTCTGATAAATCTAGGACAGAATTTATTTCTATGTGTTGTTAAGAAATGTATTTAATTAATTCTGGATGATTGGCAGTCCATTTACGGAGATTAAAGCCTCCTTTGGAAAGGACGTTAAAAAGTTCTGTTTGTAATGTTAACCCGCTTTTAGTATCATGTGCCCCTGTTAGTAGTTCGTCGACGTAAAATTCGTTTTTATAGGCTTCGGGATGCAATGGGATACTTGTCTTGCTCGTCGTTTGATAATTCAAATTCAAATTCAAATTGCATTTATTCATAAACTCTACACTTGTAAGATAAATCTTATATTAAGGTGTAGGTGAACAAAGTATAGAAAAAAAAGAGGAAAAATTAGAGATAAATAAATAAACAAAAAAAAAATTATAAAACTAAAGTAATAGTAACAAAAATTATAATTAAGAAATTAAGAAAATTGATTAATAAAATAAAGCAAATAAGCAAATAAGTACAATACTATTATAAATTACGCAAAAGTAAAAAGAAAAAAAAAAGAAAAAAGAGAAAATAGGGTACAAAATTAATTACATATATATTAACTATGAAAAATTCACTAACAAATTTATACGAAACTTGCGATTGCTGCTAATCCTTCTGAGCTCAGATGGAAGAGAATTCCAGAGTCTAATGGACTGGACGAAAAATTGGCGCTCACTCGGGAGAAAAATAAATCGTGGCATGATTAATGAACATGTTCTGCTAGATTGGGAGAATATGAGTTTGCTGTACAAGTAGTATGGTTCCTTACTTATCATAAGGTTCCTTAAAAAAATTAATATACGAAATTTAATATAATTGTCAAAAGTACATCCCAAAATCGATTTTGAATACACTGTAATATGATCATATCTTCGTAGAGAAAACACATAACGTACTGCAGAGTTGAAAGCAACATTGAGTTTACGCGATGAAACAGAGTCTAATTTACAAAATACTTCGCACCCGTACAATAACAAAGGAATAATAAGTGTTTTTACAAGCATGATGCGAGTTTTCAGGGGTGTGAAGGGTGCGGATAAAGACAGTTTACGTATAGTACGGCAGACACTTTGCCAACAAGATTATTAACATGATGAGACCAATCTAAAGTCGTATTAAATATCAAGCCCAAGTTTTTTATAGAATCTTTAAAAGGTATGACGATATGATCAAGCATCACCTTTGGAAAAGAGGACGTATCTAATTCAGTTCTATAGATAATAATAGTATTACTCTTGGATGCGTTTAAAAGGAGGCCATTAACTTGAGCCCATTTAGATAAGAGACCAAGATCTTCATTCATACGGCAGACAGCATCTTCAATAAGTCCGAGGGGTCTAGAAATATAAAGCTGGACATCGTCTGCATATAGATGATAGTTGCAATTTCGCAGAACTGATGGAAGATCATTTATGAATATGGCAAAAAGTAATGGACCAAGAATGGATCCTTGTGGAACTCCATTGTGTACAGGAAGGAAATCAGATGTAGTTTGATTACAAACAACCCTCTGAAAGCGACCATTCAAGTACGACCAGATCAATCTACATGCAGAACTGGAAAATGAAAAAAATGAACGAAGTTTTTGGATTAATAAGGCGTGGTTGACTCGATCGAAAGCCTTTGAAAAGTCCAAAAGGGTTAATACCGTTAAATTATCATTATCCCGAGAGATTCTAATGTCGTCTGTTATTTTCAATAGAGCAGTAATGCAGCTACGCTTAGATCTGAAACCTGACTGTAAATTTGATAACAGATTATTATTCTCTAAGTAATTAGTAATTTGCTTATGTAAAATTAAAATGGAAGAATAGATATTGGGCGATATTCTGCCACACCGAGAGTTTTTTTATGAATGGGTAAAACTTTCGAAAACTTCCATGACACTGGAAAAATTGATCTCATAATGATAGTATTAAAGACATGAGTAAGACAGGGGAGTAATATTGGCAGTAGCAGTTTTATTATTCTGGGATGCAAACCATCAAGACCAACAGCATTAGATCCGATGGACATTACTGCAGAAAACACTTCAATTTCAGTAGCCGAAGTAAAGGAGAACCCATCAAAAATGGTATTGTCACTTAGAATATTAAAATTAGAACCTCCATTGGGAATCCCACTATCGGACGTAAAAACACGATTTAAGTCATTCGCATCAGCTTCTATAATGTTATTTTTTGACTTACCAACCCCAATTTCCGAAAGATTCCGCCACAATTGTTTTTTAGGCAAAGAAGTGTTAAATTTAGAATTATGATATTGAAGCTTTGACCGAGTTATTTCTATATTTACCGAATTACGTATTATCCTAAAATTCTCCCAATATTGAGGAGTACGGAAACGCTTCCATCTACGATACGCGATATCACGCCGTAAAATGAGTTCTCTAATTCTATAAGTAAACCAAGGACATTGAGGGTTAAGTATACGTCGTCTTTTTAATGGTACATATTTATCATGAAGATACGATATTAAGCTCGTTAGATGCAGGAGTTGGTCATCAACAGATGCCAATGAGAAAACCAAATTCCAGTTCATGCCCTCCGCTTCATCGAGCAAACTCTGACAGCTGACGTTATTGAAGTCGCGATACATGAACATTGGTTCAGCATCAGCCTGAGGGCGTAAATCGTAAATCCCTAAAATCAGATCATGCTTGGAAAAACAAGGCATTGAAATCTGATTAAAGAAGAGTACGTGATCAGAATTGGCTACAAGTAGCAGGTCCAATAGAGTAGCGGAAGTTGACGTAAAATGTGTTGGGATGGAGTTAAATACAGATAGACAATATGTATTCAACATATCGTTAAAGGTACGGGTATAAGAGTTAAGTTGCAACAGATCAATGTTAAAGTCACCAGTAATGAATATGTGGGCATAATTGTGGCTCAAATCGGACAATATGGTGTCTAAAGAACTGATATCAGTGACATTAGGCGGTTTATAAACATTACCCACGAGACATTTCTCGGAATTAACGACAACTTCAACAAAAATGTATTCTACTGAAGTATCTAAAGATTTTGCAACAACACGCGCCTGTAATGAAGACTTAACAAAGATCGCGACACCCCCGCCAATACGAACTCGGAGCCAATGTTAGGCTTTAACCATGTTTCTGAAATGCATATTACATCGAGAAGCGAACCGTTGAAGATATCACGAAATTCATCGATTTTGGGATAAATACTCTGAGCATTTATGTGGCAAAACCTTAATCCCTGCGCTTGCTTGCACATAATATCCAATAAAATTCTGGAATTGTTCAGCCCACTAGACATCTGAGAGGTGGAATCATTCATTTAGGAAAACAAACAAAGAGAAAGAAATAATATTAAGTACATTTAAATAGACAGCAGCAACCACAATCGCAAAGTAAAGATCTGTAATGTTAACAAAATTGGTTATGTTATATAAAGATTGATCTACAGTAAATATAATATGGTTGAGAAAAAAAAAGAAATTCAAAGGTAAAATTCAAATGCACATACAAGCAATACAATAAAAATAAAAATTTCATAATAGCAGCGACAATTAAAAACAAGCAGAATAAAGGATGAAATGGGTATGCGCTAATATAAACGAGAGACGTCATAAATTATTGATGATTATCCATCGCTGCAAGCTGATTAAGCGCCGTGGTGCTTGATACCGGTGAAGCAGAGTCATTGACTGAGATGCGGACGTAAACAATGCCGTTGCGAGTAAATACACTTAAATGTTTTGATTTTTGCAAACGCAAGGCATTACGATATATTTGATAATTTTTTGTTGTTAGACTTTCATGAAGAAAAATCCGTTTTGTAGAATTAATGCCAAGGTCATGAAGTGTCAAGCCCACACGAGTGCGTTTGTATTTAGCATGCATTGCCTTAAAAATATTAACCTTATCTGAAGCAGAATTCAGTTTAATAACAACAGAGCTGTCTAGGTTGTTTTTGTTCTTGACACGGAAGACTTCTCGAACGGGGGGTGTAGTGATGGTTAATGATTTACACAAGGTGTTGAAAATACTAATTAAGTTTTCGTCCGGAGAGCTAGGTAATCCATTCAATATCAAGTCGTTGGAGATAAAACGCCTTTCAAGTAAGTCCATATGATCTTCAAGCTTACTTATCTTTGCATTAAAGTGCACTGCTTTTCTTTCAACACTTTCTTCGACCACATTATCAATACGTTGATGTAGCTGATTAAGTTCACTTCGAAAGCTTTCACTCAATTCCTCCAACTTAGCTGTAAGTTTGCTAGACACTGTCTTAATGAGAATTTCTAATGATTCTAGAGATGGTGATGAGAAAACAGATGTTGTTGGGCTAGGCAGTGCTAGTCCTTCGGAAATTGTCCCAGACAAGACTGTAATAGAGTCGGTAGCTCCATCTGATTTTGAAGCTGCATTGGTATGCATAACCGGCTTAAGCTGTTTATAGTTTTTGCTACTGCGAGTATGTCCAGAAATGTGAGTGCCGCTTGTGGTTGAGAGCGACATTTAAGCACCGTTAAATAGTACAGAGGATGAGGAATTTAATTGCGCAAATTAGATAACTCACAGAAAAATTAAATGTTTTTGATAAATAATTCCACAGAAAAAAGCACTGTTAAATAGCTCACAGAATAAAGCACTCACATTAGCAATTAGTATAAGATAACCAAAGTCAACTGCGCAGAGCTTAATTAAAATTAGCAAAAAAAAGACTTGCAAGCGAATTGTACGACGTGTTAACTGCTCGAATTCATCTGACTAACTATGACTGACTAATTGATGCAGGGTGCGGAAGGCGAGATATGGGGCTGAAGTCGTGCCAAAAGTGACTGTTTGGTCGTCGAGCTTTCTTTAATGACTGCGTGATGTGGCAGATAATAAGGACAGATGCTTTTCTGTTCCGCTGTATTTTGGGTTGATTTGAGATCTGTAATATGTCCTAGCTGTAAATATTCCTTGGTGCATGTTTTCTACTGTGTGTGCAGCTCGGGTTTCCTTTCAAAGCGTTTCTCTAATTGGAGAAATTGTTTCAATGCCACATGTCGGCTGTGGCCAATTTCCGGTCCGTTTGGGTTTCTTAAGGGTAGTTTAATCTGATAATGACCTTGTTGTAAAAGCTTATGTGATGCTGTATATATTTCCTCACATAGTTCGTCATCGGGATTTGTTATTTTCCTTGGGATTTCCTCTATCTCCCAAAAGTTTCTCAACTGTTGCTCTAGCTTACATTCTGGTTCTACTTGAACAGTGAGCGTCTTGACTGTGCTGGGTTTTTTGCTGCTTGTAATTCTCATTAGGATCCATCCTAATTGGGTATGCTGAGCAGTTGGATCTCCAGGGGCGCCCTTTATGACTCCACTCTCAATGCTTTCGGCGTACAAATCTGCTACCAGCAGTAAGTTTATTTGACAAGGGTTGTAGAACCTGGGGTCGGCGAGTAGCAGATGTTGCAGATAAAGCTACTTTTTGATATCTGTTGTGTCAGCTGGTACGAAATCTGAGATCTTCTGCAAGATCAGAGCGTTGATATTGGTTTCAAATTTCGTGTTGATCGATTTCATCTTAAAGGATGTTTGTGGCTTCACGTGGGCGGTTTGAGTTTTTCCTAAACCGCTGACTTTAACGTGTGTTGTTTTTCGTGGTAACCTTAAACGTTTATTGGCAGCTTCAGTAATGAACGATACTTGTGAGCCTGAGTCTATTAGGGCTCTCATTGTGTGGGTTTGTCCGTTTGGACTTTCGACTAACGCAGTTGACAGTAATGCCCGACTGACTTTTGTAGAAAAGAACGACTTCCTCCCTGGCTCATTAAGCTTTATTTCAGCTTGCCCTTGGTTATGTGTGGATAACTTCTCTTTTTCGGATGACGGCTCTAAATGGATGAGAGTATTGTACCTCTTATGGCATTGGAGGCACGATTTTCTGCTTGCGCAGGCATTCAGGTTATGTCCTGTTGTAAAGCAGTTCTTGCATAACCTGTTGTGATTTATAAACTTTAATATTGCCTTTGGAGATAATCTTGTAAACGAAGTGCAGTGAAAAATAGTGTTATTCTGATTGCACATTCCACATATGTGTGATTTGTTTAAAAATGTGAATGCATTTTTGTTGGGGTAATTTCCTTGGGGTGCACTAGTGTCCGGATTTTTAGAGTTGATACCCTCTGCGGGGATCTCGAGTACGAACACGTGCGTCGTTTTTGTTTTTGTACTGACGTACTGTTTCTTGTGTCTTGGTATATTGACACTCTTGGATTGCTTCTAGAGTGCGGAGCCTTGTCTCCAGAAACGTTGATAGATCGGAGTATTTGGAAATTACGTTTCTTGTACTGATGGTACTGCGGCTTTTGAGGAGGAATGCTGTGTATTTTGGGAGTCGGATTCAACGGTTTAAGTGAGTAAAGTTTTCATGTAAAAGTCTCAGATCGTAATGATTTGAGACTTTTTACTTTTTGTTTATTTTATAATTAATTTGTTTTGTTTACTTTTTTAGGTAAAAATAAGGGCCTAAAAGAATATAGGTAATGTTCATAAAGTGCCAGCAGTTGCTCTGGCACTGGACGATAATTATAGTTAGTGTTTTGATATATTTATATTGTTTTAGAATATTGTTCCACGACGCAGCAATGTCGTTCCTCCGGGAGGGTGATTAAGTAAAGTAAATTTGCTGAAAGGGTTAGGTATATAAGTATTTCACATTCTTGATGTCTCGAATTGTATTTATGGAAGACTATAAATTAAAATAAATAAGAGCTCCAGTGAGGCTCAATTCGTTTATAGTAGAGAAATGCTACAGAGAAAATTTTCTATTTGCCACTACATTTTCAAAATATTTTCATAAAACTTGTTATATATATTTAACTCCAATAAAGGTTTGAATGTGGCCCTTCTGCTTTTCATAGCAAATTGCTGTTAGCTATTTGGTTGAAACTATATTAGGAAAAGTACATCGCCAGAATCTGTCATTTACAGGGCATGGCTATGACATTTTAATGTTTTGCTACCATTAATGGAACTTAGGTAAATGATGATGATGGCGGTGTCAAAGTTTTGTTTGCCCAAAAGGACTCTGTAAATAGCTCATTAGGAATATTTGATTGCAAGATTTATTCGCAATCTTTTTTTTTTTTTTCAATTATGTGTTAGTAAATGAACAATAGTAAAATCAATTAATTTCCCATTTTAAAAACGTATAACTGAATTTCAAATACTTTTTCAAAAGCACCATCCAGATCCTGCGCTATAGCCACGAGAAGTCATTCTCCAATCGATGGATTACTTGACAACGTCGCCAACGTTGAATGTTCCCATTTAATATTAAAATTTTTGGTCTATACTCGATTAGACAAATATTTAATATTTACAAAAATCTGAAGATTTCAGTAGACTACGAGCTGTCAATTCATAAATAAAACTTCAATTTCATCATATTCTCTTATCATAGGTGACGATTTGTTCGGAAGCCTGCCTGTCTTCTACTAATGGCCGGTGCTTCGAGGCTGCAGCGAACGCTTAAAAAAAATTAACAGAAAAATGAATAATAAATAAAGAACCGCCAAAATGTGCATAATTTACATCGTACCATAATAGTTTTAACAACAATAAATATTCTCAGAAGGTCGGTAAAATTCTATACAGGCTAGTGTAGGAGGCACGAAAAAAAAGTAGATAAACAAAAGTATCGCGTTTATCAAGCGGAAGTGTTTTATCTATTATAATTAAATAATAAATTCATTAAACCAAGTAATTTCTTAAAAGTGGTATTCGAAAACCTTAGGTATTCAGGTGAGTTTTCACTCAGCAGTGCTAGTTTTGTTGTTTTGAGGAGTTTCATAATATATATTGTTGCTAATTTGGAATTGATGTAAAAGCGGGGTTATGTAGAGGTTGGTATTGTTCTGGTATTTGGGAGTTATCTGTCTACTGGATTTGGTTCTTCTGCCAGTGTACACTTTTCGTTGCTGGATTTGGTGTTTCTACCAGTAACCGGCATTTTCACCTCACAACTGGAATTGTTTCTGCCAGTGTTGCACCCATGCTCATCACAATTGGCGCCCACCGATTATTTATTTTATATTTATTGTGATATTTATATATTCATAGAATCTCCAAGGGAACAAAGTGCTCATGTGTTTCCTACATTTAAGGCCAGATTAGTTAACGGTGGGAATAAACGACGTAAGAATTGTGTCATTATTTTTACGTTCGGGAATACACGCATTTAATTGGTTTTAAAGTTAATTCAAATCTTTTACATTTTTCATATCTTACAAGTCACAAGTGGGATAAACCGAATATTTTAAAGTGATGCAATGCAATTGAAGATTTTGATAGTTTTCACTTAGTAACCGGGTGGAAACTTAAATGTCACTTGCGTCCTTTGTTTTTTTTTTTAATCTTTGTATTCTTAGAAAGGTTTTGAAAGTTTCACTGAGTAGCCGGGTGGAAGCGCAAATATCCCTTGTGCCCTTTGTTTTAGAATTTTCATTTTCTTAAAAAGAGAAGTCATTTTGTCAGATTCAGAATTTATCTTTATATTGTTGCAAAATCTGTAGATTTCCCTCGCAATGAGGAGGAAAGCTGCATGTCTCCGAATTAATGAGGAAAGCGTCTGCAGCGCGTCTGAGCGAGGGCCAAAAATCTCAGAGATGGCGACACTTTTATGCTGATGCGGCGAAACCGGCCCCAGCATATGTGGCAGCCCGGGGAGATTTGCCCGAACCTAAGAGGCCCGAAAATCGAGAGATCGAGAAGGACGAGTTGTCTTTTGTCTGAACTGATAGGATGATGATCACGAAAAGTTTTCTTTTGAACAATCAGATAAATTTAAAAATTTGTTATTATTGAAGTTCTTGTTTTGTAAAATTAACGAAGATAGTGCATGTGAATACAGAAAATATAGATAACGAATTAGTGAGATACCGGCCTTGTATTTTTCATCATTATTGAGAGGTAAACCAAGGTTTGTGGACTCGGGTTAAGCCCGTTAGCGAACGGACAAGTTGCCAAACGGGCCTTCTTAGTCCCGCTTTTCAGGAACAAAGATAAGTAGCTTCTTTTCCAAATTTATTTTTCTATTCTATAGTTTCAAAATGAGGAAATTTAGTTCAATAAATTAGAACCATTTTTGATTTATTCCCATTTTTTTTTAATTGAGTACGGAGAAGACAGAAAACAGAACTTACAAAAAGAAAGAAAAGTTCAAGAAACCCAAATAAGGAAACAAAGACCATAATTCCTGGCCCAAATTTTATTTCTATAATTATAAATAAGTAAGAGAACTGGTTCGTGAGGACAAATTTGTGTTATTACTATTTTTTTTTGTGTATGTGCGTTAGAACACAGCGAAAACGAGAAAGAAAGCAAATTCACGAAAACGTTTAAAAGTTCATAGAATTAAAATGGAAGAACCAAAGTTGTGATTTCTGGTCCAAGTTTCATCTCTTTCGTTATATAAACAGAAGCTTTGATTGATAAAAATAAGTTCGGATTTGCTTGATTTATTGCCAACTGTTGTCGGTACTAGAAGAAATCCAATCACACAGTGGCTTAATTACGTGAAGGCACGCGTGACGACTCGTGTTTGCATGTACGCATGGCAACTAATTTACACTTAGCACATCGAATTCACTATCAACTGGAGAATTCAAGAAGTGTTCCTGGAGGATCTCCGCAGACCGCCCGAAGTGATAACACAGGCTGCCAAGCGAAGACCCCCCGAGCCCAGCTCCCTGAAGAGTCTACACGACACCATACGCTTTGGCATTTTGTTTGTTTATTTTTCTTGGGTCACCTTGCCACTATCACTGAACATGCACCAGCATCTGCTCTCTTACTAGCTAATCAAATTTTTCATTCGTTTATGTGAACACTTCACGGTCTTAATCCTGTTGTGATTAATAGAAAATCGCGTTTACCGCGGCAAGGGATTAATAACTAACTCTTCTGTCAAAGTGATTTTATTGCGACGACCAGCTGATTATATAGGTCACCACGGCAGCGTGGAGTGTCGATAACATTGTACTGGGGAGAGTAGCACTTTGAAATTTCACCTCTGCCAAGCCAAGCTTTTAGCTGGGAGCTTTACCTCCATGTTGACTGGGAGTGCTTGACGTATTCAGCAAAAAGTTCTCCACTGAAGCCAAGACCCAATTTCAGTTCCACTGATCGTGGGAAGTAAAGTTCGACTCGAGATACTCGACAGAACTTCACCACAGGGTACATCACCGATCGAGCTAGAATTCAAATATTGACCGTCTTTCCGCTCCAAAGTAATATTACTCCCTCGTCACCGCTCGGCCAGAGCAATGTTATTTTGACAACATAAAAACTCGCTACAATTTGTGTCAAGTGTGGGGTATGATGTCCTGTGGTATCCTCAGCCAACCTCTCTTCAACCAAACTAGAGGAATTTTCAACGAAAGTAGCTGACTCTAGCTGGCCCATAAGAGTATCCTGAGCTAAAAATACATCACTGTCCGTCATATTTAGTAGACGTATTGGAACTTGGCTTGTTTGGGCGTCCACTAGAACTCGGGCCGCTCTCACTCCATAAGGTAAATCGTGAAGCGGTACTGGTTCGAATACAAGGTTCGCCTCTATTCCAGCCTTCCTATTCCAAGGCAGCGTGATAATTGTTTGACTATTGGCTGCTAGTAGAACAGCTTCTACCAAGAAAACTGGCGACAGGCCATAGCGTGGTTTCATCAAACTCATGGTGGTACTCCCAATCCGGAGAACATTAAGCTCGAAGTCTAACTTGCAATGGTTGGCATCTAGAAAGTCAACTCCTAGAAGGCACACAGGTTCCATCTTCGCTATTAATACTTCGTGTTTTAATCTACAGTCTCTGAACTGGATACCGACAACGAGAGTTCCTAAAACCTCTATGCTTTCCCCCGTTACACTTCGGAGGCGGACTGTTGTGGGACGTAATCGTGCTCTCAACGAGGAACGGTCTAAGTATTGGGGGTGGATTATCGAGCGAGTAGCCCCATTGTCTATAATAAATTCGCAGGGTTTATTGTCCAGAAGTCCTTCAACAGTGAGGCTATTTTCGGAGGTGCCAATGGATTGTGGAACCAATATTTGTGAGTCTCCTGTCATCTGTGATGGGGAGGATGGCCTATCGTTGGTGAATTTTTCTGATTTAGAAAGGGCTGAAGTCAATGTCATATCGAAACATGGCACTGAATGCTGTATTGCAGTGGAGGTGATGGGGCATAAGGAAGAATTCATCGACTCATGCCCCACTGAGACGATGGTACCGGGTTTCCCGAGTTCATTGGTATTGGTGTAACGAAGTCTGGAGAAGCAGTTGGAGGGACAAAAGAAGAATAAAGTGATGGTGGTACTGTTGAAGTAGTAGGTGTTCTCGTTGGGGTATTATAGATGGTCTGAGCCTCAGTTTGGGGCGAACGTGGTCTATTGTGTGGCCTACCTCTACGAGGTCTGTTTCTTGAGCTTGATGTGGTTTGAGCCCTGAAAATCCGAGCTCCTCTC
The DNA here is from genome assembly GCA_963924295.1 of Dioctria rufipes. Taxonomy (NCBI): domain Eukaryota; kingdom Metazoa; phylum Arthropoda; class Insecta; order Diptera; family Asilidae; genus Dioctria; species Dioctria rufipes. The sequence goes on from OZ002744.1 coordinate 88,425,774, forward strand.
CCTGCACCCAGTCCAATAGATAGCTCCTGTGTGGCGCTCATCGCTTCATAGATGGTCTTCGGACCCCGGACTTTAACCAAAGTCCTGAGATCATCATCCTTAAGTCCCTCTATGAATCGTAATGCCACCATTCTATCTACCACTTCCGTAGGACACGAGGGGAATGCAGCAGTTGCCAGTCGTTGTAGCTCTAGTGCGAAATTAGCAAAACTCTCCTTGATGTGCTGGGTTCTTCCATAAAACTGCACCTGACAGGAATACGAATCCAGCCCGAAACGCTGTTCTAACAGAGATATAAGCTCGTGATAAGTAATCCGATGGCCTTGGGAAAAAACGCTGAGCACGGACAAAGCATTTCCACGCAACTGTGTTACTATTGCGTCGGCTTTTTCTTGTTCTGACCAGCCATTGCTTTGCGCGACAATCTCAAATTGAATTCGATAGTCTGACCAAGAGACGGTTCCATCAAACGGCACCAGGTGGCAGGTAAGATTCCCACCATGGGGATGCACGTAAGCAGTAGAGTTGGCATTTGGAAAGGGGTGACCATCTCCACCGTCCTGATGGAGAGTGCTAGAAGTACGGGGATTTTGAGCAGCAACCGTGGAGCTGACACCAACTGAAGGTCCCAGTTTGTGCAATAAATCAATGGGTTCGGGATGAATGTTTACCAGCTGATTTGATAAAGGTGGATTTCCAAATTGTGAACCGTGGCCCGATTTATGAGCAAATAAGGGTTGAGCGGAGGTGGTGGTAGAGGCAGAGACATTCATTTCAATAGGAATTGAGGCCGCTGTGTTCACCACTGACACCTGAGTAGAGGTCTCGTCCGTTTTCGTAGCCAAGTTATTACATGGGAGAGTAGTTTCCAAGACTTTTTCCACGAATTGCGTTCCACTAAGCGTTTTTTCTAGCTCTGAAACTTTCCGAGATATTTCAACCATTGTCTCTGAGATTTCAGTGCGTATTGCCGCAGATGAAGCTTTCTGTTCCATTTTTAGCTCTTCTTTAAGCTCGCCGACAGCTGTCTTCACCGCAGTAGAAATCAAGGACTCCATCTGTTCTCTGAATAGCTTCAACTGGCCAGCGTCCATTCTGACTGACCAAGCTTAACAAAAGTTCCTTTTAGAAATGAGAATCTGTACTTGTATACTCAAAATCAGAACACCTTCCACTCTAAGTGGTTCAGGACTGACTCTCCAATACAGAACAGAATCTCAGGTAGGTAAATATTTGTCTAAATAAGCACACAGATATAAGTTTACTTGGAAGTTTTTCTAAAGACGAAAAATTAATCTGACTCCGCGTTCAGTTAATCCTCAGGTAAGTTCCAATCAGAAAAACAAATATAATAAATTAAAAAAATCGATTTAAAACTTGAATCAATTTTCTATGTTTTGCAAAAAAAAAAAAAAATAGTAATTCCTTATAAGTACCATCAATTCACCAAGTTAATAGTAAACGTGAGAATCACAAAAGGAATCCCAAAACTCCAAAAAGGTCCACTTCGATAGATAAGTAGAAATCCAACTTAAACATTAAACAAAAATCATTGAATTAGAAATGAAAAATTATTCACACGGAATAAATTTCAGAGACTTTTTTTTTTTTTTTTTTGTGTTCTATGGTATATTGAGGATAATCTGAATTGTTCAGATTTGGAAAGCGATTGTAAATGCGGACTATCCAAATAGTAAAATTCAGAGCGGTAGATTATAAACTTTCCACGAATGTAGTAAATTCAAAATATAAAAAAACACAAAAGAAAAACAACTTAACCTAAACTCATATTTAACTAAGACGAGCTTCCGACCAGAGAGATTTTTTTTTTAAATCAATATAGGCAAAACTACACCGACAATGACTTAAATTGGAAGATTCAATGTTCTTCCTGGCTTTGCGTAATTTTACCACGATCGACGTACGTTCACAAGCAGAACGCCGGCTGAATGACAATCTAAATAAACGCAATAGAGTTGAATTTTCTGGTATTCGAACTAATCCGTATCCGATATCTTAACTTTTATATTTCCAAACCTAAATGACTTGTTTTGTGGACTAAAAATCTTACCTACTAATATAAAAAAATAGTAAAAAAAAAAATCGGCGGTACCAAACCGGCTTCTACGCAAGCTCACAGCAATCAGTAAATTTTTCAACAATGAGACAATTAATTCCGATAAATAATTGTCTAAGTGCAGCGTATTGCTAAAATTCCATATCCTAATCCTACTCTGTTTCAATAGACTAAATAGAAGTTTGACTTGAATCTAGAGAAAAAAAAAATCATTTTCCGAATCCAAAAATTATTCACACGAAATTAAATTAAAAAAAAATATGTGCAAACCTATCTATTTTGTATTGGAAATTCTCGGGAGTGCCCTTATTTGGCAACAATTATAAGTGCGATTAACCAAATAATAAAATTCTGAGTGGCAATTTATTATGTTTTTTTTTTACCGACGTATTATAAAAATCACAGAACTTAACTTATACATCCAGTGTGATAATTAAATTGATATTGAGGGGTGTTGTGTGTACGTATGCCAAGTAAATTTGTGTTGTCTATTAAGCATACTGGGATATTAAGTTCAACCAAGTGCAAGCTACTAAAAAAATGAATCCAATTAATTGCTCACCATAAAGCTTACTCTAAAATTTAATTTTTTTTTTTTTTAATACAATATGTGGTACGAAAATGAGTAAGTATAAAAAAAAATTCATATATTTTTATATACAGAAAAAATAATAATAAGAAGTGATTCCAAAAGCTTATTCTAAGAAGTTCAGATGTTTATTGTTTTAATTACAGAAATACCGAAAAGAAATTTCAATTCACAGCAGAGCTGTATTTCATAGAATGCTTTGCCTCCACTCCAGAGTTAAAACCAAACAATCCAAAATATGACGTGAGAGAAATATCATTTGGGATATTTTTCGTATGACCCCACACTTGACACCAATTGTAGCGAGTTTTTATGTTGTCAAAATAATATTGCTCTGGCCGATTGGGAAGGCCCCGGCCAAATGCTAGCGCGGTTAAGTGATGTACTGTATAGGGTCGAATTTCCTGGAGGCAGGACAAGGAGAGTATTACACGTTGATAGACTGGCGCGTTTTCAAGTCGGCTCTGAATAGGTGAATACGACCTTTCACGTGGATAAGCGCAATTTCTTGGTACCGTGGGAGAGAAATTCCAGCGGGTTCACCTCCAGGATTCTGTATCAGCATGGATTCCAGCCTGGAAAGGGCTTGGGGAAGATGCTTCAGGGCATCCCCACTCCAATCTCTATTCAGCGACGTTTGGGTCAGGGGGGTCTGGGTTTCCGGTAGCTGTTCGTATGGTCCGCGCGTCTGTGTGGGAGACATAGTTGGACATCCTTCTATATTAATCTAAAAAAAAAAAAAAAAAATATAGAGAACATCTGCACCCATAGTTTAACGCTGGCGGGTCGTTGCACAGAGAGCTGTTGAATCGAGAAGTGTTGCTCCCCTTGGAATTCTTCCTTGAACTGACGTTACGGCAGCTTCAAGTCTGCCAGTACAAATCGTTTTTTTTCTCTTTCTTTCTTCCTCCACCGTAGACAGAGGTCTAAGCGGTTGGTTGAACAGAAACACAATTCTGAGGCCAATCTGCTAAAGGCATAGCTAAAAACCTTCTACAGACGCAGGTCTAGTCGGCAAACTAGTTGAACAGAACCACAGTTCTGAGGCTAATTTGCTAAAGCCATAGCTAAAAACCTTCTACAGACGCAGGTCTAGTCGGCAAACTAGTTGAACAGAGCCACAGTTCTGAGGCTAATTTGCTAAAGCCATAGCTAAAAACCTTCTACAGACGCAGGTCTAGTCGGCAAACTAGTTGAACAGAGCCACAGTTCTGAGGCTAATTTGCTAAAGCCATAGCTAAAAATTTTTCTTAGACGCTGGTCTAAACGGCAAACTAGTTGAACAGAACCACAGTTCTGAGGCTATTTTGCTAAAGCCATAGCTAAACATTTTCTTAGACGCTGGTCTAAACAGCAAACTGGTTGAACAGAAACACAATTCTGAGGCCAATTTGATAAAGCCCTAGCTTATAAATTTTCTACGGACGCAGGTCTAGTCGGCAAACTGGTTGAACAGAACCACAATTCTGTCACCAACCTGATGAAACCTTAGTTCTATTTTTTTTCTCTCTCTATTTCCGTTTTATATTCGTTTATTTCACTTTAAAAAAAAAACTTAGACCTAGGAGTGAATGCAACATTTCTTTTCATTCTGACAAAGCCTCTCTGGATCGCATTATTCAAATAGAACCCTCCGGGCTATGAGAGGGAGAATTTCTACCGCCAACGCAAGAACTTTTAAAGTAATCCGACTACTTGTACACAAATTTCAACCAAATGTCCTACTATGGCTCTCAGCGGAGTCGTGGGCTGGCGGATGGCTGTCGGCTGGAGACCTCTATACCAGAACGAATCCTAACTGATATCCAAGGTATAATTTAGTAATACACTAAAACCATTGCCGTGATCCTGTCTTCTTGTCCTGCCACCAGTTTTAGACCTAAGAGTGAGAAGGCCCACCGGTGACATAGAGCTGTCGACAGACTCTAAACCTCCAGGGAGAGTAGAAGGGCTTCCCACAAATAAATTTCTTGTTGTTTGCAGTTAATCAACAATTTTTGGGTTGTTGTATAAAAATAGAACATGGAATGATCTTATTACAGTACCAGTCACTAACCTTCTCTTTGGCAGGTATCATCATACTGAATGCGAGACACCACCCCTCATCCCCACGGAAAAGGACAACACTAAACATGGAGCAGAATATCCGGAAAGTATAAGTAGCACGATTATTTTCAATTTCAAAATTTATCTACTGTGGCAGACCATTTTTTTTATTCTTGATCATTACAGGCACTCGGTAGGAGCTTCGAGTCTGCAGAAGGGGGCAGTGTTGCAAAATCTGTAGATTTCCCTCGCAATGAGGAGGAAAGCTGCATGTCTCCGAATTAATGAGGAAAGCGTCTGCAGCGCGTCTGAGCGAGGGCCAAAAATCTCAGAGATGGCGACACTTTCATCCTGATGCGGCGAAACCGGCCCCAGCATATGTGGCAGCCCGGGGAGATTTGCCCGAACCGAAGAGGCCCGAAAATCGAGAGATCGAGAAGGACGAGTTGTCTTTTGTCTGAACTGATAGGATGATGATCACGAAAAGTTTCCTTTTGAACAATCAGATAAATTTAAAAATTTGTTATTATTGAAGTTCTTGTTTTGTAAAATTATCGAAGATAGTGCCTGTGAATACAGAATATATAGATAACGAATTAGTGAGATACCGGCCTTGTATTTTTCATCATTATTGAGAGGTTAACCAAGGTTTGTGGACTCGGGTTAAGCCCGTTAGCGAACGGACAAGTTGCCAAACGGGCCTTCTTAGTTCCGCTTTTCAGGAACAAAGATAAGTAGCTTCTTTTCCAAATTTATTTTTCTATTCTATAGTTTCAAAATGAGGAAATTTAGTTCAATAAATTAGAACCATTTTTGACTTATTCCCATTTTTTTTAATTGAGTACGGAGAAGACAGAAAACAGAACTTACAAAAAGAAAGAAAAGTTCAAGAAACCCAAATAAGGAAACAAAGACCATAATTGCTGGCCCTAATTTTATTTCTATAATTATAAATAAGTAAGAGAACTGGTTCGTGAGGACAAATTTGTGTTATTACTATTTTTTTTGCATATGTGCGTTACAACACAGCGAAAACGAGAAAGAAAGCAAATTCGCGAAAACGTTTAAAAGTTCATAGAATTAAAATGGAAGAACCAAAGTTGTGATTTCTGGTCCAAGTTTCATCTCTTTCGTTATATAAACAGAAGCTTTGATTGATAAAAATAAGCTCGGATTTGCTTGATTTATTGCCAACTGTTGTCGGTACTAGAAGAAATCCAATCACACAGTGGCTTAATTACGTGAAGGCACGCGTGACGACTCGTGTTTGCATGTACGCATGGCAACTAATTTACACTAAGCACATCGAATTCACTATCAACTGGAGAATTCAAGAAGTGTTCCTGGAGGATCTCCGCAGACCGCCCGAAGTGATAACACAGGCTGCCAAGCGAAGACCCCCCGAGCCCAGCTCCCTGAAGAGTCTACACGACACCATACGCTTTGGCATTTTGTTTGTTTATTTTTCTTGGGTCACCTTGCCACTATCACTGAACATGCACCAGCATCTGCTCTCTTACTAGCTAATCAAATTTTTCATTCGTTTATGTGAACACTTCACGGTCTTAATCCTGTTCTGATTAATAGAAAATCGCGTTTACCGCGGCAAGGGATTAATAACTAACTCTTCTGTCAAAGTGATTTGATTGCGACGACCAGCTGATTATATAGGTCACCACGGCAGCGTGGAGTGTCGATAACATTGTACTGGGGAGAGTAGCACTTTGAAATTTCACCTCTGCCAAGCCAAGCTTTTAGCTGGGAGCTTTACCTCCATGTTGACTGGGAGTGCTTGACGTATTCAGCAAAAAGTTCTCCACTGAAGCCAAGACCCAATTTAAGTTCCACTGATCGTGGGAAGTAAAGTTCGACTCGAGATACTCGACAGAACTTCACCACAGGGTACATCACCGATCGAGCTAGAATTCAAATATTGACCTTCTTCCCGCTCCAAAGTAATATTACTCCCTCGTCACCGCTCGGCCAGAGCAATATTATTTTGTCAACATAAAAACTCGCTACAATATTTTAAGATGTGCAAAAGGCGCCGATACAATAAAATGTCTAGAGATTCTCGTCCACGTTACAGTCGAAATAAGCGAAAATCACCCAACCGTCGTAGCAGTCGTAGCTTGTCAGGATCTTCTGTTGCTAGTAGGTAGTCAAGCCGGGGAAACATATCTGAAACGCAATACCATTGATTCTATAAATAAATTCACTCAAGCAATAACGGCTCTGGTCAAAAATGATTCATGCTCAAATGAAGTTACGATGAAAGGAAATTGTGTTCCATATTTCGATCCCGACGTCGTGAATCAAACTTCTGAATCTTGGTGCAGGAAAATACATGAGTTACGAAGCATTTTTAATTGGACCGAACAACAGACTATTTATTTGCAATTGCGAAATTACATCGACTTAATTTAATCTGGTAAAAAAAGCTGGGAACAGTAAACTATTCATGGCAAGAGTGCAAATGGACCGAAAAAGAAGAACAAGCTTTCCAGAAATTAAGGACTACTTTGTTTGGACCGCCAATGCTTGCTTTGTACAGTCCACAACCCAGAACTGAAATCCATACAGATGCTAGTGCATTAGGTTTGGCAGGAATATTAGTCCAAGCACAACATGATGGCAGATGATATCCTATGACGTATTTCGGCAGACGGACAAAAGACTCTGAAAATAAATTTCAATTATACGAACTGAAAACTTTGGCCGTAGTGAAGTCTCCAAAGAAGTTTTGATTATACGTGCTAGGAATTAAATTCACTATAATTACAGATAGTAATCCACTGAAAGCCTCAAAAGATAAGAAACAGCTGATTCCCAGAATTTCTCGTTGGTGATTACTGATTACAATTGCAAGAGTGAGCATATGAAACATGTGGATGCGTTAAGTTGTAACCCACCAATTGATGACGAAGTTATAATGCGATTAACAGAAGCAGATTGGGTTTTTGCAGGACAATTAACAGATATGAAAGTTAAAGAGATCCGAAAAGTACTTTCAGAATCACCGAAGGCAGAGTATGAATAAAATATCTACAAGAACTACGTATTAAGAGATATACGTGTCTATAGAATTACTGCAAGGGAATAGAATGGGTCGTACCACGAGGAATGAGACAACAGGTTGTTAGTGCTAGGCATGACGAACTAGATCATTTTGCATTGGAAATGACTCTTTAGAAATTGTGTGAGCATTACCGGTTTCCCAGAATGAGGGAATACGTAGAGAGGTATATTTCTTGCTGTATTAGGTGCCTGTGTATTAAAAGAGTATCCGGGAAAAGAAGAGTATCTGCATCCTATTCCAAAGTAATCAGAACCAATGAAAGCAGTTCATATTGATCATTTGAGAACACTTCCGAGAAGTCAAGAGAAGAATCGCTACTTAATCGCTATCATCACTGCATTTACAAAGTTTTCATTTTTGAGAGCAGTTAAAACAACGAGAACGACTTCTGTAGTTCAGTACTTTAAAGAGTTGTTTTCAATATTTGGGGCTCAAAAATAATTATTTCCGACGAAGGAAGCGCATTCACTTCCAAGAAGTTCCATATGTTTTGTCAACATAACATTAAACACATTAAAAATGCAGTTGCTACACCCAGAGCAAATGGCCAAGTCGAAAGCTTCAATCGGCCAATTTTGAAAGCACTGATGACAACTACACTCTAGGAAGAACTTTGGGATGAGAATGTCCGAAAAGTTCAGTTTTTAATAAATAATAGTGTTACTAAAAGTACTATCAAAGCACCGAGTGAGCTTTTATTCGGCTATAAGGCAAGAGGAGGTAGCATTACCCTTCTGAGCGATGAAATTGAGCTCACACCGAGTTTAATCCAAGATCTGCTTGCAGAAAGAAGGGAAAAACGCATCTAGTAAAATAGTTGAAGCTCAACGAGGACAAAAGAAACATTTTGGCAAGAGACGCAAGAAGGCGAGAAAATATAAAGAAGTTGATATCGTCTTAATCGAGTAAAACGAGCCAGGATATAACTATAGCAGAGAACTGGTCCCTCCGTATAGCGGTCCTACGGTAGTTAAAAGTATTCTACCCAACGAACGCTATGTTGTCCAAGGTATGGAATACTCTTACTCATCAAACATCAAAGAAGGGAACTCATGAGCGTGTTTTAGCGGTAGACCGTATGAAGCCCTCGTGTACCCCAGACGGAGTTTCGGATGAAACAGGAAGCGAAAGTGGAGAAGATGGCGTAGTAATTTCAGATCCAGCAGAAAATTCTGTCCCTCTAAGTCGAGACGAGTTAATCCAGGATGGCCGAATGTAGCAGGCACGGAAAAATTAAAAAGTGTCGCGATTACCGAGCGGTAGTGTTTTACCTTTTATATTAAAGAAATAAATACATTACACCAAGTAAAAAGTTGTTTTCTTAAAAGTGGTATTCGAGATCCTTAGGTATTCAGTTGAGTTTTCACTGGGCAGTGTTAGTTTTGTTACTTTACCTCATATGTATTGTTGCTAATTTGGAATTTGTGTAAAAGCGGGGTTATTTAGAGGTTGGTGTTTCTCAGCTGATGAAGCCTGTGCCTTTGTGAAGAGAACTGTTATCAGATTTGGTGCTTCTGCCAATAGTTGTATTCTGCGTTCTGGTACTTGCGAGTTCTCTGTCCGCTGGATTTGGTTCTTCTGCCAGTGAAAACTTTTCGTTGCTGGATTTGGTGTTTCTACCAGTTACCGGCATTTTCACCTCTCAACTGATATTAGTGTTTCTGCCAGTGTAGCACCCATCTCTTCATAATTGGCGCCCACCGATTATTTATCTTATATTTATTTTGATATTCATATATTCATGCAATCCCCATGGGAACCAAGTGCTTATGTGTTTCCTACATTTCAGGGCAGATTGATTCATGCTAGGAATAAACGACGTAAGTATTGTGTTATTATTTTAACGTTCGTGTATGAACTGTTTTTAAAGTTAATTCAAATCTTTTATATTTTTCATATTCTTACACAAGGGCAGACAAAAATCTTGAGGGAAACGCCCTCGCAGGCAGCAACAAAGAGGGATAAATTTGCGCACCATGCATATCGCTCATCTATATTTTATGCTTAACCAATGCAACAAATAAGATGGCTGGCTAAATGTGAAGATAATTTGACTAAGTTTGAGGGTACCCAGCAAGGATTGAAAACTTTTTTCGAGCAAGCATTTTTTTAGGTAGGACAGACCGACAAGGCTCTCTCGAGACAACTTATAGACCAAATTTTGGAACATTTTGCGTCCAACTGGTTTATCCAGTGCCGTATTTCGAGAAGGCGAAAAATGCACCCAATTTGAAAATTTCAATGAGTAATCTTGCTACCATATATTTCATACTTACTACTTACATTTTTTTAAAAGTATTTACATAAGCAATTTGTGGTGTGACCTACATAATTGAACTTCAATGGTAGGCGAAAAGATAAATTTTTCTGCACTACAATGACATTTCCAAATTTATTTAAATTTATTTTCAATTATTGTCAATTTTTTAGATGAGAAATTTTCCACTTAAAGGATTAATCAATTTTCATAGTATGAGAAATCAATTTAGCTAAACATCTTTTTTTTTCAAATTTTTTTTTTTTTCAAAAAATATTCAAAATAAAACACATGTAATATTGTTCTACAATAATTTATTTTATTTGAGTCGCGACGCGTTTCGCCTTCTGAGGGCATTGTCAAGCTTGACATGTTGACATGTGTTTTATTTTGAATATTTTTTGAAAAAAAAAAAAAAAAAATTAATAAAAAGATGATTACCAAAGTGTTCTACCAAGTGCCTCAAAAAACATCAGTTTTATCAATTAAATTTAGCTAAAGTTCAACATTGTGAAAACTCATTTACAAGTTTTTCGGGGAAAGTCAGGATAATGTAAATGATTAATTTCATCTTCAAAACAGGCTTCGGTCTGGCCGTTAGGGAAACTTTGTTTACAATAATAGGGTAAATGAAAGGCAAATACTTTTATACGAAAATTTTTACGTATCTTTATATTGAAAATGGCACTATGGATTTGAATAACTGAAGTTAATTTAGTGTTTTTCGGAGCAAGAATACGATTTAAATTAATTCCGACGTTGGGAATACTCATTCATACCCGCTGAGGGGAGAATCAGAGACTATGGGCAGGTATACTATTAAACAAAAATTATTTGATAAAATGAGCCTAAGGATTTTCATTACTAATGCTGTTGACAACTTTTTTTTTCATAATTCATATTATTACTCATTTCCTTCTTTTGCTTTCAAAATTTGGCACAAACACATCGCTTACAGCTGCAAAAAAAAAATGTATATTTAAAAAAGTGCTAGAAGACCGCAATAGTAAACAATTTGTTTTTTAAACAAAAAATTTATTGTTAACAATTAAAATTTACGTTCGGTTTGCTGTATTTTTTATCAAAAATTTAATTATTTAGCTTTATTTGGCATATCGCAAAATTTCAACCACCTCATAGTAAGGGAGACGATTGTCGGGAAAATTGTGAGTAAGCTATTCTTTTATTCCATTTAACATTGGAAGTTTTTCATAACAAAAGTCAAACAGTGAGTCCGTTCAATCATTGAATCCGCTCAACAGTTGAGCGGTGGTTCACCGCTCGAAATTTTTGCTTACTCATTGATTGAGCGAACCTAATCTTGAGCGTACTCACTGCTTGAGTGAACTTTGGCGGACGCAAGTTATGAGCGGACTCACTGCTGAGCATTGAGCGGACTCAAATCATGTTTTAACTAACATAAAGAGAGTCTGATTTATTTAAAATTAAAACTGAAATTTCAATCAAATATGAAAAGCTCACAAAAAAGTCATTCATTATATTATATTATATTAATTCAGTTTTTTGCTAATTTTTTTAGCCAACATTTCTCTTCCTCTCAATATAATGTGCAAACTCAACAACTTGTAAAACCTGTAAGGAAAATACCATACTTAAAAATGTTAGAATTCAATTCAAGGAAATTATACTTACATTTTTCAATAGAATCAGCGTCTTACTTTGTATTTTTTCCATTGGTATGTAGCATCCCTTGCGTTGGTTTTCCTATGCTAAATAATCTTTCTGCCGAAGCACCCTGACTATCGATTTACACGGTAGATTCGTTCTCCAAAAGTACCGTATAAACCGAAACCGTGTAAACCGAAACCATGTAGATGGAAATCATGTAAATTGAAATTATGAATTGAATTCATGTTATATATTGAAAAAGTAGACATCTAAAGTAAACAAATATTACACACATATTAATATATTTGGTATTATAAGTATCTAGTTTTTCATAAATTCAGGCGAACAGACATATTAAATAGAGAAAACAAAAATTTAGATTAATTCATTAAAGTTAGAGGTTATCCACTCTACTGAAAAAGGTTTCCTCTTTAAACAATCTACGCTGGCTAATGAAAACAGATTTATGCCTCTTTACTAGGAAATAGAACACTCCATTGAAAGATAGAGTAAAGTATCTCGGTATTCTATTGGATAGAAAATTAAGCTGGAACCCACACTTTGAGGACAGAGCGAATAAAGCTCTTCGAGGCTTTGGATCTATACTAGCATCATCCGACCCATGCTAACCTACAGTTGTGTGGTGTGGTGGAAAGCAATAGAGCTCGTTAATCAACGCAATTTATTGAAGCAGATGCAAATATTGTGTCTCCTTAGTGTAAGTTGCGCTCTCAAGTCAACCAGCTCGAAGGCTCTTGAACTCATCCTCAAAACACAAGAACGCGTCAAGAAGGGGGCGTCAATCGGTGCACTGAGGCTGCATCTCAATCGGAGCTGGATTCACACTGGTACAAAAGTTCCACATAAATCCATCTTTGAATTGGTGCAGTCCATTGTGCTTCCTCGAGACTATGCTGAGGAGCATCTTTAAATGGAAAATTCCGGATAGGGCAGAATGGGAATCACATTCTGTGCTTCAACCACTGACGAACCCTATCATTTATACACATGGCTCCAAATTAGAAGAGAACACCGGAGCAGGTGTCTTTTACTAGGAGACTCACATGCAAATTCCATTCACGTAATGGTTTTCCAGGTGGAAGTCAAAGCTATCCTTGAAGCGGGAAGGTTTCTTCTAAACTCAGGTACTAAGAACAAGGAGATTGAAATCTGCGCGGCAGCTGTAAAGTCCTTGCCAAAGACTTTTACCACTGCCAAACTTGTATTTGAATGTAAAACTACCCTGAACCCCTGTGGTAATAGATAATTGAAACACACATCTACTATAAAAACTACTTAACTTTATTAATCTTATCGTACACTTCTAGTTGTTCTTAAGAACAAGGTGGAATGATGGCGGCTATGGTTTTTTCAGAACTTTATACGATCAATTGATTGGGTCTTTTATAACTAAAAGTTAGGTTCACTATTTTGACTCGTATATGTTGTTTGTCTGATCGTGGTGAATTATTAGGCGGGATACTCAAAATTTAGATTGTGTTAGCTGTTGACAATATTAATGCTATGTCTTATAACAATATTAAAGGTAGTATTAAATTGTTGGTGATGGTGCCGTAGCCGCCACAACTCCCTTTCTCGGAACAACGGGGTACTGATACTCCGGGTACCAGGTAACAGCGACATTACCGGCAATAAAAGGTGTATGATCTTGCTCGTCTTGGTGCAACTTCGGAAGAAATCTCCTCCACAATTGGGATCGCACCAACACACCTTTGCCTCTACTATCTCGACTGCCTTTGCTTGGATGACCCCTCAGGTAGAACCACAAAGGAGCTGTGCGGCTTACCCACGCGAAATGAAATGAAAGAGTTACTGGAACTAAGCAAGCCAACCCTGAGAACTGTAGTGTCAATGCTCACTGGACCCTCTCTTCTCAGGGGTCACCAGCATAAGATGGGGCTTGTCGAAGATCTGGTATGCAAAGGATGCCGAGAGGAAACTGTAACGGTGACATATTCTTTCTCACTATTCGGCCCCCTCAAGAAAACTTTACAGATTGCTTGGCTCACACCTCCTGAAAGAACTTAATGAAGACGGAAAAAAGTGTTGGGGGCCAATTTTGAACTTTATTAGAGCGTCCGAGCAATTTCTCAAAAGTCTGGAGGGTGAACAACGATCCTTGTTGTAGCCTTCGTTCCGGAGATCGTTTTCGTATTCCAACATCGTTTCAATCTAATCGCAATCCATCCCTATTTAATACACTAATACACGGCCCGTAAATCGTTCTGGAGAACTTTTTTCCTATTCTTGCAAAAGTCTGCCGTCTGTCATCGCAACTGCGTTTAGCTCTTAATTGCTATCCTATTTCTTGCTGCACTCCGCTCTGTTGCATTGTAGGCCTTGTTCTCCTCTTTTAAAAGCTCAGAGCTCAAGCATAATTATTTTAAAGTTCATTCAAATGAAAGCATGAACGCACAAGCAACCCCATAATATTTCATTGTAACGCATCTTATTCGAACTGAGTAGGCGTAGCGTAGCATAGAAGAAATGTTGGATAAGAAAATTAGGAAAAGAAAATTAATATAATATATTGAATCACTTTTTTGTGAGCTTTTCTTATTTGATTGAAATTTCGGGTTCAATTTTATTTAAATTAGATTCTCATTAAAACATGATTTGCGTTCGAACAACTCAAAAGATGAAACCGTTCAAGTAGTGAGTCCGCTGAAGATTGAATCCGCTCAACCAGTGAGTCCGCTCAAGTTTCGAGCGATAAACCAACGCTGAAATGTTGAGCGGACTCAATGATTGAGCGGACTAAATAAACTGGGTTATCTGGTTATATCCATCCCCCACCCACCCAAAAATTGTTTCAATACCGCTTATTAAGGGTATCTCCTTTTTGGCAAACGAGCTCCAAATCTGCGCCTATACGTATGAAATTTATGTCTAACAAAATTTTTCTGAAGTATTGTTGTGCTGTAAAATATCAAAAATAAGGGGAAAACCAACAAAATGATTTGTGATGAACTCTCAAAACGGAAATTCATTTGAGTTTTAATAAATTGATTGTCATACGCAAACTACTGTCGAAAGTCAAGTGAACAACAAATTGCATATTGCCCTACAGAACAAACAATTTTGCTTACTTAAATGGAGTTCAGCATCATTCGAACAACCGCCAATTGTGAACACTCTACTCTAGCCGGTGAAACTTCATTTGAATATCACGCTCAATCTAGATGGGGCAAATTGCAAACTTCGTTCAAAGTCATTTCCTTCGGATTCCGGCAAAGTTCGTGTTTTCGTTGTGCTTCTATTGTTGTTAGCATGTGCGTTACCTGAAACATTAATAAATAATTAGCTCCTGTCAAGCGTTTCGGTAACTTTTAATTATTCTCTACCAACCGTTAGGAGCGCTAACAAATTATATATATAAAGAATGCGTGGTTTCCAAAATTATGCTACTGTTCCTAAATAGCAAATATGATTAGTCAGAGATTAAAGCTAATACTAATTAAAATAATAATATTGTACACACCTAAAGTAACAAAAAAAATCTACATTTCATGGATTAAAGTTTTTCACCAATAAAAATATAATTCTATTGAAGAAAAGAAGGATTACAAAATCACGGATTTGAGTCTCCTTGGTATTTCTATCCAGAAACAGTTTTTAGGTATCTAATTTTAAATCGAGCTTTAGATCCAATTGGATGTGTACTACATAACAAATATAACATATAATTTTAAGAAATCTTTGATAATGGTAAATTTACAGTACTTTCCCCAACAGACTTTTCTAAAACATTAGACTGAATTTAATTGGATTTTTTCAAATACTGCTTGCACGTTGTTCTGTTCTTACTTCAGCGGGCAACAATAGATTGTATTTTGTTTTAGTACAGTTTCTGGCTTCCTACTTTTATGGTGTGAAGTCTCACAGGACTCCGTTCTCTGACTTTTATTAATCACAATATTCATTAATGATCTTCTAATGCTTTTGATAAATGTTGATTACTATATGTAGTATGTGCAGTTGTATTCAGCTTTATTCAGCTTTCGAGGCCCTTGGGGAAGCTATATCTTTTTTTTTTTTTTTTTTATATATTATTAAGCCAAGCTCAGGGCCCTGTCATGCAAAGCACAGCATGGTAGAAACGAGATAGGGAAATGATTAGGGGATATGAGGAGAGTATCAGAGGTCCCGATGTATGTTGCCCCTACACTTCCGCAGAGTGTATGCCAAAAATATAAAATGGTAAACTTTTCCCTATACACAGAGTTCTGGATAGAAAGCATCACGGAATTTTACTGTGCAACCGAAAGTAATTTGAAGGGTAAAAGGATGTGCGTGGTTTATAGCGCGATTACTACGTGCAGAAATCATTCTACAAGCGATGAGACTAGATATTTCATCAAAATATTTACCACGCATGTAGCGATAAAGAAGCGAAAAGCATCCAACATTGCTATGGTGCGTATGACAAGTTATTTTCACATCGCCAATGAGGTTGAAAGCTCTCTTTTGGACATTATCCAATGAAGCTAAGGCTCTGCGACCAGCCCCAGCTCATATATGAGAATTGCATGTCATTCTAGGTCTAATTTAGGACTTGTAGAATAGCGCTAGATTTGACGGCCTGGAATATTTCGTATACCATTCCATAAATTCAAGACATATCAATGCTTTTTTGGCAACAGAGATGTGATCTGTCCAGTTTAACTCACTGGACATATTAATGCCAAAAGTGCTCAGTAACGGTGAATAATAAATTAATGCTCCATCAAAAGAAACGAGAGTGGTTAAGTTATGGCCTTATTTTAATGAGTGTAAAGGGAGTAAGCTAAATCAAGGATACTATCATCAGCTAAGCTATGGATGGGTTTGAAAGTAAGAGAAAGCAAATCATTTATGAAAATTAAACAGATAGTTGGAGAGATAGCAGAGCCTTGAGGCACACAGGCATTTATGCAGTTCAATGACCGCAGCCTTGAGTACCCGTAGTACCATTCAGTGACTAGTGCTAATGCATTTGCACTGATCTCGGACGTAAAGAAGGAAAAAATGTTAATAGGGCATAGAAAGCCCTTCACTTGGTGATTACAATTAATTCTTTCTGTTTAATTTAAAGCAACGATCGCGAGGGATTTTAAATAATTAAGAAATTATGATTTTCGGATTAAAATTAAAATAATAATAAAGTGAGCTGGGTACTTCGTGCTTTCCGGATATTATACTGATTAATGTAAGTATTTCTTAGAGCAATACCGTAAAAAAATATGTAAATAATCTTTGATTGTACTTTAAGTTGGGCCGTTCACATAAATTCGCTTAACTGCAAGGTGTACGGGACACTACGTAAACTTTCTGTTAGTGCAGCTTTCTTCATAATTCTTTCGTAATATGAACATTATTCAACAACCTATCTGTATAATGGATTTTTCCTAATATGGAAGAACTTTTTCCCTAAACATTACTCAGTCCACCTTTCATTCAATAGGTTTTTCCTAATATGGACGAATTTTTTTTCTAAACATTCTTCAGTCAGCCTTTCATTTAAGTCGCCGTCAGTTTTCTGCTTAATCTACAAGTCTTTGGAACTGCCTTACTCTTCACGTCAGAAGGAGAAAGACAACGTAATTTTATGGAGCCATTTACTTGAATATTTAAGAACTGCATAATTGATTAGTTTATTGAGTTCTCTAGAAGTAAGGCAATACGTCTGTGAGGCATATTACTATTTTTAATATTTATCTATCTTAGTACATTTTAACCTCTTATTTTTTTATCTTTAAATCTTCTTAGATTTCGTCTTCCTGTGTAGCGTTAAAATAAAAATAATTTCAATTTGAAAATTAAATGTACTCATGGGATCCATACTTCCTCATTACTGAAGGATACAAATCAAGAGTAACAAGGTTTGAATCTCGATTGTGGATGACTAAATATTTTTTGCTATATTTACATATGCTACATACATATATAAAGTATGTACGAGTAACAAACATCTACTAATCCTATTACAAATATAATTCATTCATTGAACAAAAAAGTTGCTTTATGCCGCCAGTTATAATATTCACAAAAGTTTGATTATTAAAAAACAAAAAAACAAAAACACATTTATTAAATCCTGCTTTTAGTTGAGATATTTGGTTAATCTCGGTTATGTCAGATAATTGACATTCTGTAGGTAGGTTGTTGATAATTTTTACTTTAAAGGTCGATTCGTTCGTGTTCTTCTCATTTGGTGATTTTTTTGCAATATAATGTTCCCTCAATATATGAACACTTTTCGTCAAAGAGCACTGAAACTTTTTCGAGTTAAGGATTGCATAGCGTTTGGTGATTATCCGTTTGGTTTTCATTATTAGGTTGATTAAAGAATATGTTTCTTTATACAATATCGGGATCTTTATGTTAAATATTATGTTGGTCAAGAAATTCGTACATGTTCGATTGATATCATATCTTTGGACTGATTTTAATAAATTTGGGATATTTCTGTTAATTCATTCGGACTTGAAATTTGTTTTGATACTAGGTTTTGTTTGGAAGGTTTTATGGATTCCGATATATTATTTAGGTTATTATTCAATGGATCTATGTTATAATTAATCTGATTAAAATATTGCTTTTGTCTGATTGTCTTACTATATCGACTTCTATTCTTATTTAATTTCATATTTGATCTTGGTGATTTAAATAATTTGATGATTTACTGTTAATACGGTTCGTGATTTTGTCAAATCTTTCTGTCATCTATTTATAAATTACTGTATGTCTATTTACTTCGTTGTTGATATTAGATTAGTTTAAAAGTATGTCTATTTATTTGTTCAGGCGTCAGATGTTCAACGCAATCGAGCTATCATGTTTACTATGATAATCTAGCCTTATTTTAGTCTCACAATATATAAATCGGTATTTATTGTAATAGTCGTTGCTATCTGTGTTGTACTCAAAATTTTCCAAATCGATAATTTTTACCCCGAACGGTACAAGAAAATGTTTTTAGATAGAAGACAATGACAACAACAAAATTAGTAATTAGTAATTATAGTTTTAAGTAGTATCAGAGTCCTCAGAAATAAACTATAAAGGCACTTACTTCACTTAAATATGATGAGCACATTAAGCATGAAACTAAAATATCCGACGCAATTTTTTTTACTTTTTGCCGAATGAATAGCACTATTACTCGAGCGCTCTTTCCTAATGCCTGGCAGCTAATGGTTCAAAATCTGTTGGGTCACTCGACTGTTGACAAGGTCTTGAGTTTAGGCAGGCCTCGATATGGTACAGGTGAGTTTCGCCGAGGACTCGATTTAGATGACTGACTATGTGGCGAATATCACCCTACGCTACAAGCGCGTACGCAGGGGGGGGGTTACTGGGGGGTTTAACCTGCCCCATGATTCCACTCAGTCGCGTTTTTAAATTATCAAACGTGTGATTTTTTTTTTTAAACTTTTTGCTCGTGCAGCACATAGTCCAGTCATTACGGCGGAAAAAAAGGCACATTAATGCACGTGAACCGAGAAAGCTGATTTTTAGATTGATTTTTCACCTAGCGTCGATCGTTGTTGTGATATCGGACTAGAAATTAAAAAATTAAGTAATCAAGAAGACTTCTCGCAGAAAATTGTTATCAATTTAAAAAATTGATAACAAAAAGATTGTTGCTAAAACTGCAACTGCAACTGATGAAAGTGCATAAGGCATTTCGTATCAGCTAGAACTTAATACTCTTCAGTACGGCTGGTTCTTGCTTGCCGTATATGCCTGGAAAAAGTCCTTGACCTCACTTATATGCACTCAGTTAAAATTTTGAGTGTGTTATCAATTTTTTAAATTGGTAACAATTTTCTGTGAAAAGTCTTCTTGATTTTTCTGTATGAATTTGTCTAGTCCCGCTTAAAGCTAAACTGCTGAGTACAAAGTAAATACTTTTAGTATTTCGCCTCATATGATTCACACTCAGAATATTAACTGAGTGCATATAAGTGAGGTCAAATTGGCTTTTTCCAGGCATATACGGCAAGCAAGAACCAGCCGTACTGAAGAGTATTAAGTTCTTGCTGTTACGAAATGCCTTTTGCACTTTAAAAAATTAAGAGACTGAAAGTTGTTATACATATCGAAAAATGTCCATTATCAAACTTGTAGAGCATGTTAGTACCTGCAATGTCATTTTTTGTAGATAAAAATTACGACTTTTAGCACTACATAATGTGGGGGTCAGAAAGCAAAACATTTAGAGACTGTAGAGGAATTTATTAAAGTACTATATATTTAAATAAAAGAGCAAAATTATGAATCACACTCATGAAATTTATTAGCAAATACACGTTTTTGTGTTGTAGAAGATTCATTGCAATCTAGGTCCGTTTTTATACCCTAGATGAAATCTATAGGGTATGCTAAGTTTGTCATTCCGTTTGCAATGCACAGAAATAATGATGGTAGAGCAAAATGGATTGGACACCAACGCATAATATTAAAAGGTATTTCGATTTTTGCATGTCCGTCCGTCCGTACATCTGTCCGTCCGTCTGTCTGTGCTCACGATAACTCGAGTAAAATTAAGTTCGAAAATGAGACAAATCGGCAACCCCTTCTTGGTGTTCCCATACAAAAAATTTGGGTTTTTACGTATGCTGTGAAAACGAACAGTCCTAGACATTTTTATTGTACTAAAAACTTCTTTAGAATACGAAATCCTATAAAATTTCTTACAATAATTTTTTCTGTCCGACGAACCGTTCTAGAAATATGTGCGAAAAACCACTTCAAAAACTAAACTTACACAGATGGGTGACCATATGAAATTTCAAACGGGCATTCATCTAGGGTATCATAAGAATTGGTATTAGACCAATTCTGGCTTTTTTACTTGTTACTATTTATATTTTTCGTGATTTCGATGGTCCTGGCAGTCGTCCTACTCAGAATACTCAACGAATTGTGAAGATTCCTTAACCACATGAGATAATTCTTCGATGCTCGAATCATCCTCAAAAGCATGAAGGAGAGAACGGACTTAGCATGCTTCAAACTAGGCGGAGAGTAGAGTTTTGCGGGTGTATTTCCTTTCGCTGGTTTTAGGAGTACACGTTTGTTTGTTCTGCGTGAGTACACTGATTAAAACCAAAAAATAGATGGCTTCGTCAACGATTTCAACAGAGTTATAAATTGATGCTTCTTCAATTGCCGTGTTTACTATAACAGTATCTGCATCCTCAAAGGCCTGTTCAACTTTGATTTGCAAAATAACGGCGAAGAATTTATATAAACTTAGCTTTGTTTGTGTCTCCTCTTCTCTAAATTTTGGAGCTGTAGTTTCATCAAACGTAATTTCTGATTCTTTCGGAAGTTTTGGTTCCTGTGGTACTCGTATAACCTAAATTTTACAGCGTGAAAAGAGCAACAGAAAAGTATATAATCGCAATTTTTGCATCATGACGGAGAGCCGAGTTATAGCAAAAAAATAAAATTTACCCCTATTTTCAAGATTACGGAGAAAGCTCATAGGAAATCTTGGTTGACAATATCAAGTTACCCTTTTCTAAGTCCCTCCCATACATAATATCTAAATATCAGCCTTCTCGGTTCACTTGCATTTTCAAAAGTCTATAGTGAACTAGACTAACGAACGAAAATTTAAAAAAATACACAGGAGTCGTGCTTGCTTTGTTCAATCTACTTTGTTTTTTGTTTACTCTTCAACTTGAAAGTCTAATTTGTGTTTCCTACTGTTCATTTTAAAATTTTTTTTTTCTTGAGAAAGTTTAATTTTTGTTCAGTGTTAATTTTATAATTTGTTAATTCTAAATAATATTTTGTGAAGATGAATAACGAGAAGAGAAAATTAAAAAATTCTACTTTAACAAATTATTTTGTTAAAAAATCTAAAAAAAGTGATTTAGAAAGTACAGCCTGTGTTGATCAGATTGCTCCTGTTCCTGGTACAAATGATAGTGCTGCAGCTTTTGTAATTGGATCTGGATGTGAGTCTCCATCAGATTCAGATATAAATATTAATGATGTTAGTAATTTTATTGGAGGAGAGCAATACATCGATGAAAAAAGATTATCTTTGTTAAAAAACGTTTGGTATCCTGACGACAAATTTGTATTCCCACTTAGTGGAAAACGTAATTTGAAGTTTCAGCTGTATTGTTTGGCAGGTGGAAATGGTTAGTATACGCAAAACGTTTTGATGGTGCTTTTTGCAAGTTTTGTGTATTATTTTCTGCAAATTATGGTGGTGTTGGACATCAGCCGCTAGGAAAACTTGCCAAAACTGCTTTCTTAAACTGGAAAGATGCTATAGAAAACTTCAACACACATCAAGATACTGAGTACCATAAAACAGCTGTTCTTCACGCACAAAATCGTAAAGCAATTTCCGAGCATATAATGGAACCTGTAGCGTTGGGATTGGACTCCGCTCTAAAAAACAAACAGTAGAAAATCCATGTAGATTAACTCCAATCATAGAGACAATACTTTTTTGCGGTCGTCAGGGTTTGTCTTTAAGAGGACATAGAGACTCTGGTACTTTAACGTTTGATAATCCAGAGGAAAATGATGGAAATTTTCGAGCGCTTTTACGTTTTAGAGTCCATTGTGGAGATGAAATACTTAAGAATCATCTAGAGATCTCAGGAAAAAATGCAACTTATTTGAGTCCAAGAATTCAAAACGAAATTATAAGTGCATGCAACATAATAGTTGTTTAAAGGCTCTTTTGCCTTTATCGATGCAATTGTTATTTGTTGGTTGAGTCAATGGTACTTGGACCTTGACTTTGATGCGAGAGTCGTTGGTGCTTGTACCAAGACTCTTCAGTGATTAAGAATATTGGAGCTTGTTCTGATTGCCTTACCTTGGGTAGGGGGCAATTCAGAGCTTCGTGGTAGCTGGGATGTCGATGTACAATTAGAAATAAAATCTCTCTATCAACTGGCACTTTATTTCTTATTCGAATTAAATTTATATATAAAAATTGCTGACTTAAATAATATTTTATACATTGCAATTCTATTCTACGTACCTACTCTTTTACTCACACCCACGAATTCTGCTGTCGTTCACAGTACCGAGAAAATTTCATATTGATAAGCTTGACCATGCACAAGCTACATATCCAATTACTTACTCTGTACCTTCGACTTTTACCGCGACAATTCTATGTACAATGCACACGCTGCTTATCAGGCAAATTCTATGCACAAGCTGCATAGTATATACATTCTATGCACAAGCTGCATAACATGTACACTCCATGCACAAGCTGCATATCATGTTTCAATTTATACCAGCAGAATTCGTGGGTGTCTGCATTTATTTAATTTTTATGAGAATTATTTCTTGCAAACTCGAACATCCTCCCCCGCGTTGGACGGTAGTCCAACTATGGCTGGTTCTCGATGGTTATTTCAAAATCCCCGGCCGAACTTCGCCTTGGATGAGGGATTGGTTGTGGAAGGTCTGCAATGATCCGTCTGGGATGAGGTTTTGGTTTTGGGCATTCATCCGGGTTTCGGTACCACTTCCAGCTATTAGCTTTACACTTCCATGTCAGATATACAGCGATAGTGCCTGCTAACAACATCGCTATATATCCTACGGCATACTGATGAACATCATGTGCCTGGAGTCTATTGGGTAGCTCGCTGTTGGTGATTTGTTGATCGAGGCGTTGTTTGACTTCCTCCAGTTCTCGAAACTGAGCCTTGTATGGTGATGCCTTGTGTATTACAGCCTCCAACTCCTCTGGTTTCACGATGTCTGTGATATTACTTATTGGAGTGTAGGACATCCTATTGACAGTTGGGTAGATATTGTGACCCTGAACCGTAACTTCGTTCTGTTTTATCATGCAATGCTCTTGTAGCTTCATAATACCCGATCCTTCCATTGTTGTTGTCGTGACGTTGGTACCACAAACGACCTTCACCAATGCCCTTTCCTTGATCGCAAATATCCATTGGTTTGGATTGTTTAGTTGGATCCACTGGGGCTCATCTCCGATGTCAACGATGCGGCATGATGACGCTGGTGATAATCCATTTATCAAATTTACCTCACAGGAGCTTTTACTTGACCCTCGATTGTAAATTGGATGAGTTTGTTTACATAAATGATGACCTTCATTGATGGAGATGCACGATTGTACTTCTGGTTCAGTGAGAGGGAAGTATTGATCCCGATGTAGGTTGATGATCAAAAACTTAGATGATGGCGTAATTCTGATGAAGGTACCATTGATGAGTACTGGTATCGGTATTATCCGAAACAGTTCAAAATCCTCAGGTGAAAGCAATGGCAGACTGAGCTTAAAGATAATGTGTCTTGCTGTGACTCGTGCTGCTGCCTTCAGTATGTTGTATAAGCTGCGAACATCATCTAGAATTGTCTGTATGGACAGCGATGTAAACAGGAGGGTTAGTCTTTCTTGCTGAAGTTCCTCTGCAGTAAATTGACTGAAGTTGGCAAGTTGGGCCAACTCTGATTCTATTTCTTTATACTGGCTGGTATACTGCTCGTGATTTTTCCTAATGATGTTCACAGTCGAATCAATAATTGTTGTTTGGTTTTTGATCAGATTAAGAAGGCGATTTTCATTTGACTTCACATCCTCAATCGTCTGAGACATCTTCTCAGCGTAATCAGCATCTAATACTCCAAACAATGCATTGGCGATGTTTCCGACAAAATTCACGGCTCCTCTCCTAGTTCGGCTTGTTTCGACATCCATTTGTGGCCTTAATAATTCGTTATTGCTGGACAGCTCTGCCTTTAGATACTCCAGTTGTGTCACTATAGTTCTACATGATTTCTCTCTAGTGATTGAATTGCAGAGGTCATGTAACACACGACTTCCATTCAGCAGACCTTCGAACTCTCTCCAATAGGGTGTCATATTATAATAGACAATGAGGTTCCATTCATTAGAAATCACGCTCGCGGTGCCAAGGTTTTCAAAGTGGAGCTCTGGCTGAGACTTGAATGGCGTTATATGAACAGGTGATCCTATACTTAATGGTAGGCACAAACAAACCACTAGTAGCATGCTGATTGCGGACCCTGCTGACAATCGTGCCTTCTTTCTTGGAATTTTATTTGATTCCGTTAAACTAGACTGGTCTTGCCGTGTTGATGCCGAGTTTGAAATGGTTGCGTCTATTGTAGTACTGGTACTAGTTTTCCTTAGTGTTGATTCATCCGCCAAAGGTGTTTCCTCATTTAATATGGGAAGCGGTGCCAACCTATGTATAGGTCGACGCAGGACATTGTTTGCTACTCGGACATCAACCACCCGAGCGAAGCCGTCGTCACCTTTGATGACGCTAATTATTCTTCCTAGTGGCCATTTAAGTGGAGGCAGGTTGTCCTCCTTAATGACGACCAACGTTCCTGTTTCGATATTTTGACTTGACGTCTTCCATTTAGTGCGTTGTTGTAATTCGTTCAGGTACTCTCTGGACCACCGCTTCCAAAATTCATTTTTCAGGTGGGCGACCAATTTCCATCTAGTAGGAAGATTGGCTTTCACTAGTTCTGATTTTGGATCAATTGTGCTGGTAAGCGGTTCCCCTATTAAGAAGTGTCCAGGAGTTAGTGCTGATAGATCATTGGGATCTGATGAGAGAGGCGTTATTGGCCTCGAGTTCAAAATTGCCTCGATTTCGACAACAACGGTTTCTAACTCCTCGTAAGTCAAGGATGCATTTCCAACTGTCCTTTTGAGTAGATGCTTAGCCGATTTAACGGCAGCCTCCCAGAGACCCCCAAAATGAGGGGCACGTGGAGGAATGAAATGAAAGTCGGTGCCCTTGGGTTCACATACTGCAGCAATTTTTGTCTTCGCCTTGTCGGAATATATGGTTTCCTTCAGTTCTTCTAGTTCATTTTTGGCGCCAATGAAATTCGTTGCGTTGTCGCAATAAATGTTTCGACAGTGGCCTCTCCTTGCCACGAATCGTTTAAGCGCTCCGAGAAATGCTTGGTGGTCAAATCACTCACCACTTCCAGGTGAACTGCCTTGGTGGCAAAGCAACAGAACACTGCAATGTAGGTTTTTTGTGGGCGTTTTCCTCTAACCTTATAATGTGTCCACACTGGCCCACAAAAGTCCACCCCAGCATTTGTGAATGGCCGTGCAGGTTGAACCCGGTGAGGAGGCAAATTGCCCATTACCTGTGACATCATTGTTGGTTTCGCTCTTGCACAGCGCACACAATTTTGAACGATGGATCTTGCTATCGTTTTGCCCTTTACTGGCCAAAACTGTTGTCTCGTGATTGCCAGGGGAGTCTGTGGACCAACGTGAAGATTTTCAACGTGAATTTTGGTCATCAAAAGCTTAGTGAACTGATGTGAATACGGCAGTAGTATTGGGTGCTTCGCCTCATAGGATACGTCGGCAGCTTGTAGTCGTCCTCCAACACGTATGATGTCTCTTTCATCTAAGAAAGGTGCCATACTAATCAATGAGCTGCTTTTGTCTAGATGTTTAAATCGCCTTAGTTGATTAATCTCCCTGTCAAAACACTCTGCCTGCATTACCTTAACAATCACTACAAGGGCTTCATTGAGTTCTTCGGCCATGAGTGATTGTGTGTTAGTTGTGCTTATCCTTTTGCTTCTCTGTTTCAATCGGCTTATGAAACGTGTTACATATGCTGTGATGCGGGTTAATTTTTTGAACGAATTATGGTGATTTATCTTGTGAATGAAGTGTGTGGAATCCTGCTGTGTGGTTATGGGCAGTGCAGTTTGTTTCTTTTCTAAATCACACTCAATATTCCTTGAATATGGTTGCGGCCATGATGATTCACTGCCGTATAAAAATAGAGGGCCATAAAACCACAAGTTACAAGATTTCAGCTTTCCGGGTTTAATCCTCGGGTCAAAATATCAGCAGGATTTTCCTTGGAGCCGACATGACGCCAGTGTTCAGGATTGGATAGTTCCTGAATACTCGCCACTCGATTGGCCACAAATGTATGGAATGATGAAGATGATGAATTCAACCATGCCAAGACAATTTCCGAGTCCGTCCAGTAATACATCGGCTCGTTTTTTAGATGTAAATCTCTTTTGACACGAGTGGTGAGCTCAGCTGCTAGTTTAGCTGCACATAGTTCAAGTCGAGGTAAAGTAACTTGCTTAATTGGTGCCACCTTCGACTTGGCACAAAGCAGTCGTACTACGATCTGATTATTTTTGGTTAGAGATCTGACGTACACTGCAGCTCCGTAGGCCTTCTGGGAGGCATCAGCAAACGTGTGTATCTGCGTGGATTTTGATAATTCTTCAGGCAGTACATGTCTTGGAAATTTAATGTCGTTTAATGATTGTAGGTCATTACGAAACTTGACCCATTGTGTATGCATCTCCATCGGTATAGATGCGTCCCAATCTAATTTTAACGCCCATAGTCGTTGCAGGAATATCTTGGCAGTAACCACTACTGGAGACATGATTCCAAGTGGGTCAAATAGCCGTGCTATATCTGAACATGCTGTTCGTTTTGTGATTGCGTTCCTTTCAACCTTGGTGGTCTTGACACAAAATGAGTCTGAGGTTGGTAACCAAGTGAGACCCAAAATTTTTATTTGCTCCTCAGTTTCACTGCCAAATGTGAGCTGTGGTTCTATATCCTTTGGTTGAATACTTTTCAGTAGTCGTGGGTGGTTTGCACACCACTTTCGGAGCTTGAATCCTGCCTTAGCCAGTGACGCTATCAGTTGTGTTTGCATTTCACAAGCAGTAGACACACTATCTGATCCTGTGATCACAACATCCACGTAGAAATCTCTAGCCAGTACCTCTGCTCCCAGTGGATATGAAGCGGCATGTTCTTGAGATAATCTTTGCAGACATTTTGTCGCCAAATACGGAGCGGAGGTTGTTCCGTACGTAACCGTATTCAGTTGAAAGCATTTTAGAGGATGATTTGGGCTGGTTCTCCAAAAAATTAGTTGGAATTTTCGGTCGTCTTCATTGACCATTATTTGCCGATACATCTTCTCAATGTCGGCCGTGAAGTCGAAGCGTGGTACTCGAAATCGGAGCAATATTGAGAATAGTTCGTCTTGTATTGTTGGTCCTGCCGCAAGTATGTCGTTCAATGCGACATTTGAGGATGTTTTGCAAGATGCATCGAACACAACTCTCAATTTGGTTGTCGTGCTCTCTGGCTTGAGTACACAATGGTGTGGAATGAAGTAATGTGGTGTTGTAATTGATTCAACATCGACCTCTTGCATGTGGCCTAGGTTTTGATATTGTAACGAAGTTACAAATTTGAACCGAATTAAATTATTTACGCCCGCCTATGGGTTATTTAATTAAAACTTGAACTTAAGTTCAAATAACCACGCCACTGCGGCATGCAAATAAGCTGCCATAGTCACAGGCTGCATGATCAGCACGCCAGCGCATGTACTAGTCAAGTACAAGAAAAGCTTTTCAAAAGAGCTTGCAAGCTCTTTTATACTTACGCCAGTAGAAGCTCAGCCACTGAGAAGCTCTGACCCCCGGCTATATAAAGCGCGCCATTCGCCCACAGAAATCAGTCTGGTCAGCGAGCTCGACGAGTTAGGGGATCAGACATTTTACTGGGTGACTAGTGGAGCGTGAAATTCCCACACTAGTAAACCTTTGCACGCCGTGTGAATAATCCCCGTGCATTTCTGAATTTTAGTAGTGAGGTCTGCGTGAACCATCCCGCCTTACTACATTTTGGGTACGCCGTGTGAACAATCCCCGTACCACTCTTCCCCATCCGTCGTGTTAACGTTAGCGTGAACAATCCCGCCTTAACATATCCCTGGTACGCCGTGTGAACAATCCCCGTACCATTCTTCCCCATCTGTCGTGTTAAGGTTAGCGTGAACAATCCCGCCTTAACATATCCCTGGTACGCCGTGTGAACAATCCCCGTACCATTCTTCCCCATCCGTCGTGTTAAGGTTAGCGTGAACAATCCCGCCTTAACATATCCCTGGTACGCCGTGTGAACAATCCCCGTACCATTCTTCCCCATCCGTCGTGTTAAGGTTAGCGTGAACAATCCCGCCTTAACATATCCGTGGTACGCCGTGTGAATAATCCCCGTACCATTCTTCCCCATCCGTCGTGTTAAGGTTAGCGTGAACCATCCCGCCTTAACATTTCCTTGGTACGCCGTGTGGTATTTCCCCGTACCCTCCGTCCTCATCCGTTGTGTTAAGGTTTGCGTGAACCATCCCGCCTTAACACTTAATTGGTATGCCGTGTGATTATTCCCCGTACCATCTGTCCTCATCAAATATTCTCTTGATACGTCACCGTCTCCCTCTCAGGTTATTATCTTGATGAACTCAGAATTATTAGTATAGTGGTAAGCCGTGTGAAGTTCCCCTTACGTAGTTTCAGTATAGGATACATAGATCTAGGATATACATATTGAATTTGTAAGAAGTAGTCTCTTTAGTATTAAGAATTATTGAGAGAGAATTATTGAGAATTATTAACATAGTGGTAAGCCGTGCGAAGTTCCCCTTACCACTACATAGTCTCTAGTATAGAGCATAAATAGAACTAGATTAAGTTAGCTGTGTAACTGGTAGGCTATTTTATTGAATAAAGAATTATTTTTATTTATATTGTAACTGAAGGAGTTTCATTTTTAAGAAACCCTGGTCCGACGAGCTATCCGCAGCCATCCCACCGAAACTCCGTTACAATATTCATTCATAAACCCAACATATTCGGAGCGGAGCTCACTATTCTTCATAAGTTTTCGCTCTATTGACAAGAACCTCCGCAATGCGATGTCTCTAGACTCAACTAGTTGTTGTGGATTTTCCGTGAATGGTAATTTGACAATAAAACGACCTGTATCACTTCTTTTGACACCTTGGTTAAAATGCTCTTCACATCGCTTTTCTGATGGTGTGAATGTTTTCCTTTCATCAGAAGCTTCCTCCAAGGTCCAAAACTTTTCTAGTTGTTGGTCCATTTCTTGGTCTCTGTTAAATACACAACAGAGGCTTTGATTTTGTGGTATCTGGTCTATTTTACCAGCCAACACCCAGCCGAGCACAGTGTTCTGTAATGTTGGCAGTCCTTCTCCTAATCTTATCTGCCCAACCGATAAAAGCTGGTAGTAGAATTCCGCTCCGATCAGTAAGTCTACGTAGTCTGGCGTATTGAAATTAGGATCGGCCAGCTTGATATTGGATGGAATTTTCCACTTTGAAATATCAATTTCTCGGTTCGGCTGTGGTGCTAAGATTTGCTTGAGGATGAATGCTTCTAGTCTGGCAGAAAACCCACTTGTGCGTGATTGGATTAACACGCTTACTCGTTTATTTGCTTGTTGCTTCGATTGACCGATGCCTTGCACATGCATTAGGGCTGGAGTTCCCTTCAAACCTAGTTTCTTGATGATTCTTTCACTTATGAGATTCACCTGGGATCCGGAATCGAGAATCGCCCTACACATTATACCCTTTCCATCATGTGTAGTAAGATTTATTGCAACTGTGCTGAGCAATACATAGCCTTCCTGGTGGTTAACCTTTTGCGTTGCTAGTGTCATGGATTGGCTTGTAGATTCAGCTAATTTGGGTTGCTGAGGTTGAGATGTCATTGCTTGTGATGAACTCGATTTTTCTTGTGGTGTGCCTTGTAGATGCACTAATGTATTATGCCTTTTGGAGCAATGAGTACATCCCCTTAATATGCAGTTGGCTGCATAATGTCCGGCCCTCAGGCAGTTAATACACAAGTTGTTCTTCCGTAGCAATCTTAAGCGTTCAACAGGTGTATACTGCAGGAATTTACGACAGCTAAAAAGCTGATGGTTCTCCTTGCAAACTATGCATGTCGGTTGAGGTGAGTTGGTGGATACAAATGAATTGACCCTACTGGGAACTTGGTTTAGTTTTCGCCGTGAGTCATCCGTTGGCTTGTCCTTCTGCCCCAGAGCTTCCAGGGACTGAAAGCGAGTTTCCAGAAAATTGAGGAATTTCTCTACTGATTGCAAGGCTCGTGGTTGTTCCAGCGACTGTTCATATAGATTATGTGTGGCTTTATCTAATTTTCTCACTAAAATGTGTAATAATAGTGGGTCCCAATTAACTGTGGGAACACCCAGATTTTCTAGGCCCATAAGGGATTCCCTCGTTGAGTCGTGCAATGCTTTAATAGTTGACGCACCTTCTGAGGTAAGTTTGGGCTGCGATAGTAGTTTATCGATGAGCGCTGTCACCAACAATCTTTTATTATCATAACGAGACTTCAATGTATCCCAGGCAGACGTATAATTATCATCTGATAATGTAAAGTGTCGAATGAGCTTCTCGGTTTCTCCCTTCAAGTTGGTCTTTAAGTACCACATTTCTGGCACTTGCTCATGTGCTGATTATGTATCATCTGTGTAAATAAATCGTAAAATTGGCTCCATTTCAAGTAGTCGCCGTCGAATGTGGGAATTGTAAGCTTTGGTAGCTTCAACGCCACACCACTACTTGACGCCTCATTGCTTCTTGTTGTGGTACACTGGGCCAATTTCTCAGAGAGCCGGATGATGGTAGATTGTATTCTGTCTTCGAATTGCAAATATTTCTCAGCGTTGTAGCCAACTTCTGACGGGTCATCTGCCATCTGCCATATTTCCATGTTAGAACTCTCTACCTGAGACCAGTATCGTTCAATGCTATTGATTTTACATTGATAATATTGCCTGGTTTGGAGCTGTTGATCTTCTGACTCTATACCTTGCAGAAGGTGGCGTAACGATTGGATGCCAGCCTTCTGTTTCCGTATACATCTGGTTAAGCAATCTTCGTTATTGGCTGAAGTGCTCATAGTTGTACTCATCTTGTCTTGTCTGGTTGTGTCTCCTGAGCCAATCATGAAATCTTGTTCTGTGGAATTGGCACTAGGTTTATCTTGGTTTTGCGATGGGGTACTTGGTTCTCCTGGGAGTGGTGCTGGAGGGATGGATTTGATTAATCCTAGTGTGTGATCGCGGCCTATTTGATAGACTGCCTTGACCCCAGCGAAGTATGCTTGGGTGAAGTATGCGTGAGCTGTCTGGTCAGCATGTTTGGTTTTAATGAGGGCATCTGTAGATGAAAACTGGCCCCATAGCTTATCTAGTTGGTTTAGTTTCTCCTGCAGATATGAAAGCGTCTTCTGGTCTGGTGAATCATCCTTGAGGCCTTTTACAAATTTTTGAATGGCCGCTCCGGTGGTCTTTTGGCGCTGCGTCAATTCTTCCATGATGGTTGCGGTTCCTTGTGGTAGGAGATCGTAATCAAGTGAAGCACTTGATCACGTCGGGGTCACCAAAAATGTTTAAAGGCTCTTTTGCCTTTATCGATGCAATTGTTATTTGTTGGTTGAGTCAATGGTACTTGGACCTTGACTTTGATGCGAGAGTCGTTGGTGTTTGTACCAAGACTCTTCAGTGATTAAGAATATTGGAGCTTGTTCTGATTGCCTTACCTTGGGTAGGGGGCAATTCAGAGCTTCGTGGTAGCTGGGATGTCGATGTACAATTAGAAACAAAATCTCTCTATCAACTGGCACTTTATTTCTTATTCGAATTAAATTTATATATAAAAATTGCTGACTTAAATAATATTTTGTACATTGCAATTCTATTCTACGTACCTACTCTTTTACTCACACCCACGAATTCTGCTGTCGTTCACAGTACCGAGAAAATTTCATATTGATAAGCTTGACCATGCACAAGCTACATATCCAATTACTTACTCTGTACCTTCGACTTTTACCGCGACAATTCTATGTACAATGCACACGCTGCTTATCAGGCAAATTCTATGCACAAGCTGCATAGTATATACATTCTATGCACAAGCTGCATAACATGTACACTCCATGCACAAGCTGCATATCATGTTTCCATTTATACCAGCAGAATTCGTGGGTGTCTGCATTTATTTAATTTTTATGAGAATTATTTCTTGCAAACTCGAACAATGGTTGCTCGTTTAATTGTTGCCAAAATAAATAGTGCGAAATAATTTTCGATTTTGGCTGACGAGACTAGTGATAAAGCTGGTATTGAAAAATTTTCATTATGCTTTCGATATGTAGATGCCGATTCGTATAACATCAGAAAAGATTTTGTACAGTTTGTACCTGTTACTGATATGACTGGTAAGGGTCTTGCAAATGTTTTAATACAAACTATGCGTAATCTGGAAATAGATGATTGGACAGGGTCATGATCGAGCCTCAGCAATGAGTGGATGATTTTATGGGGCACAAAAATATGTAAGCGATGAAAACAAGCTAGCTTCATATGTACACTGTGCATCTCATAGTTTAAACCTCACTATTTCTGATGCTTGTGAAATTTCATTTATACGAAATTGTATAGGATCACTCGGAAGTGTGTTGTATACCTGAAAATGGTTGACAATGATAATTATAAGTAATAATTATCATTGGAAAAACCGTTTAAAAAATATTTTCATAGGTAGAAATAAGCTAATCATGCTTAAAACACGGTTAGCTTATCTGATAACAAGGCGAAGAAATTGCCATCAGCAATTTCTTCAAATTCCTTTGCAACAAATAAAAATATTTTATCACAAAACGACTTGGGAAAAATAAAAGTTTTAAATTTTAACCCAAGTCGTTTCGATAGAAAAATAGCCCCACGATAAATCTTACCTTCAGTAAGATTTGTCGTAAATACGATATATACATACATACATATCGGGCGCATAAAATTTTACTTCAGTGAAGACTGAAACGATCAAGTCTTCACCGAAAAAGCTCTTATCAGCAAATTGTCGCGATCTGCATACATTGTAATCGCAACAATGTATGCACGATAGCACGACGATGGTTTGATATTTACGAAAATATCAAATTTCAATTTCAACCATCGTTCGTCGCGATAATTCTGGGCATGTTTAAACATGCCCAGCGGTAAATAATTTTCTCAGGATAGGAATGCTAATTAAGCACTTTCCTATCCTGAGCAACTAGACTTGCGATTAAAAAGATCCAAGTCAAGTACAGTTGATTTTTGCACTTCCAGCGGCGCGGTCACGGTCTTTTTGAAAAAGAAAGTTGTAATAAGAAGTTTTTTTAATTTAATCATATGTCATAAGAAGTCTTTTCTTTAATGTTTGAAAAAGAAAGTTATAATGAGAAGTTTTTGAGTTTTAGAAAAGAACAACTCTTGAAAAGAGAAGTTGTCATAAGAAGTCTTTTAATTTTTGAAAAGGAAAGTTATAATAAGAAGTTTTTTAATTTTTGAAAAAGAAAGTTGTAATAAGAAGTTTTTTAGTGTTTCAAAAGGAAAGTTGTAATAAGAAGTTTTCTAGTTTTAAAAGAACAATTTTTAATAAAGAAAGGTTGTAACACCAACAGTGGCGGATTTGATCACTTGGCCGCCCTAGGGCTATGGAAGATTGCCGCCCCCCTACTCCCTGTAAAACACGAAAAATTGAATGATCTATATCCAGTGAAGGGACCCCAGGCTAGAATTAGCGGAGTAGGCTGCCTCATAAATCGGAGTAGATTTGAAAAAAATGGAGTAGAATTAAAAATAACACTTTCCAACGAATTATTTCATTTAAAAAAACGAAAAAGTATGCTGATTTTTTTGTTGGGTGCTATGGACACATTTTTGAATTTTTAAACGTTGACGTGTGGGTTCACAGAGGGCGCGTCTACTAAAAAAAAAAAATATTCCCACCAAGTTTTGCCGCCCCCTAAATCTGCCGCCCTAGGCCCGGGCCTACTCGGCCTGTAGGGAAATCCGCCCCTGAACACCAACTGTGTATCACTAAAAAAAACCCTGCGGATTACAAAAAAAAAAAACAGATAAAGGCCAGAGGCACGCCTAGTGACAGTGAGTACCCTTTTGAATTGATATATAACCAAATTGGTTAGAGTATATAACAATATTGACGCAGCCGGTAGGATAGTGGAAGCCTGCTTTTCGAAAAGTCAAAAGTAGAAAAGTATAAGAGCTATAAAATCCGCTATCCTTCGAACCTAAGGGGTTCCCTTGACGAAGCCACTCAGGCCAAGTCACCCCCAACACTCGTGTAGATACCATCTCTAGGCGCCTCTGCTCCAGGCGGGCAAGCGTTCACCCCAATTAGTGTAAAAGCACCACCGAAGGATACAAGTGAACAATCTATAGAAGGAAGTGGAAAACCATCCAAAACCTCCCAGAAGGACGAGCATTAACCCAGTTGGAAGTAACCTGACAACCAGCTCGAAGTTCCCGGAATCAAACTAACAGCAATTTGAAGACTACGATCCGGAGTTGAAGATGAAATCGAAGACGGCTCATAAGCCCCCTTTTCAACTATATCCAGGGGAAGTTAAGACGGCCAAAGGCCCCCTAGCTGCAAAAGTAAGCCGAAATCAACCGACAAAGGATTGAGAGGGAACTCGAAGGCGGTTAAAGAAACCCCCCTCTCAATTACAGCAAAGGGACCTAAGCAGGCACGGAGCCCCCCCTTTCGCCGAACAGCGCATCATATGCCAGCCGACAATCCTGCTCTACCTCAGCAGGAAACAGACGCAGCAGTCAGGGAAAACTCTCCATCTTTAGCCGACGCGGGATCAACCCCAGGTGCCATTACACAGCACCCCGGTGAAGGTACATCATCCGCTGCAGGAGAAAAACCTCCACAGTTACCCCCAACAGGACCTCGACTTCGAAGCGGAACCATTCTGCCAGGTCCGAATATTCAAGTAAGTTTAGCTAAGTTTTTAAATAAATTATACGAGAGAGCGCGGGAATCGGATAAACTGACGATTACCTATTGTGACGCCTTAGATCACAAATTAAAAACAGAGCGTGAGACCAGACTCGCCAAGTTAAAGACCTAAACAGAAAAAACAATACAGTTCCGAAAGGAACTAGAACCACTCAGTTTAGATCTAGAAAAGAATAAGAGTGTTAGGTTAAGTGACAGTGATAGTGATAGCGACAGTGACGGTGAAGTAGCTGAACCAACTCCCGAAGACCTGCTGATCGATTGGCTCGAAGAATCCTTAACGGAAATCAGCCCAGAAACAAGCCCAGCTAGTCCACCCAAATTTGAATTTCCAGTCAATAGACTACACACAATGGTGGATTACGCTAAAGTAGCTAAGCTCACAGCTCAACTCGTTCCCTTATTTTCGGGTGAAAGTACCCCACAATTGGGACGAGAGTTACAAACCTTCATCGGCTGCTGGAAACAAACTATGCAGTGCCTAAATGATGAAGAAAAAGTGGCTTTCATTCAGGTCCTTCCTTCAAGACTCAGAGGTGACGCATACCAATTATTCGCTTCAGACGTCCTTGCTTCATTTACTGAAATAGAGGAACGTTTAAACAGAATATATCTTCCCCGTGAGACATACCAGGAGCTGGTGAACAAATTAATTACCACCAGACAAAACCCGTTAGAATCTCTCACTGTGTTCATTACAAGATTGAAACAGTTGTTGACGATTTGCAACGAGGCAGCGACACAGAAGTATGGAGCTGAGGCAGTCCCTGCTGTGAAAACACAGCTGATGGATTTTGCCAAAAAAGCTTTGAAAAGTGGAGTAACCAACCCACACCTGTGTCAATATTTGCTCACGCATTACAACAAAGTGCTACATTCGTCCAGACTCCTCTGGTCCAAGCTCCACCAGTGGCGCCAGTAGACCCGGATCTACGAGTGCGAGCCTATTATAGAGCTCCTTATTATCAAATGCCATAAACACCTATGTTCGCATCACCTCGAGCTCCAAATCCAAACCAGTTTTCACGCAATGTGAATAACCCAGGTTCATCACAGGCACGGCAAAGACCATTTACAAACACTGATGCCAGAAACTCGGATACAGGTGCACTGGTCCGTAACATCACGTGTAACTTCTGCCAGCGAAAGGTCATTCCGATGACGGCCTATTAGGAAACGATTTCCTATCAAACAATTGTAATGTTGAAGACCCAAATAAAGCACTCAAGTTTCCTTGTACGGAAACAAATCCCGAAGAGTTTACTGTGCCTATGTCATGCAAAACGGACAAGCTGTATTCCAGTAAAGCAGTCGAAGTGAGGTCACTTGCAGAAAAGATGGAACCTAAACAGGTTAAGCTATCTACATGCAGTGTCTCCAAGGCATCTCAAAAGAGTAATGCTGGCTGCCAGGTTCGACAAGAGCCGACGGAATGCGAAAAGAGCTGTCTGGGTGATCAAGAAACCAGCGAAATGTGGCAGCATCTGGTGACTTTAGAAGAACCAATATGCATACCTGCTAGGTCACAAATTATCACCACAGTCCCGTTGCGAGTGAAGGAAGAAATGCTCTGTCTATCTAAAGAGATAGGCGACGGAGTCTTCCTGGCCAACAGTTTACTTCCTACTGGAAAAGAAACAGTGCTAGTTGCCATACTCAACATTAACAATTTCCAAGTAGTCATCAACAGTTTATTATTACAACTGCTCCCTATATATGACTACGCCGTCATCCCAATAGGAGAAGCCACTGATACACAACACGTTCTCAAGCCGAATAAATCGCAAGCGAGTAACACAAACATCAGTGAGCTCCCCAAGGCGGAACAGAAGTCAAGCAAAACTTCTTTCTCCAGAATACCTAGATATAAGTTACTAACGCGGCCCAAGAGCGCCATACAAGACGCGTGCGAGCTCAGTAAGACCAGAATAGAGGCAACAATGACTCCACCGTCCAATAGAATAAGTTACAAAAATATTATATGGCCCCAGAGCCAAATCAGAGATGCGAGCGAGATCCAGAAGCCGACAAGAAAAATGCAGTTGACTCCTCCATCCAATATACCTAGATGTAAGATAACCACACGGACAAGAAGCCCAACAACAGGTGCGTGTGAGCTCAGTAAGACCTATGCTCAGGCAAAGACGACTCCACCACCCAACAAAGTTAGAGATAAGAAACAACAGTGGCCCAAGAGCCCTATCACAAGTGCGTGAGAGCTCAGTAAGACCTACTTAAAGGCAAAGTCGACTCCATCACTTAATAAAATTAGTATTAAGAATACAAGGTGCCCCATAAGCCCTATAAAAGACGCGTGCGAGATCCGTAAGACCTCATTGAAGGCAAAGTTGGCTCCACCGTCAAACAGTATTAAGAGAACCAATTTTTCACGGCCTATTAGCCAAAATACAAAAGCGTGCGAGTACTTGGACCAATGTAAAGTACCCATAAGTTACGGTACTCCATCAATAAAAGAGGAGGGAGCACATGCCCTGCCGACTAGTATAGTAAGTAAAAGGTTACAACAACCTAAAACTAACATAAGCTTTTCGGAAAATACAGCTATCTTACAACACGTAAGATACTTATTCCCGGATCATGAAGATCCCACACATACTCCGCGAGTCAACAGGTTAGACCAAGAGCTCAGCCTAGACCCAAATCTAAATGCGGAAGAAAAAGCTTCGATATCCGAACTCTGCTACGAGTACAACGATATCTTCTTTCTAAAAGGTGATAAGCTCACATACACAAATGCTATCACCCACAATATCCCTTTAATACAAGATCAAGCGCCCATAAACCAAAAGGCCTACAGATTACCAGAGACCCAGAGACAAGTAATCAACGAGCAATTAAGAGAAATGCTAGACAACGGGATAGTCCAAACTAGCCAGAGCCCATGGAATTCACCCTTATTAGTTGTCCCCAAAAAGGCGGGACCCGATGGTGAAAAAAGGTGGCGCGTCGTTGTCGATTTTCGCAAATTGAATGAAAAGACAATTGGCGATGCATTTCCGCTACCGCGAATCGAGGATATTCTTGACCAACTAGGTCATGCCAGGTACTTTACCACTCTCGATTTGGCCAACGGCTATCATCAAGTCTTAGTCGACAAAAAAGATCGACATAAGACCGCTTTTAGCACTAATTACGGGCACTACGAATTTAAGCGTATGCCATTCGGACTCAAAGGAGCTCCCGCTACATTCCAACGCCTCATGAACTTCGTTCTGACAGGCCTACAAGGCCTCGAATGTTTCGTTTATCTGGACGACATCGTCATTTATGGTAAGAACCTAAATGACCACAATGATAAACTTCGCAAGGTTTTCGACAAATTGAGAGAGAAGAACCTCAAACTGCAGCCATAGAAGTGGCAGTTCTTGAGACGAGAAGTTGTTGACCTAGGGCACAAATGCTCTAGCGAAGGTGCATTACCAGACCCCAGCAAAACGGCCTGCGTCCAAACATTCCCTGTTCCTAGAACAGTAAGGCAAGTTCAGTCCTTTTTGGGACTTGCCAATTACTACAGGAAGTTCATTCCGGACTTCTCTAAAATAGTTCGTCCAATTACGAATTTACTCCGAAAGGATGTAAAATTCACTTGGACCGAGAAATGCCAAGAAGCATTTCAAAGCATTCAAAATGCTCTGATTTCCCCACCTCTTTTAATCTATCCAGATTTTTCTAAACCATTCAACCTCACAACGGACGCCAGTAACGAAGCTTTAGGAGCTGTACTTTCCCAAGGAGAAGTGGGAAAAGACCAGCCTATCGCCTAAGCAAGCCGAACGCTGAACAAAGCCGAGAGAAAATACTCCACTATTGAAAAGGAGTTATTGGCTATAGTCTAGGCCACTAGGAATTTCCGATGCTACCTCCAAGGCAGGAAATTCACGGTCTATACTGACCACAAGCCTCCCAAAGGTGTCTTTAACGTTAAAGACCGACTTCCCGTTTGGTGAGATTTCACCACAAATTATCAGAATTCGATTATACCATCGAATATAAACCAGGGAAGTATAATACCAATGCGGATGCATTAAGCCGCATCCCACAAGTATTAAACGAAGACTATACAGGCCACACTTTAACGGTACAAGCCCAAGTCCACCACACTATGGACTCTGATGTGGAGGAAAATATGCCCCCAAATAAATAGAAGCCCAAAAAACCCGCTCATTGCTTCGCCGTGACCACAGCTCAAAAACAAAAATCCCAAGAGGCCAATACTAGCTCCAGCGCTGAAACACAGCCCACGGCAGCGGAAAATACAGAAATTAAACTCCCAGAGGCGGAAATACAACCCCCTGCAACGCATGAACAAGAAATAATTCCAGTCAAGGCACCTGAGATAATCACGAGCCCCAAGGAAGTTCAAACAATCCTAAAGGATTACCACGACTCTCCTTTCGGCGTCCATCAGGGTGTCATCAAAACTTATAAAAGAATCAGACGCAAGTATTGGTGGAGACACATGCATAGCGATATAAAAAAGTACATAAAAAAATGCCCTAAGTGCCAAACAATGAAGGCATCCCCACAATTCAAGATGCCAATGGTAATAACGGACATCGCAGAACAACCTTTCGACAAGGTTTACCTCGATATAGTAGGTCCACTAGAAGAGACCATATCAGGTAATAAATATATCTTAACTTTTCAAGATAATCTCACCAAGTTTGTCGATTGGTATGCCATACCAAATGGAGAAGCAGTAACGGTGGCACAAATCTTTTTCAATGAGATTGTCACGCGTTATCGCATTCCAAAGAGAATAGTCACAGATCAGGGAACTAATTTCCTGAGTGAGCTATTCAAGAAGGTCTGCAAACTGCTAAAGGTAAAGAAGTGACAAACTTCCGCATACCATCCACAGTCTAATGGAGCACTAGAACGTGCCCATAGACCATTAATCGAATATCTGCGTACAATCGTAGACGAAAATCCCAAAACATACAATCAATTCCTACGAACCGCTGCATTCGTGTACAATAACAGTGTACACGAGGGTACTAAACTAACCCCGATGGATTACCTTTACGGGTTCACAGCGGATGTCCCATCTAATTTAAAACGGGACCCTGAGCCCGTATATAACCACGAAAGTTATCACCATATGCGCAAATGCAGATTACAAAAATCATATGCTACGGCTCGTAAAAATCTCTTAGCCAGCAAACAACGTTCAAAGGCATATTACGACAAAACAGTCAGGCCTCTCACTTTCCACCTAGGAGACAAAGTGCTCCTCAAAAGTGGATGCCGCAAACACAAATTGTCTCAAATCTGGGTTGGCCCATATCTGGTAATCAATGTACCCAGTCCAACAAACCCTACCTTAAAAATAGGCAAGCGGCAGGTTGTAGTACACAACAACCGTTTAAAGCCCTATTACGAGTAGTACACTGGTACATACACCTTTAGAAAATAAGTTCCACTGAAACAAAATCCCGCCAATTAAACTAGCCACTACCTACTTACAAGTTACGCACTCGGAATTATTTACTATGACTCACGAAGTCAACCCTTACCTAAATTTTATTTAAATCAATAAAAAATACGCTAAGTAAACAAAACTGAACATATAACAAATAAACCCTTACTCTCTGGTAACTATGAGTAAATTAAATATTCTACCAATAAAACTTTTCTTAATTGCCTTGACTTGCATCCTTCATACCTTGCCTTGAAAATTTTGTATTCCTCTTCATGATTTACTTTTTACTCTTTGTAGTAAATTAAAGAACTTCCAATTCAATTTTTGAATGAGTACAATGCTCATACGTTGACGAGATTTAGCAGGAACCGACTCAGAGTCCTCCTATCCTGTTCTATCTCATCTTTCTTTTAGCAACTAAGCCCCCATTATACAAACTATCTACAATTCAATTAAGCAATACTATATTTAAATATTATATGCTATGTAGTAAGACCAATTGACTAATGAAGCCTATCCTTCATTTTATACAGAACATGAAGCACATGTTAGTGTTAATATGTTATTTCCATCTGGGAATGGGACAGATACAAACGGAACCCTACACAATAAGTCCCCTGAACAATACAGGAATACTATATGAGGACTTAGGAAAATTACAAGTATACCACAGTATATAGAATATACTAAAGGAGATCAACCTAAGGGATCTGGACAACCAAACGCTTATGGCAGAACAGGCGGAGCACTTAGTTCACCGACTATGTTCGAATCGCTCTCAAACCGATGAGCTATTTCTGGTACAGCAAAAACACGGTCATTCTCTCTTAGAAAATATCAAGAGAAGAACAAGTATCATTCGAGAAGTGGTCCCCAAATCAAGATCAACAAGATCTATTTTCGATGGAATAGGCAATGCAATGCACTACCTATTCGGGACCATGGACAGCACTAATGAACAAGAGGTATACAGTCGACTCGAGGAGCTCGAAACAAATACAAAAGCACTAGCCGACCTGGAAAAACAGCAGATCAGTGTAGTCAAAACCACACTACAACAAATCGAAAAGCCATTGACATCTCTGCAGGAATGACAACGTCAAATAAATCTCTAGGTAAATAGAATGCAAAATATCACTGATGATTTACTAATGAGACAATTAAGGCAGGAGATAATTTCAAGCCTGACCTTACAAATTGTCGAGATTGAGTACAGGCAACAAGTCTTACTCGACATAATAATCTCCAGTAAAAATCACCAGTTGCATCCGCTAGTGGTGTCTCCCAAAAGTCTATTAGAGATATACCACAAGTCCCACGCTACTTGCCCAGATGCACAAAATTGTATCTCCCTGCTATATCAGACAGCGGAAACAAAGGCTCATATAGTCCAAGGCAAATTAGTTATTAGAATACAACTTTCAATTTTCAATCGACCGCAAATGAAATTGTACAGAGTGCATAGTTTTCCTATACACATTAACAAAAAACAATCATTGGTACCCGACATACAGTACTCGCACGTAGCGCACCAGGTACAGACACAGGACATATTGTTATTAAAAACACAAAATCTTAAAATCTTCAAAAAGATCACTCAATATTCCAAAGAGGACACTTACATCGGTAAGCTAACCATTCCAGTAACAAAGGCAACTCTGTCCAAAGAATGCGTAGTAAAGCTGCTCCTCAATCCATTAAAAGAAAAGCCACAGTGTCAATTTAGAGCGCAAATACCTCCCAGAGACCTACTTATTACACTAAGTAAACCAAATTCTTGGATATTCTCGTTGATAGAACCAACAATTGTACACCTTCAGTGTACCCAACAATTCCTAACTTCAAAAATAGAAGGCCAAGGAATAATTACTATCAACCATCCCTGTCAATTACAAGTAGGATCACAAATCCTACATTATGAGGCAGAGAATATCCAGCAATTGAGTCTCAAACAACCCAACTACTTCCCAAATATCGCTCCATTAGAGCAAATGGTAGAAAAATACCTCAATGAAACCAAAAAAAAGGTACAGTCTGACAAAATACAAACAGAACTATACTCAGGAGATGACACTAATAGCATCATCCTAGAAGGTACCCAGTCATTAAAAGAACTGGACGAAAAACTAGAAAAAATAGTTCCTCATATCAATCACCACCCTACACATGTCCTAGCTGCAACATCAGTATCCTTAACTGGTGTTGTCATCACATGTATGGTACTGTACCTGGTCGCCAAATGGCTAGTCCCATTCACTAAAAATTATCGTCTACGTAAAACGGAAAAATCCCTAGAGGCGTAGGAACAAATCAAACAAATCGAAATAATCGACCCTACCCCTCCCAAAAGGACCCG
Source organism: Dioctria rufipes (assembly GCA_963924295.1). NCBI lineage: Eukaryota > Metazoa > Arthropoda > Insecta > Diptera > Asilidae > Dioctria > Dioctria rufipes. The sequence continues at coordinate 88,469,003 of OZ002744.1, forward strand.
CACCTTGCCACCTACAAGGTCAGTGCCAAGTGGTATAGTGTCACCACTTCAAACGGTCACAATAACGAAGCACTATTACTGGTACTAAAATACAGACAAAACAAATGTAAGTGGTTTCTACAAACCCCAAAAAAAAAGGGTAGTACTAATAAAAACAAAAGGGGAGAGGACATACATAAATAATTACTAAAGCCTAGATTTAAGAGAAAATAGTGTATTAAAAACATATATACATGTAGGTATATACACAAACCAAAAAGCCCAGTAAAAGATATCCTCCCCCGGTAGTATTAAATAATAATAATAAACAAAAAAAAATATAACATAGAATTACAAATAACGGTAATAAATATAGAACAATAAGTCTAAACTAAAATAGAAACTAAATAACCAATAGAATGTACTGTTATACAAGTTTAGCAAAAAAAATAAAATTAATACATACATACAAAAAAAAACAGTAGAAATTAGGAAAAATAAGAATTAAGTAAAAAAGGAATTACGAATAGAATTGAATAGATAATTAGAAACAGTTTTAGAAAATAGGAAGATAACAACATTTTTTTTTTTTTTTAAATAGAAATAAGGAAATATGTAAAAAAACACCTGTGCCAAACCAATCAAAACAGAACGACCACGCCGACCAAAAACAAAAATTCTGAAAGAGGAAGCAGAAAAATGTAGAACAATGAAGAACAACCTTTTTTTTATTTTTTATTTTTTGAAAGTTTAATTAAAATTTTATGTGAAAAAGAAGAAGGATAGAATAGATACAAACATATTAAGAACAAAATTTTTTATGGTAGACAAATCTGGCTTCTTGAGGAAACTAAAGAGCTGGTCCGTCCACATCCCAATCTTCAGGCTCCTCTGGATCATCTTCCATGACGTTGTCCACATCCCAGTCTTCGGGAGCCCTAAGCGCGCCCAAGGCCTCTTCATACCCTGGAGGTGACTCAGGGGAGCTCGCATCAACATCTGGTGATAAGGGAGACCCGGGAGGGGTGGCAAACAGCATACTGTAAAACGCTGCCACGGGATCCCCCTCGGAAAAGACGCAGCAGAAACAGATGCCGTATTCCCCGCTTATTATCAAAGTGCCACCTATAAGGTAAAAATAACGGTTGATAATAACCCAAAAAACAATGCATAAAAATGCTGCTTACCTGAGGCGGCCCAGCCAGTGTTTCCATGGGGAATCAAGGGAAAATTCACCATGTATGAATGTCCCGGTTCAGCAGTCTCCATCCAGGACACAGCCGGGCGCTCGCCCCGTTCATGAAGTAAAAGTTGGATAGGACCCTGCCACCCTCTGGCAACGCGGGCAACACAAATCATCGTGATCCTGGATGTTAAAAAATCCGCGGGTTACCACGGATCGCGACCTAGCACAATCCTGAACGACATGGTGAATGCGAATTGAAAATTCACAAACCAACGATTAACCCAAAATACCTTACAATGTATCTGGCCAGGAAATATAAAACCTTATCCACTCGAGATAAGATTCATGGACCAGAATCATCTTACCATAAAACTTAAACAAAACAATAACCCTAACAAATATGTTTCATTAAGTGCCTCACCTCCCCCTGAGAATTATTCCTCTCCAAAGAATAATTCTCTTTTTCGCAGGGGGAAGGATTGTTGTATACCTGAAAATGGTTGACAATGATAATTATAAGTAATAATTATCATTGGAAAAACCGTTTAAAAAATATTTTCATAGGTAGAAATAAGCTAATCATGCTTAAAACATGGTTAGCTTATCTGCTAACAAGGCCAAGAAATTGCCATCAGCAATTTCTTCAAATTCCTTTGCAACAAATAAAAATATTTTATCACAAAACGACTTGGGAAAAATAAAAGTTTTAAATTTCAACCCAAGTCGTTTCGATAGAAAAATAGCCCCGCGATAAATCTTACCTTCAGTAAGATTTGTCGTAAATACGATATGTATGTACATATATACATACATACATATCGGGCGCATAAAATTTTACTTCAGTGAAGACTGAAACGATCAAGTCTTCACCGAAAAAGCTCTTATCAGCAAATTGTCGCGATCTGCATACATTGTGATCGCAGCAATGTATGCACGATAGCACGACGATGGTTTGATATTTACGAAAATATCAAATTTCAATTTGAACCATCGTTCGTCGCGATAATTCTGGGCATGTTTAAACATGCCCAGCGGTAAATAATTTTCTCAGGATAGGAATGCTAATTAAGCACTTTCCTATCCTGAGCAACTAGACTTGCGATTAAAAAGATCCAAGTCAAGTACAGTTGATTTTTGCACTTGCAGCGGCGCGGTCACGGTCTTTTTGAAAAAAGAAAGTTGTAATAAGAAGTTTTTTTAATTTAATCATATGTCATAAGAAGTCTTTTCTTTAATGTTTGAAAAAGAAAGTTATAATGAGAAGTTTTTGAGTTTTAGAAAAGAACAACTCTTGAAAAGAGAAGTTGTCATAAGAAGTCTTTTAATTTTTGAAAAGGAAAGTTGTAATAAGAAGTTTTTTAGTGTTTGAAAAGGAAAGTTGTATTAAGAAGTTTTTTAGTTTTAAAAGAACAATTTTTAATAAAGAAAGGTTGTAACATCAACTGTGTATCATTAAAAAAAACCCTGCGGATTACAAAAAAAAACAGATAAAGGCCAGAGGCACGCCTAGTGACAGTGAGTACCCTTTTGAATTGATATATGTATAACCAAATTGTTTAGAGTATATAACAAGTGTATACAATTTCTGTATAGATGAAATGGCACCTGAATCAACAGCAACGCGGCTAAAACAAATATGTCCCACACGATGGATTCAACGCCACGAGTCTGTCCTAGTATTTCTGGAGCTTCAAAAAGCTGCAATTTCTGCGATGGAAATTATTTCTGATTGGGATGACAAAACAACTTCTTCTGCTGCAATTCAGCTTCTATCTGTTATTAGGAGTACAGAATTTCAAGTATAACTTCATGTTCTTGCCAAGGTTTTTGCTATAAGCTTGCCGCTAAGTCGATTACTACAAGCAATTAATCTGGATCTGGCCGCTGCAATCGGAATGGCAGAAAATGTTGAAGAGGTGCTAGATGAAACACGACGTGAAACAGAAAAGCAATTTAATACCATATTCAGAGACATCAAGAAAATATGTGACGAGCTTAATGTAGAAATACGAATTCCTCGTTTAACCGGAAGACAAGCTCATCGCTACAACATTGCAATTGAAAATCCTGAAGAGTACTATCGTATTGCCATATTCATAGCTTTTCTAGATTCTACAAAGATACAAGTTCACGATCGGTTTCTGAAACATAAAAATATATGGCAAAGTTTTATGTGTCTTTTGCCAAATGAACAAAACTTTTCATCAGAGCACGAAAACTCTGCAAAAATCCTCTTAGAAAAATATGAAAGTATTACGAACTGTAGCATAGTTGAGGGCATTGGTGAACTGAAGCTGTGGTGGCGCCATGTTTTCAATTCTTCGAATACACCAAAAAATGCTCATAATGCATTTTTAGCATGCGACGAATCAATTTTCCCAACTGTTCGAAAATTACTTCAAATATTTGCTACACTACCGGTTACAACATCAAGCAGTGAACGATCTTTTTCAACATTGAGACGACTTAAAACGTATTTACGCAACACAACGAGTGAAGATAGGCTAAATGGATTAGCGTTACTTAATATTCATCGTAATGTCGCGGTTTCTGCAGATGCAGTTCTAGATGAACTAGCAAAAAGTTCACGTAAATTAGAAATTCGCTTGTAGTATGTAATTATGAAAAGAAAAAATCTTTGAACTTCATTCTTAACATATCGCTTTTTAATTTTTTCTGAAAATAGTCCTTTCGCTGAATCTGCCTTTTATTCTATTTTATAAGAAAAAATTATATAATTTTTAATATATGTATTAATTTTTCTTATACGTACATCATATGTATAATTTCTTATATAATTTTTATTAATTTTTCTTGCTGAATTTTTTATTATTTTTTCTTACATAATTTTTAATATATTAATTTTTCTTATATGTATAATTATTATTCATATTTCTTAATAAAATCTTATTTAGGTTTCTTTATAGTTATCAATAAAAAAGTTGAAATATACCTATAAGCAATTGTTTTTATAGTGAAATAAAATAAAATATAATTTAGTACACAGTCCTATTACGTGAAAAAACTTATACAAAATATGTTTTCTGAAACCCCCCCCCCCCATGGCTTCATCCTGTGTATGCGCCTGCTACGCTAAGTACATTCTTTGCATCTAAATTCTAGTTTTATTACGACATAATAAAGTTGGCACGTTTTGCCCGCGACACTTTTTACCTCACTACAATTCTGAAATTCTTCAACAATAAATCAGATTTTCGGGCAGTACAACTTATTATAAATATATTTGGTTTAATTACCAACTGTGTAAACCATTAAGTACAAATACACACAGAGAGAGAGAGAGAGAGAGAGAGAGAGAGAGAGAGAGAGAGAGAGAGAGAGAGAAAGAGAGAGAGAGAGCTGGCTTTTTACTGGTCTCAAACAATAAGGGAGAGATGCCGGTTTTTGAAAAGATAACTCAGTCGTTTTCCAAATTCAAATATAAAATTTTATTTCAATAATTCATGTACTTAACCTAATATCACAAATTCACAAAACAATTCAAAGGAGCTTAAAACTATAAATTCAAATTAACAATTCAAAAAAATGTAATTCAATAATAAAATGAAAAAACGTTGTCCGTCTCTTTTAATTCTGAAAAGAAGAAGAAGAAGATCGGAATTAGTTTTGTCACCTTCTAAAACTACTAGAATAGTAATGCTGCTAATACGTGTGGTCACTAAGGCAGTAAAAATGACGCACACAAGAATTTTGTATGAATCTGCCCTGTCAGGCAGAGAAGCTGAATAAGCAGAAAAAGGGGGTGCAGCAGCGTGCTGCAACGTTTGGTTCAAAACAGAATGAGACGACAATTTTCAGATTAGACTCTGAACAGAATTATACTTCTGGAATAAATATGAAAATTGATTTTCAGATTAAACTCTGAACAGAATTATACTTCTGTAGTAAGGTTGGGAATATGTTTTTCAGATTAAACTCTGAACAGAATTATACTTCTGTATGGAGGATAGGAATATATTTTTCAGATTAAACTCTGAACAGAATTACACTTCTGTATGGAGGATAGGAATATATTTTCAGATTAAACTCTGAACAGAATTATACTTCTGTATGGAGGATAGGAATATATTTTTCAGATTAAACTCTGAACAGAATTACACTTCTGTATGGAGGATAGGAATATATTTTCAGATTAAACTCTGAACAGAATTATACTTCTGTATGGAGGATAGGAATATATTTTTCAGATTAAACTCTGAACAGAATTATACTTCTGTATGGAGGATAGGAACACGATTCTTATTTTTCAGATTAGACTCTGAATCAGATGAACTCTGATAAAAGAATGGTGCCATCTATTGCAACTCGTCGGCCTTTTATAGCCGCCGCATCCAGTTATTAGCTCTCGCCTCTCGGTGTTGCCCTAGCGACGTTTATTGCAATTGCTCTTATTCTGACTGCGGCGAAGACGAAGACAGCTGACTGTGTAAATGTCATTAAATCACGAAAAAAGTTGTCAACAATACAGAGGTACATATGATTTGGTAAGTTTGTGATTTATTGTTAATTATTCCTTTTTTTAAATAATTTCCTTTGGATTATTTTCAGATTAAAGAGGTAACCTGATAAGGGTCATTTGCTGTGGATGTGCAGTTTGCAAATAAATAATTCGTCAGTTTTTAGATAAGTATTCTGTGACATTTTAATTTAGTCTTAATACTTTGTGGTGCCTTTTTGGTTATTTCAGAAATTAACCAGGCTGGACTTTAGGTGGACTAAACATCCTACCGCCTCAAAAAAGGAAAAATCATTATAAAAATAAAAAATAAAATTACTTACAGATTTTTGAATGAGGAAGTGTAGTTTTGTTCCCTTTTTTTTCATTTTCAGTGTTAGGCCGCCTGGAAGAGGACATCTAAAAAACATCTTTGCCTCTCGGATCATATTCCACGGGATTATAGATGACTGTAGGATTTGCATGACGTCTGGGGTTGACCATATTACGTGTTTTAAATCCTCAGGAATTCCAATGGTAGTGCTCTCGTTAGACGTTTGTATTGCTGATGTGGTTGGTGTTACTTCTACATTTGATGTAGCTGGCTCGAGTTTAGGACATTTAGCTGGCTTTGTGCTTGGTAGATGCCTTGAAGTTTTTTTTCTTGCTGGGCCTGGTACTATTTGGTGTAAATCTCCAGGTAGACTCGGCAGTGCAGTGTTGGAACTTTGCTTGGGGTGCTTTGCCTTATTGTTCTTGCAGTTGAAATGTGGCTGTAAGATTGTTGTTGTTTGCACCGAATCCCTAACCTTTGCACGAGATTTTTTTGACTTGTTGGGGTTGTCAACTGCTTTGGGTCCTGTATTGGAAAATCGTTAGCGGGTGCTGCCCTTTTCATGTCAGCAAGTGGTTTGCACTGCAAATCCAAGGGTGGACTGGTTCGTTTTGCTGCAGGTAGTTGTGTGATACAACGTGGCTGAGTAGTTGGTTGCGTGAGGCAACGTGGCTGGGTTGAAACACGGACTCCTGGTTGATGCTTCTGTGACCTTGGTCGAAATTTCAAATTGGCGTTTTCTTTTGTTTGACATTGTAATTCTTTTACAATGGGCGATGCTACCCTAGCTTCGAATGGCCTAAAAATGTTTTTTACAGGCAAAATTTCTTGTGGTGGCGGTCGTATAACGACTGATTGCATCCTTTGTCCTTTGGTAGGAGTTGAAGGGAGCGGACTGATAGGCGTGATAGGCTTTGGAGGAGCCAGGAGTTCCGGAGGAGTAGGTGCAAGACCTATGTCCACAGAATCTAGAGATTCTGAACTGAATATTTCCAGTAATTCTTCCATGGCACTCAATAAAGAAAAAATAAAAACTAAAACTGAGAAAATTAACGATTTTAAAGAACCACTTTTCACTTGTCACTATTGGAACTGAAGTGATTTTTGGCGGGTTCTGAATTCGTATATATTCAAATATAACGGGTATTTTGGAACTTGGTGCTGCCAGAGAGCAATAGACTTTGGTGGGGATAATTGATGATTGTCAGGAAATGTTGGTGAGAGGGAGAGGGCAAATTTTTGAGATAGGACGGGTGAGAATATTTTTTGCTGTTTTTATCGTGACTGCTCTCACTAAGTTGTTATGGCCAGTATGAATTTCAATTATTCGACCTAATGGCCATTTTCCTATTGGGATTTGATCTTCTTTTATCAAGACGAGAGTTCCGATTTTTAAATTTTCCTTTTCAGTCTGCCATTTATGTCGTTGGTGCAATGTATGCAGGTAGTCTCTTGACCATTGCTTCCAAAAATTGTGGGAGAGAGATTGGATGTGCTGCCATCTTTTGAGAGGATGTTGTTGTGGATTAAGAGGGGAAGGTTCTACTATGGTGAGATTGTGTCGACCAGTAAGGAAGTGTCCGGGAGTGAGAATATTGTAGTCTGTTGGATCATTGGACAGAGGAGAGAGAGGTCTGGCGTTTAAACATGCCTCAATTTGAACTAAAATTGTATATAGTTCTTCGTAGGTGAGTTTTGCGTCCTTAATTGTTTTATAGAGATGGCGTTTGGTGCATTTTACACCAGATTCCCATAAGCCTCCAAAGTGAGGTGCTGCAGGAGGGTTGAAGTGCCAAGTTATGCCTTGGTTGGAGAATTCTTTGGCCAAATTGGCTTCAATTGCTCTCATTGATTTATTTAAATTGGATTGTAAAATTCGATTTGCTCCTACAAAATTTGTTCCTTGATCCGAGTAGATGTGTGAGCAAAGACCTCTCCGTGCAACAAAGCGCTTGAGGGCAGCTAGGAAGGCTGGTCTTGACAAGTCAGAGACAAGCTCTATGTGTATGGCCTTGGTGGCCAAGCAAACAAATAGACAGATATAAGCTTTTGTTAATTTTGCTCCTCTAAGTGTTGATGTTTTCATAACAAGCGGCCCTGCGTAGTCTACCCCAGTGTGTTGGAAGGGTAAAGATATATTGACTCTCGCTGAGGGCAGAGAACTCATTAACTGAGAACTGGGCTTCGCATTGAATCGAAAACAGTCAACACATTTATGGATGCGATGTCTAATCGTATTGCGGGCGTTTATTAACCAATAGTGGTTTCTTATAGTACTTAGTATGATTTGAGTGCCTCCGTGTAATGTATAATGATGTATATGATCAATGAGAATGTTAGTTAAGTGATGGTTGTTGGGAAGAATTATGGGATGTTGTTGGTCGTAACTTAGCTGTGACTTGGTGAGACGACCTCCCACTCGTAGGATATTTTCAGAGTCGAGCATGGGATTCAGAGACAGAATTCGACTCTTTTTAGGAAGGGGTAATTTTTTCTGCAGTTGGTTGATTTCGGTAGGAAAAGAGATATTCTGGAGCAATTTGATTAGGCATAATTCTGCCTTTTTTAACCCAGATACTGATAAATATTCCGTAGTGGACTGTATTTTGCGCATGCTGTTTATAAACCTGAGACAGTATGCAGTTATTCTTATGGTTTTTTGAAATGAAGAATATTTATTCAGTATAATTATTTGTTCATCGACAGTAGTAGTGAGAACTTTTGGTTTTTTATACTCTAGTTGAGTATGTACCTCCAAAGATTGTTGAGGCCAATATTCCTCATCTTGATGCAGCCAGTCTGGGCCATTCCACCACATAGACATTGTGACTAGAGTGTTTGGCAGAATGCCTCTTGACGCTACATCTGCAGGATTGGATTTGGAGGGGACGTGATTCCAAGTAGCTTGTGGTATGTTTTCATGTATTTCCGAGATGCGATTGGCCACGAACGTTTTCCAGGTGGATGGATGTTTTCGTAGCCAAGCTAAAACTATATTAGAATCTGTCCACGCTCTAACCTTAACTTTCTCTAGTTCTAAATCGTTGACAACTTGTTTAATAAGCCGAGAAAGTAAGACAGCACCACATAGCTCTAGTCGAGGTAGTGAGACTGGTTTGATGGGAGCTACTTTAGTTTTTGCTGTCACAATTTGTACTCTGGAGTTCTCATTAGGATGTATTTTTAAATACAGAACCGCTGAATAGGCGTTATTTGAGGCATCGCAAAATCCATGTAGTTCCATCTCGCTTTTGTTAGGCTGGTAGCCTAGCCAACGTGGAATCTGAATGTCCTGAATAGAATGTAGCTGGTCTTTGAAATAATTCCACTCTTTTAAAATTTCTTTAGGTACCGGGTCGTCCCAGTCACATTTGGAGAGTCAGAGTTTCTGAATTATGATTTTGGCTGTAATTATGCATGGAGCTAACCAGCCTAGTGGATCGAACAGAGACGATACTTCAGATAATATTATTCGTTTGGTGTATGTGGTTTTTGGTTCGGGGACATTGACTTTAAAGGAGAAAAAGTCTGTTGTTGGATGCCAACGTATTCCGAGCGTTTTTATGGATTCGTTATCAGAGAATTCCAAGTTGGTTTTTAATTCTCGATGATCCAATGGTATATGTTTGAGAAGATCATTGTGGTTGGCAGTCCATTTACGTAGGTTGAATGTTCCCTTTGCTAAGGCCTCGATAAGTTCACGTTGCAGTTGTATTGCTTCACAGAGAGTATGGGCTCCTGAGACCAAGTCATCGACATAGAACTCTTTCATGATGCTCTTAGCTGCGAGGGGATAATTAGTCGCTTCATCTCGTGCTAACTGCTGTAGCGTTTTGATGGCAAGATATGGCGCTGGTGTTGTTCCAAATGTGACAGTAGTTAAGGCATAATCTTTCAACTCTTCTTTTGGAGTATTTCTCCAAACTATTCTCTGGAAATTTTGGTGTTGAGGTGCCATCTGGATCATTCTGTACATTTTCTCTATATCTGCTGTAAAAGAGAACTTGTACAGACGCCATCTTAGTAAGGTAGTCCAAAGTGTTGGTTGGATTGTAGGTCCAACTAGCAGTTGCTCATTTAATGATTTGCCATTTGACGTACGAGCTGAGGCATTGAAAACTATTCGAAGTTTTGTGGTAGAACTCTCTTTGAGCACAGCGTGGTGTGGTAGATAGTAGAAAGGAATGTTTTCGTATATTTTGTTTTCTACTAGTGTTGGTGGAATAGGCTTCATGTGGCCAAGCTGAGTGTATTCATCTATGCAATCTTTATATAATTTGCCAATTGCTGGGTTGTTGGACAATTTTTTCTCTAATTGTAGGAATTGTTTAACAGCCATATTCCTAGATTGTCCAAGCTGTGGTGCATTACGGTTCTTGAATGGCAAATGAACCTCGTATTTTCCAGAGGGTAGGCGTTTTGTTGTGTTTTTATACAACGTTTCACAAAGTTGATCTTCGTGTGACAATGTTGGTCGGATGGTGCATTCTTCGAGCTCCCAAAATTTTCTCAACTGGTTATCCCACTCGGTATTTATTGTAGTGTGGGTGGATAGAACAGTTGTAATGGTGCTCGTTGTTTCTGGTACTGCTCCAACCAGAATCCATCCTAATTCTGTGTTTTGGGCTGTTGGAGAATTGCCAGGTCCTCTTTTTATTCCATTTTTAATAATGGCGGCGTAGATGTCTGCTCCAAGCAGAACATCGATTTCTCCTGGGATTGAGAAGGTGGGGTCTGCTAAAGTCAGATTGGTGATGTGTTTCCAGTTTGACACTGCAATTGTCTGGGCTGGCAATAATTCGGTAATTTTTTTGATAATGAGCATGTTGCTCTCCATTTGGAATTTAGTATATAAGGAGTTAATTGTGACAGTTGCTTGTTTTACAGCGGTGTTAGTGAGTGTTGTGCCAAGTCCAATTAGTTGATGGGTGGTCGGAGATCCTTTAAGCTGTAATCGCTTAAGAGCTCTTTCGGTCATAATGGACACTTGTGACCCAGAATCTACTAATGCTCGGAATGTCATTGTGATTCCGGATGGTGCTATAATGTTAATCAGAGCTGTAGAAAGAAAAGTGCCCTTTTCAAGTTTGAGGTTAGAAAATTTTGGACTTGCAGTTCATTATTTCTATCGGTGGGTGAGCATTGCTTTGCTTCCATATTGGAATTTTGGGAGATCTGAATAGGTGACTTTGAAACCAAATGATTTTGCTCGTAATGAAGTAATGAGTTATGATTTTTCTTGCAATGGTAACACTTCTTACTGCTGGTGCAATTTAAGGTTGAATGGTTGGGTGATAAGCAGTTTTTACATAAATGCTTATTCGAGACAACTTCGTGTCGTTGTCGCGTGGTCAGAGTTCTAAAGGTTGGACAATGAAATATTATATGGTTACCTTTGCAATGACTGCAAGAGGTTTTTGTTGTGGGGGGGTGTGTTCGTGTTGAACTCTTAGTATTGTTCAAGAGTCCATATATTGGTTTAGGTGAGGACGGTTTTCTTTGTATCGTGTTCGACAATGTATTTTTATTTCCTATCATTTCCAGAGTTCGAAAGCGAGACTCTAGGAATTTTTTTAGTGTGTTTAATTCTGGTAACTCAGTGCTATTATGTAAGCTCTGTTCCCATAATTGATGCGTATCTGGGTGTAATTTCTGTACAGTCAAGTATATAATAATTGGATCCCAATTGTTTGTTTCTACATCTAAATTCTTTAATGCTAATAATGCTTCTGTTATGTTGTCTAGTAGTCTTTTAATATTTTCGGCGGTATCATGATTAGTAGTTGGGAGAGACAATAATTTTTTTAGTTGTACGTTGACTAGAATTCGCTTATTTGAGTAGCGCTCCTTTAGGAGTTGCCAAGCTGGTTTATAATTTGCGTCGCATATTTCATAATGCCTGAGCAGCTTTTCAGCTTCTCCTATTAGATTAGTTTTCAGAAAATATAGTTTGTCAACGTCTCTTAAATTATTGTTGTTATGTATAACTGAATTAAATAAATCGTGGAATGAAATCCACGTAGAGTATTCTCCATTGAAGGTGGGAAGTTTAATTCGGGGGAGTCTTTCATTATTACATGAATTTGTGCTAGCATGTGATGTCTGAGTATGAGGAGGATTGTTAACAGGCTTTGGAGTTAGTCTATCTATATCCTCTTCCATGCTTGCTGCTTTTTCAATATAATACTCCTGTACATCACTAAATGTCTCTTTCGTGAAGTATTCTAATTTGCGATCTTCATTTGTCGCTCTCTTTTGAATTACCCTATGCCGCGTTTGGAATTCTTTCCAATATTCGGTGAACGTTTGTAAACGTTTCTCTGTCGATTTGACAGTCTTTTTCTTGCCTTCTCTTTGATGCCTTTTAAAGAGGTCTTCTATTAAATCTTTGACCTCTTTTTGAGACTCAACCAACTCTAATACTGAGCTAATGGTTTCGTCCCCGGCGTCAGATATACTGCGTTCGTCATCTGTAGGCATTTTGAATGGCGGAGCTTAAATTATGTGGTATTAAGCAATATATTCCAATTTTATATTTGACTGACTGAGTTATCCGGCTTTGAAGGATCAATGTGAGAGCTGGTCTCAAACAATAAGGGAGAGATGCCGGTTTTTGAAAAGATAACTCAGTCGTTTTCCAAATTCAAATATAAAATTTTATTTCAATAATTCATGTACTTAACCTAATATCACAAATTCACAAAACAATTCAAAGGAGCTTAAAACTATAAATTCAAATTAACAATTCAAAAAAATGTAATTCAATAATAAAAAGAAAAAACGTTGTCCGTCTCTTTTAATTCTGAAAAGAAGAAGAAGAAGATCGGAATTAGTTTTGTCACCTTCTAAAACTACTAGAATAGTAATGCTGCTAATACGTGTGGGCACTAAGGCAGTAAAAATGACGCACACAAGAATTTTGTATGAATCTGCCCTGTCAGGCAGAGAAGCTGAATAAGCAGAAAAAGGGGGTGCAGCAGCGTGCTGCAACGTTTGGTTCAAAACAGAATGAGACGACAATTTTCAGATTAGACTCTGAACAGAATTATACTTCTGGAATAAATATGAAAATTGATTTTCAGATTAAACTCTGAACAGAATTATACTTCTGTAGTAAGGTTGGAAATATGTTTTTCAGATTAAACTCTGAACAGAATTATACTTCTGTATGGAGGATAGGAATATATTTTTCAGATTAAACTCTGAACAGAATTACACTTCTGTATGGAGGATAGGAATATATTTTCAGATTAAACTCTGAACAGAATTATACTTCTGTATGGAGGATAGGAATATATTTTTCAGATTAAACTCTGAACAGAATTACACTTCTGTATGGAGGATAGGAATATATTTTCAGATTAAACTCTGAACAGAATTATACTTCTGCATGGAGGATAGGAATATATTTTTCAGATTAAACTCTGAACAGAATTATACTTCTGTATGGAGGATAGGAACACGATTCTTATTTTTCAGATTAGACTCTGAATCAGATGAACTCTGATAAAAGAATGGTGCCATCTATAGTCAGTCATAGTCAGAGTCTTTCTTGCGCATTTAATATATATTGTCCTTAATGTGTAGTCCTAACTTCCGTGTTAGGATTTATTGCAACTCGTCGGCCTTTTATAGCCGCCGCATCCAGTTATTAGCTCTCGCCTCTCGGTGTTGCCCTAGCGACGTTTATTGCAATTGCTCTTATTCTGACTGCGGCGAAGGCGAAGACAGCTGACTGTGTAAATGTCATTAAATCACGAAAAAAGTTGTCAACAATACAGAGGTACATATGATTTGGTAAGTTTGTGATTTATTGTTAATTATTCCTTTTTTTAAATAATTTCCTTTGGATTATTTTCAGATTAAAGAGGTAACCTGATAAGGGTCATTTGCTGTGGATGTGCAGTTTGCAAATAAATAATTCGTCAGTTTTTAGATAAGTATTCTGTGACATTTTAATTTAGTCTTAATACTTTGTGGTGCCTTTTTGTTTATTTCAGAAATTAACCAGGCTGGACTTTAGGTGGACTAAACACACTCCACAGCTTTCTTGTAATAAATCCTATGAAGATGATAGGTGAATCATAAAAACATGTGTATCAAGAAACGGTGGCATGTAGTACCAAATGAAAGATAATATTTTGAGGTTTCCAAATCTTGCAAGGAAACGGTAACGCTTATCAGGAATTTTTTTAGAAAAATCGTTAAAATATTTAAAAAAAAGAACAAAATTGTTTCCCCATTTTTTTAAATTTGACGTCTTATAATTAAGGATATAAGGGGGATAGAATGATGTTTCGACATTGTTTGGAAAGCTTGGACCTTCATAGGCTGTATAACAAGAAAGTTGCAGTGTTTTGTGACTCGAAATTTTTTTTTAATTATCCTGTAAAAATATGGGTGAGATGCGCCCTCCCCCCTCCTTTCCATGCTCTTTCTTAACAGTCGTTGACATAATTTGCAATGTGTAGCTCCGAATTTCTAATGTCTAAGTTTTAAATAAATAGGTACCTATAAGTAATTTAGGGAAGAGCAGGACATCTAGTGAATTACTGGAGATAAAGCAGATAAAGAGAGAGAAATAATTTTTGATATTGGACTTTAGAGAAGATGTGTATTAAAGTATCTTTGCCTAGTGTTTGCTAAGATGTATCACAGAAATTTTTAAATGGGGATAATAAGTATTTGGCAGGGGATGTTTGAAATAAAAGCCGCTTTTCATTTTAAACGTTTTACTCGTGACAACAACCAAAGAACTTACAACTAAAACAACTAGGTACGAGAAGAGAGAGACGACGTGGGTACTATACATAGATGATCTGAATATTTTCAAAATAATTCTAGTTAAATGATGTTGAAGAAGTAGGGATTAAGGAGATTTCCAGAAATTGAAATTGTGTGTATGTCTACAAAAAATCCAGAAAGTCAACAATGACTATATCTTTTAAAGTAGTAGTTGGGAGATATTTCTAAACAATAAAAAATTCTGCTAAGAATTTTGCTACTAAGATATTTTTCGAAGTAGGTATGCGAGTTACAGTGTTCAATGGGAAAGCATGATAATTTATAACGCAATGTTTTTGAAAACAGTGGTTTGGGTAGCACCGAATTTAAAGATTGATTAAACTCTGTTTTAAAAAAATATGAATACAAAGCTAGGTAAGTATAGCTCTGTACAACAAACAGTGTTTATTGTAGAGTTAAATAAGGTTTAAATTTCCGAGTTAAAAAAAAACATGAAACAAAATCGTGTGAGAGTTCATCCAAAACAAATTTTGACATATTATTCATTCAAGGGAAAATACTTTGTTTGTTTGTTTATATTATAAAGCCAAGCTCAGGGGATACCCTATGATGCAAAGCACAGCATGGCAGGAAGGAGATAGGGAAAGGATTAGGGGATATGAGGAGAGTGGCGGAGGAGGTGCCGATGTATGTCGCCCTTAAACTTCCGCAGATTGTATGCCGGGTGAAAAACAGAAGATGGTAAGCTGTTCCACATTCGCACTGTTCGGGATAAAATACTTCAAGGAATTTTACTGTACGGCCGAAAGTAATTTGAAGGGTTAAAGGATGTGCGCGGCTTGCAGCACGAGTATTGCGTGCAGGAATAATTCTACAAGCGATTAGACTAGATATTTCATCAGAACATTGACCATGCATATAGCGATAAAAGAGCGAAAGGAATCCAACATTGCGGCGGTGCTCGAGTGAGTCGATATGACAATATCCAATGAAGCTAAGGCTGTGCGACCAGCCCCGGCCCATATATGGGAGTTGTTTTCCATTCTAGAACTAATGTAGGACTTGTAGAAATATTTCTTACACGTTTTCAGAAATACAAAACATTTAGATGCTCCATTGTCAACAGAGAAGATGTGATCTGTTTAGTTTAACTTACTGGAAATATTAATGCAAAGAATGCTTAGTGACGGTGAATCAGAAATTAATGCTCCATCAAAAGAAACGGGTGTGGTTAAGTTATGATCTTGTTTTAATGAAATGAGACAGCCTTGGGTCTTAGATGCATTGAATTCGACGCGATTCGCCTTGCCCCAAGCGAGGATATTGTTAAGATCGTTATTCAATGATCTAACATGCAATCTCTTTTAACACATGCGGCATTCCCCCTGGAGTCCGCAAGAGTGTCAAAGGAGTAAGCGAAATGAAGAGTACTATCATCTGCGAAACTATGGATGGGATTGAAAGTAAGGGAAAGCAGATCATTAATGAAAATTAAAAAGACAGTTGGAGAGATAACAGAGCCTTGAGGCACACCGGCATTTATGGGATGCGGTTCAGATGTAACGCCATCTAATACAACACGTATTTGGCGATTAAATAGGCAACTTTCTATCCATAATGGAAGAGGAGGAGAGAGACTAAGTGCTTTAAGTTTGGCTAAAATGGCTGGTTGCCAGACTGTATCAAAGGCCTTTGAAATATCTAGGGCAACAATTTTAGACTCACCAAAATTGTAAAGACTACGGTTCCAACGTTCCGTAAGAAACGTCAGCAAGTCTCCAGATGAGCGTCCAGCTCGAAAGCCATTTTGGCGATCGTTGATGAGATGATTAGTTTATAGATACTTCATTGATTTAGAATTAATGGTAGATACAAAAACCTTTGAGAGAATCGAAGTGATCGCAATTGGTCGATAATTTGAGGGATCGCTACCCTCTCCTTTCTTTGGAATAGGCTGAACGTGAGCTAGTTTCCACAGTTGGAAATTTTCCTGTCGAATAAGACAAGTAGAATAGTTTGCCCAGAGGTTTAGCCAAGGATGAGGCACAGCCTTTAATTAACAGAGGCGAAAAGCCATCAGGACCTGCGGCTTTGGAGACGTTGATCCCCTTAAAAACCATGAACACATCCCTCGTACGAACGTGTATTGGCTCTTGTACACATTCACACGGGCGATGTAAAACAGGTGTTTGTGAAGTGGGTGGAAGACAAGAATTTGAAGCGAATCTAGCAGCTAAAATATTAGATTTAATCAGGGAGTCAACAATCACTTCACCATTATTAAGTAGTGAAGGTATAGAGCAACTGGTGAAGTTGTTCCTGATAGTTTTGACCAGGGACTAGAAACCTTTGCTACCTTTGCGGCTTGCCAAGATTCTTTGTCTTATATTCTGGTCAAAATGAAATTTTTCTGTCTGGATAATGGACTTGCAGGTGTTCCGTGCAGTCTTGTAGACTTGTTTCATTTCCGGACATGGATGCAATTGATAGGCGCGAAAAGCAAACCCTTTCGCTTTTATAGCTTGTTTGCACTTATCGTTAAACCAGGAGCGATCATGCTGTTGTTGAGACCTGCTGTAAGAATACGGAATGTATTCATGCATGCCAAGATTTAATATGTTACTAAATTCGAATGTGCATTCATCAACATCACTGGAAGCAAACAGACCGACCAATCAATTTCTCTAAGATACTTATTGAGACTTTCCCATTCAGCATTTTTATAGTGCCAAAGAAGCCTACTTGTAGGTGGAGAAGTAGGGCGGCACAGATTTGAGGTGGTAAATTGAGCCGTGATTAAGCAATTGTCTGAATTTCCGAGAGGGGAACCGACGGAGATGGAGTATTTGTCCGGATGAGATGTTACAAACAAGTCGAGTAAATTAGCTTCCTCTCCAGGTGTATCAGGAATTCGCGTTGGTGCATCCACTAGCTGTTGTAAATTTAATGATTCACAGAAGAGTTCAACGAAACGGCCCACAGGACTTGTGGTAGAAGAATGTCTGAGCCACGGTATATTATGAACATTAAAATCGCCTGCCTGGACGATTTCGGAAGAGGGGGAGACCGAAAGCAAATGATCAATATTGTTGGAGATATTGTCAAATACGGATACCGTGTCGTCATTAGTCATATTTTGGCTGCGAAAAAGGAAACAGAAGTAAATGAAGTGCTTGTGAAGTTTGAACCTAATCCAGATGTAACTAAACTCTGGATTGGCAGAAGGAAAATATTGAAGAATAGTAAAGGCAACATCATTCCGAATATATACTGCGATCCCTCTATGCTGAGAAAAAAAAGGCACGAAGCTGTAACCAGGGACGTGATACTGATTAATATCAGCATCAGAAAGACCTTGGTTTCACTTAGCGCAAGAATTGCCGGAATTTTGAGTTAAGGTGGCAGTACACCGAAAATCGATTTGCTCTTAATCCCCGAATGTTGCAGAAATCTAAAATAAAATTCTGCATGCTGAAGGCAAAAACAAAAAAGCAAAAAAAGGAAAAAAGTGACACACAACAACACAGAGCCACCAGCAGCAGTCAACGACACAGCGAGGTAAAAAAAAAACAGCAATAGTGTTATGCCTATTTGCTGTTTTCAATAACTCAGACTGCGCAGCTCAATGACCACAGCTGGGTGCACCCGGATTGCTGATCAGTGACAAGTGCTAATGCAATTGCACTGATCACAGATGAAGAGAACGAAAGGAAACGTTACCGTGCTGCTGCCTTATTAAATGTTGATAGGGCATAGAAGAGCCCTTCACTTGGCGGATAAAATTTATTTTGATTAATTATAATTTAACGGTCGCGTCGGAAAACGTTAGAGGAAGTGTTGAGAAAAATTGATGGAGATCGGCTACGGCTCTACTAAAATCCTAGAAATGCTAAATATATAATGATATCATTAAAAAAAGCAATGAAAATTCGTTAAGAAAATTTAGTACGGAAAAACGTAGATACGTATTCAATTCAGAAACTCTCAGTGCATATCAAAAATGACCAAGGAAATATCTAAATTGTAAATCACGTGTCTAAGCTTTAGGTTCTCTTATAGAAATTATCGGCGGTTCCCTTTACCAACTTTACAATGTCGCCATGAAGTCGGTCGAACTACCTAGGTGTACCTGTTAAGGTGGAGTTACCTAGATTGGAATTTTCGAAGCAAGGGTAGCATGATGTGCAACGAGTTGAAAAAAATATGTTATCAAATGGAATGCTTTGACATTTGGGATGTACCACATTTTGTTAAAAATTAGTTCGTATTTACTTTTTTGCTTCGGAAATACAAAAAAAAAACAACAAGGCCAGCAGGCGCCATGAACATCACACAAATTTGATTTCAAATTGTTAGACCGGCCAAGTGCGAGTCATACTCGCACACGAAGGGCTCCGTACCATCGTACAATTTTAATCACTATGTACTTTTTATTTAAACACTTTCGTAAAAAAACAACAGAAGCGCTATAATAATGTAAAGATTGGTAAAGCAATTTTATAATTTCATCACTATTCATCAATACTGGTATTTTTTAATATCGAGCAAAAACAAAAGTTTATTGTAAAGGGACCTCTTTAATTTTTAACTTTATTTTATTTTCATTCTTTGTTGTTATAACGACAATAGAAATACTGTCTACCTATTACGGCTCATGAGATCAGCCCGTTGACAGACAGACAGACGGAAAGCGGAGGCTTAGTAAAAGAGACCCTTTGCCCACCTTTGGGTACGGAACCCTAAAAAGCATAATAAGGAAAAGAATTTCTCTTCATGCCGTAGTACCGCGTCGATGTGTTAGTTTTAGTCATGGAAGTAGTAAACTGTGATGTTTTTAGAGCGGACCCATAATTTAGTGGTTGAAACATAATATTTCTGGGCTTTACCATTACATGGCTGACAAAATTGAAGTGCAAATAAACAAACAATGAAAAGGAAATGACGCAGTAATGTTGAAATGATATAAAATAAACACAAAGCCATGTTGTCACACGACCCCTCCCGTAATTAAAAGTATAAATGCTTATTGTATGCTCAAGAATTTCACACAACAGAGCCTATCCTGATTTGATATATAATCTAAGCTTAATTTAATGGACTTGCGACGAAGATTAGAAATATGCTAGCCTCGCGTAACACACTCTATATAACAATCATACATTCGACATTACCTGACAACGATTGCACCACTTGCAACGCATACTGCGTAGATAGGTTGTGATAATTTCAGAGTTTGCATATTTCCGAAAAACTATCTCGACCAATATAATGTGCTGCCGCTCTGATGCCGCCTTTATTTCATGTGATGCTGGCACACTTTTGGCATAATTTTGACAGATGCTGTTATTTTGTTGCGAATGTAGTCCTCTAGTGTGACAAAATATTAAAACTGTTTAACTATTATTATCTTGTAATATTTTCCAATTTTCACAAACTTTCCTGTCTCCTAAAGGTCCGTTTCCACTGCGGTCTTCAGACAGTGCGCGCACATAAAAATTGACAGAAATAGAGCAAAAAACGAAAAATCTTAAACTGTGCGGAGTCAAAGTTTTCTTTGCGTATCCACTGAAATCTTTCAGAAAGCAATTGAAAAGTATCAAACTGTGTTCTGAAAAACTGTGCTCGCACTCTACAGAGATATTATTATTGGATACGACTTTTGAATGCTAAATTTCTTGTGTGCGCACAATGTTTTATGTTTTTCGATTTTAGTCTAAATTCTTTGCATTACTCGTCTCAGTTTCTATTTTATAGTTGAAGAAAATAGTAAAAATGAATTTTGAAGACGAAAATATAGCAATTTACGCTACACCATTTATTATTGTAGCTAGTGAAAAAAGAAAGCGAAAGCCACCCCGGTGTTGGATGAGACCATATTTAAAAAGTAGGCGTGAACAAGGTGGAATAAATTTAATAAACAGTTTAAAAATAGATCCGCTTAGTGGATTTCGAATTTCGGTCCTAAAGTGAAGAAACAAAATTCGAATTTTCGCCAATGTGTTTCTGTTGAGGAGCGGTTAGCTATAAGCCTGAGGTTCTTAGCCTGCGGAGATTCATATATAAAAACACTTTTATTATAGCAAATCACAATAAAATAATTTCTTTCATACAATATGACACAGTCTCACACAACAACACTTTTTTTATATGTATTTATCATACAAATTTACATTTTAATTTTTTTCTTTAATTCTCACATTTTTTTCACAACAAATCACTGAAAGTTATGCTAAAAGCCGGCAAACGTGTAAAATATTGGCCGCCATTAATTTTTCATTTCAGGACTGATTCGTAAAGGGTTTTTTCCTCCTTTTAAAACAGCGAAATAATCAGCTCCTTTATAGTTAGAGTTGTGATTTTTAGATTTTATACACCGCGTGAAAAGGGGATGTTGGGCTTCATATAACGACTCAGAAATGAATTTAAACACTCAATTAGTGTCCAATTCACATAATTAAACTTTTATTATTTCTTTTTATTTTTGTAATTCGCACATACAACTGTACGTTATACACTTTCTTAATTCGAAACTTTTTCACTTAAATCTTAATCTTTTTTCTTACCGGCTCACTCTATTGCTAAAAACTAACTCTCCCTGCTGTCAAGACTCAAAACAAAACTGAACTTATTCTACCGCACTCGATATTAATAAGTTTATTAAAAAAATGCAGAATCGGCTACGCGTAATTTCTGTGCTAGAAATTTTTGATATTTTCAAACAAGTTTATTTTTATTTCCTACTTCGTTTTGTTTACCTGCGAAGTAGGTCATTATTACGAAGGTAAGGCACTCTGTAATAAATTCTGATCAGCCATTAGGTCATTTATGCTGACCGGGCATTGAACAGTGCACGTAAAATGCTTTTATTTTATTTATATATGGGTTAATATGTAATATTAAAAAGTTTTAGGAAAACGTTTTGACATTAATCATAGAAAAATAATGAAACGATTATACAACATTCCTTTCCCCCATGTAAAAGAAAAATGATAATAAAGATTAGTATCATTTTTCGTAGAGAGAAGGAATTAAACTAGTAGCAATGGAACATAGGGAAAAAAAAGATATGCTGCTGGCACAGAAGTTTATGAGTAGCTTGATCATCTGAGGTATATTGATTAACTTAGGAGAAAATTATATATTTTATATTAATTATATTTTGTTAATTATACATCTTCAGCGGAATAATAATAATAAAAAAAATAGAAAAATTCTTAATCATAATTAAATTATTACAATTTTTTTGTTTTATTTTTTTTTTGCAACAAAATTAATTTTTTCATTTTTAACTTAATTATTCTATTACATTAACGTATCCAAAAATGTGTTACAATAATTTTCAAATGCTATTCTAGTTCTTATAGAGATTCTTTTCACTTATTTATTGTTTTAATCTAATCATTGGGGACTGTGTGTGAGGGAATACAGAACGATTTCCGATAGTTGTTTTTAAGAATTGGTGGTGCTGGTGCAAGTTCTATAGGCAATTCATAAACTCTTTCCGTTGTTGGATGCATCCTGGGTATTTCCATTGAAGAAATGGTAGCAACCTCGTATGGAATAGCAGTTAGGGTGGATGATGTTATACTTGGAGGGGATATATTTATCGTAGAACGTGATTGTGATATTTTTGAGGACGCTTTTACTTTCCAATATAAATAAATTCCTACGAGTATTAGGAAGGCAGTTAGTGTTAATATATGTATGTAAAAATTTTATGTGCAGACTGTACCTTTTCGTGTTTTGTATGCCTTATTTCATGGTCTAATTCGTTGAAATTTAGAGCAGCTTTTTTAAGTACTTCTTGAAAGTTGGGGTGTGATGATGTTATGGTTAGTTTTGTTAGTTTGGTTGCGTTAAAGATAGATAGTCTGAGTGACGAGTCTTCGAAATTTTATTTGGGAATGGAACGATTTGCATATACGTACCTATTAAGTACATTAATTGATTTACCTATTGCGGGGAGCTCCCAGTGTCCTAGGGTAAATTATCAGGATGCGTTAAGATTTAAGATGCCAGGCCCGGAGAGAGTCTTGTAGAATTTTGTCTTCGTGGAATACAAAGAGCCAATGGTTGGGGGCGGTTAACTCCGTCCCAACATTGGGAGGTTGAGGTAATAATTTTACTGGACAGGTGAGGACATTTTCAATTTGGCTTTTATAAAAGCTGTTAACACATGATTCCTGTAATTGATGGTCAATAGAATGGGGCTTACTCTGTCTGCAGAGATAGAGTTCAGTTTGTCGATATGAAGATAGAAGACGACATAAAGTATTGAGCTCACTTTGAAATAAAACGACAGTCTGCTGAGTAACATTATTTTTGAGAAGGTAATCAGCGTCAATATCTAACAAAGCGTAGACTCCATCGGTTTTTTGGAACGGAAGGGGGTGAATGTTGCTGATGTAAAATTCTGGCGAGGTTCCTACGGGTATAACAATTAATATAAGTATCGGATCGGAAAGGTAGAGGCTTTGTGCCTCATTAATAATGGAGGTATCTCGAAGTAAATGGTAAATCTGGGAATACAGGGTTATGTTGTTATATAAATTTTACAAGTTCTCTGAACGTAAAAGAAGTGGATGACATCGGTGTTGTTGCAAGGCGTTTTTAATTGTAAAAAATTTTCGAAATAGTATTTTGTACATGCTGTAACTGAGATAAAATCATCAGAATAATCTCGTTCAGTTCAGCTTGTATTCAATTTCTGTGAATTTCCACGTCAAAATCGCTCCTAGTGAAATTAACTTCTAAAATAAAACTATTGACCGCCTGTATTAAATGGTCCTGATTTTTTGTCAATTCTAGTTTTGCTGACGATAGCGATACAAAATTTGACTTCATTAAATACAACTGTATTTCCAGAAGATGAATGGATTGATCTTCTTGGAACTTCTTGGCGACTGTAGATATTGTTATCATCGTCATTATCTATTGTGCCAAACAAAACTTGCTCAATTCCCCACCAATATCCAATAAACCTCTTTTGACGCGATGTCGCGCTAAGAAGGACGTCAATTCAGAAATTTCTTCCTGGACATCTATTATATTTCTTTTAAATAAACTATCCCAGAAATTGCACCTACCGTCTTTATTTTCACCTTTGAAACTACACCAGTTTAATAGGTTGCATTTTCAAGCGAGTGATCACCGTCCACGTCGAGTAACCAATAATTTGGGGATTCTGTAGCGCGTTATTATTTCATTACTGTTGATGCTTCTGCGGCTGGTATAGCGACACAGTCCATGAACCACGTCAAATCATCCTCGAAAGTTAAGATATACTTATTACCTTCAATAATTTCTTCTAAAGGGCCTACAAGGTCCAAATATACTTTCTCGAAAGGTTCGCGAGCCGTATCTGTTATTACCATGAGCATTTTATTTTTACGGCTAGCTTTATAACGTTGACATTTAATACATTTAATACGATTTCCGATAGTTGTTTTTAAGAATTGGTGGTGCTGGTGCAAGTTCTATAGGCAATTCATAAACTCTTTCCGTTGTTGGATGCATCCTGGGTATTTCCATTGAAGAAATGGTAGCAACCTCGTATGGAATAGCAGTTAGGGTGGATGATGTTATACTTGGAGGGGATATATTTATCGTAGAACGTGATTGTGATATTTTTGAGGACGCTTTTACTTTCCAATATAAATAAATTCCTACGAGTATTAGGAAGGCAGTTAGTGTTAATATATGTATGTAAAAATTTTATGTGCAGACTGTACCTTTTCGTGTTTTGTATGCCTTATTTCATGGTCTAATTCGTTGAAATTTAGAGCAGCTTTTTTAAGTACTTCTTGAAAGTTGGGGTGTGATGATGTTATGGTTAGTTTTGTTAGTTTGGTTGCGTTAAAGATAGATAGTCTGAGTGACGAGTCTTCGAAATTTTATTTGGGAATGGAACGATTTGCATATACGTACCTATTAAGTACATTAATTGATTTACCTATTGCGGGGAGCTCCCAGTGTCCTAGGGTAAATTATCAGGATGCGTTAAGATTTAAGATGCCAGGCCCGGAGAGAGTCTTGTAGAATTTTGTCTTCGTGGAATACAAAGAGCCAATGGTTGGGGGCGGTTAACTCCGTCCCAACATTGGGAGGTTGAGGTAATAATTTTACTGGACAGGTGAGGACATTTTCAATTTGGCTTTTATAAAAGCTGTTAACACATGATTCCTGTAATTGATGGTCAATAGAATGGGGCTTACTCTGTCTGCAGAGATAGAGTTCAGTTTGTCGATATGAAGATAGAAGACGACATAAAGTATTGAGCTCACTTTGAAATAAAACGACAGTCTGCTGAGTAACATTATTTTTGAGAAGGTAATCAGCGTCAATATCTAACAAAGCGTAGACTCCATCGGTTTTTTGGAACGGAAGGGGGTGAATGTTGCTGATGTAAAATTCTGGCGAGGTTCCTACGGGTATAACAATTAATATAAGTATCGGATCGGAAAGGTAGAGGCTTTGTGCCTCATTAATAATGGAGGTATCTCGAAGTAAATGGTAAATCTGGGAATACAGGGTTATGTTGTTATATAAATTTTACAAGTTCTCTGAACGTAAAAGAAGTGGATGACATCGGTGTTGTTGCAAGGCGTTTTTAATTGTAAAAAATTTTCGAAATAGTATTTTGTACATGCTGTAACTGAGATAAAATCATCAGAATAATCTCGTTCAGTTCAGCTTGTATTCAATTTCTGTGAATTTCCACGTCAAAATCGCTCCTAGTGAAATTAACTTCTAAAATAAAACTATTGACCGCCTGTATTAAATGGTCCTGATTTTTTGTCAATTCTAGTTTTGCTGACGATAGCGATACAAAATTTGACTTCATTAAATACAACTGTATTTCCAGAAGATGAATGGATTGATCTTCTTGGAACTTCTTGGCGACTGTAGATATTGTTATCATCGTCATTATCTATTGTGCCAAACAAAACTTGCTCAATTCCCCACCAATATCCAATAAACCTCTTTTGACGCGATGTCGCGCTAAGAAGGACGTCAATTCAGAAATTTCTTCCTGGACATCTATTATATTTCTTTTAAATAAACTATCCCAGAAATTGCACCTACCGTCTTTATTTTCACCTTTGAAACTACACCAGTTTAATAGGTTGCATTTTCAAGCGAGTGATCACCGTCCACGTCGAGTAACCAATAATTTGGGGATTCTGTAGCGCGTTATTATTTCATTACTGTTGATGCTTCTGCGGCTGGTATAGCGACACAGTCCATGAACCACGTCAAATCATCCTCGAAAGTTAAGATATACTTATTACCTTCAATAATTTCTTCTAAAGGGCCTACAAGGTCCAAATATACTTTCTCGAAAGGTTCGCGAGCCGTATCTGTTATTACCATGAGCATTTTATTTTTACGGCTAGCTTTATAACGTTGACATTTAATACAGTTTTTTATGTATTTATTTATATCCGATAACATACCTTTCCATTTAAATTCTCTGCGAATCATATAAAATGCTTTCCACACACCTTAGTAACTGCCCAGAAGTGCATCGTGGAAATTTCAATTTCGTTCCTATCTTTCAAGATT
This sequence comes from Dioctria rufipes, assembly GCA_963924295.1. Lineage (NCBI taxonomy): Eukaryota > Metazoa > Arthropoda > Insecta > Diptera > Asilidae > Dioctria > Dioctria rufipes. Next base: position 88,495,268 of record OZ002744.1, read on the forward strand.
CGAATTTTGCCTTTTGTGCAAATTTCTTCCTCATTTGTTTTGTCATCAGCTTCTTCGTCTGAACTGAGTCTCCTGTATGTGTACTTCCATAGTATAAGACACCGTGGTTGTGTGCTTCAATGGTATGTCTTGATACGTTGGGACTGCTCAGATATTAAGGGGAAGTTATATGGGCCTTGTTGGGCTTGAGATCGCGTAACCACCAAGCAGTTACTTTTGCTGTTTTCCTGATCTTGAGTCGAGGAGCTTGCTAATTCTGCATTTGTATTATATTTGCCGGGCTTACATTCAATATTGAAATCATAGTCTGACAATTTCACATGAAACCGATCTAGACGCGAAGTGGTATCTTTTACCTAGAATATTCCTTTTAAAGGTTTATGAACCGTATAAGCCGTAAATTTTCTTCCCAACAAGTAGCACCGAAAGTTTTAGACCGCCCGCACAATGGCAGGAGCTCTTTTTCTGTTGTACTATAACTTTTTTTTGCAGGGTTCAGGCTTCGGCTTTCGTTGATATGGGCTGATCTTTGCCTACTTCTCCCTGAGAGAGCACAGCTCCCAAAGCATCATTACTGGCGTCGGTATTTAGGATTAACGGCTTAGAGAAATCAGGGTATAACAAAAGCGGAGGTGTAACTAAAGCATTTTTTTAGCGCACAAAAAACTTTTAGCAATCCTCGGACCATTTAAATTTTACATCTTTCCTTAGTAGTTTATTTATTGGAGTTGCTATTGTGAAAACTCGCGAATGAACTTCCTGTTATAATTTGCCAACCCCAAGAAAGATTGTACTAGTTTAACTGTTTTGGGAGTTGGAAAATTTTGGACACTTAAAGTTTTCGCAGGGTCTGGCAAGGCACCTTCCTTACCACTTTTGTGTGCTAAATAGACAACTTCACGACGAGGGAACTGACACTTTTCCGGTTGTAATTTTAGGTTATTTTCCCTTAGCCTCTGGAATACTTCAGACAGTTTGGCGTTGTGATCATTCAGACTTTTTCCATAGATGACAATGTCATCTAAATAAACGAAACATTTAAAACCCTGCAAACCCGTCAAGATATGGTTCATTATGCGTTGAAACTGTGCTGGTGCTCCGGTGAGTCCATAAGTCATCCGTTTAAATTCATAATGTCCATTATTAGTGCTCAAGGCAGTTTTTTCTCTGTCTCGTTTATCTACTTGTATTTGAAGATAACCACTTGCCAAATCTAAAGTTGTGAAGTATCTTGCGTGACCCAACTGATCTACGATTTCCTCTATTATCGGTAACGGGAAAGCGTCCTATAGAGAGTCTTTCTTTAACTTGCGCAAGTCAACGACAATTCTAAATTGTTTGGTACAATCCGAGCCATGCTTTCTTGGTACTACCAGTAATGGGGAGTTGCATGGATTTTACTAGGAGTTATGATATCTTTTCTGAGCATTTCCTGAACTTTTTCGTTTATTATCTCTTTTTGACTCTGTTGTAATCTGCAGTTCTTCTAGTTAATTGGTGCCTGGTTTTCTTTTACCTGTATTTTATGTTCTATTACTGGAATGTACCTCAAAAGATCATCTTTCAAATGAAATATATCTTCATAATCTTCACAAACTTCCCATATTCTACCCCTCTCCTAAGGGTTTAATTCTTCTTCTAGGCTTATTTCTTCATGTAGTTTTTGCAATCAGTTAATGTCGCGATAAATTCTTTGGCAAGTAATATTCTTCTTTACTACAGTTGCTGTCTCCAGTGGGTTTATTTCCTTACTTCCATTCACCATTTTCTTTTTTAAATTCTGAACTTTTCCATCACGAACTGTTACTATATCATAATCTTCCAGTTTCTCAATCTTGGGATTAATATTTGTCAGTGCGACCGCCATTTCGTTGGTGTTTACTATACTTATCACAATGTGTTGGTTCTTTGGATGCACTATACAATTTTAAATGAACACTCCAGCGCTTAGCTCTTCGGTTAAACAAATCAAATCACCTTCATTTGAACAAGCTGTCTTGACCAAAACTTCTGATCGAGCAGGAATATGAATTTCTCTTGAAGTCAATTCATTTTCCTTATGGCACTGAACATTAGTAAATTGCTCAGGGCTGCTCTCTTGTTGCGAGTCTTTTAGTTGATCAGCTAGGGTAATACGGGCAGACTTTTGTACAGCATGCCCTGGCTTGCCAAGATTGTGGGTTGCTCTCTGAGTCTCCTTCCCCCAATCCAACTTTAGACTAGCACTTGAATATTCTTCTGAATGCGTCGCAGTTTCTTCGAACAGCACTTCGAACTCTACTTTATTGATTTCCGTGCAAGGAAAACTAGTCGTTTTCTAGGACCTTCAACATTGCAATTTTCTTGGAGAAAATCATTTCCTAACAATCCATCTTCCGGAATGTTAGTACCCGTACTTACTACATTTAATTTACAGGGTAACTCCGATTTCAACAAAAAAGTTCCTGTACAAGTCTCTAAAGTATTTTATTTGCCATGTACTCAATTTAATCGAATTTGTTCATTCTTATTTACTTTGCTTCCCGTCTTCAGTACGTTTTCCGTAATAAGAGTTACCAAAATATTGTCACTATTTTGTTTATGGTATCTAATATGGTGGTCGTTGGTCCTCATTGAAAAGTTTTGCTAAGACTGGTGCTGTTATTGGGGGTAGACATTGTTCCAGAAAGTGTTGGAACTTGCATTATTTCGGAAGGTGGAGAAGTTACTTGGAAGTGTTCCAAGTCAGTGAAAATATCTTGATTTTTCTGAACCAACTGCTTATCTAATGTGGTTCCTTTCGCAATTTTTTTACAGAATGCCCTAACTGGTTGTCCTTCTCTTCAGCGGTTTTAAAGAGTAGATCAGTAGGCCGTGGTTGAATGGACTGAATTTATGGAGGTTCCGGCAGAACTCGTAGTGGGAGCAGGAGGTTTCGCTTTTTAATGACCTGATCGCAATACTGTTTCTTCAAGTGATTCAATATCACCTAGCAAAAAACTTACTTCCTTATTTTTGGGTGCGCCTAGACATGCGGTATATCGAAAAATTAAAAGAGTTTTATAATTTCACTCATGAAATTTAGTTAAAAGAACTATTGCATTTTATTCACACACGGTCAACAAAGTAATCCTCAGAAAATGAAACTTCTAATTTTTATGTAACTATAGAATAAAATTCAGAAACTCTATATTGGGGTAAAAAAAATCAATGATTCCGTAACATCAGAAAAAATTTATCACCATTATTTTTGTAAACGAAAATCCTTTTGGTAAAATAAAATTCAGAAAATTTAACGCATCTTAACACTGTTATAAGAATTATATATCATATAATAAGAATAAAAATAAAGAGAAGGTAACTGTATAATGTGCTTACTTTATTTTTGTATGCTGTAGGCTGCTTTCTTCCTAAACAATTTTTCTTCACTTCTTTCTTAATCTTTCTGTTTTGAAAGGCTGCTGGCGGCTCTATTTCCTGGCAAGTTCACTACTTCCTCAATCCTGGTATTTAGGTTGCCTGCGGGCTGTTCTGTTTCTTAACAGTTTTACGTCTTTCTTAATCCCTGTATGTTTATATGCGGTTATTTCCTAGCAGGTTTCGTCTCTTCGTCACTTTTTTTTATTTTAATTAGATTCTGGGTGCTCTAATTCTTGTTTACACTGGTTTTATCTTTTGTAAATCTTAGATAGCCTCGTTCTCGCTTTAGAATAGGTTTGGATTCGGATGTAGCACCTTTATTACCAGTGGAAGTATTACGAAACGATTATAATTTAAAGTCTATTTCAACGCTATCTAATTATTCTGAATCCTACCGGCTGCGCCAAATGTGGTGTTTAGATTTTATAAACCGCGACAAAAGGGGATGTGGGGCTTTATATAACGATTCACAAATAAATTTAAACACTTAATTAGTGTCCAATTCACATAATTAAACTTTTATGATTTCTTTTTATTTTTTTAATTCGCACATACAGATATTGTACGTCAATTCACACAATTCAAATTTTATTACTCCAATTATACGCAATTCAATTTGGTTTGTTTCTTTTTCAACTGTACGTTATACATTTTCTTAACTCGGAACTTTTTCACTAAATCTTAATTTTTTTTCTTACCGGCTCACTTATTGCTAAAAACTAACTCTCCCTGCTGTCAAGACTCAAAAAAAAAATTGAACTTATTCTACTGCACTCGATATTAATAAGTTTATTAAAAAAATGCAAAATCGGCTACGCGTAATTTCTGTGCCAGAAATTTTTGATGTTTTCAAACACGTTTATTTTTATTTCCTACTTCGCTTTGTTTACCTGCGAATTAGGTCATTATTCCGAAGGTAAGGCACTCTGCAATAAATTGTAATCAGCCGTTAGGTCATTCGTTATTTATGCTGACCGGGCATTGATCAGTGCACGTAAAATGCTTTTATTTTATTTACATATGGGTTAATATGTAACATTAAAAAGCTTTAGGAAAACGTTTTGACATTAATCATCGAAAAATATTAAAGTAAAAGAAAAATGATAACAAAGATTAGTATCATTTTTCGTAGAGAGAAGGAATTAAACTTGTAGCAATGGAACATAGGAAAAAAAAGTTTTGCTGCTGGCACAAAAGTTTATGAGTAGGTTGGGTTTTGCAATAAGAGGTGTTATTTTAATTAGCCCGCTATTTCGGTAGATGTCACTTTTGGAGCTGTAATTTTTTCACATTTGACAAGTACAAACTACGCCATTAATAAAAATACACGACACACGATTCAATAAGGCACTGAAATTATTAAAATTCACTATAAAAATGGCGAAAATGTGGCAGAGACGGTTCGTAAAACTCGAAAATTTTTGGGTCGTCGTGAAGCACTTTGTCGGACCGCAATACAGAAATTGGTAGAAAAAATCGAGCTGTCGGGACAAGTTAGTGATGCAAAGAATAAAAACCCGTGCACGTCGCTCAAGAACAGCCGAGAATATTGCTGCTGTAGCCGAAAGTGTTGAAGAAAACCCAGGTTTGTCCATTCCTCGTCGTTCTTTGGAATTAGGCATTCCACAAACGTCATTACACCGTGTTTTGCATAAAGATTTGGGTCTTAAGGCTTATAAAGTTCAGCTAACACAAGAACTCAAGCTGGCCGATCATCAACAACGTCGAGTCTTTCCTTATTGGGTCCTTGAAATGCATGAAAATGAACGGAATTCCATCGACAACTCACCTTGAGTGATGAGGCCCATTTCCACCTCGATGATTTCGTCAACAAGCAAAATTGTCGCATCTGGGGCTCGGAAAACCCAAGAGTTATTGTTGAAAAGCCTCTCTATCCTCAACGTGTGACTGTTTGGTGCGGTTTATGGTCCCGCGGGGTCATTGCACCTTACTTTTGCGAAAATGAGGCTGGAGCAACAGTTACGGTGAATGGATTGCGCTATCGACAGATGATTAATGATTTTTTATGGCCGGAATTGGATGGCATTTATCTGGACAACGTTTACTTTCAACAAGACGGCGCTACGTGCCATACAAGCAACGAAACCATTGATATTTTACGGGAAAAGTTTCCGGACCGTGTTATCTCTCGAAGAGGTGATCTCAATTGTCCATCGAGATCTTGTGACTTAACACCTTGCGACTTCTTCCTTTGGGGCCACGTGAAAGAGAAGGTCTACGCCAACAGCCCAGCGTCGATTCAAGACCTCAAATGTGGAATTCGTGAGGCTATCGAGGACATAGGGCAGCCACTTTGCGATTTTCTTATGGAAAATTTAATGTAAAGGATATGGTCCTGTAGGCGTGGTCGTGGTGGTCATTTGGCTGATGTTATTTCCCATTATTAACGGCATACCTTCCTCTTTATAATGAAATAAAGATCCGATCATTTATCTCAAAAAATGGCATTTTTCTTTGAATATCAAAATAACACCTCTTATTGGAAAACCCTTTATGTAACAATAGAAAGTTATAGGAAAACGTTTTGAAATTAATCATCGATAAATGATGAAACGATTATACAACAGAGTGGCAGTGGTACATTTATTGTTATAACAACAATAGGTACAGAAAGACCTGAGAAAAGAGAGAATGCTACCTAGGTTCAACGCCAACTAAAACTAATTACTTTAGTGACTAATTACTGCTTAAGCTTTAGTTGTTTTATGAAAGACCTTAGCAGTAACAGACCTCAACGGATTAGTACCTCCAAAACTAAACCAAATTTGTATGTCGACTATATACAAATACTCATACATACTTACGAATACATTGTGAATGTTATAAAAACCAACCGTACACTTTTAAGACATAAAGTAGATCTATCAAATGGATTAACTAACACAGGATTAAATCGTAAGATGATATTGCATTGTGTGATGATGTTAATGGTTAAATAGAAATATAAGTAATTTATGTCATGAAGAAATTCATTAAAACATAGGTCTAAGACCACTTCATTTGATACCCTAGATGAATTTCCCAATGAAATATTGTATGGTCACCGATCTGTGCAAGTTTGATTATTGAAGTGGTTTTTCGCATATATTTTTAGAAAGGTTCGTCGGAAAAGAAAAATGATTATAACCAATTTTATAAAATTTCGTATTCTGAGCAAGTTTTTAGTACAATTAAAATGTCTAGGACTGATATTTGTCACAGTATATGCAAAAGACCTAATTTTTTATATGGTAACATCCAGAAAGGGTTCAACTCTCTATGTCGACGCGTTCTTAGGCAGTGTCCAAATAAATAGTGGGAAATGTAATTTTTGTGTGGCAACCCCACGAAGGACTTGCCCGATTTGTTTAATTTTTGAAGTTAATTTTACTTTTGTTTTAAGTCTGTGTACTAAATTTCAACTCTCTAAGAATACGTGTTCCCGAGTTATCGTGCGCACAGATGGACGGACAGACGGACATGCAAAAAGCAAAGTAATTTTTAATATTATACGTGGGTGTCCATCCCCTTTGCTCTCCCATCATTATTTCTGTGCGTTACAAATAGAATTATAAACTTGGTATACCCTATAGAGTTCAATTGGGGTATAAAAATGCGACAATTGCACACACACATACACATACACTTAAAACAATCACAGTTAGAAACTGCATTAATCTTCTATGCTGTAAATTGCGAAGAGACCAGGCAGATACATTTGTAGCTAGGTACCTTGAAGAATCTAAGTACCAACATATCTGGAAGCATTTTATTTTTTCCTTGTATCTTTTATACAACTGCTGTCAAGGACTGAAAATTTGTTCGGTCACATTAGTATATTTAACTACGGAGGGAGGCTTCGAAAGCTGTAGATATATTCAACAGGAGCGAAAAAGTGGGGTAGGGTGCGAAGTGTTATTACTATGGTCAATACGAATCACGTACGGATGCCACAGATATAACCAGTACGGACAAATGCGAGACAGGTAATACGTGCGAATGCTAATACCAAGTCCAGTACAAAACACGTACGGATGCCGTAGGTATAACCCAAATGGAAGAAAAGCAGGTCAGGGATACGTGCAAATGCTAATATCAGGGTCGACAGGAAAGACGTACGGATGACGTTGATGTAGCCTGCTCTGAAGAAAAGCAGGTCAGTCGTGCGAATGCTAATACCAAGGCCACTATGAAAAACGTACGGATGCCGTAGATATAGCCAGCACCGAAGCAAAGAGGTCGGGAATTCTTGCGAATGCTATTAGTATGACCAATACGAATAGCGTATATATGCCGTAGATCTAGCCAGCACGGAAAAGGTTAAATACTGGGACTAGGAGACGACATGGTCAGTCGAAATGCTGGGAGGCAACTGACTACGGGTCTAGTACGACACTTATTTTATAATTTTTCCACTGGTGGACAGAGCTGGTCGGCTGAACTCCTATGCGGTTGGAATCCGACTGATAGCTTAGGCTGGTTAGTCGATTAACTCATACAGGCGTTGCTTTAAGGCCGAAACAAAGTGATGCCGACACGACATTTACGACGACAAATTAAATGTTGACCCAATGTCAATACCGTGTTGCTGTACAGAATGGCGCCGACCGATTTTGTCGCCGTGACCAGAGTTGGGAATAATTCAACTTTAGTCGTCGTTGTCGTCGTAATTTTATTTTGACAGTTCAGAGTAATGACCAAAAAATGTCTTTCCTGGAGCAATTAATTAATTTATTGAAGGAAATGAAGTATGTTTATGCCAAAAAAGTCCTGAATATCGAAATACATATTTAAAAGAAAAAAAAAAATTGGAAAGAAATTGGAGAAAAGTTGGAAATAAGTGTTAGGTATTTTGTAATCCACATAAACTCAGTGTTAATCATAGTTTATTACACTTTTACAATTTTTTTTATATCTTTCCCATATTGTTAATAAATTTCAACAAATAATTTTACCACCTACACATATCTTGATATACGAACATCAGAATGTCGGTCGGTGTCACTGTGTTAATACGGCGACATTTACGACGACAGTGTTGATGTAATTGCCGTCTCGGCCTCATTGTGTTTCAGCCTAAACTGGTCCATTGCTAAAGTTTATTGGCTATGGTGTCGGGTGTTGTGCCAACCGTGAAGCTCAATCATCTGAGAGATATACGTCCTCTCTACTGGTATTTTAAAGAGAATAGTTTATCGGTATATCTTCACATGAATATCTTCTATTGTAGAGACAGGATGTTATTGGATAGTGGGTGGTCATATGACTTCGTTACATATTCTCTACTACTACAGGAAAGCGGATAAAAAATCTTGGAGTTTTTAGCATTTGTATGATTTTTATCTTAAATAAGATTTGTCAACCTAGGAGAACATCTATAAAACTTTTAAAACCAACCCCGAAAACAGTGAGCTTTTCATAATAAACGGCATATGACAACGTAATCACCTAGAATAGTGAACAAGAACTGAGGAAGAGCCGCGGAAAATATTATCTGGTAGAGAGCATATGAGGGAACCCTACTAGTCTGAAAAATAAAAAAATTGAAAAAATATGATCCGATAATTCAAGAATTTGTAATAATTTCACAAAAAGAAAACAAATTTCGGAAATTTCAAGAAAATACAAGAAGAGAGCATCAAGTTTTAAATAATAATGCATAAGGAAAAAGCTCTCAAGAATGCGTAAATGAATTATTTCGATGAGTATTGCACATATGGTACTTACGTTCTGAAAAGGTTTTATTCATACTTTTCAAATTATTTTCAGCTTTCGGGAAATTATGAGTTCTCCAAGTATACAAAGTGAGAACTTCTATTGCTAAGTTAAATCGCACTTCTTAAGGTATGCCTCGCAATTAATTTGTATTAATGTTTGGTAGAATTTTTATAGCTTCACAACTTGTTCTAGGCATCTAGCAACACCACAACATTCACATGTATCTGGTCCATCCGTTGAATTATCACTTGACCAAGGGCAGCTTATGTAGTGCTCACCAAAATTTGACTCGACTTGTTCAATATTTTTATATAATTTTAAAAAGTTATAGCATTCTTGAATTTGATTCGTATGCTCATCGAGTAAGATGTTATTATGTTCTCTTAAAACTGCTCAATATCCATCTTAACAGTTCAACATTCGGGAATACACTAACCACTAATCAATTTTTCATGCAATTTACTTTCCCCCTTTTAGATTTTTTATTGAAAATATCAGATTCTTATAAAATTTTCTTCCACCTGTAAGATTATGTATGCAACATACTGTTACCAGAAATCTTCTTCTTTACTGTTTAGTTACAAATTGCTGCCTCCAAGCCCATTTGTCAAATACATGTAAATGGTAGTTTCATAACTTGTTTTTCAGTTGATATTTTGCTCTTTACCCAAACAGATCACTGTTTCTTGGCAAATTAATTACGGAATAATTTCAACATGAGTTCTAAGGACACTACAAACCTTTTAAAGCCTGCGGAAGAAAGCAGTAAAGAATATTCATATAAAGCTCAGTCTACATCTATGAAATCGATGCTTTCCAGATATAAAGAAGAAAGTTTTTCATCCAAAAACGAGTCGACTGTCCTCTACCAACAGGTCGCAAAATCAGGATATTCCAACAAAGATCGCAAAAAGTAAAGACGGAGAGATGTTATTTGTGAAAATGGTGCACAAGAAACCTTCTAAAGTCATGTTGGTCTAAAGGCATAAGTAACATTCATTATAAGGATCAGTCTATACCTATGAAATCTTGGCTTTCCTGAGCTAATGAAAACAGGCCTTAGACTTAAGCTATAATGTAATTAATACAAATTATTTCAATAAATGGAATTATAACCATAATACAATTTTTATTTACAATACATATTTTAGACTAGACTAGATTTAATATATTTTCTGCGACACACATCGCTTAATAGTGATAATTGAAGCAAATGAATATTTCTCACACCATATTTCGCTTTCAGCCAAATTTGTTGTTTGCAGATGAAGTGAACCTACTTTCCTTATGTAATCCATATCATGAAGCTTTCTTAATCATATTATGTATTTTTTTTTCAGATACGGTAAGATTTAAAGACGAATAAATAATACTTCCATATCCTACTAGAGTTATATCATTTCAAATACCCACTCTCAACATCGCGGTCTTCACTACTGAACTTGAGGCATTATCAGTTTTTTCAACCCTCCTGATACTCATACAACACCATTTTGAGGAGACAAATACCAAATACTATCCATGAAATCTTTTAACTCAATACATAACTTACAGTACCTACTTTAAATACCTGCACGATCTTCAGTATGGATATGGAGAATTATCAAATATCCAACGAGATTGCTGGTTAAGATTTTACTGCTTATTCATAGCTCCCATACAACTTCCACTACTCACCTCAGACAACATATAATACCACATTAATATCATAACACAGCGTTCTTCTAACAAAGCTTTTAATTTAACCCACTCTCAACATAATGGTAAGTAAACAATGTACCTGTCCCAATAGTACGAAGATAAAATTTTCATATTCTTATCAGCTTCATGTGAACTATGATATCGGGGATCAATCAAATCTCATAAGAGTGTGACTGATTGAAAAATTTTATTGAAAATAAAAAACAATTCTTCATAAAATGTAAGACTTTTCAATATAAACTCCTAGATACAAAAAAACATTAATCGCTCAAATTGTCTGCTTTACTCGGCTATATTTGTTTACACAAAATATCAAATTACCAGCCACCTGGCCACCTTTTCTAATGCTTTAATTTCCATTACTTCTAATGATTTCATGTGTCTTACCATCCCAAGCAGCCGTGATCAATTTTCACACATCGAATATCATAACATGGTCACTCTCGTTAATAAAAGACACCTACAGACCCAGGGCCGGAGCTTTCATAGGTGCAAATGGAGCAGCTGCACCGGGCGCAAAATACTTGGGGCGCCATATAAATTAAAGCGGAAATGGGACAACACAAGAAAAATTTAAAATTTTATGTTAATTTAAAAAAAAAAAGAGGAATTATTTGATGAAAATGTATTTTGTATTCGAACACATTCTTTCCACATATAGCAAGCAATGAGCTGAATCTTGTATACTATTATGTACAATTTTCTTAAGAATACAAGATGAATCGGTACTCTGGAACTTAGAAGTAAATCTATTAAGTTATTAAAACTATAGCTCGATATATAGCATTTACATATATACATACTTTTCCTTCAAACAAAAAGAGTCTTCTTGGAAAAATCTAAAATAAATCAACGAAGGACCGTCCTTTTTCTTCACACTATACTACAGAGAGAAAGGAATCACATTCATACTCCAAATTGTCTACGGCCATCATATCTAATAATTATCTAAACTTGGTCTCTTAAGAGGGGATTTTCAATTCAATAAAACTGCTTACAAAATATATTCTCTCAACAAAACACATCTATTCCTATTTTTCTATACTTCTGCGTCTGCCTGACCTGAGCATACCAAACCAAACCTCATACCATATGGTGCATTATTTTCATTCGCACCAGCAGCGCCCCCATAAAGAGCTAAGCATGCACAGCTTTCTTCTTGATGCCAACGATATAGTTACGAATATTTCTCTACACATGAAAGTTCGTGTTGTGTTTATTACTTGGCGGTGGTGCACTAAAATATTCTGCTCCATCAAGAGAATGTATATCATCAGAATTGAGTATGACGTTTGACTGTTGGTTGACTAGAAACGTTCATACTTGTATGTTAACCGTAGCCTATGCAAATATGTAGCAATTTAACTTTGGATTCGTACGTTCGATGGCTTATGCATGCATATTGGATGGACATAAGTTTTATGCATACGTTTGTTACATATGAAATTAATAATTGTCTCTTAACGTAAATATATTCAGCAAACTTTTTATGTGCACTACGTTGATTATAATCGAACATTTTCAATTTTACTGGCATGCTTGCATGAGTACAGGTGTTCTATTAAGTTTAGCTCAACTATACTATATATAGCATACATATTGTCATTTCGCTTGTTTGTTTTTATATTAGTGCCACAAAATGAATTCCCAAGATTTAAAGAAAAACTTATCGGGCAGTGATTACAAAAAAAAAACCAAAGCGGTTGGAAGAATAAAATTTAAAACAATCGAAATATTTAAAAAGTTTTGTACATACTATTGTAACTGGTCCAATTACGAGTGCTTCCACATCATCAGCCGGAGAAATTGAGGTAAATTCAGATATAAGTGCAAATATTGAGTTAGTTCAGCCAGCAGAGAATTTTAGTGTGGATGAGGGTGGTAATCAGCATCTAACCAAGCGGTCTGTTTTTGAGTATGATTTCGGGGATCCTTATAAATGGCCCACTTTGAATGGGAAAGTGGTGCAATTATTAATAGAAAAAGGTCCAGTCCAAATAAAATCTTTTGATTTTCCTACCACTAAAAAAATAAAACTTAGTTCTCAGTTTTACCAGAGGTCTATGAAGAACGGTGAGACAGTTTCTAGACCATGGTTAATATATTCAATTTTGCAAGATGCTTATAAAGTTCAGCTAACACAAGAACTCAAGCTGGCCGATCATCAACAACGTCGAGTCTTTCCTTATTGGGTCCTTGAAATGCATGAAAATGAACGGAATTCCATCGACAACTCACCTTGAGTGATGAGGCCCATTTCCACCTCGATGATTTCGTCAACAAGCAAAATTGTCGCATCTGGGGCTCGGAAAACCCAAGAGTTATTGTTGAAAAGCCTCTCTATCCTCAACGTGTGACTGTTTGGTGCGGTTTATGGTCCCGCGGGGTCATTGCACCTTACTTTTGCGAAAATGAGGCTGGAGCAACAGTTACGGTGAATGGATTGCGCTATCGACAGATGATTAATGATTTTTTATGGCCGGAATTGGATGGCATTTATCTGGACAACGTTTACTTTCAACAAGACGGCGCTACGTGCCATACAAGCAACGAAACCATTGATATTTTACGGGAAAAGTTTCCGGACCGTGTTATCTCTCGAAGAGGTGATCTCAATTGTCCATCGAGATCTTGTGACTTAACACCTTGCGACTTCTTCCTTTGGGGCCACGTGAAAGAGAAGGTCTACGCCAACAGCCCAGCGTCGATTCAAGACCTCAAATGTGGAATTCGTGAGGCTATCGAGGACATAGGGCAGCCACTTTGCGATTTTCTTATGGAAAATTTAATGTAAAGGATATGGTCCTGTAGGCGTGGTCGTGGTGGTCATTTGGCTGATGTTATTTCCCATTATTAACGGCATACCTTCCTCTTTATAATGAAATAAAGATCCGATCATTTATCTCAAAAAATGGCATTTTTCTTTGAATATCAAAATAACACCTCTTATTGGAAAACCCTTTATGTAACAATAGAAAGTTATAGGAAAACGTTTTGAAATTAATCATCGATAAATGATGAAACGATTATACAACAGAGTGGCAGTGGTACATTTATTGTTATAACAACAATAGGTACAGAAAGACCTGAGAAAAGAGAGAATGCTACCTAGGTTCAACGCCAACTAAAACTAATTACTTTAGTGACTAATTACTGCTTAAGCTTTAGTTGTTTTATGAAAGACCTTAGCAGTAACAGACCTCAACGGATTAGTACCTCCAAAACTAAACCAAATTTGTATGTCGACTATATACAAATACTCATACATACTTACGAATACATTGTGAATGTTATAAAAACCAACCGTACACTTTTAAGACATAAAGTAGATCTATCAAATGGATTAACTAACACAGGATTAAATCGTAAGATGATATTGCATTGTGTGATGATGTTAATGGTTAAATAGAAATATAAGTAATTTATGTCATGAAGAAATTCATTAAAACATAGGTCTAAGACCACTTCATTTGATACCCTAGATGAATTTCCCAATGAAATATTGTATGGTCACCGATCTGTGCAAGTTTGATTATTGAAGTGGTTTTTCGCATATATTTTTAGAAAGGTTCGTCGGAAAAGAAAAATGATTATAACCAATTTTATAAAATTTCGTATTCTGAGCAAGTTTTTAGTACAATTAAAATGTCTAGGACTGATATTTGTCACAGTATATGCAAAAGACCTAATTTTTTATATGGTAACATCCAGAAAGGGTTCAACTCTCTATGTCGACGCGTTCTTAGGCAGTGTCCAAATAAATAGTGGGAAATGTAATTTTTGTGTGGCAACCCCACGAAGGACTTGCCCGATTTGTTTAATTTTTGAAGTTAATTTTACTTTTGTTTTAAGTCTGTGTACTAAATTTCAACTCTCTAAGAATACGTGTTCCCGAGTTATCGTGCGCACAGATGGACGGACAGACGGACATGCAAAAAGCAAAGTAATTTTTAATATTATACGTGGGTGTCCATCCCCTTTGCTCTCCCATCATTATTTCTGTGCGTTACAAATAGAATTATAAACTTGGTATACCCTATAGAGTTCAATTGGGGTATAAAAATGCGACAATTGCACACACACATACACATACACTTAAAACAATCACAGTTAGAAACTGCATTAATCTTCTATGCTGTAAATTGCGAAGAGACCAGGCAGATACATTTGTAGCTAGGTACCTTGAAGAATCTAAGTACCAACATATCTGGAAGCATTTTATTTTTTCCTTGTATCTTTTATACAACTGCTGTCAAGGACTGAAAATTTGTTCGGTCACATTAGTATATTTAACTACGGAGGGAGGCTTCGAAAGCTGTAGATATATTCAACAGGAGCGAAAAAGTGGGGTAGGGTGCGAAGTGTTATTACTATGGTCAATACGAATCACGTACGGATGCCACAGATATAACCAGTACGGACAAATGCGAGACAGGTAATACGTGCGAATGCTAATACCAAGTCCAGTACAAAACACGTACGGATGCCGTAGGTATAACCCAAATGGAAGAAAAGCAGGTCAGGGATACGTGCAAATGCTAATATCAGGGTCGACAGGAAAGACGTACGGATGACGTTGATGTAGCCTGCTCTGAAGAAAAGCAGGTCAGTCGTGCGAATGCTAATACCAAGGCCACTATGAAAAACGTACGGATGCCGTAGATATAGCCAGCACCGAAGCAAAGAGGTCGGGAATTCTTGCGAATGCTATTAGTATGACCAATACGAATAGCGTATATATGCCGTAGATCTAGCCAGCACGGAAAAGGTTAAATACTGGGACTAGGAGACGACATGGTCAGTCGAAATGCTGGGAGGCAACTGACTACGGGTCTAGTACGACACTTATTTTATAATTTTTCCACTGGTGGACAGAGCTGGTCGGCTGAACTCCTATGCGGTTGGAATCCGACTGATAGCTTAGGCTGGTTAGTCGATTAACTCATACAGGCGTTGCTTTAAGGCCGAAACAAAGTGATGCCGACACGACATTTACGACGACAAATTAAATGTTGACCCAATGTCAATACCGTGTTGCTGTACAGAATGGCGCCGACCGATTTTGTCGCCGTGACCAGAGTTGGGAATAATTCAACTTTAGTCGTCGTTGTCGTCGTAATTTTATTTTGACAGTTCAGAGTAATGACCAAAAAATGTCTTTCCTGGAGCAATTAATTAATTTATTGAAGGAAATGAAGTATGTTTATGCCAAAAAAGTCCTGAATATCGAAATACATATTTAAAAGAAAAAAAAAAATTGGAAAGAAATTGGAGAAAAGTTGGAAATAAGTGTTAGGTATTTTGTAATCCACATAAACTCAGTGTTAATCATAGTTTATTACACTTTTACAATTTTTTTTATATCTTTCCCATATTGTTAATAAATTTCAACAAATAATTTTACCACCTACACATATCTTGATATACGAACATCAGAATGTCGGTCGGTGTCACTGTGTTAATACGGCGACATTTACGACGACAGTGTTGATGTAATTGCCGTCTCGCCCTCATTGTGTTTCAGCCTTAACTGGTCCATTGCTAAAGTTTATTGGCTATGGTGTCGGGTGTTGTGCCAACCGTGAAGCTCAATCATCTGCGAGATATACGTCCTCTCTACTGGTATTTTAAAGAGAATAGTTTATCGGTATATCTTCACATGAATATCTTCTATTGTAGAGACAGGATGTTATTGGATAGTGGGTGGTCATATGACTTCGTTACATATTCTCTACTACTACAGGAAAGCGGATAAAAAATCTTGGAGTTTTTAGCATTTGTATGATTTTTATCTTAAATAAGATTTGTCAACCTAGGAGAACATCTATAAAACTTTTAAAACCAACCCCGAAAACAGTGAGCTTTTCATAATAAACGGCATATGACAACGTAATCACCTAGAATAGTGAACAAGAACTGAGGAAGAGCCGCGGAAAATATTATCTGGTAGAGAGCATATGAGGGAACCCTACTAGTCTGAAAAATAAAAAAATTGAAAAAATATGATCCGATAATTCAAGAATTTGTAATAATTTCACAAAAAGAAAACAAATTTCGGAAATTTCAAGAAAATACAAGAAGAGAGCATCAAGTTTTAAATAATAATGCATAAGGAAAAAGCTCTCAAGAATGCGTAAATGAATTATTTCGATGAGTATTGCACATATGGTACTTACGTTCTGAAAAGGTTTTATTCATACTTTTCAAATTATTTTCAGCTTTCGGGAAATTATGAGTTCTCCAAGTATACAAAGTGAGAACTTCTATTGCTAAGTTAAATCGCACTTCTTAAGGTATGCCTCGCAATTAATTTGTATTAATGTTTGGTAGAATTTTTATAGCTTCACAACTTGTTCTAGGCATCTAGCAACACCACAACATTCACATGTATCTGGTCCATCCGTTGAATTATCACTTGACCAAGGGCAGCTTATGTAGTGCTCACCAAAATTTGACTCGACTTGTTCAATATTTTTATATAATTTTAAAAAGTTATAGCATTCTTGAATTTGATTCGTATGCTCATCGAGTAAGATGTTATTATGTTCTCTTAAAACTGCTCAATATCCATCTTAACAGTTCAACATTCGGGAATACACTAACCACTAATCAATTTTTCATGCAATTTACTTTCCCCCTTTTAGATTTTTTATTGAAAACATCAGATTCTTATAAAATTTTCTTCCACCTGTAAGATTATGTATGCAACATACTGTTACCAGAAATCTTCTTCTTTACTGTTTAGTTACAAATTGCTGCCTCCAAGCCCATTTGTCAAATACATGTAAATGGTAGTTTCATAACTTGTTTTTCAGTTGATATTTTGCTCTTTACCCAAACAGATCACTGTTTCTTGGCAAATTAATTACGGAATAATTTCAACATGAGTTCTAAGGACACTACAAACCTTTTAAAGCCTGCGGAAGAAAGCAGTAAAGAAAATTCATATAAAGCTCAGTCTACATCTATGAAATCGATGTTTTCCAGATATAAAGAAGAAAGTTTTTCATCCAAAAACGAGTCGACTGTCCTCTACCAACAGGTCGCAAAATCAGGATATTCCAACAAAGATCGCAAAAAGTAAAGACGGAGAGATGTTATTTGTGAAAATGGTGCACAAGAAACCTTCTAAAGTCATGTTGGTCTAAAGGCATAAGTAACATTCATTATAAGGATCAGTCTATACCTATGAAATCTTGGCTTTCCTGAGCTAATGAAAACAGGCCTTAGACTTAAGCTATAATGTAATTAATACAAATTATTTCAATAAATGGAATTATAACCATAATACAATTTTTATTTACAATACATATTTTAGACTAGACTAGATTTAATATATTTTCTGCGACACACATCGCTTAATAGTGATAATTGAAGCAAATGAATATTTCTCACACCATATTTCGCTTTCAGCCAAATTTGTTGTTTGCAGATGAAGTGAACCTACTTTCCTTATGTAATCCATATCATGAAGCTTTCTTACTCATATTATGTATTTTTTTTTCAGATACGGTAAGATTTAAAGACGAATAAATAATACTTCCATATCCTACTAGAGTTATATCATTTCAAATACCCACTCTCAACATCGCGGTCTTCACTACTGAACTTGAGGCATTATCAGTTTTTTCAACCCTCCTGATACTCATACAACACCATTTTGAGGAGACAAATACCAAATACTATCCATGAAATCTTTTAACTCAATACATAACTTACAGTACCTACTTTAAATACCTGCACGATCTTCAGTATGGATATGGAGAATTATCAAATATCCAACGAGATTGCTGGTTAAGATTTTACTGCTTATTCATAGCTCCCATACAACTTCCACTACTCACCTCAGACAACATATAATACCACATTAATATCATAACACAGCGTTCTTCTAACAAAGCTTTTAATTTAACCCACTCTCAACATAATGGTAAGTAAACAATGTACCTGTCCCAATAGTACGAAGATAAAATTTTCATATTCTTATCAGCTTCATGTGAACTATGATATCGGGGATCAATCAAATCTCATAAGAGTGTGACTGATTGAAAAATTTTATTGAAAATAAAAAACAATTCTTCATAAAATGTAAGACTTTTCAATATAAACTCCTAGATACAAAAAAACATTAATCGCTCAAATTGTCTGCTTTACTCGGCTATATTTGTTTACACAAAATATCAAATTACCAGCCACCTGGCCACCTTTTCTAATGCTTTAATTTCCATTACTTCTAATGATTTCATGTGTCTTACCATCCCAAGCAGCCGTGATCAATTTTCACACATCGAATATCATAACATGGTCACTCTCGTTAATAAAAGACACCTACAGACCCAGGGCCGGAGCTTTCATAGGTGCAAATGGAGCAGCTGCACCGGGCGCAAAATACGTGGGGCGCCATATAAATTAAAGCGGAAATGGGACAACACAAGAAAAATTTAAAATTTTATGTTAATTTAAAAAAAAAAAGAGGAATTATTTGATGAAAATGTATTTTGTATTCGAACACATTCTTTCCACATATAGCAAGCAATGAGCTGAATCTTGTATACTATTATGTACAATTTTCTTAAGAATACAAGATGAATCGGTACTCTGGAACTTAGAAGTAAATCTATTAAGTTATTAAAACTATAGCTCGATATATAGCATTTACATATATACATACTTTTCCTTCAAACAAAAAGAGTCTTCTTGGAAAAATCTAAAATAAATCAACGAAGGACCGTCCTTTTTCTTCACACTATACTACAGAGAGAAAGGAATCACATTCATACTCCAAATTGTCTACGGCCATCATATCTAATAATTATCTAAACTTGGTCTCTTAAGAGGGGATTTTCAATTCAATAAAACTGCTTACAAAATATATTCTCTCAACAAAACACATCTATTCCTATTTTTCTATACTTCTGCGTCTGCCTGACCTGAGCATACCAAACCAAACCTCATACCATATGGTGCATTATTTTCATTCGCACCAGCAGCGCCCCCATAAAGAGCTAAGCATGCACAGCTTTCTTCTTGATGCCAACGATATAGTTACGAATATTTCTCTACACATGAAAGTTCGTGTTGTGTTTATTACTTGGCGGTGGTGCACTAAAATATTCTGCTCCATCAAGAGAATGTATATCATCAGAATTGAGTATGACGTTTGACTGTTGGTTGACTAGAAACGTTCATACTTGTATGTTAACCGTAGCCTATGCAAATATGTAGCAATTTAACTTTGGATTCGTACGTTCGATGGCTTATGCATGCATATTGGATGGACATAAGTTTTATGCATACGTTTGTTACATATGAAATTAATAATTGTCTCTTAACGTAAATATATTCAGCAAACTTTTTATGTGCATTACGTTGATTATAATCGAACATTTTCAATTTTACTGGCATGCTTGCATGAGTACAGGTGTTCTATTAAGTTTAGCTCAACTATACTATATATAGCATACATATTGTCATTTCGCTTGTTTGTTTTTATATTAGTGCCACAAAATGAATTCCCAAGATTTAAAGAAAAACTTATCGGGCAGTGATTACAAAAACAAAACCAAAGCGGTTGGAAGAATAAAATTTAAAACAATCGAAATATTTAAAAAGTTTTGTACATACTATTGTAACTGGTCCAATTACGAGTGCTTCCACATCATCAGCCGGAGAAATTGAGGTAAATTCAGATATAAGTGCAAATATTGAGTTAGTTCAGCCAGCAGAGAATTTTAGTGTGGATGAGGGTGGTAATCAGCATCTAACCAAGCGGTCTGTTTTTGAGTATGATTTCGGGGATCCTTATAAATGGCCCACTTTGAATGGGAAAGTGGTGCAATTATTAATAGAAAAAGGTCCAGTCCAAATAAAATCTTTTGATTTTCCTACCACTAAAAAAATAAAACTTAGTTCTCAGTTTTACCAGAGGTCTATGAAGAACGGTGAGACAGTTTCTAGACCATGGTTAATATATTCAATTTTGCAAGATGCTGTATTTTGTTTCTGTTGTCTCCTTTTTTCAAAGAATAGAGAAAGTAACTCATTATCTAAGAAGGGTTATAGAGATTGGGGCCATTTATGTAGGCAATTGAAAGATCATGAAAATAGTATAATTCATATGTCTAGTTTCAAAACTTGGAAGGATTTAGAACTAGGCTTAAAAACATGTAAAACCGTAGACGCTGAATTGCAGAAGAAAATGTCCAAGGAAATTGAGCTTGGCGAAATGTTGTAAAACGTCTCATAATTTTTGTTCTGTATTTAAGCTCACAGTCTTTAGCATTTAGGGGAAATTCTGATATTCTGTACGATAGTGACAATGGTAACTTCCTGAAGTTAGTAGAGGCAGTTAGTAAGTTTGATTTAGTTTTAGCAGAACATTTGTGTAGAATTCAAAATCAGGAAACACAAAACAAATACCTTAGTAAGGATATTCAGAATGAATTAATATAGTTATTATCAAATGATGTGAGGAAAAGGATATTAGCTAAAATAAAAACGCGAAGTATTTCTCGATTATTGTAGATTTCCGGGAAGGAGCAATTATCCTTAATTGTTAGAATAGTGGACTGCGAAAATAATAAAATAAATGTAAAAGAATATTTCTTAAGCTTCTTAATAGCAGAAGAAGTTTGACTGAGCTGGTATTGAATGAGCTTGGAAAGTTGTACATACCTTTAGTAAACTGCAGAGGACAAGGCTATGATAATGGCGCCAATTGCTCTTCCCATTCTATTAATTTAGTTATTATAGATGCTGCACATTGTTCCTCGATTGCAGTTTCGTTTTTCGATATAATTGAAAGCCTTTATTTGTATTTTTCCAGTTTTGTGGGTAGGTGGCGGATTTTAAAAAAATATTTAAAGACTTTAACCCTTAAGCCTCTATGTGAAACTAGGTGGGAGAGCAGAATAGATGCAATAAGACCTTTAGTAAACCATTTAGAAGATGTGTATGAAGCTTTGGTCGAACTATCCCAAAGTGATGACCCAAAATCGAAGAACATGGCAGAAAATTTACGTAAAAAAATAACGGATTTCAAGTTCATTTCTTGTATTGTGATATGGTAAGAAATCTTAGGAAAAATAAATATAGCCAGTAAATACTTACAAAAACCCGATGTCTGTTTAAAAACCACGGTGGAAATACTGAATTTTACAAAAGACTTCTTAGTAGAACTAAGAACTGACGAGAGCTTCCTGGCTTTTGTTGAAAGGGCTAAAATAATTGCAAATGCATTGGAAGTTCCTTGCACTTTTCCACGACGCTCGGAATTACGGTCAAGGAGAACGAAGCCACATTTTTCTTAAGAGGGAAGGGATGAACCAATATTGGATCTCCAACAGAGACTTAAAGTAGAATTTTATTTTAAAGTCTTAGATCGGGCTATTTCATCCATATCGGAACGGTTCGAGCAAATTAAAGAGCATAATAGTATTTTCCAATTTATTTATAACATCGGAAAATTCAAAAGTGATATAACGGCAATATCGGTTCAAGATTGCTTGAAATTAGAGGAAAAATTATCATTTAATAATAGTACTGACATAAGTGGCTTGGAATTATTTGAGGAGATAAAAATGTTGGCCACATTAGTAAATGAAAATAGCTCACCGAAAGAAATAATAAATTTCATTTTTGAGAGAAAGCTCGAAACCCTTTTTTCAAATATCGTGGTAGCTTTAAAAATTATATTAACTTTGCCTGTAACAGTAGCATCAGGGGAGCCTTAAAATAATTAAAAATTATTTAAGATCTACAATGACCCAAGAAAGATTAATAGGATTAGGAACAATATCTATAGAAAGAGCTAACTGAAGATTTGGACTGTGATGAATTAATTAATGATTTCGCGAAAATTAAGGCACGGCGAGTAAATTTTGTGGCACCTTAAGATTATGACGATGTAAATTTTATTTTATATGCATTGCATGATTTCTGAAGTTTTTTGTTCCTTTTATTTGTTATATTTATGAATTGTTAGTTTTATTTACATTTATATTTTATTCTATTATGTTTTGTGTTTTATAAAATACAGAGAAATTTGTTTAATTATTTTTAGTAATTTATTTTTTTGGTCAGGCTTTCCACAAGAATTTTATCTGGGCATTTCCTTATCTTGCTTATTTTAGTAATTATCGGATAAATTGTTTTATTGATTTTCTAATTTGTTACAGTAATAAATAGTAGTAGCTAGCGAGGACTAGGTCTGCTGGGGAAACCTCGTTAAAATAAAACGCATCGTATACTCTACCTCTTTGGGTGATGTGGAAATGAACATAATGGTGAAATTTAAAAGTAAACTTTTTAAGTCCGTATTTACGTTTAACCTAAACTGAAGTTTAGCACTGTTATGTTGCTTTGCCTCCGACGCTATTTCAGCCAAAAACTAGGTCTAATTTTCTCAGAAAATATGGTGCATTCTGTATTGTTAAAGTTGCAGCAGATTATTTTAATATTAAATATAATATTTAATTGCTTTTTACTACTGAAAATGAGGCGCCAAAAAAAAGTCTGCACCGGGCGCCTCATTGGTCAGCTCCGGCCCTGTACAGACCACAACTTACGTTATAGATGTTGTTGTTGTTTTTTTCAGCAAAAGAAATTTTCAATTATAACTTCCACTACACATCCAAGACATCATATCCTACAGATCAATATGAATTGTTGTTGTTTTCAGCTAAACAAATTGGGAGTCTTACATTAAAAAACATAAATCACTCAATTTGTTTACTTTGCTCGGCTGCTGTGCGAATTTGTTTACATTATTGAACTGCGAATTTGTTTACTTTACTGGACTGTGCGATTTTGTTTATGCGAGGAATAAAATTAGAAGCATTCCACCTGAAGACCAAAATTACACATTTAGTAATTTCCATTACTTATCTAAGTGAACGTATCTACCTACATTCGCCCCAATCAGCTTCGCCTGATCTATTTTTAGATATATGATCATATGGTGCAATCTTGTTTTTAAAAGACACCTACAGATTAATATCATCAAATCTTTAATCCACAACTTAGGTTATAGTTGTTGTTGTTGTTTTTTTAATTTTTAGCTACTAATATTAATTACACCTGAGAAGGTAAGATTGCTAATATCTCGAACCGTAGCCCGTACAGGATATCTGATGAAAATTTTATCCCCCTTATACTCTCACCCCAACGATCTAGGATCCATTGGCATAAACAAAAATTTCCTACTATTAACTTTAATTATTACTAATATAAATTCAAAACCAACCTGAAAAGCCTATATGTAGGCGCAGCACCCCCATGAACAAAAAAATTTGAATTAATACTTATACTAATTACACTAATTCACTTAGGGAATTTCATAATATTTCTTACCCACATAAATATACAGTTGCACATATGAATACACGCCTTAGGTAACGTTTGCCCAGCCACCAAGTAGCCCAGCCCAACATACCACAGGCACTCATACTAAAGTAAACAACTAACAACAAACTCAAGCTGACAAGTATACAGCCCCGATATAAATTCGCTTAGGGCATTTCATATCATTACTTAAGCCACACACATTCCACCCAAGCCTTGGTACAGGTAACGTAGCCCAATCCAACACACCCCAGACAGTCCTAGTCATAGTATCAGATATTCCCACTAAAGCTCTCAGCAAATCTACAGTAGCGAGACACAGGAGGGCCATCCCAAGGTCAAATTGTAGCCTCCAAGACCAGATCAAACTTAACCAGCAGCCTCCAGCAATAAAGCTTCCCGCCCCTTCACAAATATTTAGAGTTTCAGCCAGACGGTACGAAAGGAATTCCCCCCAGGCAGGCCCTGTGACGTAGACCCCTAGACGGAATCCCCCCGTGGCCCAGAACCCCGATCCAGAACCACCAAAATAGTTTGAATTTTCGGGGCACTTTTTGTATGGAATAAGTGCGCCAGAACATACATAGCGTAACTACTACCCAACTACAAGATTAGTCAGATTTCACCATAAACTTTCAGAGTTTGACTACAAAATTAAATATAAGCCTGGAAAATATAACACTAATGCAGACGCGCTTAGTCGAATACCTGCCAAATTAAACCAAGCAAACCCGAATTCGTTCATTGTGGAAGTTCTGGTACACCACCGAGCCGATTCTGACATAGACGATTGTAGTTCCCCGTCACCATCAAATTCCAAACCAGCACATTGCCATGTTGTCACAAGAGCTCAAACAAGAGAGGCAGAAAATAAGTTGGAAGAAGTACTTCAATTCCAAAAACTCCACTAAGAATTCGAAAGCAATTGCAGCATTCCAAAAACAACTCAGTTGAAATCAACTCAACTAAAAGCAGCCAGTCTGAAAAGAGTACATCTGAGCTAGGCAACTTACCTTCGAATAATCAATCAATGAATTCCCAAAATAAATCACCTGAAATTATTTCAGACCCTGAAGAAATTCAAAGAATTTTAAGGGACTACCATGACTCTGCATGTGGTGGTCACCAAGCAGTTATTAAAACTTATAAAAGAATAATCAGAAAATATAAGGGGAGAAATATGCTCAGTTCCATCAGGAAATATATTCGAAAATGTACTAATTGTCAAAAAATGAAGGCTAGCCTAGAGTATCGTATGCCAATGGTCATAACAGATACTGGCCTAATGCCATTTCAAAATGTATATTTGGATATCGTAGGGCCTCTTGAAGAAACGCATTCGGAAAATAAGTACATTTTGACATTCCAGGATAATCTAACGAAATTCGTAGATTATTATGCCTTGCCAAATGGCGAAGCGGAAACGGTAGCAGGAATGTCACGCACCCGCCATGTACAGGTGGTTTAACTAAGTTTTCAATACAAACTCTAAATCATACAAAATGACTAGAAATATCTGTCTTTAAGATTTAACTAAGTTTTCAATGAAAATCCTAAATAATACAAAATAACTAGTTCTCTAAGTTCTCAATATAAACTATTAAATAATAGAAAATAACAAGAAATATCTAACTTTAAGATGTAAATTCAAAAGAAATTTATATACATATATATATATATATATTTATCAAGAATAAGCCTGCACACATGCATATTTACACATGTATAATCAGGCTAATTTCAAATTTTATATTAAGAATAAACCTGCACACATGCATATTTTCCAATGTATATCCAGGCCAATTTCAAATTTTATATATCAAAAGCAAACCCAGAGATATACTTATTTATAAATGTATTAACATTATAATTAAACCTTATAGAAACAAGATGTACTGTGTACACTACCAATATAACTATTTAGCTCAATTTAAATATATATAAGTTCAAAGAAAAAGTACACATATACATACTGTAAATAGATGTGAGTTTCAAATGGAAAACATATATATCATAAAACTTAAATACAAAAACAAACTAGTGTCAACAAATAGACCTATTTGCGAAACTATAATATACCTACATGAAATCTTAATGTACCATTAGTATATTTATTTAAATACCAACTATGTTAAAAAAAAAACTATTATCTTCCAACTCAATTAATATACGCATAATTAAGTACGCTTCCTTTAGTAACTACACTATCCACATACCAATCCCGGCGCTCGACGTTATGTATATATATAAAATCACTAAATTAGTACTTTCAAAAGAACCATATGCTTGAAACTTTAAAGTGTTATTCCTCTTCCAAGAATAACACATTTTTTTTAAAGGGGGCGATTTGTTACATACATATACTTAATGCACATGCATATACATACCTACATCATGTAGGAAGAAAGTATACTTAATGTACATGCATACACATACCTACATCATATAGGAAGAAAGTTTACTTAACCCTGGAATACTAACCCGTTTTGATATTCGCTTATTGGTAAATATTACTCACACACGAATAAATTATAAACAAAAGAGTTGAAATATTTTAGAAGAACACGATAACAGAAAAATGAAAGAACAGCATTCCCCAAGAATAATTTAAGATTTACATAAAGAAATTTTAATTAATATAGTAAGGATAATTAGAAATGAAGGGATCGCATTTTATACATCTTGTACATTTTTTTTTGTCATGAATAGATTTTATACTACGATTTTGGGTTCCCGGCCAATGAGGAGCATGAGGAATGAGAGGACTGGTCTGCTGGGAAGGCTCTCCATCCCTTAAACTAACAATCACGCTTCAGGCAATGCACTTAAGAAGTTGGGACGCTGTGGTCATATGTCGTGAAGAGCAGTGCAGCCTTCAAGTAGAAAGTGAGTAAAATTTACTCACGGGTAGCAATCCAGGGTTAATGTACATGCGTATACATACCTACATCATGTAGGAAGAAAACATATTTATTGCAACGCATAACTAAAAACATTGTGCCTACAGCTTCTACAAGCTACTCCACATCATCACTAGGAGCTAAGCTTCTACAAGCTACTCCACATCTTCACTAGGAGCTGAGCTTCAACAAGCTACTCCATATCTTCACTAGGAGCTGAAATTCAACAAGCTACTCCACATCAGTACTAGGAGCCGAGCTTATACAGATACTCCACACAACTCAATGTTCACAACGATAAGCCTGGGAGGAATTAGACACAAGAAAGAAGGAATAAAATCTTTCAACACAACCATCACATTTTAATTTGCATTCAGTCGGTTCACACATTAAAATGATAATATAATTTTAAAATAAAAATAAAAATTTTAGTATGCAGCAAATATCATTCTTTTATTTAACTTAAGGCGTTATAATATACTTTACATTATTTTCCAATATTCACATTAATATATTTCCGTTATACTATATTGACGCCACGGTAGCGTTTCATAGTTATCTTTAAGTATATATCTTTTATCATCGTGTGGACTTGGCGCGCTTTTTGATTGTGTTATTGTGCTAATTTCATGTTTTTGAGATCGAATTAAATTTTGGTTTACAATTTTCTCACAGTTACCGTTTAAACACTCAACATAATCATCAAAAGTAATTCTATTCTTCACGATCTGTTGTTTTACCCCCTTGGATTTTTTAGATTTATCCTTGGCCTCTACCCGGAACGCATACATTTTTGATCTCAATCCAGCAAATTCCGTCATAATGCGGCCATTGTTCTCATCTTTCATGAGGACTAACACTTTTTCGTTGACTAGAGGTATGCTCCAAACGTTGTAGGAAGGATAGTCGCAGGTGTCAAAATGCAAATGACAGTCATGTTTAATAATATTATATAAATCTGAGCGGCAGATAATTTCATAAATTAGGCTGTCTGTATCCGTATAACAAACAGTACAATTCGAGCCAAACTGAGGAATCATATAATCATAATGGAATTTATAAATGGTTGTCCTTGCCAAGTCTAAGATGCACATACCTACATAGATTGGCTTATTGAAATAAATTTTCGATTTGTTTAGTTCAATGGCTACCAGGTTCTCATTGAAAATTACTGAGGATTTGAACTCTGGCTTAGAGATTAGGGCTCTAGCTCCAAATCGACCTAACCATTTCGTCACCAATTTAACAATGCTATGCTTCCGAATGTTTTTCATAGTCTTTCCGAACACAGCCTTGTTCATGAGCTTGAAGAGGTTTTCTCGAAATCGTTCTTAGCTTATGTTCGCAATTGTGTGTTTAAATGTATATAAGATTTTAACCACTGGGATTGGTTGAACTGAAGGTGTTTTTTGTACCGCGACAATTCAATTGTTTTAATTGCCGCCCGTTTAGTCGAACGTTGCCTAAGTACAATACCTATGCAACCTTGCTTGTTACCCTAGTACAAAACTAGTGCAACGATTCGTGGAGAACTGGGTAAGAAATGAATGAACGCCTGCTTCGATAAAAGTGAAAACTGTACTATATTTTACTTTACACAAAATTACGTTTTTATAATAAAAAGATGCTTATTTAACATTTCCGTAAACCTTAAATTCTAAACAACATAAAATTTTATCATTTCATATTTTCCCACACCTTATGACCACAAAATATTTTTGTCGGATTCTAATTACATTGCAATACCTTTGTCGGATTCTAGTTTCATTGTCAGACGATTTTGTGGCGACAAGAATGTGGGAAATGTCTAGTCAACAAATTTGCTGTAATAGCTGTAAAATTTAGCAATAATGATGAATGTTATATACAACATTCATCTGTTTGCTAAATTTTATGGAATTTTAATACTTTTATTTCTATTACTGATTTATATGGTATGTGATATTCAACATCCTCCCCCATGTTGAACATTAAGTTCAACCATTTCTACCGTTTCAGGTCGGAGGCTGAATTGAGAGCCTGCATTTTTGGGCCGTGTTACTCTAGCTGCCGGGGTTGGAGGCAATGGTCGTCTTGCTGGGTGTTGTCTTGTGAGATGCTTCCAGAGGAGATAACTACAGATGATTAGAGTTATGAGCAGCCCAATGTATCCGATGGCAAACTGATGGGCATCTTGATGAGTGATAACCTTGGTGGATTCTTCTGCAACACGTAGTTGTTGTAGTTTATCCTTAAGCTCAATAATGTCATTGGAGATATTTTGATGTTCTGAGGGTTTATAATAGAGCTCTGCAATCTCAACTGGACCTAAAAGTTCAGTTAGATTCTTGGTAGGAATAAACGATGTTCTTAATGTAGAAGGGTATAGGTTATGTGCTTGGATAGTAGTTGATTCATCCTTGATGGTGCAGCCATTGCTGATATTGAGTACTCCTGATCCTGATAGGGATTTTTGTACAACTGTGTTTCCGCATACAATGTTTATTGTTGTTTCTTCCGTCATGATGTAGATCCAATGGTTCGAACTGACAAGCTGTATCCATCGGGGTGTGTTATAAGATTTGTTAATCTTGCAGGTAGGTAATGATGGAGAGTTTGTGAGAAATCCAATTTCACAAGCGCTGGTGTTGGCTCCCTTTCTAAATAGAGGATGATGCTGCTTGTTCTGACAACGGATAGTATTGATCGCGATGTAGATTGATCATGAGGAATTGAGATGACGGCTCGATGATCACAAATGAGTCGTTAACCAAAACTGGTACCGGAACAATTCGTAGTAATTCGAATGGTTCGTAAGAAAGTAGTGGTAGTTTCACTCTGAAGATCAACTGTGTTTTTGCTACACGCACTTCAACGGTCATGAGGCTGTAGAGTTCTAAAAAATTACCTTGATTTGCTGGTAACCGCAAGGTCGGTGGTAGATTTTCTTTGATAATAATTAATTGATTTCGAAACTGCTTCGGTGTTAGTAGTGTGGGATTCATCTTTCCGTGGTGAGTGTCTATAATGACATCCAGCAACATTGTCTGCATTCGTTGATAGTTGGTGGTTGCCAAAATTAAACGCACTGCCAAGGCGTTGAAGATTTCTAAGATTCTTTGTTCTTGAACTTCCTTGGTTATCCCTTTTAGTTGGAGAATGGTTCGATTTATATTGTCTTCAAACTCTTGTAGTCGACCTGCCATTATCTCACTAGATTTTTTGATTACATTTACCGTTGAGTCCACTATAGAAGTTTGGTTTTTTAGTAAATCCAGTAAATGTTGCTGATTTCCCTCAAGATTATTTATTATTTGAGACATTTTTTCGGCATAGGTCGAATCCAATACTCCAAATAAGGAATGTGCAAGATTTCCCACAATATCTAACGGGGCCCTTCTATGTCTTGAACTCGAGTCACGGGTGAGCAACACATTGTTGTTTTCGAGTTCTGTTACTGTGTTAGAAAATTTAACAACTGTTTGTGTGCATGCCTGAGTGCTGCTTGTTGAATCACAAATCTTCCTTAGATTGTTTATCCCATTCTTGATGTTTTCAAGCTCCTTCCAGTATGATTCCAAGTTGTAGTATATAATCAGTTTCCATTCGTTGGTCACGAGGTGAGTGGATCCCATGCTTTCAAAGTACAATCCTGGTTGAGTTTTAAAAGGAGATAACTGTATTGGACTGTTCGCTAATATCGGTACAATGAGGCATGCCAGAAGAACCACACTTATAGGTGAGATTGCACGTCGGGATTTTTTGGCAGGAGTCCCATGTTGCGGTTCTCTCTCTTCGTCTCTCTTGTTGCCTGAAGGAAGAGTGCTCTGGATATTAGGATCTGCTGAAGGCTCGACTCCAGCGGAAATGTTTAGTTCTTGTTCTATAGGTAATGGAGCTAATTTATGTATCGGCCGTTTTAATATTCCGGATATTGTTTTGACATCAGCCACTCGAACCAAGCCATCTGGTCCCTTAATAGTGTTAACCATTCGTCCTAATTGCCAACTTAATGGAGGGAGATTGTCATCCTTTATCACGACCATAGTCCCTGGTTGCACGTTTGCGCAGCGCTGCTTCCATTTGTAGCGATGCTGCAACTCACATAAGTACTCCCTTGTCCATCGCTGCCAGAACTGGTTTTTTAACTCTGATATTTGTTTCCAATTTTTGAGCAGAGACGTCTTTGAAGAATGTGCATTGGGATCAACAGCACTTGTTAGTGGTTCGCCAATTAGAAAATGACCTGGTGTTAGCGCACAAAGATCATTTGGATTGCTTGACATTGGTGTTAAAGGCCTTGCGTTCAAAATTGCCTCAATCTCTGTCATTATTGTCGTTAATTCTTCAAAAGTCAGGGAAGCTGAAGCTACACTCTTTTTAAATAAATGCTTAGCTGACTTTACTGCAGCTTCCCATAGGCCACCGAAATGAGGAGCCCTTGGTGGGATAAAATGGAAGTCAATGCCTCTATTTGTGCAGAACTGTGTTATTTTTCCTTCAGCATTTTTGCTATACACTGCTTGTTGAATCTCCTTTAACTGGTTGCTGGCTCCCACGAAGTTAGTTGCATTGTCACAGTAAATATTTCTACAGTTACCTCGCCTGCTCACAAATCGCTTCAGGGCTCCAACAAATGCATCGGTACTGAGATCGCTTACCACTTCTATATGGACTGCTTTGGTGGAAAAGCAACAAAATATGGCCACGTAAAATTTTTGAGGTCTCTTACCTCTCAGCTTGAAATGAATGGCGAACGGTCCACAGAAGTCAATTCCCACGTTGATAAATGGTCTTGACGGTTGAACTCTGTGAGCAGGAAGATTTCCCATAAACTGCCCAAAGAGTTTCGGCTTAAATTTGCAGCAACGGACGCAATTTTGAATTATTGACCTGGCAATAGTTTTTCCTTTGATGGGCCAAAATTTTTGTCTTGTTATTGCCAGTAGTGCTTGGGCGCCTACGTGTGAGTTTTATTCATGAATATGAGTCAGTAATAATTTGGTTACGTGGTGACCATATGGTAGAAGAATCGGATGTTTAGCGTCGTAAGGCAGCTCGGATTCTTGAAGCCTTCCTCCAACTCTTATAATTCCCGTTTCATCTAAGAATGGGCTAAGACTGCATAAGTTGCTGTTTGCATTAACGTGCTTACTTCCTTGAAGATGTGCTATGTCTTCTTCGAAACCTTGCTGTTGAACTTCCTTTAGGATCACCATTAATGCACTATCTAATTCTTGTACGCTAAGCTGATCGTTTTTTACGTTCCTTCGGCAGTTGACCGATGTTTTTAATAAATATCAGGATGTATGCCAACGTTCTTTGTAAATATTTCAACGAATTTCTGTGCTCAATACCTTCTAATATAGAAATCCTCCTCGTGATTGTTGATAGCACCACCTTTGCCTGTCTCTTTTCCAAGTCTGTCGTCAAATTTTATGGTTTCAGCGGCCATGAGGATTGATGCCCATGTAGGAAGAGTGGCCCATACCACCATAGAGAATTGTTCTTTAGGCGCTCTGGCGTAGTTCCCCGTGAAGCTAGATCCGCAGGGTTGTGTTTTGATGGTACATGGAGCCACTGATCGGCTGTACTTACTTCTTGGATTGCAGCTATGCTATTCGCTACAAATGTGTAATGTGAAGATGATGATGAATTTAGCCAGGCTAGCACTATTTCTGAATCGGACCAACAATAACAGGGGTAATTCCATTTCAAATCCCTTTTAACTCGATGCATTAATTCGGCTGTTAACTTTGCAGCGCACAACTCTAATCTGGGTATTGTCACGTTTTTCTTTGGTGCTGCTTTAGATTTGGCACATAGCAATCTCACTATTATAAGTCCATTCTGAAGAATAGATCGTATATATATTACAGCCCCTATTGCTTGTTCAGATGCATCTGAGAAAGCATGTAATTTCATAGAGCACGGCACATTTCCTGAACTAACATGTCTCTGTATTTTTATGTCATTTAAGACACCAAAACTCTGACGAAAGTTGATCCAGATAAAGCTATGTTCTTCTGGTAGTTTATCGTCCCAGCCTAGGTTAAGTGCCCACAATTCTCGTAAGAAAATCTTCATCTTTACAATAACCGGACTCATGAAACCAAGAGGATCAAATAGATGAGCTATGTCTGACAAAACACTTCTCTTGGTAATAGTTTGTTCATCTGTCCATTGAGTTTTGATAGCAAACTCATCAGAACGTGGTAGCCATGTTATTCCCAAAGTTTTTACGTGGCAGTCATTATCGTCATGGAGTTCTAGCTGCGGTGCCCTGTCTTCTGAAGCGATACTTTCCAATAATGCAGTGTGGTTCGCGCACCACTTACGTAATTTGAATCCTCCAGATTGGAGAATTTGAGTTAGTTGTTCTTGTGTTTCCATGGCTTCACTGAGACTATTGCAACCAGTCATAACATCGTCGACGTAGAAATCTTGCATGAGTGTCGAGGCTCCCAGAGGGCGTTGTTCTGCCATTTGGCCCGCCAGTCGTTGGAGACATTTTGTCGCCAAGTACGGAGCCGTTCTTACACCGTAGGTAACCGTAGATAATTGATAACATTTCAACTGCTTGGATGGATCATCTCTCCAAAGGATTAATTGATATTTCCTGTCATCCTTGTCCAGTATTACTTGACGGTACATTTTTTCTATGTCCGCTGTGAACACATACCGTGGTAGACGAAAGCGTAGTAATATGGAGAAGAGTTCATCTTGAATAGTGGGCCCAGTATATAAGATGTCGTTCAATGAAACGTTCGATGACGTTTTCATCGATGCATCGAAAACTACACGAAGCTTCGTGGTGGTACTATCTGGCTTAGTCACGCAGTGATGTGGAAGGAAGAAGTATGGTCCTGAGATTTCTTTTAAACTGATCTCTTCCATATGCCCAAGATTTTTATATTCGTTAAGGTAGTCAATATACTGCGCCCTTATATCTGGGTTTCTAGTCAGCTTTCGTTCTAACGAATAAAATCTATTAAGCGCGATGTCTTTCGACTCTCCTAGATTCGTTGCTTCAATTGCGAAGGGCAGCCTTACCACAAAACGACCTGTATCATCCCTTCTCACGGATTGATTGAAGTGTGATTCACACTTGATTTCTGGTGCCGACAAGGTTGGGTTAGTAGAGTCAACTTCTTCTTGTTTCCAAAATCGTTCAACTTGTTCATTTAGTTTGGCTTCTTCTTCTTTGGAGCAAATACCACACAAGACATGGGTAGCGGATGTGTTCGACGTTTTTCCGCTGACTATCCAACCTAATTTAGTGTTTTGCAGGATGGGAAGGGTATCTTCTAGTTTAATCTGTCCAGCTAGGAGTAGTTGGAAAAAGGTGTCTGCTCCTATAAGCAAGTCGATTCTTCCTGGACAATTGAATCCCGGGTCTGCTAATTCAATATTCCGTGGAATGGACCAGTTTGTGATATCCAAAGACTGAGATGGTTGATGTGTTGTTATTTCTGGCAGAATATGCTCTTCGATTCTGGTTGAGAAGTTGCATGTTCTTGATCGCAGCTCTACGTTGATCCTCTTGTGGGCCTTCTGCGGACGTTGACCAATGCCTTGAATTTGTAATGGGTCAAATGTTTCTCTTAGTGACAGTTTCTTCGCCAGCTGCTCTGTTATAAAATTCAATTGAGAACCGGAATCTAGTATTGCCCTGCACTCCACTTCCAATCCCTCGTTATTTCGTAACCTTACAATCACAGTGCTCAACAAATCATAACTCCTTTGCGACTTCGTTACTTGTGCAGCTAAAGTGGTTGATTTTTGAGAAGATGAGCTGATTGGCGAAAGGTGTGAGTTTTGTTGACCCGATGGTGGGTATACCTTGTTTGATTCCTGTGTCTTCTGTAGAGTTTCTCCTCTTGTGTTGTACTGAATTTTACCTTCTCTTTCAAGATGTAATATGGTGTTATGTTTTGATGAACACGTTTT
Organism: Dioctria rufipes; assembly: GCA_963924295.1. Lineage (NCBI taxonomy): Eukaryota > Metazoa > Arthropoda > Insecta > Diptera > Asilidae > Dioctria > Dioctria rufipes. The sequence goes on from OZ002744.1 coordinate 88,530,256, forward strand.
ACAACCTCTAAGAGAGCAATTCTTAACGGAATGGCCCCCCTTCATGCAGTTTACACATAGATTATGTTTTCTAACCATGTCAAGCCTGCTTGATGGGCTCTTGGAAAGGAAGTCCTTGCAAGAATATAATGGATGACTCTGCTTGCAAATAATACACTTGCTCTTCATTGAAGTTGCCATGAATGCGGAAGATTTCGACTGATTTGTAAGTTTCGGGCTATTTCTTACGTTGCATAAAGTTCGGCCTCCAAGAGCTTCTAGGGACTGAAATCGAGTTTCTAGAAATTTCAGGAAGTTCCCAATTGTGTCTAGTTCTCTTGGTGCATCTAGTGATTGCTCGTATAAGCCATGTGTAGTTTTGTCTAATTTTTTGATTACTATATGCATTATCAAAGGATCCCATGTTTCTGTGTGCAATCCTAAATTTTTCAGTCCATACAGATATTCATTGGTTGTGTCGTGCAGGCTCTTAATAGTTGCAGCCGATTCAGCTTGAATTGTTGGTTGTGACAGTAGTCGACTCAATATCGCCGTAACAAGTAACCGCTTATTATTATATCGGTTATTCAGGATACCCCACGCATCGTCGTAGTTATCATTAGAAATTTGCAGATGTTGAATTAACGCCCTTGCTTCTCCGCTCAGATTGGTTTTTAGATAGAACATCTTCTGAGTGTTGCTTATAGTTTGGTTGTGTATTAGCTGGACATACAAATCATGGAACTGTGTCCACTGTAAATAGTTGCCATCAAATATGGGCAGAGAAATCTTTGGCAATTTAATCGAGCTTTCTTGAGGTCTTGAAGGTGCAGGATGTTCGGTGGATTTATCTGCAAGAATTGATACTTGCTGTTGGAGTGAAATGATAGTATCTTGCGTCCAGCCATCAAGGTTATAGAACAGATCTGATTTATAGCCCAATGGATTATCTTCATTGGCAATTTCCCAAATTTGTTGGTCATTGTCAACCATCTCTCTCTGATATTGTTTGAGTATATCAATTTTTAGTTTGAAATATTGGCTTGGATGCTGTTGATCCTGCCTTGACTCAATATCTCTTATTTGGTGTGTTGTGAGCCGCATTAGGGCCTTTTGCTTGCGCATTAGCTTGCAAGCGTCCACATCCATAGTTTTGCCTTCATGTAGTTCTGAAATTAACGAAGGTTTGTGTCCGTTGTCATTTTGTTTAACATTGCCATCGCAGTCGTCGTCGCTGCTACCTTCCTCATCATCTAAATTACCACTGTTCTCATCAGCCTGCTTATTGTTGTTGCTGGATGCAGCGCCTGCTGAGCTTGTCGCTCTGTTATATTTTTCAAATTTCACCAATTTTGTTAAATACCGTTTTGTGGGGCAAGCAGGAGCCATATCCAGTGCTCCCTCACACCTTAGTGCTGCGAAACTAAAAGCACTTTGGCTTTTCCTTTAGACACAAAACACACTTTTCTCTGATTTCATTCTTTTATTTTATCTGAAAATTTCGCCTTCTTTTTTCACATTCACAATTCTTCTTTTATCTAACAATCTTGATTCCTTTTTTTTTTATTCACAATTTTTCTTTTATCTAACAATATTGTTTTCCTTTTTTTTTTATTCACAATTTTTCTTTTATCTAATATAACAATATTGATTTCTTTTTCCAAGTTCACTATTTTCATTCGGTAAAACTAATTCTATGTACTTTTCCTATTACACTTTACCGAGACCGCGCCGAACCGAAAATCCAAAAAAAAAAAAATCAACTCTACTTTCGCAACCGCCGTTACTCCAGTTAAAATTCCAACTCGGCTCTTTAAAATTTAAAATTCAACTCGGCTCTTGATCACTTTTGTCGCGATCAAGAGCCTTCGTTCAGGGTAGAAAATGCATAGTTGCATTTTCACGCTGAGAAAATTTTCATTTATTCTGGACTTGATTAAACAAGTCCAGAATATTTTTCGTTGGACGGAGGCTTGAAATTTGATGCTTTTATAAACATCAGCCACCGTCCCGATGCCGCGCGCGTATACATACAATGTATTTTCGCGGCGCGCTCTTCTTATCGCGAAAGCTTTTTTGTGATATGTATGTACGTTCGTACGTACCTATTGCAATTTTCACGACGAAGTTACGATTTGTCTGTTGCATTATTTTTTTAAAGTGTGCCGCGTTGACAAATTTTGTTGAAGACAAAATTTGTCGCGGGAGTATTTTTTTTTTTTTTTTTTTTTTTTTTTTTTTTTTTTTTAATTTTTGATATTTAATATTTTTGTTTTTCTGGGAGTCGTCTCCGCAGGAATGTCGGTCGCCATACATCCATTGGGATTGTGTGTTTGTGTGTTGGGTTTGTGTATGTAACAATTCCTTCCCCACACGAAAAATATGAGTATTCTTTGAAGAGGAATACTCATGGTGTTGTTATATTGTATGGCTTATCTTATTATTTTTTTTTTTTGTGTCAAGCATTTTACAGGATGAAGTGGGTTTTTCTTTGGGATGCTGGAGTTACTTGGCTCTGATTTTAATTCAGTTCTTATTTGAAACTGAAGCGGAGTTCACCATGCTATTTGCACAAAAATTGAGCAACCAACCTTTTTATAGTCCCGAGGGACGAAGTACCGTTCTGTATGGGATATGTGTTGTACATGTAATACCCGGCTGGGTTGGGCCCATACGTTTGGTGCTCCGCAGGCGGGGCGAGCGCCCCCTGACCATTTGGGCCGGGGATGCTGAGAGCGGCCGCTTCTACCAGGTCCGGCTAAATTTATACCCTCATCAAGGACAATCCTGGACTGCCGTAGGTGAGTGTTTTTAATAGTTCTTTGAATTGTTATTCAAATTACTAACCTGCTTTGTTCTTCCAGGTGGTACCTTGGTACTCAGTGGCGTTCACGGGTTATGTGCCTGTTGCTGGCTCGTTTTCTCGGATCCCTTGGCCGAAGTGGTGCAGATGTACACGGCGACCCCTCCCCCAGGGAATCTGAACAGCACGGTTATGTGGAGTGACGACGATGAGGATGAATATGAGGACTGAAGTTTGCCCTCCCTTATCTAGCTCCCGGTTTACCAAGTTTTAACTATACTTTCTCTCTTCTTTTTCCTGTGTTTATTTTCGTTCTAGTGTAACTCCGGGGGTGGGGTGAAAGGCACTCGGCCTTTCCTCCCGTTTCTCCTTTTTATTGTATAAAAAAGTTTTTTTTTTTTTTTTTAAATAAAAACTACATAAAACGATTACTTTTTTATGTGTGTTTTTTTTTTTCTCTTTTGGTTGCTTCTAGTGGTTACACCTACGTTGTACGGTGGCGAGAGTTTGAGGTTGGTTTTCTGTTTTAGGTTTACTTAGGGGCTAAAGCCCGGTAGATACATGATTTTTTCAGATGACATGACAAAGGATGCGTGTTAGTGTCTTTATTTTTCAAGTATTCGGCCGAAAAAAAAAACTAATGTATAAACTGAAATAAGTGCTGTGAAAATAAAATTTGCATTTGAGAAATGTTAAATGTTCCTCATAGTTTACTTGTTTAGTTTCAATTGGAGATGGAGTACTTTCACAAATCGTAGTTTATTCTTTTATCTAATTCGAAATCACGGAGAAATCGCGAATACATATGACCTTTATGTAGGTATAGTAACAATAAACGAGAAATCTTTGAAAAGTCGATATTGAGCCGCCATTTCGGTACGAATTAGTGATCTTTTTGTTTCGTTTTTGGCTCGAAATCGAGTGGAGAATAACTTAGAGATTGAAATCAAACTGCGATTGAGCGAGTCATTTCCTCCTCAATATATTTATAATCGTATACTGTTTGTTGGGATCGCCCGCTTGCACGACTTCATTTATTTATGGTACACATATAATTTTTGCTGTGGTAGGAATCTACATACACATATGTCGGTGCTACGAAAGTCAGAAAAAAAAACAATTTTGTAACAATATGTAAGTAATTCCCGGCGCAAACACCATCCAGTAGCCAAAATCGGCAACTGAAAAATAAAAATAACCAAAATTTTCAAATATTGAATTCTGACGTCGTTTTTGTCTATACGAGAGATATATTTACCAAAGTCAATCACTTCGTTTATTTGCCAATATTCAAATATTAGGAAAAAAGTGATATTTCCTAAAATTTTCAGCCGCCGATTCAACCCGCGGGCAGGTGTTTGCACCAAAAATGATATATATATTTTGAAAAATGATATTCTATAGAATAATCTTGTATATGTTGTCTTTCAATGCCTCGGGAACCTCTATCGGAAGTTTTTGCAATCTCGTTTTTTATCTCTAAAGGAACAACAATTATTATTTTCTTTATTACAATTTCTTACTGTTTTATTTATTATTTTATTTCTACTACTTTCTTTATTATTGTTATTGTGGGTGCTATTTTGGCGGCTCGGATTCGGCGGTCGGTTCGGCTAGGCTTTACACTTTGTTTTTGTTTTGTTTTTATTTTGAAAGGTTCTTGCCTTTATCTTTGTTATAGCATGTTCTTGTTAATGCTAATTTTTAAAATTTTCTTTTTCTAACCTATTTACGGCTTATTTATTTTTCTAATGGTAGCCTGGTAGGTTATAATCTAATTGTTTATTTATTCTTTATTTCTACTTTTAAGGAATATTTTATCTATTTTTATAAATCTTTAATTCTAAAGTCACTTTGTTTTCATGTACGTATGGATATTCATGTAATACATAACCTATTTCGGCCTTACTGCCTGTCCTGCATGCTTTTTATACATTGTTTTTTTTTTGTTTATTTAACCATTGTTAGTTTGGTTTGCTTCATCTTTTTTTTCTACTACAATTTAGTTTGTTAATTATTTATTATTTAGTTTTAATATAATTTTGTGTTATTTTTTTTTCTATTTATTTTCATATTTATTTATTTATTTATGTTTAACTAATTTCTTTTAAAGCTATTAGCTTACCGACTATTTAATAATTAAATTTAATGCCTTTTTTATGTACCTGATTTTAAATTATTTTTCTTTTCCGATTACCTGTTACTGTTCGAGTAGGTACGGTATGCTATTTTATTTTTCCTATTTTATGTTTATGTAATATTAATTCTAACAAAGTTTTCTTTAGTATTATTAATCTAATTATTTTTAATTCTATAGTCTTTTTGTATATAGTGTACCAGGGCTACTCATTTTGTTTAAATTTGACATTGATTTTGTGATCCATGTTGACAGTATCAGTGTTCCCTTTTTTAAACGATTTGGACTGATTTTGTTTTGGGGAGGCTTCGGGCTCGCCTTAAACTGGGTTGGGGAGCAGGAATTTGCTCTTCTAAAGGGATTCCCTCTGATGAAACTTCGGGGTTACCTTGTGGTTGATTTCTCTGTTGTCTCATCTTGATGACAACAGGGTTAAGGTATTTTACAGCCACAGCGATCATTATGGCCAGAACTAGTAGGCTCGTAAATGATAGAGAAGTTGTGGACAGGATATGGGAGTTTCTGCTCGATACCTTTTCCTGGTATTTAATAATTTTGCCTCTAATTTCCTCTAGTGAATGCGTGTCCTGGTAGACTGATTTGTGAGTATCGTCTCCAGTTAAAATTTCCATTGAGACTTGCGTTTGGTTTTGAGATTCTGGTAAAATGTCAGCCAGACTCAAATTAAATAAGGAATGATTAAATTGTGGAAATTGTTTGGGTTGAGTTAATTTCAGCGGGCGTCTACTTTGACCTTCATATTTGAGCACTTTGTCACTTATTTGAACTTGACATGGTTGCGTTATCTCTAATATCCCTTGCCCTTCCAGTTTCGAGATCACAAAGTGATCGGGACATGTGAAGTGTAGCACCGTGGAGGTGAGAAATGAAAATAGCCACGCATTTGGCTTGTTTAGTTTAATTAACATGTCCTTTTGGGGAGCTTGTACTCTGGTGCTGCATTTGGGCACTTCATTTAAAGGATTATATAGTAATTTAATGGCACATTCGTTGGACGTTGCCGCTTTGATTATAGGCGTGTTCAGCCGGCCTACATACGTGTTTTCTTCCAAATTACTTGTTATTTTCTTGAAAATTTTCATGTCCTCGCCTTTTAATAAGAGAAATTCCTGAGTTTTTTCGCTATTGGCTATGTATGAATAACCAGGGTCTGGAATTAATGAGTAAGTTGCTGACTTGGGTACAGGATAGCAATGAAACTGTTGTAGCCTCATTTTTGGCAGATTAAAAATTGGGAGAGTAATTCTCACCACCAATTTACTCTGCATAAGGAGTGACTGAGCTCCTGCTGTTTGGTATAGAACAGATAGACAATTTTGGTCATTCGGGCAATTCGAGGCCGTCTTACGGTATATTTCTAACAGATTTTTGGGGGACATTAGGAGTGGATGAATATGATTGGTTTTACTAGCCATTATTATATCCAGGAGGGCTTGTTGTCGATATTCAACTTCGATGATTTGGAGCAATAAGCTTGATATAATCTCTTGTCTTAGCTGCCTTTTAGTTAAGTCATCGGCCACATGGTGGAGATCGTTTATCTGGTGTGCTATTTTTTGTTGTCTGTCTATTAACATGGCCAGCGGTTTTTGAATCTTTTCCAAGGTTGTTTTAATAACACTGATTTGTTGTTTCTCTAGCTCGGCTAGGGCTTGTGTATTCGATTCAAGTTCTTCTAACCTGCTGTAAATTTCTTTTTCGTTATTGCTGTCCATAGTGCCAAACAAATAGTGCATGGCATTGCCTATTCCATCAAATAGCGATCTGGCCTTGCGTTTTGCTGTTGCTAGTTCCTTTATAGTTTCCGTGCGCTTTCGTACGCTGTCTATTATAGCGTGTATGTGTAGTTGCTGCACGTTACACAGGTCTTCTGGGTTGGTTACATTTATGCAGAGTTTATGCAATAAGTGCTCCGCATATTCTGCTAGCTTTATCTGGGCATCTGATTCATCCAAATCTATTTCGGTGAGGACATTCCAGGTGTCATGATATACCATGAGGCTTCCTAGGTCCTCGAAAAATATGCCCGAGCCATTTAGTTGGGTCCTTATATAGGGTTTGTAAGCGATCTCTCCTGTTGTGTATTGGATGAGGAGGGCAAATACCATGAATTTTAGCGCCATTTCTGTGGACAATTCGGAGGAAGAAAACAATTCTTTAAGTATATTTGTACTTGCATTGTGCCGTTTTAAACTGGGCAGTGGAGTGACTCCACCGCAAATGTTTCTGGGGAGGTATTGAAATGACGTTTAATGGACATTGTAGTAGGAATTTTAAGTCAACCTGGTTCATTTTTGTACAACATGCTTTTATTCGAAATATGGTTTTAAACGATTATTATGTACCGTCACCATTCGCTTACCAATTTTGATTGTGGTATTCACATCACTTGGGATTGCTATTACCTGATAAGGTCCTACCCAGATTTGAGAAAGCTTATGTTTTCTGCTTTCGTTCTTGATGAGGACCTTGTCTCCTACATGGAAAGTTAGGGGCCGTACTGTCTTATCGTAGTACCCCTTTGAGCGCTGTTTACTTGCCAATAAGTTCTTTCTTGCCGTGGCATATGATTTTTGGAGCTTATACTTCAGTATATGATAATAGCTCTCATGATTGTAAACGGGTTCGGGATCCCGTTTTAAATTTGATGGGACATCCGCTGTGAAGCCGTATAGGCAGTCCATTGGGGTAAGTTTAGTACCCTCGTGTACACTATTATTATACACGAATGCAGCGGTTCGTAGGAATTGGTCCCATGTTTTGGGATTTTCGTCTACGATTGTTCGCAGGTATTCAATCAGGGGTCTGTGGGCACGCTCTAGTGCTCCGTTAGACTGCGGGTGGTATGCCGAAGTCTGTAACTTCTTTACCTTTAGAAGCTTACATACTCTTTTGAATAATTCACTCAGGAAATTTGTTCCCTGATCGGTGAGTATTCTTTTGGGTATGCGATAGCGCGTAACGATTTCATCAAAGAAAACTTGCGCTACTGTGACTGCTTCGGCATTAGGTATTGCATACCAGTCGACAAATTTTGTTAGATTATCTTGGAAGGTCAAGATATATTTGTTACCTGACGTGGTCTCTTCTAATGGACCTACAATATCGAGGTAGACTTTGTCGAACGGTTGTTCTGCGATGTCCGCGATAACCATTGGCATTTTATATTGTGGAGAAGCTTTCATCGTCTGGCACTTTCGGCATTTTTTTATGTATTTCTTGATGTCGCTAAGCATGTGTCTCCACCAATACTTGCGTCTTATACGTTTGTAAGTTTTTATGACACCTTGATGGCCACCAAATGGAGAATCGTGATAATCTTTTAAGATTGTTCGGATTTCCGTAGGGCTCGTGATAACTTCGGGTGTCTTGCCAGTACTTACTTTTTGCTCAAGCGATGCTGGGTTTAGTTTTTCCGCCTCCGTGTGTTGAATTTCGTTTTGGTCCGCTTTCGTGTGCTCTTCTGTCTCCACACTGGAGCTATTTATTGTCTCTTGAGCCTTCTGCTTCTGAGCTCGAGTCACGACGAAACAATGAGCGGATTTCTTTTTCTTTTTGTTATTTGTGGGGTTGTCTTCCTCCACATCTGAGTCCATCGTGTGGTGGACTAGGGCTTCTACCGTTAAGGTAATGCCTAAACTGTCTTCCTTTGATGCTTGAGGGATGCGACTTAGTGCATCTGCATTAGTGTTGTACTTCCCTGGTTTATATTCGATCTTGTAATCGAATTCAGATAATTTGTGGTGAAATCTCACCAAACGGGAAGTAGGGTCTTTCACATTGAAGACACCTTTGAGAGGTTTATGGTCAGTGTAGACCGTGAATTTCCGGCCTTGAAGATAGCACCTGAAATTCTTGGTAGCCCAAACAATAGCCAATAACTCTTTCTCTATAGTAGAGTAATTTCTTTCGGCTTTGTTTAATGTGCGGCTTGCATAGGCAATGGGCTGGTCCTTCCGACTTCTCCTTGAGAAAGTACAGCTCCTAGAGCCTCGTTACTTGCGTCAGTAGTAAGATTAAATGATTTTGTAAAATCAGGGTAAATTAAAAGTGGTGGAGAAATTAAAGCACTTTTTATGCTCTGAAATGCTTCTTGGCATTTCTCTGTCCAAGTGAATTTTACATCCTTTCGGAGTAAATTCGTAATTGGGCGTACAATTTTGGAGAAGTCTGGAATGAATTTCCTGTAGTAATTGGCAAGTCCTAAAAATGACTGAACTTGCCTTACTGTTTTTGGAACAGGAAATGTTTGGACGCAGGCCGTCTTACTTGGGTCTGGTAGGGCTCCTTCGCTAGAACATTTATGTCCTAGGTAAACAACTTCTCTTCGTAGAAACTGGCACTTCTCTGGCTGCAGTTTCAAGTTGTTCTCTCTCAACTTATTGAAGACTTTCCTCAACTTTTCGTTGTGGTCGTTTAAATTTTTACCATAGATTACGATGTCATCTAGGTAAACAAAACATTCGAGGCCTTGTAGGCCTGTTAGTACGAAATTCATTAGGCGTTGAAATGTGGCAGGGGCTCCTTTGAGCCCGAATGGCATACGCTTGAACTCGTAGTGCCCATAACTTGTGCTGAAAGCAGTTTTATGTCGATCTTTTTTGTCGACAAGAACTTGGTGATAGCCGTTGGCCAAATCGAGTGTGGTGAAATACCTTGCGTGACCTAGTTGGTCGAGAATATCCTCGATTCGGGGTAGCGGGAATGCGTTTCCAATTGTCTTTTCGTTTAATTTACGAAAATCGACAACGACGCGCCACCTTTTTTCACCGTCAGGTCCCGCTTTCTTGGGGACAACTAGTAGGGGTGAATTCCAAGGGCTTTTACTAGACTGGACTATCCCGCTGTCTAGCATTTCTTTTAGCTGCTCGTTAATTACTTTCCGCTGTGTTTCAGGTAAGCGGTACATTTTTTGATTGATTGGTGCTTGATCCTACACCAACGGAATATTATGCGTTATCGCATTTGTATAGGTGAGTTTGTCACCTTTGAGGAAGAAGATATCGTTATACTCTTCGCAGAGTTCTGATATCGACATTTTTTCTTCCGCGGTTAAATTAGGGTCTAGGCTGAGTTCTTGCTCTAGCCTAGAAATACGCGGGTATTGTTTTGGATCGTCCGAAGTCTCATTATCCGGGTATAGATATCGTATATGTTGTAATATCGCCGTCTTGTCGGCTGAACCTTGGTTTGACTTCCTATTCCTTGTAAATTTGTGTCCTGAAGTTGGATTGAATTTAGTTAATTCCTTATGAGGCTTTATTTTGTTGTATTTAGCATGTAACAGGGTACTTGCTTCCTGCTTTGTTGACGGCTGAGTTTGATACACCTGTGCGGTCTTTGCCTTAGGTTGTGTGGAATACTCATGCGCGCCGATGCTAGTATTTTTTGGCCATGTAGGATTTTTTATGCTAGAAGACGGTGGAGTAATATGCACCTTTAGTATAGGCTTTAGCGACTCGCTACCGTTCTTGTATGGCCGTTGTTTGTTTAACAGTGATTTATGCCTCGGGATTTTGGACGGGAGAGCTATATGCACCTTTTTGGCAGGCTTTAGACACTCGGTTCCGTCTCTTGTGTTGTTTGATATTGCCTCCATATTTGGTAGTGGAATGTGTGTTCTTTTGTGATCTTTTGAGTGCGTTAATGGGACTATGGTGTAGTCGTTTATTGGATATAGCTGTAACTTTAAGCTATGTATGACTACTTGATGACTGTTAGCGTTGAGAATACTAACCAGCACTAATTCTTCTCCAGATGACAGCAAACTGTTTGCCAAGAAGACTCCATCGCTTATCTCTTGGGATAAACAGAGCATTTCTTCTTGAGTTTGTAACGGCACTGGGGCCACAATTTGAGAGCGCGCTGGTATGCAGATTGGTTCCTTAAAGGTAACCAATTGCTGCCTGCCTTCTTCGGTCTCTTGCTCGCCCAGACAGCTTTTTTCACATTCCTTGGGCCCTTTTGGAGCTTGGCAGCCAGCTTTTCTCGTTTGAGAAGCCTTGAAGACACTGCAGGTGGATAGTTCAGCCTGTTTAGACTCTACCTCTTCTGCAAGTGTTCTTACTTCGACTGCTTTTTCAGAATGTAGCTTGTCCGTGTCAAACTCTAATGGCAAAGCAAATTCGTCTGGATTAGTTTCCGTGCGAGGAAACCGTAGTGCCTTATTAGGACCCTCAACGTTGCAGTTTTTTGCTAGGAAATCATTTCCTAGAAGTCCATCATCGGAAAGGCCAGGCAAGTTCTTTACGACTTGAAACTTGCAGGGAATTTTGTTTTTGAAAACGAAGTTTCCCTGGCAATTTCCCAGCGTCTTTCCCGTACCAAATGGGGTCTGAAGTGTACATGCCTCATTGTGGTTAATTTCTTTGAGGTCTTTTAATGACCTTTTCTTTATTATACTTACCTCAGCGCCTGTGTCTACTACTAGTTTAGTTTGGCCGTTCAGGCCTATGTCTAAAGGAAGTTTTACTGTAGCGACACTGGAATCGGGCTGCTGAGGAAACCCTAATTTATTAGATGGGAGATTTATAGTCGAGCCGGGGAGTTTTGGGTCGACTGTACGTCGTTTCCCTGACTCCGGGCTTCCCATTTTCGTTTTTGTTGGCAGTTATTAACTGCATGTCCAGAACGACCACAAAATTCGCACTTTTTTCGCACATTATATACTCTTGAGTTGTTATTGGGGTTTTGCGGCTCTCTAGGACGTTGATTTGGTGGTCCACTATTATTGTGTGGCCTCTGGAAACTATTGTTGTTTCTTCTGCAGTCACGCACGTCATGGTTATACATTTTGCAGTTCACACAATAAGGCGTATTTTTCCTTTTGAGGCAATCGGCATATGTGTGGCCTCTTAAATTACAAAAACTACAAGTCACTTTATTTAAATAGGTATTTTTATTTTTTACATTATAATTTTTATCTGGCGACCTTGGTTCCTGTTTAATATATGCTGGGCCATCCTGTGTGAACTGTGACGTTGGTATGTGACTGCTTGGGTTAGTGGTTATATTGTGTTGCCGGGGATCTTGTGAGTAGGATATGATGCCAGGATTGTATACGCTTTGATTTACTAGGGTACTGTTTGGAGTTAAATGTGTGTTATTTGGTACACTGGTACAGGCAGAATTTGGCAATGTATTCTGCATCATATTTGGTTGGAATTGTCCTGGAGGTTGCAGGAATAGAGCACTTTGCTGGAGACGTTCCATGTCAAGTGCTCTTTGTACGAGGTCATCTACCGTGCCGTCTGTCATGGTCAGAAGGTATTGGCACATATATGGGTTATTTACGCCTGTTTTCAGTGCGTTTTTCGCGAAATCTTCCAACTGCGTTTTAACAGCTGGTGCTGCTGTGGCTCCGTATTTGGATTCTGCTGCTTCATTGCAGAGTGCCAGTATTTGTTTCACTCGTGCCGTGAAGGCTGTGAGGTTTTCCAAGGGATACTGCCTTGTAGTGATTAATTTATTTACCAGTTCCTGGTAAGTTTCTCTAGGCAGGTATGTGCGATTTAGCCGTTCTTCTACTTCTTTGAAAGTAGTGGGCATATTTGAGGCAAAAAGCTGACAAGCTTCGCCTCGAAGTCTGGTGGGGAAGATTTGCAAAAATGCTGTTAGTTCATCCACCGAAATGCACTGGATTACCTGCCTGCAGCATCCTAGGAACGTTTGGAGCTCAAGGCTCAATTTTGGGTGCTGCTCTCCCGAGAATAGGGGGACGAGCTGGGCAGTCAGTTTGGCGATTTTAGCGTAATCTGCCATGTTTATACTGGGGATTCTGAAGCTAAAGTTTGGCACCTTTGGGGAGCTAGTTTCTTCTATGCTGGTTTCCAGAAGGGAGTCGCCCAGCCAATTTAAAAGAATTTCACTCACGGTAGAATCACTGGCACTGTCCTCAATGGCACCTTCTCTTAATTCTTCACTATTATTTGTAATTTCTGTTTTGAGAGAGTGCGAGTGTTCTCCAAACTGCTTTAAGCTTTCTTTAAATTTTTCCGTACTTTCTTTGAATTGCGCGATTTGCTCAAGCCGCCGTTCACGGGACTTTTTGAGCTGTTTATCGATAGAATCGCACTGTATAACAGAAAGTTCGGAGGAGTCTCGCACTTTCCCCTCTAGATATTTTAAATAATTTTCTAAATTTAAAGTAGAAGGTCTTACTTGTTGGGGACCTCTAAGGATTGTCCCACTCCTGAGTGTTACCCCTTTTTTGTTGAATTTGTTGGGGGTGTTTGAGTAGCACCCTCTGTTGCGGATGTTGCTCCCGCGTTGCCTCCTTCGTACCGGGACGGATCTTCCTGTGCGTCGCCCGGCGAGGAAGATTGTTGAGGAGTTGATGGAAGTTGGATTTCCGGCGGTATTTCTTGGTGGGAGCTTTCCTCGCTCATGGACCACCGTGTGTGAAATTTGCAGCTAGGGGGGCTTCTGCCGTCTTAATTCCCTTGGTTCAAATTGAGAGGGGGGCTTATTGCCTTCTTCGAGGTCCCTCTCAATTCAGGATCATTGGTTCGGTTTCTTGAAGTTCTTTTGCTGCCGGGGGGGTCCGTGGCCTACTTAAATTCCCCTGGATAAAAGCTGAAAGGGGGGCGCGTTACCTACTTCGAAGTCCCTTTCAGCTCCGGATCGCAGATAGCGGATGGTTTCCAAACTTCCTTCCTTCAAGTGTAAATTTCGAAATTTTGGGTTGTGGACTTTTTTATCCTGGGCTGGGATGAAGCCCGCTATTGTCCCACGTTGGCACTTTGTGCTTTGATGAGGGGGTGGCTGCGTGTTTTGCAAACAGAGGCAGTTAAAGCTGTCCGACCCCGAGCGTTGGGAGCCGACAAGATCGAAATACTCCTGAAGCCAGACTCAACTTCAGGCGGAGGGTAGGGTGTCTTGCCCAGTATTCGATCTCGTCCTAAACTCCTTTTAGATTCGTAGGATAGAGGGTTCTCGAGCGCTTATACTTTTTTTGTTTTTCAAAGTAGGCTTCCTCTATCCTACCGGCTGCGCCAATTGTTATATTTTTCAAATTTCACCAATTTTGTTAAATACCTTTTTGTGGGGCAAGCAGGAGCCATATCCAGTGCTCCCTCACACCTTAGTGCTGCGAAACTAAAAGCACTTTGGCTTTTCCTTTAGACACAAAACACACTTTTCTCTGATTTCATTCTTTTATTTTATCTGAAAATTTCGCCTTCTTTATTCACATTCACAATTCTTCTTTTATCTAACAATCTTGATTCCTTTTTTTTTTTATTCACAATTTTTCTTTTATCTAACAATATTGTTTTCCTTTTTTTTTTATTCACAATTTTTCTTTTATCTAATATAACAATATTGATTTCTTTTTCCAAGTTCACTATTTTCATTCGGTAAAACTAATTCTATGTACTTTTCCTATTACACTTTACCGAGACCGCGCCGAACCGAAAATCCAAAAAAAAAAAATCAACTCTACTTTTGCAACCGCCGTTACTCCAGTTAAAAATGCAACTCGGCTCTTTAAAATTTAAAATTCAACTCGGCTCTTGATCACTTTTGTCGCGATCAAGAGCCTTCGTTCAGGGTAGAAAATGCATAGTTGCATTTTCACCCTGAGAAAATTTTCATTTATTCTGGACTTGATTAAACAAGTCCAGAATATTTTTCGTTGGACGGAGGCTTGAAATTTGATGCTTTTATAAACATCAGCCACCGTCCCGATGCCGCGCGCGTATACATACAATGTATTTTCGCGGCGCGCTCTTCTTATCGCGAAAGCTTTTTTGTGATATGTATGTACGTTCGTACGTACCTATTGCAATTTTCACGACGAAGTTACGATTTGTCTGTTGCTTTATTTTTTTAAAGTGTGCCGCGTTGACAAATTTTGTTGAAGACAAAATTTGTCGCGGGAGTATTTTTTTGGACTTTTGTTTTTTTTTTTTTTTTTAATTTTTGATATTTAATATTTTTGTTTTTCTGGGAGTCGTCTCCGCAGGAATGTCGGTCGCCATACATCCATTGGGATTGTGTGTTTGTGTGTTGGGTTTGTGTATGTAACAGCTCCATGATTGCCTTCTTTAGTAGTAGCCGTGGGCTCGCACGTAGCTTGATGTTCCAATAATAAACTGTTTAGTGTAAGGTACACCTGTTCTAGCTTCTTGAAATACTCGTTTTTGAAGTAGTGTGAACTGGCAAGCCGCTCCTGGAATGGAGTGAGTCTTTTGTGGTTTGATTGAATTATACGCCAGTATTTGTCTAATAACTGTATTCTCTTTGCGATGTAATCTTCAGTTTTACGGTCTAATGAATCCTTGCCGAAATTTATTAGTAGCCTTTCTAGTTTACTACCAATATCATGCTGTTCTTGCAGCATCCGTGCAACTTCTTCATCAGCCATGGTTCGAATCCGGATAAAACTTCTTGATTTTAGCCTTTGTAATGATCCTCTATGATGTGCAGCAGTAATAGGGTGCTGCTATAAATTCACCTTCGATGCTGGTGTATGTGGCCTTCCTCGATATGGAAGCAGTGTAGTGCAATTCTCTTAATAGAGAATCACGTCGGGGTCACCAAATATTTTTTGTACCGCGACAATTCAATTGTTTTAATTGCCGCCCGTTTAGTCGAACGTTGCCTAAGTACAATACCTATGCAACCTTGCGTGTTACCCTAGTACAAAACTAGTGCAACGATTCGTGGAGAACTGGGTAAGAAATGAATGAACGCCTGCTTCGATAAAAGTGAAAACTGTACTATATTTTACTTTACACAAAATTACGTTTTTATAATAAAAAGATGCTTATTTGACATTTTCGGATTCTAATTACATTGCAATACCTTTGTCGGATTCTAGTTTCATTGCCAGACGATTTTGTGGCGACAAGAATGTGGGAAATGTCTAGTCAACAAATTTGCTGTAAGAGCTGTAAAATTTAGCAATAATGATGAATGTTATATACATACATTCATCTGTTTGCTAAATTTTATGGAATTTTAATACTTTTATTTCTATTACTGATTTATATGGTATGTGATATTCAACAGAAGGATTCTAGGAATTTTTGTTAGCTTAAGTCCATAATGAAGAATCTGTTTTAAATTACGATAATGAATTACATATTGGTGTTTATTGTGGAGAGTGGCCATCAGTTTTTTCTGTTTTGAGTTGGGGACGCTGCAATGCTCTGGATAGAACGGTAGATCCTTATGAAGATCATGTAGCTCTTGGAGATAATCCAAATCCACCTCCAAAATATATCCTGTGGTTGAATCATCTGGAACATCTTCAACTTTAATATTAACCAAATTATTTAACCACTTGAAGCCGCTGTAAGGTAGGGACTGAGATATGGCCCAGCCATATTGGTTATTTATACCATAATATTGCAAGAAATTTGATGATATATGAGTCGCTCAGAGGCCAATGTGGTTAAGTCCATTTTTAAATATTTTCTGGTTTTTGTAAATTTTAATGGTATACATCATATTCTTATTAAAGGATTTACTCGTTACTTCGTTTTTTCTAGGAAATACAGCCATTTGTTTTATACCTTCTGAATATGTTGTATAATAATTTAGAAGCCATTGTGAATAAATCCACTTTTTATCAATATGCGTATACATTAACCCTAGGCTGCTAACCGGTTTTAATATTCGTTTATTGGTAGCCCAGAGTAAATATTACTCACACATGAAAAAAATATTAACAGAACAGTTGATATTTATTAGAGGAATACATTAACAGAAAAGTGAAAAAATAGGATTCCTGCAAGAATAATTTAAGATTTACATAAAATTATTTTAATTGATAAGGTAAGGATAATTAGGAATGAAAGTAAACACATTTTGCACACTTTTTCTCATGAATGGATTTTATGTCACAACTTCAGTCTTATAGTGGGTTCCCGGCCAATGACGACCATGATTTGTGATCAAATTAATAAAACAAAACTTTTACAAATTAATGTATTAAAAAACATCAATTTTCTGAATTTTTGTTTTCTGGATTTAACCGCATTGGCTTCTGAGCGACTCATATTTGAATCATAGTCAGCCATATAATATACATTATTTGCTTTGGAGTAGCGTTTAGAGCATTGACTGAGACCACCTCGGATGCCTCGCTCAATAAACATAACCATATCTATATCGGTGAGTAATTCCAAAGTTATATTAGTATGTTTCAGCATAGCATCCCATGTATAACTTGTACGGAATTGTTCAAAAACTTCTGCTAATAAAAGAACATCTGTTTTTAAATACAAATCGGTGTACTCACCCAAATTTTGCATTGAACATGCGCTCCAGACTTTGTGAGCATGTGCATAATCTTCCTCACTAATATCGCAATCATTTAGCTTATTGTAAAATTGTGAAATGTTTGGTAAGGAAGTTTCAGAGAATTTTGCAGAGTCGTTAAAATAATCATACGGGTAAATAACCTTACGTGTTAATAGTTGAAACGGATCATCTGATAAATGTTGAAATTGGGCGTTTCAAATGGGTAGAGATGTTAAATATGAAGAGAGAGTATCCAAGCTACTTGCAAGAAATCTAAATGAATCAATAAATCTATATTTAATTGGATTATCAATTAAATGTTTCGGGAATGCAATATATAATATATAATGCTAAATTTTTTATGATGAAATGGGAATCTTAACCGCTAAGATTATGGAAAATGACTGGAACTGTTTGACTATCCGTAAAATTAATATTACACCCCTCGTGTGCCGGAACTCTATACAGACCATATATATACAGTGATCACGTAACTTTTTGTGGTCACGCACAAACAGATTTTCGCAAATATGGTAGACTGTGGCTCTGTTATAATTCTCTGGCCCATAAGCGATAAGTTTGTTCATAGGTAGAGGGCAAAGCAAATTGCTTTTAAGTCCTCAGAAAATTTACGCAATTCATCCATAAACCACATAATGCAGTCCCCACCACGATTACATTTATTAAAAGATAACGTTGGGTTGTATGAACATTTCACAAAATAGCCCATACTACACGGAACATGCATTTGGTATTTATTCTTATCTCTACATTCTATTACCAAACATACTAAGTCAGCATATATAGTAAAAGGTACTTCTACTTTATTCTTATAGTTCTTAAAAGCTAGCTCTTTCTGGTTCTCTGCTGGCAATCGAATTCTGCAATCATTTAGCTTCAGGCAGTCCTCCATGTGGTGTTCTAATGCAGTAGACAAGTAAAAGAAGTGAAGGCAGCGGTCACAGAAATATTTCTTCCCATCATGACTACTAAGTTGCGATGATAAATACCGGGATAAGTACTTTATCCAAACGTAGTGATATTTGATTGCTTCAGCAACATCGTTGTCTTCGTTCGTGTGTTCATCTTCATCGTAGTATTCATTCTGGATCATTAAAAGATTTATGAGATTCTCCTTTTTTTCCTTGTCAGATACGTTGGTAGTGTGATGAATTGCCCTTCTTGCTTATTGGTCATCTTCTTCAATATATATACTTTGATGGAGGTGCTGTTCTGCTTCTCAAATTGCGGAATTTGCTTAACGGTCATCGGAAACTTAATACCAGTTAAGTTCAAAATGGTTTTGTAGTGTGGGTATTTTGTTACACGTTGTGGATTCTTCTTTGCTGGATGTAGGGCCGATATTACAGCCCAAGCGAAACATGCATCATCATCATGTCGAACGTTTATACAGGCTTCTTTTCGTTTTATTTCAGCAGGCAGCTCTATGTATGAGGATCCCACTTGTGGTGTAAACTTGTAGATATTAACCACCAAGTTTATAATTTTTGATAAGGACCACCCACTATCTTTTCTTGGAACTCCTCAAGATCTTTTATAATCACATTCTGAATATTTTCTTTGAACCACGTACTCAAGTCTGTGCTATTGTAAATGGGTGCTCTTTTTGTGTTTAAATATTTAAGCTGAAATACTTCTTCATCCCCCTGTGCAATTTTAAACTCACCGCAAAACACGGCGTTAACTTTAAAAGCCACTTCCCGTTTTAACGGGATGTTGATGCGCCGACGAAACAAATCACTGCACTCTTCCAAAAATATTGTTGGTTCTTTGTGTGATAAATTGGCTATTGCTCCAGTCCGCAAACGATTCTGGAACGCTGACTGAACATCCTCCCATTTAACACGGTTGCTCATATAGTTTGCTCTATTTGGGTGGGGGGTTTTATAACCGCAAGCAAGCTAAATGTACTTAAGGCGCATATGCCGCTGGTCGGACAATTTTTTTCGCCAACAGTTGTCGTTGTCTTCAACGCAACCCTAAATTTTCTTATCTTCAACCCACATTGATTTATTGCACCCTCCAACAAGTCGGGGCGCTCTTTAGCGTTGTAAAGTGCCGATTCTGCTTCTTTAATTAGAATATTCACATAAGCGCCATTTCTTCCAGCTTTGTTGTTTGCGTTTAATATCACTTTAGCACTTTTCCTCTTTAATATATAATGTGAAGCTTCTAGTTCTTTGACGTGTGTTTGCTAGAACAATGTGTTCATCATTACATTTTTCTGAAACTAACATAACATCAAAAAATATTTAGATAGTATGCACAAACATACATGTACAAACTTATCACACCAAGAATTTCGCTAAACTCATATTCTAAGATTTTCACATGGTTTCAACTTGCATATCTTCTTGCATTTCATTTCGCATATCAGCAAAATTATTCTATTTGAAATGATAAAGCCAGACAAAAGTCGACACCGCTGAAATAATTGAAGGAATGCTCGTGAGAACTTTGTGGCTAGGGAAATTCTTTAATTCTGTGGTAAGTTATTTTTGAATTTTCGTATTTAGCTAATTAGGCATTTTTGTAACATTATAAAAAGCGAATTTCAATAAAGAATCAGTTAGTTGCTACGATACAGTGAACCAAGACCTTTAATTTACCTTAAGTGAGTCTGCTTGAGGCACTGTAACTCCGGCAAGTTTCTGGTGTACCGGTTTAATAGCCGCTGCACCCACAACACTACTTAAGGTGTAACACCCTAAGTTCTTCGCAGCAATGTCGAGGCAAAGGAGCCAAGAACAAACACAATGTTTCCACCTCGAGCGTTATTAAACCCGATTGTTTATATAATAATCGGCGGAAAATTGAAAAGCTGATGAAACCCATAATTATAGAGTTTGCCTAAATTGGCGAATCGCTCTCTTTTATTATTATAAAAATTTTAAAATTTTATATACAATTTCGATCAAGCCCCTACACAAAAACATTCTACTTCGTTACATGTCTATGTAGCCATCGAGTATTATCACCATGAAAATATAAAATATTTGTGTCTATTAGACATCATATTATTATACTAGCCGTATGTGAAAGGAAAAGTTAGCAACAATGTTGTATTTACTGGTTAGTACTTTCTCAGTAGTGAAAGAGAATGCAAAACCAGCTAATTGCATGTATTTATCACTTTATGTGTTGGGGACACGCTTGTGCGGATCGTCAAATCTTGTTTTGCGTAAAAATTGCCGTTTTGCAGAAACTTACCCGTCGCTCTATATACACATAAAACGTTTTACAAAGAGAGCTACTATTTGTATCTCAAACTTGCAATTAATTGTTGCAAATCAGTGTCGTCTTTAGAGCTGTAATCGACAATAAAAGTGCATTATTCCTCATCATTTAATTAAAATAAATGTAGTTGGCCTTGCTTCAGATAAACCTTTTATTTGCAATATAAATAGTTATTCTGTAACACTTCAAAATATAATATATAATATAAATATAAATAATTATTTTGTAGCACAACAAAATATCGGACCTAATCTAAATATAGATGTTTGTTGTATAGTAACACGCTAAATGTCATACTCAATCTGAACATATATATCGCTAAAAAAATTAATGAGTTTATTTCGGAAGCTATTATTGGTAAAAAACAATTTGATGGCATCCACCCGCATACGGCGGTCTGGATCAGCTTCATTGAAAATGCGTATCGTGTTTAAGTCTGACGGGACTGGTATCGTTTTAATGTATGGTCCATACACAATTCTTAAACAAAACTTACGAAAAAATGGTGTGTTGGTAGTTGCAATAATTAAGCCAGTATACTGAGAATCTATCACGTTGATGAATAGTAATCTCAAGTCGGCTGTTTCCAGAGCGCTTTCCACCTGTGATGATGTTGACAAAGTTGTTGTAGATGCATTGATGGCTGGGTCAATTAAAATTTGTGTGGTTATGGTTGGGGCTGCCACTGCTTCTAGTATTACTGGAGCGTTTTCTAAATCGTAGGATGTATCTTCATCATCAATAGTGTTATTCAATTTAATATCCCGCAACAAAACGGCCGTAGATAGATTAGCTGGGTAAGCTGTAGTATCTGGTTTTGTATGGTTTTTCTCTAAGCTAACGGGTGGTTGTTCAACTGTAGGTGTACTTATAAAAATTTTATGATAATAGTATGCAATTTTTACATACCTCTGGCTAAATATGCGGATTTTCCATCGTTATTGCATTGCATGGTTGTAATGTTTGGGGGGATATAATTTTGCGGTATGGGCCGCGTGATTAAAATAATCTTTCGTATATGTAGGCCAAAAAGTTTTTATATTCCATGTGTTTGGATAAAGGCTCATTAAAATATTCACGATCATCTTCATCTACAAAAATATCTACAACAGTAAAATGTGTGCTATCTAGCGCATAGCCCTCTAAAACTGCACGTATTTTTTTTAAAAAAATGTTTAAAATTGGGAAGATTTTTTATGTAATGTGTTGTAGTTGTTATCCGCTGCTCATACTGATTAAAGGTGTAATCAAACAAGTTGGGCCAAGTAAGATTTATTGGAGGGATTGCGATGCCACCTTTTAAATCAAAAAACGATAAAACTGCTGGACTAAAAACGGGTTGTTGGGGGGCTGATGTTCCATCTTAAGTAGAATCCTCATCTGACATATTTTCTGAATTATGCTTTTCAGCTGGATTCAAATTTTTGGAAATAATTTCAGTCAGCGAAGCGCGCAACTCATGCACTAGCGTGAGCATACTTTGGGTCACTTCCTCACAAAGGTTTTCCAGCTTTTGGTTCATTTAAGCTTGTAAAACCTCTTTTTCAGCTTTCCTAGTATTACTATCGGGCGATGAACCGGCATTTAAACTAATTATATAATTGTTACAATTTTTATTATCGGTTTCTCCGGGTTGTTGTGATGATTGATTTCCCATTTTTACTATTGCAGCTTATTGTGTAATTTGAAGATCGGTGTTATTACCTTAAAAATTATTGTGAAGTTGGTGCGATCTACTCAACCATCTGTCTGCTAGCGACTTTCGGCTTGAAATGAGATTGTGGGCAAATGCGGCATCAAGGTTGACATTATATGCGTCTATATTATCGATAATGATGTTCTCGTTGCCCTGCCCGAAGTGATATGAAGTTTGTGAGCCAATACTATCAGCACCCTGTTGAAATAAAAAGATGTTTTCAGTAGCTTTACGGGATAGCCATTCTTTGGGCTCCTAAAGTGACGTTTTATCTAGCATAATTAATATCAGACTTTAGATAATGGAATCAATGAATACTGGTTTTCTTCTTAACTGCCTGGTGTTGCAAAAGTATAATAAATCCATTGCAGTGGTTTATACCACACATGATTACATATATAGTGCTCATCAGCAAATACATCATGCTACTCAGTTTCGACTAAAATTAAATTTGCTAAATAAAAACAGCTATTATCGCAAACTTAGTACTGTGTTGCACGCTTTAACGCGTTTAAAACTGAGGAGCTCTACGTGTGGTGTAATATTATTTATACTAAAGTTGGCTGACAAAACATCAAATTTTTTCGATATAATTAGCAATACGTTGTGGAAATCAAATAAAACTTTGACGATTAGCATTAATCTTGAAATGTGCATCACATGCCTACATTTAATTATTTAATGCTGAGCATTCTATTTTTAATCCGGAAATGCTAGCAGACTGCATTTAAAACTTTGTTAGCACTATACACAATTTATTTTGCAAATCATATTAAGCATGAGGTTTGACCAACCTACAAAGAGAAAAATCCAATTAATTTAAAAACAAAAAAAATCTTACCAGCATCTGGGTTTCATAGATGCTTCTGGTCCCACGACGACCTAAAAGTAAACAAAAATGAATTAAAAAAATGCCAATTGATCTAAAGTAAGGAATTAAACACAAACTAGGTTATTTACTAAATTATGACATGAACTTCAAGGATAATACTATAGAAATAAATGAATACACATAAATAATAAATCATGTTTATATAGCACCTTACTATGCAGGCAAATAACAACAAATAAAAAAACGCAATAAACTTTATGCTCAGCAACATAAAGCATAAAATTACATGAAGTACTCATGCCAAGGTACATATAAAATTCCCTTTGTAAGAGATTCACGGATACCTAGGTGAGCAATTAGCGAAAAATCAACTCACCTTGACAGGTACCCGCGGAATTTACAAACGAGAGATTTTACACGAAATCTACATATAAATTAAATAAAATTACATACTAACCTGTAGTTCAATGGATAATTCCCTCGTTGAATAACTGTACACCACACAAAACACACAATTTAAAACAAAATTAACAAAAAAACAAACTCGCGCGAGTTACGTTCTAACCCTTTGAAGTTAATAAAAAAAAATAAAATAAAAATAATATTTCAATAAAACACACGACTAGTTAGAACACTCGTACTTTATTTAATGCCAATTGCTTTACAGTCAAACTAAGAATATTCGCATTTAATTTGATACCTCGCTTATAAAATCTCTTTTTGCTGAGGTTGCGTCTAGCGATATATTTGTTATTTCCTCTAAGTTAAAATTTGAACTCGACTTTACAGAATGTGGGAAAGTAAGAATTGTAAAATTATGATGTTAAGCATTTTTGTTCTTTAAGCAATTCTGTCTTTAAGAAATGAATTTGAATTTGGGAAATTATGATATGGAATTTAATGAGTGTAGATGTATATATGATTTAGGTATAAAAGATGTTTAGGCTGGATGCGTAACTCCTTCCTCCTTAAGATGAAGCGGTGGCCAAAGAAACTGTATCCTTGAAGTTTCGTCTGCTGAAGCGGTGAACGAGGCGGTGGGTATTGGCTTGCGAGTTGTATGTTCTTCTAAAACCATCTTTTGAATACTTCTGCTTTTAACTAGGTACATAATGATGGCTATAACAATGCATCCCAGGATCATGAGAGTCCCATATGTTGACAGGTCCTTCTGTTGACTCTTAATTTGCAGGATTTCTATTGCTTTTGAATTTTCGAAATGATATGCTTTCAGCGTTTTTAGGTTCAGATTTTCAATTGTCGCTGTTGAGTTGATTTTACTGAATATTGAAGGATAAATGTGAATGTCGTCCCAATAGCTGTTGCTCTGGTCTTCGTAGCTTATTTCGTTAATTTCGATTCGGCATTTTTCGAAATGGATTAGTGCTGTTCCTTTAATTGTTTGTCGATCAGGTCCACAGGTCGATTGCATTGTAGTTTCGGGGATGTTGATTAGCAAAATGTAGTTTGGTTCGGGTTGTATTATTTCGCTTACTTCTTCGCTTTCTATTAGTCTGCACTCTGCTGGTTTATTGTTGATTAAATTGGCGATGCATGTGGAATTGTTCTTCTTCTTGCGATCGGTCGACTCCTTGCAGTAGAAGGTATCTTCTATCTTCGGGCATTTTTCGTCAAGATATTGAATATATTGGGTATTTAGGATAGCATAGGGTCTGGTCATGATTTTCTTTGTTTTTTCTATTGGAAGAGGTATTATGTGGAATAAGGAGTATGTTTCGTCCGGGATTGCGGGTATTTGGATGTTGAAAATTATATTAGAGTTATTGTAATAGGCCTGGAGTCCAAGGAGCTCATATATGTGTTCATCAGATTTTATATTTATAGATTGATTTTTAAAAATGTAGTAAATTTCTGACAATTCGTTCGGGCTAAGAATCAATTTTGATATTATGTTTAATCTCGCTAACATTACGGCTTCCGCTATATTGGTTAAGTGATCGTTCAATAAATCTATATTGTAATTAATTTGATTCAAGTATTGGATTTGTTTAAGAAGATCATCTTCTGAACGGATTTTATTTGTTATTTGCTCCTGGGTTCGTTTTAGATATTTTTCAATTATCTCTTGTTGATTATTAATATGGGTAGTGAGATTGTCAAATCTTGCTATCATTCGGCTATTAATCTGAGTCTGCTTGTTAACTTCATTCTTTATATTATATTGGTTAGACATTAGATTTTCTATATCTGTATTTAATCTTTTCGCGTCATCTGCATCCATGTTTCCTGTAATGCTTTTAATTACTGATCCTAAGCCATCTATAAGTCCCCTTTTCTGTCTGAATTTCGGCATTAGTGTTCCTAACTTATTGTTTAACTCAATTAATTTAATTTTTGTAATCTCTAATGAATTTTTTAATTCGTCAGTGTTTGCAAATGATGTGAGTGCGTCCGTTATTTTTTGTATGTTCTGTTCGTAATTTTCGAGTCGTACTATATGTAGTAGGTTATAGTATGTCCGTATAGTTCTAGCTGTTCCGAGTTTCATTGGGAGAATTCCTTGGTTGTTGTTCAAGTCTTGGATCTCCATCTTCTGTCCGTGAATTGTCAGTACCCTGTAATTTGCGCTTCTTCTTTATTCTAGATTTATGAATTTTTTTATTTTGGCTGGTTAAAATTGTAACTTCCTTATCTTTTTTTACTTTATGTTTGCTAAATCTATGGGTAAGTTTATTGCGTCTACATTCTTTCCTAAATATAATGGATCCTTCTTTGATTATGTGAGGACTTTCCCTATTTTTATTAAGTTTATTAATATTTTTTGTTACCTTCTCTTCTAACTGAGCTTTTAATAGATGGGTATAATTCTGCTTGAAATTGATTCAATTTTGCTAGATATTCGTGGGTATTATTAAATTTGATGGTTTTGTTAAATTTATAAGTTCTGCCGTAAAAGAGTTCATATGGCGTATATTTAGTTGCGGAATGTATTGCATTATTGTAGGTTATTAGCGTGTCGTTTAATATATCATCGTGGTCTCTGTCTTTTTGCTTATCGTATATTAATCGATATATCTCTGTTAAAGTGGAATGCATCCGTTCCACTGGGGAGTTGCTACTTGTCTGTTGGAATGAAGTGGTGTGGTGGTTAATACCGTATTGCTTGCAAAAGTCTTTAAATATGGTAGCTGTGAATTCCGAGCCCAGATCTGAAACAAGTTTTCTTGGAATGCCGTGTAAGCTTATGAAATGTTTTAGAGATTTAATGACTGTGAGACTATTTCGTGCGGGTAATGTATAGGCAGCAGCAAATTTGGAGAATTTGTCTAATATTGTAAGAACTTGTGTATTGTTGACGCTATACATATCTGTATGTACTATGTCTAAAGGTTTTTCGGGTGTCTCTGGGATTTGGTACTTAACTTTAGGAGGACTCCTGTCATATTTTAAGATTTGACATTTTTCACAGTTGTTGATAATTTCGATTATTTTGTTCTTCATATTTGGAAAATAGTATTCTCTTCTCAGATGCATTAAGGTTTCACTAATGCCTCTATGATTACTGCTTATGTGGTAATCATTAATAATTTTGTCTTGATCGTCGCTATTTATAATGTCTGAAACTAATTCTGTGCATCGAATTAGTTTAAAGGTTTTTGACCTCGAAAAGAATTTGGAATAAACGGATTGTATAATTTTGAAAGTGTCATCATCAGTATAGATAGCACTTAATCGATTTGGCGGTAAATAGCGTTTGAAAATACTTACAATATTTTCTTCGGAATAATTGGGCATACGAAAGGTGCGCTTTTGTTTATTTTTGAATGGCATTTCTAAAGATAGCGGTGGGCGTTTGTTAGATTTTTCGAAGACAAATTGAAGGTGCGAACTCGTTTAAAGGACGTTCTGAAATTGGTATTCCGTCATTGAGGTCTTCGCTTGCGGAGTGTATTGTAGAGCCACTGGTACCTTGTATTGAGTTACACGTCCTAGATTCATTTGCATTTAGTTCAATTCTTGTATTAGGTTGTGATTCAGGAGGTCTTACTCGGCTCAGTGCGTCGGCGTTGGTGTTTTGCTTTCCTTTCTTATATACCAACTCATAATCAAACTCCTCTAGTTTGAGTCTAAAGCGAATTAATTTTGAATCAGGTTCTTTTAGGCTCATAAGCCAAGTTAAGGGCTTATGGTCCGTTACAATTTTGAATCTATGTCCAAATAGATAAGGCCTAAAGTATTTGGTAGCCCAAACTATGGCTAACAATTCCTTTTCGATGGTGGAGTAGTTAATCTCGGAATTAGTTAGCGTACGACTAGCATAGCATATGGGTTTATCACTACCTATAGGGCCTTGCGATAGCACTGCACCAATAGCATAGTTGCTAGCGTCGGTTGTTAACACAAAAGGTTTCGTAAAATCTGGGTATTGTAAGATGGGGTCATTTACAAGAAGATCTCTGCAGGTTTCAAAGGCTTTAACATACCTATCATTTAATTGGACTACTTTACCTTTTTTAAGGCACTCTGTTAGGGGTTTCGTAAGTTTTGCGAAGTCTTTAATGAACTTCCGATAGTACCCTAACAGTCCTAGGAATGCTTTTATTTCCTTCTGATTTTTGGGAATAGGAAATTCTTTGATTGCCTTTATCTTATCTGGGTTTGGCTTGACACCATCGGTAGTAACCACGTGTCCTAAAAAGGCGATCTCTTTGTGTAGAAATTCTGATTTGTCAACCTGAACTTTGAGATTTGCTTCTCGCAGTTTATCAAATACACGTCTAAGGCTTTCGACGTGTTCTTGTAGAGATGTAGAGAATACAATAATGTCTTCAAGATATACCAAGCAGATTTTACCTTGTATTTCTTTAAGGACATTGTCCATGACACGCTGGAACGTGGATGGGGCATTTTTCAGCCCAAAAGGCATTCTTACGTACTCGTAATGACCACCTTCCACAGTAAAGGCTGTTTTCTTACTGTCATCGGGATTCATCTCGATTTGATGAAATCCGCTGGCCAAGTCAAGTGTTGTGAAGTACATACACTTTCCGAGCTTGTCTAATATCTCGCTGATATTGGGCAACGGGTATCTGTCATTGATGGTCTTTTCATTTAGCTTGCGATAGTCTATGACTAGGCGCCATTTCTGTCTACCACTAGCGTCTTTCTTTTTAGGCACTATCCAGATAGGTGAGCTCCAGGGAGAATAGCTAGGCCTGATTATCCCTTGTCTCAACATGTCACTAATTTGCTTTTGTACCTCTTGCTTATGGATATAGGGATATCTATAGGACTTGGTGTAAATGGGTACGTCGTCAGTTGTGGTTATACAATGCTTTACGTTATTGGTAAAAGTAAGTTTTTGGTCCTCTTTATAAAATATATCTTCATAACTCTTGCAGATTGAGTATACTGAATTCTTCTCTTCTGCATTCAGATGAGATACTCGAATTAAATTTGCTATGTCATCCGGTCGTAAAATTGGGTCTGAGCACTCTTCATACTCGACACTGAAATTATTTAATTCTGTATATTCTGAGGATGAAAAGGGGGTAACCTTAAGAGGTTGCTCCAAAAAGAGAAGCTGTTCTTTATCGGAATGATTGATAACCTCTATTATGCTAAACCAATCTTTTGCCGTATATATCCCTTCTGAGACGTATAATTTGGGTTTTACTTCAATATTTTTTATATAAATATCTCCGTTTGATACATCCACTGGTAATTTTGCAGTAAGTTTTGTTCTTCCAGGTACTACATACTTTCTGGACATAAAGTTGGGTTTGAAATGTAAAGGGATGATTGAGTTTCGGGTTATTAGTACTTGGTTCGCTAGATCGACTTTTGCACCTAATGTGGTAAGCGCATCGAGTCCTAGGAGACCATCAAAGTATCCATGGAATCGAAACACTAGGAATCGAGTTTCTCCTGGTTGATTGAATTCTACGAAATTTGGGAAAGTGACTTGTTTATTTAGTTTATGTTTATTTAGAATTGTTGTAATGATTGTAGGTTCTGTTTCAGTAAGATCTTCGGGATGTGCGAAATCCGGGTTTATGAACGATGATGATGCACCCGTATCTACTAGGAATTTTAGAGGTCTACCGAAAGGGGATGATATGCGTATATAAGGTAGTATGTATCCGTGTTTATTTACGTCTAGATAGCCGATGGGTCTATCGAGGCAGGTAGAGGAAAATTTTGGTCATCGACTTCATTATTTTCGGAGGGTCGCATAATACCTTCCTCATTATGTTCATTGATTTGATCATATTGGTAATAGTTATCCAAATCTTGTGGGCAAAAATTTTCTGATACATCATTATGATGGTATGAAGGGTTAGTTTCGGATGTGTAGGAATCCGGATTATTTGAAACTTGCTCTGTCACATTGTATAGCTCTTTACTTATGAAATTTTGTGGCCCGGGTCTCCGGAAGAAATTTGAGGGTGGATTATTTGATTGGAATCGATTTCTCGGTCCGAACTTTAAATGGGTGTTACCAGAGCTTGTATCCATTGGCTCGGGTTTAGGTAGAGTTGGTTTAATTGGAAAATAGTTTTGTCTTTGACTGAAAGTACTCGGATTCTGAGCAGGTGGATTATTATTATTTGATTGTACTTGCTGTGGAGCGGGATATTTGTTAAATGTATTGGGTCTATTCAATGGATAAAAGAAATTCGTTGGCTGCTGATGAGTGAAGTTTTTATATGACGGATTAGGACCGTTTATTGGTCTCGTGGGGTTTTTTATTATCTGTTTATTTCCAATTGATTCTGACCTAATATAGGAGATATTTTGCTCTTTAATGCAGTAAGAGAATGCAATAGCTAATGATTCAGGTTTCATGGCTCGAACTGTGGAACCTAGTGGTTCTCTTAAACCAGTTAAAAATGTATTTAGGCACATTTCCGAATACAAACTCCTTTTTGCACTTATAACATTTGCATCATTTTCATGTATCTGAATGTGGTTATACATGGTCGCTAAGACTTCCACTATTTCGCTATAAAACTTTTGAATTGTTTTATTATTTTGCCGAATATTGTGGAGATCTTTAATTAATGAGGTTTCATTACGTTTATCCGAATAATGCAATATGAGGTTATTTTTTATTTGGCCCCAATCGAGTGGTGTCCCGTACATATTCAGGACCTCATTGGCTGGGCCTTCTATTTTATTTCTGATTGCTCGGAGTAATATTCGACCGTAGGGTGTACCATTTAATGGGTTTAACACAAGTAAAATTTCTTCTACATTTTTTATAAAATCGTAGAGCAATCTAGGATTACCATCATATTTTGGCAAATCCTTTATTGCGTCCGGCACTTTAAGAGAACTAAGTATGTCGTTGATTTGTGTAACTGGGGGATTAGCAACTGAGGGATTAGTAGATGTATTTGGGGGGTTCATTTTTAAATTATTAGAACTAACAGATTCTGATTTATTAAGATAATTAGGTTCACTTTCACTTTCACTTGCTAATAAATCTAATTTGGATTCACTTTTATTAATTAATTCTTCTAAAGATTCTAACTTATCGTACGATTTCGTAGAGAGATTTGACAATCCTAACTCAATTTCGTTAATTTTTTCGTTCAATTCTTCCGAACTTAGGAAATTATTTAATTTTTCAACACTTTGAATATTTCTATTTTCTATATTTTTAATAATTTCTTCGTCAGAACTATCACTTTCACTTGAATATCTTAATCTAGAATTGAGATTCTTAGAACACCTATATGGACTTGAAATCGGCTTGAAGGTTTTAGATTTACGAAACATTAAGGAATAATAATTTTAAAGGAATATTCAATAATTTGACTTACATGACAATGAAGATAAAAACCTTTATCGTTTCCATCAGGATTTTCTAGAACACGTAGGTTTTGAACCAGAGAGTTGAGACTCACCAAGATGGAAATTCCTCCTTCTTGTGTTCTTGGTAGTTTTGGTTGTGCCACTAATCACAGATAATCCGTCTGCACTGCAGAATTATATTTCGTTTTTCTACAAGACACACAACAACACTAATTCGTTCGTTTTATAAAAAAAAAAAAAAATGGAAAATTTAATCGCCTTATCCGTCAATAAACCGTTGGCGGTTGCAACTTAATTCAGCGATAATCCGTCGCGAATATTTGCGAAAATGCGAAAAAGAATCAATCACGTTATCCGTCAATAAGCCGTTGGCGGTTACAAAATAATTCTGCGATAATCCGTCGCGAATACTTGCGAAATGCGATAGATACCTTTTTTTAAAAACGAACGGGATACCTTTTGGTATCCTACCGACTGCGCCAGTTACGTTCTAACCCTTTGAAGTTAATAAAAAAAAATAAAATAAAAATAATATTTCAATAAAACACACGACTAGTTAGAACACTCGTACTTTATTTAATGCCAATTGCTTTACAGTCAAACTAAGAATATTCGCATTTAATTTGATACCTCGCTTATAAAATCTCTTTTTGCTGAGGTTGCGTCTAGCGATATATTTGTTATTTCCTCTAAGTTAAAATTTGAACTCGACTTTACAGAATGTGGGAAAGTAAGAATTGTAAAATTATGATGTTAAGCATTTTTGTTCTTTAAGCAATTCTGTCTTTAAGAAATGAATTTGAATTTGGAAATTATGATATGGAATTTAATGAGTGTAGATGTATATATGATTTAGGTATAAAAGATGTTTAGGCTGGATGCGTAACTCGCGCGGTGACATTTCACGAATAAAAATACACATAGAACTTTGAGTTCCCGCGACGTTTAAATTGTCACGTCAGGGGGAAATTTGACGGCGACTACAATGGGCGCGTTCGCGTCGCGTAATTTTTCACGGTTTACGGAATATTCGCGAATTTTCGAATTTCCCTTTGCACCAATAAGTGCGAAAGAGACACAAAGGTGTGAAAGGGACAAGGATGAAGATGAACAGAATGAATTTTGACAGGAATTTCGTAAATTGAACTAAAAGATGGCGTATCGATAAGTTATAGCACAGATTCGGAAAACTTATCATAATTACGTGAAATTAAAAGGGATTTCTATGGGAAAGATGTCCAAAAATGCAATTTGTAATTTGACATCAAATGACTACAACAAATTTACATATTGTAGTCAAATTAAGCCTAAAATTTGCATAATTCGTTTTTATGGATATGAAATCGGAACGAAATTCTCTATAAAAAGGGGGTTCATTCTTCATTCTTTCTTCTTATTTTCAAAGTTGTCAAAGTGCGAGCACATGCAGTAGCATTCCTCCCACAATTTGCAAATAGTCTCAAGTGTCATCAGTAAAGGAAACAGAAATTTCAGCAACCTTAGTGTATTTTTTCAACTATAGAATCGTTAAAGTTTTTTTTTCTAAGGACAATTGGCAACAGCAAAATTTCAAGTGAATTTATTGGTTGAATCTGTAAAAGCAACAAAGTTAAATTAAAGGTAAATTTGCATATTATTTATCATTCTCAATTTGGGTTAAATTTAATTGTCTTTTGCATGCCAGGTGTTGGTTATACACACCATATATGAATTTAACAAGAACAATTGAAGTTTTATTCTTAATCTCTTCCTTTCAGCCATTTTAACTAATTCACTCAAATAAATCAACATTTCTAACAATTATTTATCGTGTGAAACATATGCCATTAGGTCAGTTTTGCACAACATAATAATTAAGAAATTAGATCTACCTTGAGTTCTAATTATTATTTACTTTCAGCCACTAGTAAATATATTAGTTAAGAATCAGAAAGAAAAATTTATTTATATATGAAATTGTGAAGTGGCATAATTTTCTAAGTTATTATTATTGAAAAGAAAGAGATAAATTCGAGTAAAATATAATTCTTTTGTACATTTGAATTTCCTTTAATTATTAAATACATAGAACAATACAGGAATCAGCGAATTCCAAGTGAAGTTTCTAAGCTTGTACGTCTAAGTTGAGGGAAGTAAATTTTTCATAGTGATAGAATTTCTGCAAGTAATTAATTTCCTCATAAAATTAATATTTGTTTAGTCATTAGTATTATTTGTGGCAATAAATAATTGATTGAATAATAGAGTGACAAATTATCCTTTTTTATTTAACCGCTACACTCCACCAGAATATTTTCTTTCAGCATACGTGAATTCTCGTTTGTAATTGCAGTTTTCTTTCGAAAGTCAATTATAGGAATTGACAGATTTCATTAAACTGTACTTTGCGAACGCAGTCTATACGTATTTGTCAATTAGTGGAATTGACATCAGCTGTGGGAAGACCTTAGAATATAGACAGCTAAACATAGATTTGTCTCTTTCTCCAATATAATGCTGAGCTACTTCACGGCACGCTGAAAAATCCACGCTCATGCACACGAATTTTACAGGTATCAACACTTCCTGTTGTCTCTATATTCTAAGGGGAAGACATTTTGGCGGCTCCATCCAGGAGTCGCTCTACTCACTTAATTATTGAGCTACGTTTATACGCGAGAACGTCAGAATTCGGTAGTCTACGTTTATAAGCAAGAAATTTCAATTAATTTAATTCATTGATTCACACAGAGATAGCGTAGCAAAATAAGATTTATTTTCATCCTTTACTCGAATTTGATTTCAATCAATAATGGCAGACGTAAAAGGGTTATTAAATAAGGAACGGGCAATAAGAAATTGCCTGATTAAATCTATTGATAATGGCAAACAAACAATATCAGAGACCCGATCAAAGGGTTTCTACGAAGCAAAGCTCTCAGAGATAAGGAGAACATGGCTTGAGTATGAGAAAATTGACCAATTGATCAACGAATTTATTCTCGAAACCCCACCAGAAGGAACGCTGAAATATATTTCCGATGACACATTTAGCAACTCAGAGACAATTTATTGCAATTATATAGGTACATTATATGATGCAATTAATCCTACAACAGAGCTGACAGATTCCATACTTTTGTTAACACAACTAACACGTGTGGAACAACAACAAAACATTCTTCCTAAGATCACATTGCCAAAATATAATGGTGATTATGATGGCTGGCGTTCTTTTCATAATCTTTACGTCGCTGTAGTACACAATAATACAAGTTTGAAAGACGTTCAAAAACTGTATTATTTGAAAGGTTCTTTAATAGGAGATGCGGAAAAACTACTACGACATACTCCTATAACAAATGAGGACTACTTACCTGCCTGGAACAAACTAAAGGCAAGGTACGAAAACAAAAAGATATTGGTCAATCATCAACTAAAGATACTGACAAGTCAGTCAAAATTAAATATAGAGACTACAGCTGGTTTAAAATCCTTAATCGACACTTCAGGGGAATGCCTGCAACAACTAAAGTGCCTACAAGTAGACATATCAACATGGGATGTGCTACTTATTTATTTAATAGTTCAGAAGCTGCCCTTCATAACGTTGAGACTTTGGGAAGAACATCAGGGAGCATCACAAGAGCTTCCTAAATACAGACAGTTCAGCTCGTTCCTAGACAATCGTTTGAAAATATTAGAAGCACTTACGGATACTCTGGCGCCCAGAACAAGTCATGCCAAGAGTGGATCCAAACCAACTACGACCAAGACATACCATGTAGTTGAATCAACAAAGCCATTATACGTACTGAATATGAAATGTTCAGCGTGTAATGACAATCATCTTCTTCAAAACTACAAGAAGTATCAGAAAATGGGCATCAAAAGTAGAAAGTGGTTCATCAAGTCAAATGGCCACTGCTATAATTGTTTGTCTAAGAAACATTCACTTAAAGAATGCTCCAGTCGTCATCGATGTCTTAAGTGCAAACAAAGACACCATACGACAATTCATGAGGATGTAACTGCAAACAGGTTACACCAAGACGTAACTGTAAACAGGTTACACCAGAAGGATGGAGATGCAAAAAATCTTCATTCTAGATCAGTTGAAAGCGAAGACAAGGTAAATCGAGTTCAACAAAACAACAGCGATAGTAATGATTGCATACAAGGAAAGTCATGCAACAGACAAGGCACTGGAGGCTCACAAATCACTCAGACCTATATGAATAGGGAGCGATCGTCGGCATTACTATCCACAGCGTTGGTGAAGGCTCAAGGAGCAAATGGAAAACCACTGATATTGCGATGTTTAATTGATCCTGGATCAGAGTGTTCATTCATAACACAATCTGCATCCCATAGGTTACAAGCGAATTGTAAGGAAACATTAGTAGTTGTAACAGTGTTGAACAAAAGCCCAATGAGTAACGTGAACAAGCAAACGAAGCTTAAGTTACAATCTTGCGGATCAAATGAGACAGCAATAGAAGAAAACTTCCTGATCATCAACAAAGGCACTGATAGTTTACCAACAACACCAATCACAAAGGAAAGCTATCAACACTTAGACAACTTAGAGCTAGCAGCTCCCACTTACTGGAAGCCTGGCAAAATAGACGCTTTATTAGGTGCCAAGGTTTATGCTAGAATCGTACAAAAAGGTATTGTACATGGTTCAAACAAAGTTCCAACAGCAATCAATACAATGTTTGGTTGGATACTAATTGGAACAACTGAAGATGTAGTAAATGATGATTCAGTACAGACATTCATGGCTACTACAGATAATATAGATACACAACTTCGGCAGTTTTGGGAAATAGAAGAAGTTTCTTCAAAGCCAATTCTATCACAAGAAGAAACACTATGTCAAGACATCTTCCAAGACACTTTATTATAGCCACGGAAATGCTCTCACAACTCTTTATAAAACACACTGTTTTATAAGATTGTTGTTAAAAATGTTGTACGAGCTTTAAAAAAACTCTTATAGAGCTAATTGAGTACACTGTATAAGGGTTGTGGAAGCTAATTTATAAAGCAATAATAAAACGTTTTAGCAGTCTGCGAGAAAGTGTTTGAAACCCTTATAAAACCACTTGTATCTACAACTTGGTTGCGGAGATATTTTATAGTAGTTGTGAAAACTTCCTTCCTGCAGTTATTTGTTAAAACTTATATGTATTTGTGTAATATGGATTTATTGTTGTCTTAGTTTTTCTTTATGAAAAATGTATTACAAATTTCCTTCAAAAATGTGTGAGCAGGAAAAATAATTTATGAATACAGACTTTGTCATCCAACATAATTTTGTTTGGAATACTTATATGCGTAATGCGTAAACATTAATTTTCGATTAATATTGGAATAAAATGTCAGTCAACTTTAATTTTATTGTAAAAGTTATACTTCTAGCTCGAAAAAATACAACGCGCCTAGTAAATTCTAAAAATAAATGAACTTAAATAAATATTTATTATTAAATATATTTTTAATGTTAAGTTCCAAATCGTTTAAAAAAATTAAAAGTGAAATCATTAATTTTTTTTTTGTTTTATTCGCGTGTTTATTTTGCGTGTCAGTAAACGAAAAAGTTAAATGCTAAAATGTTGCTCGCTGCAATTTATTAACTTTTTTATAAAATGGCCGAATGTTTTCACCTCACATTACAGCTCTTATAAAACATTTTAGATTCGTGTTAAATCTTCAGGATCGGAAATGTCAAAGTGCATACTCCAGTACTTAGTTTTACACAGGTTAATTGGTATTTGTGACGAACGGTTTTTGTTAAAGTATTTAATACCAATGTAAAGCTTCCATTTTTTTATAAAGTTGTCATAAAAGCTAAAATACAGCTTTCGAGTTTTATAAAAGCGAGATCCCATGCTCAATGCAAGTCACAACCAAATGGTTTTATAAGTGTTCTAATTTAATTTTGTGATATGTTTACAAAACTCTCCGACAACTAAATTGTTTTAAAAGGCCTTTCAAAGATTTGTTTCGAACTATTATAAAATACTTATAGAATAAATTAGTTTCCGGAGCAAAACTATTTTATAAGAAGTTCGGAAAGCGTTCTCAGTGCTACATTATAAAACAATTTAGCACCGGAACTCAATTGGAACAAGCCGTACCTCTATAAAACATTTTAGTTTTCGTGTAGCTGTTATACAACCCTTATAAAATAAAAATCTAATTCTTGCAACTATTTAGTTGCAAAAATGTTCATTGGGGAATCAGGAAGATATCAGGTCAAATTACCTTTCATAAATAACATGACGCCAAGATTAGGTAATTCTAGACATCAAGCAATTCAGCGTTTTGAACATTTGCAAAGGCAATTTTTAAGAAAACCTGAATACAAACTGGAATATGAAAGGTGTTTAGATGAGTACATCGAACTAGGTCACATGGAACCAGTAAACCCGCCTTGTAATGATGAGCAACATTATTATATCCCACATCATGCTGTGTTTAAAGACAGCTCAACCACGAAGTTACGTGTTGTGTTTGATGCATCGGCTAAAACAACAAATGGTAGGTCTCTTAACCAACATCTGTTAAAGGGACCTACACTGCAGCCAACATTATACAACACATTACTCACCTGGAGAAAGTTTAAGGTTGTCATGAATGCAGATATTGAGAAAACGTATCGCATGATAGAAATGCATCCTGACCATCGAACTTTCCAAAGAATAGTATGGCGGAATCCCACAACAGGTGTAATACAGGATTACCAACTGAAAACTGTGATATTTGGTACAACATCAGCTCCTTATTTGGCAATTAGGACACTGCAACAACTTGCTATAGACGAAAAAGATAAGTCGCCTTTAGCAGCAGAAGCAGTCTATACGAATTTTTATGTAGACGATCTTTTATCTGGCGCTGATGACTTGTCGAAGACAAAGGAATTGCAGCAACAACTGAACCAAATGATGACATCAGCTGGTTTCAAGCTGAGGAAATGGTCCAGTAATGTTTGCGAATTACTACAAGATCTGCCTGCAGATCACATTGAGTTAAAAAACTCATTGATATTTTCGAACACCGAATCCATTAAAACATTAGGAATCAAATGGTTTCCTAAGGAAGATTATTTTACGTTTATAATCAAACCATTCACAAAACCTTTAGCATTTACCAAACGGATCATCTTGTCGCAGATTGCATCATTATACGATCCTATAGGCTGGCTGGCTCCAATCATAATAGAAGCAAAGATCCTAATGCAAGGTGTTTGGATAACATGTTCATCATGGGATGAACCAGTCTCAGAAAATATACAGAAATCCTGGACAAAGTTCACAGAAAACCTGCAAGTGTTAGAACAATTACTAATTCCAAGGTGGATTCAATATTCTACAGGGCTGCGTATGCAACTGCATGGATTCTGTGATGCATCATCCAAAGCTTATGCAGCAGCAATCTACCTAAGGGTAGAGCACTTCAATGGCGAGATTACTTTGCATCTGGTAACCGCCAAAACAAAGGTAGCACCCCTTAATCCAACTACAATTCCACGTTTAGAATTAAATGGTGCGCTGCTACTCACAAGATTAATCAAAGTTATAATCCAAGGAATGCAGGTACAAGACGTTCCTATAATAACATGGACCGACTCGCAAATCGTCTTACAATGGCTAAAGGATCATCCATCCAAATGGAAGATTTATATCGCAAATCGGGTTGCAGAAATACAAGAAACATTGAAATTCAAACAATGGCGACACATTGCTTCAATCTACAACCCAGCTGATTTGGCTTCACGTGGCATTTCAGCAAATCAATTGCTTCATAACGAATCATGGTGGCACGGTCTCACATGGTTACTACAACCACCAGATAAGTGGCCAAATAATTATGAAGTTACAGAATCAACAACATTAGAAGAAAAACCACCGACAGTAACTAGTTTTTTGATAAACTTAGAAGACAACATTCTTCTGAAGTATTCTTTATTTACACGTCTAGTGCGTATTACAGCACTCATACAATGCTTCATCCACAACTGCAGGAATCCTAACAATAAAAGAGTCATTGTGCTAACTAGCAGTGAGTACACTAAGGCACAAAAGACAATATTCAGACTGGTGCAACAGACAGCATTCACAAAGGAGTATCAGGACCTAGTGCAACACCGACCACTATCAAAACAGAGC
This sequence comes from Dioctria rufipes, assembly GCA_963924295.1. Classification (NCBI taxonomy): domain Eukaryota; kingdom Metazoa; phylum Arthropoda; class Insecta; order Diptera; family Asilidae; genus Dioctria; species Dioctria rufipes. Next base: position 88,569,169 of record OZ002744.1, read on the forward strand.
AAAATTATTAGACTCAATCCCATGCTCGATAGAGATGGATTGATCCGAGTAGGTGGACGATTAGAGCACGCCTTGATCTCATACGATAGAAAACATCCAGTTATATTACCTCGTGATCATCATGTTACGTGGATATACATTGATAAAGTACACTTAGAAACATTACATGGCAATACGTCATTAGTGTTAAATACTACACGCAATTCTGTATGGATTTTGGATGGAAGACGTTGCATCACATCTCAAATGCATAGATGTATTACATGTTTTAAACAGCGTCAAGCATCTATGACACAACAAATGGGCAATCTACCATCAGCAAGAGTGAATATAACGAGACCATTCTCAAGGATTGGGATTGATTATGCTGGACCTGTAATGGACAAATCATCAAAGTTAAGAAATGCCAAAGTCCAAAAGGCATATTTTTGTATTTTTATATGTATGGCAACGAAGGCTGTACATATTGAGCTGGTGTCTGACATGACATCAGAGGCTTTCATTGCAGCTTTGAAGAGGTTCGTTAGCAGAAGAGGTTTGTTTACAGAAATCTATTCAGATTGTGGCACTAATTTCGTTGGCGGCAAAATAATATTAGATAAAGAGCTGCAACAAGCAATCAAGCAAGCATGGCCACAAGCTGCTGAATATTTGGCAGACAAATCCATTTCATGGCACATGAATCCACCAGCAGCTCCTCATTTTGGAGGATTATGGGAATCAGGTGTCAAAGCTATCAAATACCAAGTACGAAGATCTATTGGCAACTCGAACCTCACATTTGAGGAATATGTTACACTATTAACCCAGATAGAAGCCTGCTTAAATTCAAGGCCCTTATGCCGAGTTAACAATGATCCGAGTGATGAACTTATTCTGACTCCTGGACACTTTCTGATAGGACAATCGCTTAACGCCATTCCAGAGCCAAATCTTAATATGGACAATGTGTAACACACTCCAGTCGATGGAAAAGTGTGCAACACATGGTACAAAAGTTCTGGAACCATTGGTCTAAGGATTACTTGAACCAACTCCAGACTAGACCAAAATGGTTTCAACCAGAACTTAACATCTGCAAAGGAGATGTGGTGTTATTGAAAGTTGATAATGCTGCCCCAACCACTTGGCCATTAGGTATTATTGAAGAAGTCCACCCAGGAGCTGATGAAATAGTTCGTGTCGTCAGAATCAAAACACAGACAAGTACATTTGTCAGGCCTATCAACAAAATTTGTAGGTTACCATTGAATTAATTAACAAATATGTGTAAAACTAACACATTTGTTAAATGTTGTGCTGTCCCCCTAAAACAAAAAAACATTTACTTATTAGTTTTATTTACAGATGTCTGAATTTACAGTCGACCAAGACATTTTGGACATTTATGATGATCTCAACTTCAATTTTTTTCTCTGCCTGGTAGTCCTCTCAATGCTCCTGCATATGACCTAAGCGATTTTAACAACTTATGGTCCGATATTGTCGAGGCCACTGCAGATTCGGAACCAGATGTTCAAGGAACAGCTGCTTCAACCACACAAGGTACGCAGGATCCAGAAAGACCAGCTACGTCATCAACTACTGGCGAGCAGGACTTGTCCAGGATGGCAAAGCCCTACAAGGCTGTGGAGGGAGATACTCCACAAACTAAATCAGTTCCACAGGGACCTATCATGATTAACGGCGCTCAGATCAACGACCTACAGAGACTTCTAATCACTACCACAATTGACGAGGCGGAGATGAGGATTGAAAACTCATTTCAACGATTTCTAACTTGGGAGAAAGTGGCCATCTTCCTATCAAAAGATACGATCAAACGAATTAATTTTTACGACATCCAAAAACGTCGGAATAGAGAGAAGACAATTAACCTACCAGATCGTTATCAGGTACGCCTGCGAGTGCTTGCTGATGGAGAGCTGCGATTCTTCAAGTACCACAAACGAGGTATACAACAAATCAAAAAACGGTTGAACATGGCTGTTCAACAGGGGGGAGAATGTTCGACCAACCTACAAAGAGAAAAATCAAATTAATTTAAAAACAAAAAAAAGCTTACCTTTTGAAAGGCAGTTTATACACAAGCTATTTGATGTGACGATTTTAAATTTAGCATTTACATCCAATTCTACAAATTTTGGGCATTCATTTATATAAACGATGTTGCTCTTTACAAAGTGTACATCTGTATCCAGATGACGTAAAGTGAGTTGATACTTTTGAAATCTGAGCTGGTTTATTCATTAAATGTGGTTTTGTGTCTGAGATTGCTTCTAAAGTTCGGAATCTTTTCCCTAGAAATTTCTTTGAAGATTCAAGGGTGGGAAGTTCGTTTACGCTATTCACTTCTTGCTCCCATAAACGATGTGTCTCTGCTGGTAAACATTGCACTAGCATGTAAATCAGGATTGTATCCCAGTGTTTAGTGGAAACTTCTAATGCTTCGAGTTCATAAATGCATTCGGAAGATTTGTCTAGCACAGTTTTTATTGCCTTGTCTGACTCTTGTGTTGCTTTAGGTAGATTGAACAGCATTTTTAATTGAGCATTTATTAATACTGGCTTATTGTCATACCTGTTAAGCAATATCTTCCATGCGTTGTTGTAACCCGCGTAGGTTATTGGAAGCTGACGCAATAAATGTTCTGCTTCTCCAGAAATATTTGATTTTAAATAATGCAATTCTTATACTGGAGACAACGCAGAATTTGTATGCACCAGGGATTGGAATAGATCACGAAACGACCTCCATGACTCATATGACCCTGAGAATCTTGGGATAGTCATGCTAGGCAATCTCAAAAACGAAGAAGAGTCATTGTCCGTGTTCGGCTTGGATTCCACTTTTGTTTCGAATGCATCTAGTGCATCTCTGAGAATACCTCGAAACGTGTATTATTTATTTTCCACGCTTGAGAGCTGATCGTTTGCAAAATATTCGTATTTTTGCAGTTCGCTAGCCCCTAAAGGCTGATTAGCTTGGAGAATTGTATAATGCGTATTCTTATAGTCGGACTAAATTTCGCTTAGGGCGTTTAACCGCTCAGAAATAAGTGCTTTCGTTCGTTTTTCTACCTCAATTTTGTTGTAGTTATTGAACAATTTTTCGAAGATTAGAGCTGAGGTGGTTTGATTAGTGAGAAGTTTTTGCAGTGTAGCCATGATTGAAAGACTGAGAATATATACCACTAGACTTCAAATCCGGCTCGAAGGACCAAAAAATGTTCTGCCGTAGTTAGAGCGAACACGCAAATAATGAAAAAATGTGACGAAAGCTATAACCCTGGTTCAAAGTCAATAATTTCGTAGCTTAATTCTTCGGTTCACAAAGTTTACCACACTGTAACTCGCACTCCAACTAGATTTTTAAAATTCAATAAATTCTATAATTTGTAATTAATATATCATATACATGCCTGATAATATTATTTCAAAACCACAATTATAATTTAAATTTATCTGTAAAGCTAAATTTAATATTGAATAAATGTGAAAGAATAAGTAAGATTAAATTAAATTTATGTTTAGAAAATTTTATTGTATCTGACAATGTACTCACCAGCTCAGTATTAGGCACTCCATTAAATTGGTTTTCTAATTTATTGAGGTTTGGAATTGGACTATTCTTTATTCTAGTGGATATCCAGAATAAAGTGAGGTTATTAATTCTGACTGCAATCGATACACACAGAAGGAATATTTATTCGGTCGAGACCCGTAATAAAGTGGTTTAAATTAGTAAAGTTCTTATTCGGTCGATACCAGCAATAAGAATCTTTATTCTGTCGAGACCCGTAATAAAGTGATATATGTTAGTAAAATTCTTATTCGGTCGATACCCGCAACAAGAATCTTTATTCGGTCGAGACCCGTAATAAAGTGATTTATGTTAGTAAATTTCTTATTCGGTCGATACCCGCAATAAATATCTATAATTTAATTGCTACTCAAAATAAAATTTTTAATCTATTCGATACCCAAAATAAAAATAATTATTTGAACTGTCAATTAAACAAAGAATTTAAACTGTTAGTAAAATTTATAGCACTGGGGAATAACACTGGGAAATGTTAATAAAATTTAAAGCACTTGGAAATAACACTAGGAACTAGAATACCAACTTGATCACTGCACTGCCAAACTGCAAAAGAGATCGTGTCAAGTCAGATTCCGAATTTTATAGCCATGGGTTTCTCATGGCACCAAAGAACGGCATTCAAAAGCTCATGGCAAATTGGCATAGGAGCTGCACTTCGGTTTCTCTTGTTTAAAATGCAACCAAAAAAAATTATTTTCAACTTACCAAGTGCAAGTCCATTGTACTACCAATGTACAGTTGTTTCTGGCTGGCTCACTTCACTGCAGCGTTGATAATTTGAACTTCTGATGATAATTTGCTTTAGATCGACAGAAAAAATTACCATGCGTGAATGCAATGTACTGCCCGTGAACAGTTATCTGGCTCATCTCTCTGCGAAATTATTACAATTGAGACCTAAAATATTTATTTCTTTAGGTCGGTATATACATGTGTCGACATGTAAATTTGCTGGTTTTAATGATATCAGAATTGTGATGAATTCTGAACATGCTTCGATACAGTGAACCAAGACCTTTAATTTACCTTAAGTGAGTCTACTTGAGGCACTGTAACTCCGACAGCTTTCTGGTGTACCGGTTTAAGAGTCGGCCGCTGCACCCACAACACTACTTACGGTGTAACACCCTAAGTTCTTCGCAGCAATATCGAACATATAGAACAAACACAATGCTTCCACCTCGAGCGTTTGTCAATGTATGGGCGTAAATATTAAACCCGATTGTTTATATAATAATCGGCGGAAAATTGAAAAGCTGATGAAGCCCATAATTATAGAATTTGCCTAAATTGACGAATCGCTCTGTTTTATTATTATAAAAAATTTAAAATTATTTTTCTCAATTACTATATTTAAAATACTACTTTACTTGTCTTCTTATGAGTTCCACAACTGGCGATGTTGAACTATGAAATAAACACGAAAAATGCCGTTTTATATACAATTTCGATCAAGCCTCTAGACATAAACATTCTACTTCGTTACATGTTTTTGTAGCCATCGAGTATTATCAGCATGAAAATATGAAATATTAGTGTCTGTTTGCCATCATATTATTATACTAGCCGTATATGAAAGGAAAAGTTAGCAACAATGTTGTATTTACTGGTTAGTACTGTCTCAGTAGTGAAAGTGAATGCAAAACCAGCTAATTGAATGGAGATATTACTTTGTGTGTTGGGGACACGCTTGTGCGGATCGTGAAATCTTGTTTTGCGTTAAAATTGCCGTTTTGCAGTAACTTACCCGTCGCTCTATATACACATAAAACGTTTTGCAAAGTGAGCTACTATTTGTATCTCAAACTAGCAATTAATTGTTGCAAATCATTGTCGTCTTTAGAGCTGTAATCGACAATAAAAATGCATTCTTCCGCATCATTTAATTAAAATAAATGTATTTGGCTTTGTTTCAAATAAACCTTTTATTTGCAATATAAATAGTTATTCTGTAACACTTCAAAATATCATATCTAATCTAAATATAAATAATTATTTTGTAGCACAACAAAATATCGGACCTAATCTAAATATAGATATTTGTTCTATAGTAACTCGCTAAATGTCATACTCAATTTAAACATATATATCGCTAAAAAAATTAATGAGTTTATTTCGGAAGCTATTGTTGGTAAAAAACAATTTGGGGGCATCCAACCGCATACGGCCGTCTGGATCAGCTTCATTGAAAATGGCTATCGTGCTTAAGTCTGACGGGACTGGTATCGTTTTAATGTATGGTCCATACACAATTCTTAAATAAAAATTATAAAAAAACGGTGTGTTGGTAGTTGCAATAATTAAGCCAGTATACTGAGAATCTATCACGTTGATGGATAGTAATCTCAAGTCGGCTATTTCCAGAGCGCTTTCCACCTGTGATGATGTTGACAAAGTTGTTGTAGATGCATTGATGGCTGGGTCAATGAAAATTTGTATTATTGGAGCGTTTTCTAAATCGTAGGATGTATCTTCATCATCAATAGTGTTATTCAAATTAATATCCTGCAACAAAACGGGTGATTAAGGATTAAAAAGGATTTTCTAAGTTTTTTCAATCAAGGGTGTCTCCTCAAACAAAAAAATGTCTTTACACGCACAGAAAAATAACATGTGCGAAACAATAAAAATCCCAACTCGAACCCACGACTTAGTGATTCAACAACTCAGTTCTTTCCACTACACCAAGATTACTATTTAACTTCATGCACAGTTCTAGGTTTAATTGTAAAAGACCACAATTTTACATCACTAAGCATATGGTTTATTGCTATTATTCATGCACATACATAATTTCTTTGATTGATTTGCAAAAAATAACTACCAAAAAATTCAAATTACATTACTAAACAACTTTCTACATAAGTCAATCGAAAATCCGGAATACAAATTCTGAAATCAATCTACTGATTGCACCACCATACAAAACCTATGCTTATTGACTTAGCAAAATTTCTTTATTTCAATATTCACGTTCAAAAGATTTTTAAATTATGTTCGAATTGAGTTCAAAGTTTTTTTTATGTGATTTCAAAATTTCCACTGTTTATAAGATTCCGATAAATTTGCTACCGTCGCGATCTAAAGCTTCACTTCGACTCAGTCTCATCTCCTTTCCTTTCAAATTTTCAGCATAGAAATTTTCTAGAATTTTCTCACAATATCGGTATATTTATCGTACCATTTTGAGGGGTCAAATCAATTTCAAGTACGTATGTATGGTAACGGTCTAATATATTTAAGCCAAGGATTATTAATCTTACTCTTTTACTATATCTATTTCATTTTAGTAATTTCTCAAGTTTATAGGATCTAATCATCGATACTTTATAGCATCAGTCGATGATAATGAGATGATAACTGAAGAGGAACGAAAGGGAGATGAGACAAGTGGTGATGACAGATGTCAATAGAATAAATAAATGAAAGTGTTGTGTTGTATGGTGATTGCACAAAACAAATCTAGGTAAGTACTACGATTACAAATCCATATTAAAAATTGAAAAGCGAACCCTAAATATAATTCTAATTAGTTAATTATCGTTTTTCAGTATTCAAGCAAAAATTGAGAGACTGAAGTACAGATCATCGGATTTCAAAGAAGAACAAAATAATAAACTAAAAGGACAATGATTTTCAGATAAGTACAATAATATATTAATTTTGATTTTGATGCTTTGTGAACAATGTTTCATTTATTTTTAGATGGATTAATCGTAGCAGCTTCTTCACGGAACAACGGGCGTAGATAGATTAGCTGGGTAAGCTGTAGTATCTGCTTTTGTATGGTTTTTCTCTAAGCTAACGGTTGGTTGTTCAACTGTAGGTGTACTTATAAAAAATTTACCATAATAGTATGAAATTTTTACATACCTCTAGCTAGATATGCGGATTTTCCATCGTTATTGGATTGAATGGTTGTGATGTTTGGGGGGATATAATTTTGCGGTATGGGCCGCGTGATGGAAAGTAATTTTCCGTATATGTAGGCCAAAAAGTTTTTATATTCCATATGTTTGGATAAAGACTCATTAAAATATTCACGATCATATTCATCTACAAAAATATGCACAACAGTAAAACGTGTGCTATCTAGCGCATAGCCCTCTAAAACTGCACGTATTTTTTTAAAAAAATGTTTAAAATTGGGAAGATTTTTTATGTAATGTGTTGTAGTTGTTATCCGCTGCTCATACTGATTAAAGGTGTAATCAAACAAGTTGGGCCACGCAAGGTTTATTGGAGGGATTGCGATGCCACCTTTTAAATCAAGAAACGATAAAACTGGTGGACTAAAAATGGGTTGTTGGGGGGCTGATGTTCCATCTTAAGTAGAATCGTCATCTGACATATTTTCTGAATTATGCTTTTCAGCTGGATTCAAATTTATGGAAATAGTTTCAGTCAGCGAAGCGCGCAACTCATGCACTAGCGTGAGCATACCTTGGGTCACTTCCTCACAAAGGTTTTCCAGCTTTTGGTTCATTTAAGCTGTAAAACCTCTTTTTCAGCTTTCCTAGTATTACTATCGGGCGATGAACCGGTATTTAAACTAATTATATAATTGTTACTATTTTTATTATCGGTTTTTCCGGGTTGTTGTGATGATTGATTTCCCATTTTTACTATTGCAGCTTGTTGTGTAATTTGAAGATCGGTGTTATTACTTTAAGAATTATTGTGAAGTTGGTGCGATATATTCAACCAACTGTCTGCTAGCGACTTTCGGCTTGAAGTTAAATTTTTGGCAAATGCAGCATCAAGGTTGACATTATATGGGTCTATTTTATCGATAATTGTGTTCTCGTTGCCCTGCCCGAAGTGGTATGATAGATAATGGAATCAATGAATACTGTTATTCTGCTTACCTGCCTGGTGTTGCAACAGTATAATAAATCCATTGCAGTGGTTTATACCACACATGATTACATATATAGTGATCAGCAGCAAATACATCATGCTACTCATTTTCGACTAAAATTAAATTTGCTAAATAAAAACAGCTATTATCGCAAACTTAGTACTGTGTTGCACGCTTTAACGCGTTTATAATAAAACTGAGGAGTTATACGTCTGGTGTAATATTATTTACACTAAAATTGGTTGACAAAACATCAAATTTTTTCGTTATAAGGAGTGGTCCAGAAAAAATTGACCCATTTATTTTTGTTTGCAGTAAAAACACTAATGGCAATTTTTTAATAAAATTTCTATATTTTGTTTCTTACAACTTAAACTTTAAAATACGAAAGTTATTTCTAAGACATTATTTGTTTTGGAAGAATGTTTTAACTTTGTTTTTCAAGCCGCGCATTAGATTTAGAACAGTTATATTAGTAACATTTCTTTACGCTCTTTTCCATTTATCACTAAAATCAACATCATTTTTGGCAAATTTCTTTGTTGTTCTAAGCTCCTTTTTCATTAATGCCCAGTACCTCTCTACTGGACGAAGTTGGGGGCAGTTTGCTGGATTGGCTTCCCTTGGCACGATATTGACCTCATTGGCTCTATACCATTCCATCGTTGCTTTTGCGTAATGACTGGTGGCCAAATCTGGCCAGAAAATAACAGACCCTTAATGCTGTTGAATAAAAGGTAGAAGTCTTTTTTGACGGCACTCTTTGATGTACACATCTGAGTTTATTGTTGCTTTGATGATAAATTCACTGCTTATTAAATCGCAAGAGCAGATCGCCTGCCAAATCATGTACTTCTTACGAAATTTTGTCATTCCTTTTGTTGAAAATTTTCTGGATACTCCACTCCGACTTTTTGCAGTAAAATATTCGTCACCTGGTATCTGCGAAAAGTCAGCTTTGCAATAGGTTTCATCATCCATTACGACACAATCGTATTTCGTCAGGTAGTTCTCATAAAGTTTTCTCTCTCTTCTTCTTGCTGTTTTCTCTTCTTCTTCCTTCCTCAGCGGCACTTTTTGAACCTTATTGCTCCTTAATCCACAGATTTGTTTATATCTGTGCACTGTAGACTTTGATGTCCTTGCCAATGTCGCATATCTCTTTCCGAAGTTCCCGGTTTCCGAGAATAAGTACCCTTCATCTGTATTATGACGTCTGGACGTCTGGACGTCTGGTTTTCTACCTGACCCACGTATCCTTTCTATTGACAAGCCTCGCCTATACTTGGCTATTGTCCTTTTTATCGTGGAATAACTTATATTCAGGTCTTTGAAATTTTTAACAATGAAATTGTGGGATTTTCCAAATATTTGGACAAAATCATTTGACGCACTTCTTTTTCGCTTCGAGGCATTTTAACTATTTCACTTCCAATACACGCATGCTTCATATAAACTCAGAGTTCAGTATTTATGGAATATTTTAACAAAAAAATACAGACCTGGATTATTGTAATTTTGCAGGTATAAATATAACGTAATGGGTCAATTTTTTCTGGACCACTCCTTAATTAGCAATACGTTGTGGAAATCAAATAAAACTTTCAAGATTAGCAGTAATCTTAAGATGTGCATCACATGCCTACATTTAATTATTTAATGCTGAGTATTCTATTTTTAATCCGGAAATGCTAGCAGACTGCATTTAAAACTTTGTTAGCACTATACACAATTTATTTTGGAAATCATATTAAGCATGCTATTTTTAACCTACATGGTGTTGCAGGAAGCGAATTAACGCTTTAGGTGTTGACATTGGCCTTGCAAGATGTATCCCACGCCAAGGTTTAAATATTTAGTGCTAAGCATTCTATTTTTAATCTGCGTGATGGTGCTGCATCCATTATTTTATATATAATTCATTTGAAATTATACATTGGGCTAATTACAGAAAGCGTCATTAAATTCCTCATACATTGTTTCTCCGCTCAATTTTAATATGTTTTTCAACTAACTATGGGTTAATTTATCTTCTGAAACAATCCATCACGACTTTTCACAAATCAAACCTCTTTACAGAAACATAATTGCTGATTTGCTTTCAAATATGTATGTAGATTGTCAACTTTTAGCAAAGTCCATTTGAAATTATAACTCAAACAAACCATTTTTACTGTACACAAAAGTTCTATATAACGATTTCAAACAAATAAGTGTAACGAAGAGGTGAAATTGTTCTAAGTGAATAATCGTGTATCAATCCAGTATTGTGGAAATGAAAACATTTTTTTTTCATTATAATTATGTAAATAATTTTTTTTTTTCATTATAATTATGCGAATAAATTTTTTTCCCTGTTAATTTAATTTGGCTAAGCAGTAGCAACGTACTCATCGATTCATTCATTCATTTACATACCGGCAAGGTTTTTGTTTTTCTTATAAACTGGTTTTGTTTGTATTTTCATTTTTCTACGCATATAATTAATGATCATTGATTTTCCCATTCCTGCACATGCCAATACCGTAGCAATTTGCGCTATTATGAAAATTTAAATATGTGAACGAAGTGGTTTAGCAGGAGCACATAATTTAAACGTGCTCATAAAGATGTGGCGTTCAAGCATACATCGATTCATTCAATAAAATTAATTGTGAGCTGAACGCAAAAGGTGTGCCGTATTAATTTTATTGTTTTTCTTACAAACTGCTTTTGTTTGTATTTACATCTTTCTATCTTTTTACTCATACGATTAAAGATCATTGATCTCCTATTCCTACATAAGCTAACAATAGCAATTTGTTCTATTATGCGAATTTAAGTGGCTGAAGCAGCAGCAACGTGATCATAAAGATGTGGTATGCTATTAACCTTCGCAATGCGTTTTTATTCTTATTTTGTTGTTTAATAAAAATGACAACTACTCACGTCGTCAGCGAAAAGCAAAAGCTAATAGTGCATAATAATTAAACTGTAAAGCTGGTTTTGCGTCATATATGTTGGGTAAAGTTTGTGAATAGTTTCTGATCACCTGGTAATGGGTTTTGCGTTTAGCTTGTTTATAGTAAATATTTCTATTCTATTTTCATTTACTTAAGATTCATGTGTGTGTGTCATGCACCGCGAGCGAGGAGTCCACCAATGACGTGAGTGAGACAGAGACGGATGTTGTGTGCGAGCGAGATAGATGAAAAAGTAAATTAGGACCTCCATAAGAAATATCATGGGATTTTGGGCCCGAACTTTCATTACTTACCTACTAACATTCAATATTTCTGCATTGCGCTCAGCAAGTGACCTAGCTACTAATGACAGACAGCAACCTCCATGCTGGCCCCCAAAATTTTCTGGGACTTTCACGACAAAAAATTTGGTGGAGCAGGGGGAAGTTTATTGTTAGATCGATAATGCAGAACAGTATTCTTTGCAGCATGGTCAAGCCCAACCTCATGAATCAGTTAATGGGAAATCTCCCTGCAACCATAGTTCAATCGCCTAGACCATTTATAAATTTTGCAGCCCCATTTGGACACACCTCAAATTAAGAGGAAACGCCCTCAAAAATAATATATCGCAGCATTCTGCTGTTTTGCTACAAAGGCGACGCATCTAGAAGTGGTGAGCAATCTGACGGCAGAAAGATTTCTCGGCGCATATAAGCGGTTCATAACAAGGTGAGGGCGTTTTTTGAACTAATATTGGGACAATGCCACAAACTTCGTGGAAGCCACAAATCAGTGCAGTGAGCTTCAAGACATCATATACTCAAATAAATCTCAAGAGAAGTTAAGTTCAGTGTGTACATCCCACTACGCGCCCCATATTATACAAGATGTTCGCATTCGTACTAGCAAACATCTTCTCTGCTCATAGTTCTCTCAAGAAATCAACTTAATAATAAATGAGCGAAATTTCCTTTATCATAAATACTTACTCAGAACTGATGATAATCACAGACGCTATAAAACTATGCCAAATAAAATGAGCTCTAGGAGGTACAAAACGTCATTACTGCCTTTCAAAATTTTATATGGACTTTGGAATAATGTGAAAAGACTGCTACTTTTAGGAAATAATATGCAGGTTGCAATGTAAATCCAGATGTACTAAACACATATTTCACTTCATCGCAGCCCTCTAATGTTCAGATTTCATTAGTCTATGATATACCTGGTATTTGTCAGACAGGGTCACATTGCTTCAGCTTTAACTGTGCTGGTGCTGACGAAATTATGAAGGCTATTAATTTGTACGCTATCGGACCGGGTCAAATCCCCCCCCCCCAATTTCATTAAATATATTCTGTCCTGGATTCTTTCTCCGCTCTAACATCTATTCGACACATGTCTTACCACATCCGAGTTTCCCTCTCTCTGGAAAATCGATACTGAGATTCTGATAGCTAGAAAATTCCCCTGTCGATTTAAGTGACTTCAGGCCGATTAGTCTATTATGATTCCTCTCTAAAGTTCTTGGAAAAATCATGTTCCTTCAAATAATCGAATATCTTCAGAGTAATAATTACTTAACCAACTGTTAGACGAGTTTTCGGGCCGCACATAATTGTGAAACTGCTCTCCTAAAATTATCCACTGATATCCGCAGGATTTTGGCCGATAATAAATTGTGCATGTTGGCCTTGCTTGACTTCTCTACGACTTTTAATAGTGTTAGCAATGCTAAATTTCTGTTTAATTTTCCTTCGTCTGTCGTTAACTTAATATATTCTTTCCGGTCGGATAGATGCCAAAAGGTTAAGGTCGGCGGCTCTGCATCTAATGCGCTGTTGTTAACATATGGTATCCCACAAGGATCCATGCTTGGTTCAGCATTATTTTGTACTTACAACAATAACCTTCCGGGTGTTATTGAGGATTGCAGTATTCGCTTGTATGCGTATCATGTTCAGCTATATTTGGCACGTCCAATAGACCTCATGAACGACTGTACAGACTGCATAAATTCCGATTTATTGAGAGTTTCAACTTGGGCCGTGGAGAATCATATGGTATTTAATCCTGATAAATCCCAATCGATGGCAATGTATAGACGGACTGTCGATGCTAATGATCTTCCTCCAGTCTTTTTATACCATAAATAAAATCTAAATGTATACTTAGTTTGTCATTCCGTTTGTAATGCACATAAATAAAGCTAGTAGAGAAATATGAATTGGACAACCACGTATAAAATTAAAAGTTTTTTTTATTGTTGCATGTCCGTCCGTCCGTCAGTCCGTCCGTGCGCGCGATAACTCGAGAACGCGTGTACTTAGAGCTGTAATTTTGCCACGGACTTTAAAAAAAAAAAGTAACCTTAAGTTCGAGAATGAGACAAATCGGCCAACTCCTTCGTGGGGTTGCCATACAAAACTTTCGTTTCCACTACACTGCCTGAGTACGCGTTGATACAGATAGCTGAAATATGGTACATACTATTTTTATAGTAATAGCAAATAAAATTTATAAAATGGAATAAATCGGGCAACGCATTCTTGATGTTGTTATATAAAAATTTAGTTTTATTACGGATTCTGTGAAAACGATCAGTCATAAGCATTTCTATTGTATTAAAAACTTCTTCAGTATATGAAGTCCTATAAAATTGATTACAATCATTTTTTCTGTCCGACGAGCCATTATAGAAATGAGAAAAACAATGGCAAAAATCAAAATTGGTCAAATGGGTGACCATCCAAAATTTCATACGAGCATTCATCTAAGGTACCATAAGAATGGGTCTTAGCCCAATTTTAGCTTATTTAATTGTTAGATTCGAAAGTCTTGCGATATACTCATTTAGTGAGGAACCTGGTAGTTCATTTCAATGCCCCGATGACGTACTGTAATAATATGCACAGTGCTGTTCGTCGTATATATAGTAGTATCCGCAGACTCTGGCTAACGGCTAGTATCCACTAAAGGTTATTACATTTAAAGCTTATCAATACACTACTCATGCCTTGTTTTACCAATGGCAGCGTGACATATCTACATCTAGACGCAATCTCTTGAAGAAAGATTAATGTTGTTTGCAACGATTGCACACTATTTGTTTTCGGGCTCCAACGCTTTACCATGTTTCTCCACATCGACACGCTCTGCTTGGCTGCTCTTTGAATGTTCATTTCGTTCGCAAGGCTTTAATATTCCTCCATATACTTATTTACTCAAAAAATCGCACATGCTTGTACAGTGAGCTTGTATTCATGCAAACTTTTAGAAATGTGAACATTCTTATTCCTAGACATAGATATTGTATTCTGGAGATCTCCTTCTTCATTCAAAGAGTTCGTCATGGAATGCACTCGATGGATGTATTTCGGAAGCTTATTACCCAATATATCCCTTCCTACAATCTAACTTCATAAACCGTATATACTTTATATGTAACTTTTCCCCCGAACTTTTTTTTTTACAACTATCTACCAATTTTTAATGAAATTCACTTTATTTTATTTTCTTCTTTTTTCTATTTTTCTTCTTTTTTCCTGTTTTCTTTTTTTGTTATTAACTTTAATTTTGCATTAACTATCAAATGTTTCCTTTTTGCTTAGTTTTCTATTCTAGTTATGCATGTACTTATTAGTATTAACATTACGGATCTAACGAGATCCTAGTTAATGATTTTACATGGCTTTGTATAGAGGATGCTAAAAAATATATTTACATACAACAAAAAACTATTTCACTTTCATTTAACACGATGTGCAGCATTCTGTGGATAAATAGACCTTTTACAAATATTTTTTGTAAAATTATTTAGCACTGATTTGTAAAAAACTATATCCATAGTTATCTCAAATATTTTGATTACTATATTTCCCAATTTCAATGATACTGTGAACTACAAGCCTATAGTTATGATTGAAACAGCTACAAAAAATGTTTCAAACTTCTAGCCATCATTAATTTTTATGATTTTCGAGGTGCACTCCAGTCAATAGTTGCTCCAAAACTAACAAATTTATCAAAGGTGAACACCTAGTCTGAATTATTCAGGTGGGACTTCCATAATACATGTGATATCTGATTGACTTGTGTTCTAATAAAGATATATTTCTTCCCATTACATTACGATATTCCAATTCCATAACCACTAAATATGTATAGGTTTGAGTAGGAAGAGGGTTAAATATTAGAGTTGTTTGATGATTTATTCACCTGCGTCCATGAGGGAGAACTCTTTTGTATGAGAACTGACAGCAGACAAAATTTTACATTCAAATTTTTCCCTAAATTTACCAGGATAAAAAAAGAAGTAATAAAAATGGAATCCATGAATTCCTCACATATCCTTTCAAATGATTGGATATAGTAAATATCTCTTCGCTATGCTGATCAGGCAAATACTACAAATGGGGAGAGGATACTTATGAACCTATATAGGTTTGGTAAATTTCTGTAAACGAATCTTTTATAGCATTTTTTTCCTGAGTAATTATATTCGAGTCTTTAGTCTATTGATTTTTTAAAATGTAGTTAGCATAAGAAGTTTCTTAATGCAGTTACTCTTAAATAGAATTCTAGACTTTCATAGCTGTTTTTCTGAAAATGCTTCCTAGTTTTTATATATTTTGGAACCACTTACAAGTCATTAAGATTTCTGAATCTTAGAGAACGCTCTGCTGCTTTTAATGCTTATAATATAAAAAACAAAAATATTTTGCCTATCGAGAGATCTTCACAGACGCTCTTTTTACGGTTTTTCTGATTTTGTTACAAAGCCTGGAGTAGATGATGATAAAATAGATTTTCAAGGCTTTAACAAAATAGAAGCATTTGTTTAATGTATGTATCATGTTTTTCGAACTTGTGCTAGCCTTATAACGGTCAAATTTAATGCAGCATCCCCTCCAAAGCCTAGAAATTTACATCCTGTTAGGAACAAAATTTAAGTGTAGAATATTTATTGCTTAGTTGAGTTTTTGGGGAAAATTTTTAATAAGTGTCAATGTATACATATTCTGTAAGGTTATTAAGATTCCTAGCCAATCTTGGCAATTTTAATGAAAAACCAGGAGACTAATTCCATTAGAACTTCAGAATAATGAAAAAAATATATGTCTACTACGAAAAAGTATATAGTAAAAACAATCAAATAAGAAATGTTTGTCAAAATTTTTGCATTGTACGAGTATTATAAGAGATTTAGAGTAGAGTAGTCAACAAAACAACGACCAAAAAAAGATTACTTCTCCCACTATGGTGCTATTACCCTTTTCCTGAACATAGTGATTAAAAATGATTAAACAGAGCTATGGATAAGACAATTAAATGGAGAGAACGTGAGAAACAAAACTCTATGATAAAGAAGGGGGGAATTAACAAGAAAAACTAAAGAATTTTTGTTTTTTTTTTTAGTATAAGCATAATTTTTTGAGAAAACTCTTTGTGGGAAAATATGAAAATAATATAAAATTCTAAAAAGAAAATATTTATATATTACCCATAGTAATTTGCAAAATTATGGTTGGAAAATAAATAAAATACCTTCAAACAAAGTTCTACGTGTTTACTTCCTACTACGACGCTATTTATATCCCCCACTAGGGGTAAGGTTGCAATTCCAGGCACACTAAAGTAGTTTGGAAAAGCTCCAACCCGCTTTAAATTAACAATAATCTAACTTTCCAGAGGACAAATTGTAAATTTTCAAAAAGTTATATTCAGATGAATAAATTGTATGAAAATTTATAAACAATTTTCGGTTCTTTAGAATTTCTGGAATCCAAGAGGTTTCCAAGTTGAACTAGTCAATACTAATTCTGCTAAGTGTGTACGGTTTTAGTTTTTCTTTTCAAACCTTTCACCTACGCACAGTTGGAATGGAATGCATTTTCCTTGCAAGGCTTTACAGTATATATGTACATATACATAAGTTTCAGCACAAAGCCTAACCTAATGACAGTCAGTTTAGTTTTTTCATGTACTCAATCGACTGATATTCTGTACGCCGGATGTAGTTATTTGCTGCCTTAAATTCCAGTATAGTTTGCATGTCAGGAGACTTTTGTTATAGCCCTCTATTATTCGTCTATCTTCTCGGTTCGATGTACAGACTTCATCACAGCAGCCCAAAGGCAGTCAATGCTTGGAAGAGCAGCCCAAAGACATTAACTCTTTTAATAAATATAGGAGAGGCTTATCAGACCTCTACAGACGTCTCGATGATGGAAGCAGCTAAACATAAGAACTCCGTAATTAAAACGACGTTTACCTTTTGCACCTTATTTGACTGAACTCATACTTCAACTTGTCTTTATTACGTTTCTTTAGTCTATATATATAAAAATCTATGCTTACTCTATATAGTTATTAATTGCAAAACAAAATTAACTTACACTGCATTGGTTGTTATTTAATAATAACATATCAGAAAACATGCAATATGCCTAACCTTGCATTCTTGCTTTATTTTAAAGGCATGACTCAAATCGGCGCTTTGTTTATGCGAGCTTAATGTCACTGATGGATGCATGGGTCGAAAATGATTAGTTCGACATTCTTATGATTTTGGGTTTTTCTTCACTTCAGGGTATTGCTAGATATTGCACCCATCAGAAATGCTTGACCCATATCATTGTTTATTTGTGAAAATGGTGCACTGCAATTTTGTATGTTGCAAGATATTGTATATTGCTACGCATATTACAGTTTTTGTCTCTCTCTCTCTCTCTCTCACTATCTCTTTCTCTATTATTGGTGCCCCCTCTATCTTTCTCTATTTTCCCCCTTACTCTCTCTCTCTCTACCTACATCCCATCTCTAATTCCCTAAGTTTCTGTCTCTCACACTCTATCGCTCACTTTTCTACTTTCAGCTGCTGTAACTAAACCCAAATTATTTTAATTGAGGTAATGAATACCCACAATAAAAAAATTAATAGAAACTGAAACATTTGGTCAAATCCCCATTATTTCTGTACACCCATATTTGAACAAAACTAATTACCAAACAGCAGCTACATATACCAGTGCATGGAGCCATTTAAGTACATACCTAAATTATATCATCAAGATTTTCGCCCGCTGTACATGCACAACACTTGTAGAACAATTTACTACAAAGCGCTTTGTCCTGGATCGAAGCGAATTATGGCGGTACTTAATTTGGGATTATCGAATCGTTTGAAATGCATACGATATACAGACCCTTCAATTAAAATTACAACAGGGTCGCACTATACGAAGCGAAAACTAATTAAAACATATGCCAAGCTTATACGCTCGAGTAATTTTATTATACCGATTTCGTGCTTCGATTCAGACAATTTTGCTAATATCTTTCGGATTTCCGCAATTAACCATGCAGGTATTTTTGCAATTTCATTTTCATCAATGGATAGGCTACACTTTAATGCTTATTCGTTCTCTAGCGATTTTAAATTTTCATTAATTTCAGTACTAGTTTTCCTCGATTGACATGGTTTTAAATTAATTTAAGAGGTTGAATAAGGAGCGATCTTTTTGGTTTGGAAGAGAAGGCGGCTGCGCAATCGCGCAGCGTAATAGCGCGATGGAAATACGCTTGCTGTGATCACGGCGCAATTACGGCTAGTGTGGTTTCTTGCAATTGAGTTCGTAAAAATTGTATTCACTTTATTCCCCTATCTCTTCCCTTTAGTCTTCTTTCCTAAAAACAATGTTCCAATCACAAAAACACTCGACTACCCATCGTACAAACTATAACCGTCTACATGAGAAAAAAAAAAAAACGTTAAACTATGATTTTTCGCCGGAATCAAAAACTGTTTGATCCCAGCGCAATTGTGGCCATAAGTACGCGCGCAATTCCGTCACGCTGTTTCTTGAGGATTACCTCTACTAGTGTCTTTATTCTTGATTGCAGCATAAATACGCTGCCGCAATTACGGCAGCGCATTCTCTTGGAAACCAAGGCTTTCCTACAACAGTTTTCTTAATTTAACAATATGAAATAAGATCTGAGATCCATCTTTTCTATGGAGGCTTATTAAACGTTAGACTAGCGGAACTAACCCTACACCAACTTGCTGTCGTTATAGATTATGAACGTAGTTAAGAGTATATTATGCTTTTATTCAACATGTGGAATCTAGAGTATTTCTCCTCTTATAATAAATTTTTAATCCTATAAGGTGTACACGGGCCGGATTCTGTAGCACGGAGAATTTGGTAATTTGGGAGATGAGAATTTCGTTTTCTTAGAATTCCTAATTCCCTAATTCTCCATTCCCAATTCAGTTTTTCCGGGATAACTAGAGAATGGAGAAGAAGGGGAATGTGTGTGGTATTAAAAAAAATGGGAGTTCAGGGCAAATAAGATAGGTGGAGGAAATTGGGCCGAGAGAATTTGAGAAGTAAGTATAGAATTCCGTAGTTCTCTATTCCACATGTTAATTCTCCGGTGATTTGCAAGTGGAAAAGTATGTGTATTATCTGCTTTTGTTACGTTTTGTTAATGTATATAGGTACCTAGGAATTTCAAATTGAGTTAACTATTCACTGCATATCCTGGCCATATTTTAAAAATTCATGCAATACTTACAGAGGAACATGTATTTTGTGTCTCAACGTACCCGCTACAGCTTAAAATCACGCGGATATGATCAATTTTGTCGTCTTCCAGTACAGAAGGGATGTTGTAAATTTTTTAAATATACACGGTAAAGCTTGTGTGTAGCATGAAATCGCATCTATATTTTGTCCCTTAATGAAATATGTAATTAATTTTTGAATCCGATAAAGGTTTTGGAGATAACTGTAAAAGAAGTGTAGCAGTCCTTTTTAAAGTGAAAAAATTGTGGTTTTTGGTACAAAAATTGGCATATATTCAACTCATCACTGCGAAGAACTGTTATGTCCTAGAAATTCACTTCACATGACAAAAATGTTCACAACGGAGTACTAATGGATGTGAAGCAAATAACGGAAGAAATATATGCAAAATATGGGAACAGGGGCGTATACGACCCTAGTGCAAAAAAAAAAACGATTTCGGACGGCAAAAGTCAGCTATCGCATTGAAGCAATCAAAGGCAAACTACACCACTCGATTACCCTCTGCTCTCTCTCTAATTTGGTACCAAACACGACGTAGTTTGGACAACCCCCAAAACACCCTCCTCCCAAAATTTTCCACCTATATTTTTGTACCGTAAACCCTTAATTCATCAGAAAAAAACCCCAATACTCTACAACCCTCACACACAAATGTACGAGCCCGTGAATATTGCGACAACAAAATCTACCGCCGAGGCCCCTCAAATCTGGAAATTACCGATAATCGAAATAAAATTTAGCCTATAATACCCATGCATAGCTAATTACCAAAGTGAATTCTTATTATTTTTATTGGGCTTAAAGATCCTGAGCGTACCACTGCGAATTATTGCATCTCCTGATATTGTCTCTATTTTTTTTTTATTTCTGTTAATCAGCTCCCATTTCTACCCCGCACCCTCCCTGCCCAATTTCCTCAACCTATCTTGTTCGCCCTGAGCTCCCATTTTTTTGATAACACACACATTCTCCTTCTTCTCTTCATTTTCTCGTTATCCCGGAAAAACTCGAGAAAACCTACCTTCCTACATCCCTCAAAAACAACCCCTGCAAAAAAGAAATTTCAATTTATTTCGGAATTGGAAGATAGTAGAGAAGTGTTTCTCAAACATGAGAAAAAGTCCAACCCTCTACAACAAAAAGTGATACCCTTAATCTTATTTTTTCCCTAATTCTCCAAACATGTTAGTGAATTTGAAATGGAGAATTAGGGAATTAGGAATTCTAAGAAAACGAAATTCTCATCTCCCAAATTCCCAAATTGCCCGTGTTACAGAATCCGACCCAGGTCACATGCGAAAGTTACTAACCACAAAAGTACAATACTTTTCTTTTATTAAGAAAAGTACAAATGAAATCATTTTGTTTTTGTGCTATACTATAGGCAGAATATACCACAACAGACATGGAATTTTTCTGATACCCCACAGAAGAAATTCGATTTACTTCAAAAGGAATCTAAACCAACTTTACAAGAAGTATCTACCATTAATTCAGCTCCACAACTAGTTACTCCACCTAGAGAAGCAGAATTTTACGGGCCAGAAGTTACAACCCCTCCAGAATTGAAACAAGGGTTAAGTATCCCAGAACCAATCAGCCCGCTAGCTGCAACACCATTTATAGATATTGGAAATACAATCACCACTCCTCCAGAGCTGAAACAAGGGTTAAGTCTCGCAGAACCAATCAGCCCGCTAGCTGCAACACCATTTGTAGACATTACAAATACCATTAGTACATTTTGTGCACCAGTATTTGATTCTCCGAAACAATCTTCTTCATCACACGATGACTACTCACCTTCGCTGATTGACAAAATTTTCGAGGATAGTGTTCCCAGATCTTCCACTGTGTCTAGGACAAAGATAGCAATACATGATCCAGATTTCATATATATAGAATCAGTTGCAATCGAAGAAATTGTCCTAAGAAGAGATAAGGCTACTTCTCTGGATACTTAGCAGAGACACATAATTAATAATCTTTTAATTGAATTTAAAAATATATTTGAACCAATATGTGAACCAGCAGCACAAGCCGAGCATCGTATTCAAACTGGAAACCATCCACCTATAACCACACCACCGTACCGATTGACTGAAAGTAAGAGGAAAATTCTAGAAGATGAAATCAACACTATGCTTGAGCAAAATATAATCGAGGAATGTGAATCATCATGGGCTTCACCAGTTGTCATGGTTCCAAAGAAAGATGGAGGAGTAAGGATTTGTATTGATTACCGAAAAATCAATGCAATCACAGCAGCAGATATGTATCCCCTTGCAAGGCTTGACGACCTACTTCATTCCACAACAGAAGCAGCATATATGTCTAGCAGGATACTGGCAAATAAAAATGAAGGAGGAAGATAAGGACAAGACTGCGTTTATAACACCTTTTGGAATATACCGATTTAACAGAATGCCATTTGGCTTGCGCAATGCTCCTGCTACTTTCCAAAGGCTCATTGATAGGATGAAAACAAAATTAAGAGATATACGAATTTTGGCCTATCTCGATGATATCCTTGTTTTATCTTCAACCTTCGAGGAACACAAACAAGATCTTGCGAAAGTTTTTGATGTTCTACAAACTTTTAACTTAAGAATTAATCGAAAAAAAAGTAATTTTTGTTGCAGAGAAATAAGATATTTGGGGCATATACTAACAAAGGATGGCATCAATCCAGACCCTAATAAGATTTCGGCTATTGAAAATCGAGAAGCACCAAAAAACATAAAGCAGCTCATCTCGTTTCTTCAGACGTGCTCTTGGTTCAGAAGATTTGTGTCAGACTTTGCAGAAATCGCTCGCTCTCTCACAAATTTAACAAAAAAAGCTTCAAAGTGGACATGGGAGTCAGAGCAACAAAAAGCCTTCGATGAATTAAAGAAGAAACTTACCACCACTCCAGTCCTAAGACAAGCAGATGCGACCAAGCCCTACATTATTTGAACGGATGCAAGCAGTTATGCCATTGGTGCAGCTCTACTACAAGGGGAGGGACCAGATGAACGACCTGTGGAATATATAAGCCGCCTTCAAACGTCCGCTGAAAGAAACTACAATACAACAGAGAGGGAAGCTCTTGCTGTTGTCTGGGCAGTATCAAAATTCCGAGGTTATATAGAAGGAAGCGATGTGACAGTAGCCACAGACCATCAAGCGTTGCGTTGGCTAATGTCTCTTAAATCACCAAACGGACATCTATCACGTTGGTATTTACAATTACAGCCATACAATATGAAAATACAGTACACACCTAGAAAGGTAAACGTAGTAGCAGACACGCTATCTAGGCCACCAGGCCAGGAAGAAGCACTGATGATAAACAACTTCATCATCTCTGTGGATTTTCCCCGCCAAAGTGAAAAAGGTGTTCGAGAATGTCAAATCGCAGACACAGAGCTTGAAAAAATTATTAAGGACTTGGAATCAACCACAGCTGAGGACTATTCATGATGTACTTCTCGAGGATATCTCTTGAATAATGGCATTTTATACCGTTACTCATGGGATAATGACACTGATGAAGCGCAACTAGTCATTCCAAAACAAGAAAAACCTAGAATTCTGACTGCATGCCATGACGAACCAACAGCTGGTCACTACGGTGTAGAAAAGACATTGCAGAGGATTTCTTCACTTTACTTTTGGCCTGGAATGAGACACGATATTCACAAACACATCAAAAATTGTGACAAATGCCAACGGTACAAAATTTCAAACATGAAGCCAGCAGGACTACTTCAGACTCCAATAGACCTTTTCGGTCCTTTGCCTCCTTTCGACACAGGACTAAAATGGATTCTGGTAATCGAAGATATCGCCACGAAGTGGGTAGAGCTGTTTGCACTTCAAGAAGCTACAGCTATCAATTGTGGAAAAATTCTGATAGGAGAGGTATTCTGTATATATGTTGTTCCAAGAAGACTTCTCAGTGATAACGGAACACAATTTATCAGTGCTGTTATGCAACAAATATGTCATTGTTTCAATATTAAACAAGTAGTTACTCCTATTTATCATGCACAGGCAAATCCAGTTGAGCGCAAAAATCGGGATTTGAAGACTCAACTCGGCATCCTAGTCTGTAACGATCATCCGACTTGGCCCGAAAAGCTTCCTTTCATACGATTTGCCATCAACACCGCGATATGTCAAAGCACTGGATACACTGCAGCTTTTCTTTCGTTTGGAAGAGAAATCAGAGCTCCTGAAGATGTAAACAATGATCTGCGTCAGATAACACAGTCTGAAAATTTCATACCTGAAGTCACTACATGTTTGGCACGAATAGAAGCCTTTCTACAAACAGCACGAGAAACACACGAGAAAGAAAAGGATCTACAGAAACATTATGCAGATTCCAAACTCCAAGCCGATCCTACATACTTACCCGGAGATTATGTGTGGGTTACGACACAAGCTCGGAGCAAAGCCTCCAACAGATTTACATCAAAATTTGTATCCCGAAGAGACGGACCATACATCATCCTTAATACAAAGGGACCCAACAGTTATGAAGTTGCTAGTCACAGTAACCCTCAAGATATCAAAGGCACATACCATACTTCTGGTTTAAGTAGATGTCACAACCCAGACACAATTACACCACCCATAGCACCAATCCGTAAAAGAGGACGCCCACGCAAAACACTTCGATAAAATGATGACGTTTTCCAGAATTGTACCTTCACAGTCGTTGCTCCTTCAGCTACAAAAGGGGAGTTTAACATCACCATCTTATCTACGTTTATTTTTCGCCGCCACTGCGCATCTACATACATCAGCACATATAACCAGCAGACGACATAATTGTTTAAAGACCTCCCACTGCAAGTTCCTGTGAAATCAACATCGCCTGACTATAAATAGAGCACGACGTATTTATTCTTCAGTGAGTCTTTCCAGATATTCACACTAAAGCGTACCCTCGTGGTCCAACTAGTCAGTACTAGAAAGCACTTACTTGTAAAATTAACAAATATATATATTTGTGAACTTTTCTACAGTAAACTATTTTATAATTGTAATAACTGTTTTTCTTTAAATTTGTTGTTACACTACTATTTAATATAAAAAAATAAATAACCTACTAATACTAAATGCAACATTCGTGATTACAAGTGCCAACGATTAAATTGCTATAGGAATACAAAAGCAAAATTATTTCGAAAGTAAGCAAAGTTAACTACTATAACGCCAATGCCCATAATTTTGAATATATGTTCATATTTCTTGCGAGGAATTATTACTGTACTATTGACACTTACTGAAACTGAACATTTCCAAGATAATGACTAATATTGCGGATATATGTACATATATTTTACAAAAGGTTCGAATTTGTTCGTTATTTGTTATTTGTTCGTAATTTCGCTTTAAATAAATCAATTTTATGGTAGATAGATCCGTCATGATCTTCGATTATAATGGGTGCTCTATTTTTAAAAAAAAAAACCTATAATATTTTCCCCCCGAAATTTCTCCCGGGATTATTGCATCCCAGCCTCATGTATCGATAAGACTCCAAATGGACTATTAAAGCCGAAATCAGTAGCTTATGATTGGAGCTAACGCTAACCGAAGTGGCCAACATGAGAAATTAAATTAAGCCAAGAAAAGTGAACAAAAGTAACTTCTAAATAAATTCAATATTCCAGAATTTAACTTCATTACGACCCCCCTCCCACCACCTTAGGTTATAGTCCGAATTCATCAAAGAATCAACAACAACAATAAAGAATTATATGAAATTTGTACTTTGAAATTAATTGGAGGTCTACATAGTCTAACTTCTCTAACACCACATCTCCTGGTATTATTCCAAGCATATTAATTAGGTTTTGTTCAAGTTCTTAAGAGCGTCAGCAGACACAAGTTTAATGAGTTTTCGAGTTTTACACTTTCTGCATACAATCGGAGGTCAAATATTTTTCCGAACCCACTACGGTAATAATATGCTAGCTGAAATTGGATGCGAGAGATTTGTGAATATTCAAGGAAAGACAACCAAGATTTTTTTCCCAATTAAACAATACTATATACTAGAATCCTGGCAATTTTCATGAATAAAGTTCTTTAATTAAAATAACTTTATGAAGCAGAGGAAAAAGTCTTAAATTAATTTCCAATAAAGGCAAAATTCCTATTTTCTATATACGTCTTTTATATTTTAATGTGGCTTGACGAAAAGTCTCCATATCAAGACAGAAAAAAAAAACATAAAAACTCTTGGAAAACTCGAAATTCTTATTTAGTAGGTAGATGTACTAGGTAGGTACACACAGCTGCAAAATACTACTGCAGAACACTTGAACGAAGCATAAAATGAGCTTACCAATATTTCCGAGAAAAAAATTCCGTCATGGGCAAAATATTCTTACAATCATGATTACGACTTTGGAAATTATCCAGTCAGATACCACAACAGTTTTTAATGTATTTTCCTTGATTTTCATCTATTTCGTAATTGAGATCGAGAAGAAATTTTAATGTTAAACTACTAAGGGGTTTGGAGAGTTTTCAAGTATTACTTTTTTTCCTGTCTAAAGTTTTCTAGATTTATATATATTTCTGTCAGATTTTTTTCCATTATTTTGTTGGTATGTTCAGTAAAATTTCACGAGACTCCTTATAATACAAATATTACTTTAAATTATAACAGGCGCTCCAAATAAACATGTATATGTATTTAGGTATGTACAATACAGCATCACTATACTTTTACAATACAACCTCAAAACTTGCACCCCTACTTAACCAACCCTTCCTGTTTTCACACAATTCTATTGTGCACGGGAATACTTTGAAAAGGTTCAATTTTTTTATGATCGCTGAGATTCTTGTGCTCTTACGGTGAAAATAAAACTCCCTCTCGACTTGGATACAAAAGAGGAGCCAAAGTAACCAAATTGTACCGCTTACTGCATATCAAACGTCCTCCTACTCATTATTTTTTTTTTCTAATCTTGTGTTTTTCTGCAATCTGTTCTTAGGCTCAAGACGACAAAATTAGTAAAAGGAATAAGCGGAGAGATTCTTCCCCCGAATTTGTTAAAAGGAATAAATAACAAGTATGTATGTAAATTGATAATTATTGTTATAATTGTGCAGTTGTACACCTGTATGTAAACAAATATTATACGCAATCCAAATGAACATGGAAGATTAAAAAAATATCAGAAGCGACTGATATTCTGCTTCTACATATGCAAAACATCAAAAATCAAATATAAAATATGTACGTATATAGGGCGTGTAGTAAATTAATAGGATGAATTATATCTATGGATTCCTTTGGGGGTGTTATGGTCTACGTTTATTTTGTTGACACCACTGGCTTATAAAACAATGGACTGAGCGTATTGTCATTTTCCTATAGGAAAGCATGGCACAAGTTTTATAGTTCTCTCTTTCGCCCTATGGTAGAGTTGGAGCTACCAACACAAAATATTGCATTCTGGAACGTTTACTTATGCCATTTGATGATTTTATGTTGGCTACAGATGCAATCACCGCAGAAAGAATAAAGTAAAGATAGTGTTTACCATGCTCCCTCTCTCTTGCCCATAAGCAGGATTCAGTTAAGAATAACTTTTGAAAATTAAAGTCGGAATGAGTTAAATTTCTGATAAGCGATTAAAATATCACTTGGGCACAAGAAGATATATTTTTTTAATTCGATTTACGGGTGTAAAATTTCATCTGATTGGTTGAGTTTTACATGTTTTTTATGTAATTGTTTTAAAGGGTGCTCTAACGGTGATATACAGAAACACAATATTTTTTGTGCCACATGAAATAGCTAATCGGACTGAGGTGGTTATCACTGAAATATTTAAAACCACGAAAAGTTAATACAACTTGCTTCAAAGCTTTGCGTATTATCATGATCAGTATAGCACATAGTTTGAGAAATAGTATAAACATAGGTAATTACGTGTCAAAAACAAATATTTCGGGGATTTATATATGTGTAATCAGGTTTAGAAAACTCTCTAATTCATGAAATATGGAAATTTTGGTACATAGTAACGTTATGATGGAACATCAAGAGGATAAATTTTGTACATGAGCATGGAGAATCTTGAGGTAGAAGAGGAACTGACGCAGAGAAAACTAGTAAAAAAGTTTTGATTACTAATATAATTTGGTTTGAAAGTTGCTATTTTCAGAGACGAATAACTATCAAAATTATTATATTATTGCAAATAAAGTCAATTTGTAACAAATATCGAACCTTTTTCTGTTTACTTTGAAAAAGTCAAATTGTTTAGTGCAATAATAAAGGAAATAAAGTCAATATTATTAAAAATGGTAACGGGGAAAATTTCTTGTTTTTATATATTTTGCATACAATTTGGCGTTTAAAACAAAAAGCTTTCACTAGTTTTGAAAGCTCTGCGGCTGTAGCCGCATGCTCAGAAAGTTTCCTGCATTAGGTATATGTGTGTAGATTTCGCGGAATATTTTAATTTTATAATTGGTAATTTCTTATTTTTGCTTGTGAGGCAAGAACTATTTTATCTGTTCTATTTATAATCTATTTGTTTATAATTGTGAATAACTATTATCTGAGCATGGGACGTATTAGTAAAATTCAGTCTAATAATATTATGTAATAAAGAAGAGAAAAATTGAATCCTATAAAGCCGTTACACAGAAAATCGCCCAATTTTGTGTAAATTTTTGTGAATGGACTATCTTTGATTTGGATGAAATTATACAGGAAGTTTGGCAATACTGAAAATAGTAATTTTTTGTAGGGATCCATTTCTCGCTGAGATACAGTCTTTGAAATTTGAAAAATTTGGCAAATTTTGCTTAGTAGATTTAGCTTTAAGAATTTATATTTCATACATTTTTTTTAAAACGAAACCAGAACCGGAACTCAAATTATCATTATTTTTTTTAATTCCTCTTTTATATAAGATAATCTGCTGATGAATATTTACGCGATTTGATATATATTTCAGTCAAAAGTAACTTTTTTTTTTATGTTTTAATTGACCTCAAGGCACGAAAATTATTATTTGTCTATAGAATAGTATAACTGGAAATATAGACATTAGATATATATGTTTCTTCATTTATTCAAATTTTCTAAGTACTTGGACTCTTTAACTTTTATTGTTAATTTTTTTATTCTTTACGAAATTATATAATAACAGTTTTTACATACTAACTGCTTCAAATTCTAGCAATAGTTTAAATCTGGACATACGAGAAATCGGTGCACACTCTTATCTTTGCTTTATTGCAAAAAACAAATATATAGTGTGTCACCCTCAAATTTTCCAGTTATATTAACTCCGACTGTGCTAATCTTGTTGAATTACGTTCCTTGAAACATGCAAAATTTAATGTGAACATTGTATACACCTATACACTAAAATTAAATTAGAAATTCGACCAGACATAACTCAACCTGAAAATTGTGCTGTTCGTCAATTCATATCTAACTCTTTAAAGTAATTCTTAAGTTATGTTGTTAATAAAACTGACAAAGCATACAAAAATTATATGGTACCTACATAATAAGAATAATAAGAAGATAAGAAGAAGAATTCTCGTAAGATTTTTATTTTATGGTCGGCTTCAGTATAATAAAATTTGCCCAAGCAATAAATGGTTACAGACAAATTACAAGTAAAAGTAGAGATTACTTTAAGGAGTTTTTACCGGGGTAAACTTATACTTGTTCAAGAAGGAATTTATTTGGATTCTCCGGTATATAACAAAACCTAAAAAATGTGTTTAATTTGTTATTTCATCACACAACCCATTATATTTTTGGTGACAAGTTTCAAGTATTGGTTTAGACTCATCAACAGGTCCCAAATAACAAATTTGAGTGACTTGAAAAACAAATGGAAAAATAGAACAAAGAAAAGAAATGAAAAAATGAAAAAATTGAGAAAAATAGAGAAAAATTCTTTATTAAAAAAATTGAAAACACAGATTCATTCGAATTGAGTTTTTCGGTTTACTTTTCTCGGTTTTCGGTTTTGATGTGAAAGTGCCTTTAGAAAACCACTGGTAGTCCCAGCATATGCTCATGAAAGCACATTTGAAGGAAAACCGATGAGTTTCTGAGAGAAACGCTTAAGCAAGCCAAAGCGAAATGGGAAAAGCTTCCCACATAATTGGCCCGAAATATCCGATTACTTAAAGCAAGAGCCCGAGTTCACTGATCAACGCACAGTGTTTGGAGATTGAGAGAATTTCAAAACTTTTCAACGTGAAAAAATTCATCTTATACATATTTTAATTTTCGTTCATTGTTTATGTTAAATCAAGCTTTGATCTAACGTTCGTAATTTATAATTTCTCGAAAAACTATAAATTACCCTATAATTGCACATCGACAAATTCTTCAGTCAATATGTGCATACCTACTGAGATTACGTCTTCCGACGACATATTACACCGCTCAAGTGGCGCAAGAATACAAACATTCTGTGAAAACTGAAATTATCGTACATAAAATTGCTTTTGGTCTATAAAATATAAATTTCACAACGCATAAGCAATTTTTGTTACTGTGAATTTAGTAAGTAAGTTGCAGCACCTTTTCTTTGTATATAAATTATTTAGAGTTTTTAAATATATGTTCAGTCTTGAAATTTTACTACTGGAAACAACGTCTTTAATTATTTTTTATCGACAAAAAATCTGGTTGTTGGTTAAGTACCTACAAGCAAGCTCGTGAAGTACCTTGATCACAACTACTTTCGGTATTTCAAATCTAGTTTGTTGGTTTAGTACCTACCTGCAAGCAACTTTCAGTGCAAGGGTTAAGTACCTTTACACATTCTACTAGCGGTCAAGTAAAGGAACTTGGTCGCATTATAAACAGCTTATTTATCTAATATTCTAAAGGTAAAGTAATACCCTTGTGTATAGAACTTAGTGATTGCGAAATTGCTTCCTTGTTATAATGTCAGATGGCTTCAGTTCACTTGTACCATTTTGAACAGTTTTGCTCCCACTCATACAGGGGGAAGAGATCAACGAGTAACTCTTCGCTCCAACATAACATCAACGATGTCTCGATCTCATATACGGAACGGCGCAATTTTTCCTAGAAATTTACTGGATATTTTTTCATTAGAATTTGTATACATTTTTGTCGTCCGATAACGGCACACATGAAAGTGTTGTGATTCCACTAAATGTATAGAAATTCTGCCGAAACATTTTCTGTAAATTTCTAAGAAGAAATGAATGTTTATTGTTTAACTAGCGCCTACGATCATAAAAATTATTAACCTTCCCCCAAGCAACCGGTGTTTAACAAATGAATACAAAGTCTGAAGAAAAATATCCAATAAATCTCTAATAAAATTCAACTCGGAGAGTTGTGGAAATGAGAGCTCTCTTGCCACTTAAATCTCCACTCAGAATTCTGTAACTCGTAGAAATTGTATCGAGATTTACCAAACTCTCTATCCCACTCGGCAAAACTATCACAGCTATGTTAGTTGTGGAGAAATAAGAAAAATATTTCTCAACTGACAGTATTTTCTTCTTTAATTGTCCTTTGTGAAGCTACTAATGTACCCAGGATTTTCAAATTGAACT
Source organism: Dioctria rufipes (assembly GCA_963924295.1). Classification (NCBI taxonomy): domain Eukaryota; kingdom Metazoa; phylum Arthropoda; class Insecta; order Diptera; family Asilidae; genus Dioctria; species Dioctria rufipes. The sequence continues at coordinate 88,600,768 of OZ002744.1, forward strand.
ATGGATTCAGTGCATATCCTGGCTATATTTAGAAAGACAAATTATGAAGATCCTTCCAATACTTACAGAGAAATAAGGACTTTGGTCTCTCAAGGTACCCGCTAAAAATTATAGTTCAGGCGGAAATGGTCAATTTGGTCGTCTTCCAGTACAAGAGGGATACTATAAAAATTTTAAATGTGCACGATAAAGATTGTATGTACATATCGTCCCCTAATTAGATATGTAATTAGTTTTTGTATCTGGTAAATAGATGTGGAGATAACTGCAAAAGAAATGAATCGGTCCACCTTAAGATGAAAAAATGCCCGTTGTTTGGTTCAAAAATGGATATATTTTCAACTCATCATTATGAAGACCTGGTAAGTCGTGGAAATTCACTTTCCATGAGAAAAATGTTCACAACGGAGTAATAATGGATATGAAACAAAGAGCGGAAGAAATATATGCAAAATATAGGAACTGGGGTGTATATAACGCAAGGGCATACAACACTCGATTACCGGTTTCTCCCTCTTTAATTTGATATTAAACATGACGTATTTTGGACAACCCCCCATGAGGGGTTATTCGACCCCCCATCCGCAAAGGCCCCTAGCCCAAATATTTGTCATCTGTATTTTTTTACTCTAGTCCCTAAATCCGAAGGAAAAACCCCCAATGCTCGACGACCCTCCCAAACAGAGTTAGCCATCCTTCAAAGTTGCGGAAAGTATTGGAGTTTCAGAGATTTGAATTTTGGTTTTCCCCGATTAAAACTCCCTAGCTCTCCTTTCGAGATTCTGTAAAATACTTGGGGAGTTAGGAATAACGTGAGAAGTGTCGTAATATTCACGGCTGCCTATGCCTGATTTTGTGTGGGAGATTTGTAGAATAGTAGCGTGTTTTCAGATGGATTGAGGGTTTAGAGTACAAAAATATAGGTGAACAATTTATACGAGAGGGTGTTTTGGGAGTTTGGGGGTCGTTCCGCCTCCTTGGGAGGCTGTCCAGAGTACGTCATATTTGGTACCACATTAGAGAGAGAGAAGAGGGTAATCGAGTGGTGTAGTTTGTTTTTGATCAGTTTACCGTCATAACCAACTTCTTACCGTCGAAATGCGAATTTTTGGCAATTGGGTCATATATGTACACCCGAGTTCCTATATTTTTCATATCTTTTTTCCGTTCTTTCTTTCCCCTCCATTAGTACTCTGCTGTGAACATTTTTCTCGTGTATTTGCACGACTTAAAAGTTCTTCAGAATGATGAGTTGAAAATATGTCCAATTTTGTACAAAAAAAGAAACAAAAAACAACAACAAAAAACAAAAAATTTTCTTAAGAAGGACTAAAAACAATTTACCGGACTCAAAAATTAATTCCATACGTAATGAGGGGATAAAATGTAAATGCGACTTAATCCTACATACAAGCCTAACGTGTATATTTAAAATTTCAATAGCATCTCTTCCGTACTGGAAACCAACCAAATTGATCATTTACGCGTGATTTAATATTTTTGGCTGGTAACTTGAGACATTAAAATCCATATTTCTCTGTAAATGTTGCAGGCTTGCTGAACTGCATTACATCTAACAAGAGAAATTGAGTTTAAAATATTTATGTTAATTAATACTATAATAAGTTTCAATTTTTATAGTATAATTACCTAAAGTTTCCCACTCCGAAAATGTTGGCCTGTCCTGAAAAGATAAGAATTTTCATCATCAACTTAAATACAAATCCGTTTTGTACGGATACCTCATCCACGAATCTGGACAGTACCACTATCATCAAATCGGAATATCATCATCAGCTTATCTCGCTAGCCATTGCTTTTACCACACGCACAGTCATCACATCACAGTCATCGACTTTGATTTAATTAATCTGTACCATCACAGAAAAAAATTTAGAATCGGTTGAATAAAGTTTAGTTTCAAGTCTAATTAGAAGTGTTATACGAATTAAAGTCTTTTTCTTTTTAAAGTAAATTAATTTACAAATATTTTCCTAAAACTATCATCATAACACATCACACAATATACATTTTGGTCCTTCAAAACCAGGTAATCGACACACCTATAATCGAAGCAAAGTACATAATTGTCTTAATACGCATACCTGGAAAAAGCATTAAAGTGTAGATCAACATAATTAAATGCAACCCAGAATAATCAAGTCCAAATCACCATAATTTTAATTAAGAAAGTGTGTGTGAGCATATTACATATTTGTGGAATTTTATGACGGTACATATGTATGTGGAGCAAGGATTACGGTACCGGGTATAACGAGTAATTGACTTGGTAACAGGTTTGTGACAAACTCATTGAAAATTTTAGAATTATTTGAGTGAAACAAGGCAATATATTTTGTTTTCATTACATAAAAAATTATTGAAATCATATTTATATATTTTAATGATCATATTACCTAAACATTTTAATGATACATATGAACACTTATATTAATATACACATGAACACGTATACTTTAGCTTTATAATTTATTGAATTTAACGGTGATGTACAAACGCATATACACATATTCATATAGTTAGTTGATATTTTCGGTATAAATTATCTGCAAAATTAAATAAAATGGGCAAACGTGACGAAGGTTCTAAAAACAAAAATAAAGGTGATAACGACACTGATGAAGAACTTACAAGACATTTCAAAACATTATCTGAATCAAAGATACCTTCTGTTGAAGCTCTCATATGTGAACAGAAAGCTATCGCTGACGAAATTAAGGTTATTTTGTCGAATTTTGAATCTACTTCAAGAAAGGAACGTACTAAGGGCTATATTAAAACGCGTATATCAGGCGTTAAAAGTTGTTGGGAAAAATTTAGATCCAATCATCGTTCTATGGTCTCTCTGACCAACAAATGACAGGTTATTTTAGAAACAAATTCCTTAATACGACCGAAAGCTTTATCCATAGTTCTGCGTAGAACTTCATGATGCACTAGATGCTTTAGTTTCACTCGAGAATCCCAGTGGCAATTCATTGTTAAACACTACAACTCTAAATAATAATGGGGTATCATTCGTATCATCGCCGAATGTTAAGTTACATCGAGTCGATATCCCCAAGTTCTCAGGGTCCTATCGAAATTGACGGTCCTTTTATGATTTATTTTCCACACTCATTCACGACAACGATCAAGTGCCCAAGGTGCAGAAGCTCTATTTTTTAAAAACAACTTTAGAGGGAGAAGCATCGCGATTAATATGCCATTTATACATTATTGAGAAAATTATGATGCTGCATGGAATTTCTGAACACAAAGATACGATAATAAATGGGTTATTGTCAACTCTCAATTGAAGATTTTAACTTCACAAAGTGCTATTAAATATGAGTCTCCACAAGCCATCAAACAGTTGCTAGATACCACAAATTAATGTCTGCATTCTTTACGAAATTTAGAGGTAAAGGTTGACTATTGGGATGAAATAATAATTTTTCTACTAATTCAAAAGCTTCTTTCAGACACTAGTGAGCCTTGGGAATGATCTCTGGCGAATAATAAAGATTTACCGAAAATAGGCATTATTATGGCTCTTCTAGAATCTCGCTTTCGTACCTTGGAATTGGTTAAGGGTCACGGAGGTAGTGGACCAAGTACAAATACTACAATCAAGTTTGAAAAGGAAACCCGAACCTTTCACGTTAGAAAATCGTCAGCATGTCCATTATGTAACAAAGCGCATATTTTGCGACAATATTCACAATTCTTTGGAATGGTTCCTTCCGCTAGAAGCGAAGTTGTATCAAAGGCGTCATTATATCACAATTGCTTAGCTATTAGTCACCCTAGTGATGGCTACAGTAATCCTAAACGGTGCTTTCATTGCAATCAAAGTCACCATGCAATCTGGCATCAAAATCTGCTATCAGCTGATTCAAAACTAAATTTATCGTATAAGCCAGCGCATGTCACTCCAAGTACGTCTAAGGGAATACGTAATACACAATCAAGGTTAATATAAATTATATATTTATATGGATCAAATGCGATCAAGTTTCCTACTTGTCACCTCACAAACTCTAGTTATAACTCCAAATTGAAAGCATTTGTTACGAGCTCTCATTGACCCCGGGTCACAAGGCTCTTTTATAAGAGAAGATGCTGCTCAGGAACCTACCCACGCGTAAATCGATCGAGGGATCACTATATAGGAATTAATTTCGTAGCATAACGTGCCTACCAGCCTACCTTGTAAACTGTCTACGATTATATGAAGACGAAACTGCAGATTGCCTCTTATCTAGGCATAAAAAATAATTATTCGCAAACTTAGACCACTTGGGTAGAATCCTGTTTATAATTAATTCCATTGAGTGTATGTTGGGTGTCTGGCATTAGTAGTAGATTGAACGATTGGTAGTAATTGAACCCAGCCCCATAGAATCATAAGCCATTTTTTATGAACTCCTCCACTAAATACACAGCTCTAAAGGAAGTAATAATTATTTAAAAAAATCTTACAATTCATCGCATAGCTAATTTAATTAATCATTTGAAAAAGGGTATGTAATAACCATGGTAGTAGTAATACCAGTATAGTAAATGAACTCCGCAACTAAAATATGTAAAACTTCATGGTACGGTGCCAGTTAAGTTTTTATTTAAATCTCCTCACAAAAAAAATTAAAACTGAGTTGAACTTTATGAACTTTATTTAAGAAAAACTAACAAAAACGTGAATAAAGACTACCAATTCTAGCTCTCTCAAAAATATAGTTTTTTACTTTAGGTTGATAAGAAGAATGCAAGCTAATAAAAATGGAATTTATAAAGCTGTGTAAAAGGTTAATTTGCTTTTTTTCCTGGGAAGGTACTGCGATACATTTTGTGGTGTCATGTTCTATCTGGGATTTATAATTATGGTTTTTCCGGTCACGTTGCGCTGGTTATGCACGTAACTCGCGCGATTTTGTGTCTGTGTGAAGTGAAAATCGATTGAAAATTAATTAAAATGAACAAAGCTCACAAAATGAATATGGGAAATCTCAAATTCCTTCCAACAAACCCTTCGTGGTTGAACATTAAAACTTCCTTCTTATAAAATTATATCAAAGTTGGAATTTAGTTCATAATTCAAATTCTTGTGAATATAATATAATATAAAATTTTGCACCCACAATAACTTTCTATGGATCACAGCAGATAATATACAAACAAAGAAATTTTGATAGAAAACTAATTTTTGCTCACATGAATGGTTTTTTTGTGCTTTCGATTTTTTTCTACCGGGTCAGTAAAATATTCATCGCTATACCAAACTGAGATTCCTGTGAAAAATACCATCTAAAAAAACTCTCACTTGATATGCGTTATAGAAGATATGAAATTGTTGTAGTTAGGTGGATGGGGATGAGTAAATAACGATTTTATGTTGTGGTAGTTTTCTGCTAAGGAAGAATACAGTTTTACCTTTCGACTGATCCCCAGAGTAAACAAAATCTTTCCAGCTTAAGAGAAACTTTTCTCAACTATCAGGCGCTTCATGGTGTTGAACATCCGGTACGAGGTAAATTTATACAAACATTAGAGATGGGGAAAAATACCCATCGACCGAAGACGACGGACGTCGATGATGATATATGAAGCACTATACTTGATGAGGATATTTATTGAGAAGATGTTCTGTATAAGAAATGGATTAATTCTATTAGAAAGTGAAGAGAATTTTAGCTCGATGAAGACGTTGGCAGTAAATTTCGATCATTTTGAATTTTATTTTTAGAAAATTGAGTAAAAATTGTTCTGATTGACATCCGTGATATTATCGTATTTTTTTTCTTGGGTGGGCTCAATACATTCCACTTTGTTGGATATACACTGAAGTTGTAGCACTTGGGGCCCGTCTAAAATTATTAGATTCAAATTAAAACCCTTGTGAAGAAACTACAAAGTAATGAGTATACCACAAAATACTTTCATATATATAGAGTGGACTTTAAATGCGTACCCCGCTGAATTTATAACAGAAACTACATGCGGCCAAATATGTGTGCTCGGGAGTATTCCCAAGGTGGAGTTCTATCACCTTTGCTGTGGCTTCTGATTATGAATTAAATTAAGCAAAAATAAAACCTTGACAGCGAAATTTTTAAGATAGTTTTTCATGTGGACTATGTTGTGGTCTTGCTATCAGGAATGTTTTCATTCGTTATCATTGTCCAGGAATTACGGCCTTGTTTTATACAAATACTACATAAACTGGCAAGAGTACAATGGTGCAATTTTTGATTCAAAATTTTGCTGGAAATAAAATAATGAAAAAAATGTTTCATGCAGAAGAACCTTTAACAAAAATGGGTACTTCAGTCGGTACAAAACTCTGCTTTATATATAGAAGGCAGATAAGTTGGCGAGGAAAGCTCAGTTTACCACTGCTACCTTGCGGTGAATTGATGAGACGGAACTTTCAGCTGAATTGGCAAGGCAAACCGAAGATCTCTACTACTTCCTTGTGGAAAATACAAGGCTTTCCCTGAATACTATTAAGAGAATTATCTATCTAATATACTGCCGAACTAAACAGAAGCAGTCAAAGAGCAACGCTTCAACCGCTTCTCCTTTTCGGCACTATTCAAGGCCACGCATCGGACTCTAGGTAACTTCGTCTTCAACAAATTTAAGCCGATCTTTTGGTCAAACATGAAGGATATTATATACTTCTTGAACTCGGAAAGTTAAAGTTATATGACTGATCCTTCCTCCCCGTTTTTAAATAATTCAACTGTTCAGAAAAGTTCAGACAACCTGGTCATACTAAGTGTCATGTTAGAACAGAACTTACAACGTTCACTCAACCGATCAAGCAGTCCAGTAACTACCTCGTTGGCTGGTTCCTCTTAAGGTAGGGCGAAGAAAATCGGTCAGCTATATTGCCTTTTCGAGTTTTACACACGTAATCTAAAAAGGCTAGAGAGTTCGAACCACACGTACTGCACTAACTTGATATTTGAGAATCAAGCGACACATGTAAGCAATGTTTACATCTAGTTGAAAGATTTTTATTGTGAACGCACTTCTTTTATTGACGATTTTTGTTAAAGTCGTTGTTCCACACTTCTTCCAAAATATAGATGACATGCATAATCTAATAATTCGGCACATTTTAAATGAGAGTGGTCAAACACAGAGTGTGAAAAGAACTCTTCCAGTGGAGTTAGTCAAATACAGCTTACGAAACCTGGATATATTTCTTTAAGCTAAAAAGTAAACGTCAGACGGCTGAATGAAGTTGTTCTGGTCAAGCTAAGCCAACCGAAATATGCAATCACGGAGCGTTGGAAAGAAAATTATGAAATTTTGTTGTTATTCAGTTAGATATGCACAGTTCCATTTAAATATCGTCTTAAGATCAATCATGCGTAGTACAGTACTATCCAATTGCCAACTGTGCTGGAAAATATTCGAGAAATACGACCTCAGTTAATGACTTTTCTATACTTCTAAAATCTGATTATTTGATTCGTTTTATTATCTATACAGTAAACTTTTATACCAACCTTCGTATATAGACTCCGTGACACTTGCTTACCCCCACCATAGTTTTCTTTATTTCTTCCCTTATGGGTGGGTGTATAAATTAAGTACCTGCTCAGTTTTTAATTCCCTAAATATGGACATTGGCGAATGGTCCTTTGCACAGTTTATAGAATTCCTGATGTTCCAACTCTTGAAGCTTTAATCCGCGCTTTTCCGCTGAGTCGGATGCATCTGCCCTGAACTCTTATCTTTCCCATTCTGTCTTTTCTCTTTTCGATCATTCGTATTACTCTCCGGATCCTTGAGAAAGATATTAACTTTCCAAGGATCTCGATCTATTCTACAGGTGATTTCTCTGTTGCATAAGTTCATTTCCTTAAAGATATGAAGCTTTGATTTCGCGTTGCGCTACCGTCAATCCAGAGCCCATCGGGAAACCAAGTCTTATTCCTTACTCTAAACTTATTTCTAGTATTTATGGAAGTACTTTGTTTAAGTTTTGTGTTAAATTATTAACTTTGCCATGAATAAAAATTATATTAAAGGTTTTTAAAAAATGTACAAAAATTTCAATTTAAAAAAAGATCGATGGTGTAAATCAGAATGCGTATTTTACTTAATTTTATATAGAGAATTTAAGTTTTTATTTCGTGAAACTGCAGATATACTGGAAAAACAAAACACATTATTTGAAGTCTTCTTTTATTTATTACAATTATCCGAATACACGTTTTTGGAGAAAAACTTAAAAGGACAATATAACAAATAAGGAAGTATTCTTCATAAAATATTAAATTTATAAAATAAAGTAACAAATAGTAGAAAAAAAAATTGTCAAGACAAGACAACAAGCGAAATATTACTGCAAAAATCGTAAATAAATATGGCACTGTTCTTCGGACAACAAGTAATATGAGCCGAGGTGAAGTCCATTGTAAGGATTGCATCCATTCTCCTACACTTTCATCATCACCCTAAGATATATTACAAAAGGTGCATTTGGTATCTTTTGATGGAGGATAATCGGTATGAATTACGTCTTTTGAGTCAGGTATCATGTTCGAATCTACAGTTTTTCATTGGATGATGATATTGGTGATGAAAGCACTTGCGAATTCTACTAGTGGTGGACGCTCTTGAAATTTTGTTCTCCTTGGGATAACTTCACTTTTTGGTGTCTTGTGCTCCTTGGACTACTTTTTTGGGTTATATGGAATGCCAAAGTTCATATTCCAACGTCAGCTTCACTGCACGATGATAAATACCTAAACTGAACACAAATTACCATGAAAAGGAACATGAATAGATATGATTAAGTTTGTTCGGCATGTGAAATAGGTGCTAGTAACATGCAAATTCTGGTCACATCAGGCGTGTTACAAATTGCTACAAACATATGTCACTTAACAATAACCTGATCTTATTGTATCGCAAATTATTTTAGAGTAAATAACTTTGTATGTATGTATCGCATTTGTTGATTTTGTTACTCATGTCTGAAATACTTGAAACTATACAGTTATTTAGAACAATGTAGTAAAAATTCAAAAATGAAATAATTCTTTTTCGAACGAGCCAGTTCCTTGTTGTAATTTAACGTGATCGCACAACTTTTGAATAAAATCAATTATACTTGATCTACCGAGTTTTAAATTTATCCCTCTACTCAGTATTCATTTGTATCCTCCAAAAGACAAACGATTTTGTACTATTCTATCATTTGAAATCATTTTTTCTTCATGGTCCTTCGAAGCCTGATCAACAGTTTAAAGGATAAATTTGCGCATACTATCGCAATTCGCGAAATGATCAAGTGAAGCAGTGAGCTCACACATGCCATTCACAACTTAACTTACGCGCTCTTTCGCGTTTCGTGAAGTAATCAATTTAGATGTGAACTTACATGTGCCATTCACAACTCAGGTGTAAAATTTCCTCATTGCTAACCTAAATTAATGTGACACAAGAATATTGCTTACGCATAAAAGTGAATTTACTATAAATTTTGTGAAAATTATAAATTACTGTGAGAAATTCCAATAATCGAGAACCGAAAAATTTCTTAGCCAATAATGGGATATCAGTGCTAAAAATAAAAGAGAGATTTGAGTAACTAATGCGGTAACTGTGAATACTTGGAAGCATTTCCGAAGAACAAAACTAACTCATTCGTAAGCACATAACGAATTTTAGTTGTAGACTTTGTCCCCTTATTAAAAAGAATAAAAAAACAAAGAGAAAAGGGGGTTTGTATACTCGAGCATATGTAATTCCGACAGAACTCTAGAATATTCGAAGTTACCCGTACACTGGATTTTTATCATTCTGTAAGTCTGTTCGAATTGTAATCATTATTATAGTTGATTAAGTTATTAAGAGCAACATGGAAAAAGTTAAAAACAAACAAAATTTTGGGTTCGCGTATTATGAAATTCATTATAAACATAAATTAATCTAAGAATGAAAAACAAACCATAGGGTTTCTCGAAATGAGAAAGGGTCTTCTTCAAACGTATTGAAACCGGTTCCAAGATAATTACGACCAGTTATATGACCCTGCTTCAGACGATAATTTTTAAGAGGATTATTTCGCAAAAGATGTTTTTTCTTACATAGAATGTGCATACACTGAAATCGTTGGTACACTAAATGATCTGTTGCAAGAAAATATACCTTTCGTGCAACAAACGGGATTAGAACAAAGTTCACAGGAAGTTAAATTGCTTAAGATTAAAATTCATAATTTCTACGGAAACTTCTTAGATTGGACTTCGTTTAGTGATACCTGCAAATCACTTATTCATAATAATGTGAAGTTTTCTGAGGTGCAGAAGTTTCATTACTTTAAGTCTTCCTTGGCAGATAAACGTTTGCACCATATGGCAATAACTAACGCAAACTATAAGACAGCTTGGGACATCTTAGTGAAAAGATACGAAAATCATTGAATTTTAGTAAATTCATATGTAAAAGTGATCACTAATCTTCCAAGTATGACAACTGAGTCTGCACATGAAATCAAACGTATGCTTGACATAACATCACAAACGCTCAATGCGTTAGAGGATCTAGGTCGGGCAATAGTTCACTGGAATTATTGGTTTGTTTTCATCATCTCTCATGAATTGGATAATGTAACAAGGAGAAATTGTCAAAATTCAATTAGTGAATCTAGAGAACTTCCGAAATATGAGACATTGTTTACATTTGTAGATGGTAGACTGCGAGCTCTAGAAAGTACTAAAGCCTCCAATGAATCTAGTAGAAAGAATCTACCTCAACAAAACCGAAATTCGTTCATCACTCTGGGTAATCAAGGTAGTGCGACCAATTCTAAATGGGTTCTATGTGGAAAAAAGCATTTGCTACAATTTTGTCCAGCCTTCAAGACTAAGTCCATCTATCATCACCAGAAAATTCCAGACCGAATGTACAATCTCAGTCGAGTGACGAATTATCCAAAAACAAAGTTGAACCATCCTTTACTAATTCACTTGTAGTTGAAAGGGTTTTAACATCTAACCCTGTCCTGCTACCTACAGCTCAAGTCCTCATACGTGCACCAAATGGAAATGTAATCAGTGCTAGAGCACTCTTAAATAAGGGCTCGGAATCCAGTTTTATATAAAATTCTGTAGCTCAACTTCTTAAGCTGTCTAAACAAAGAGTTAATATTTCCGTACATGAAGTTGTTGGGAGTAATATGGCATGCGCAAAAGTTCTGATTAACCTAGAATCAATTTCGACAGTTGATCCTCAGTGCAAAGTAAATGTTCATGCTTTAGTTCTTTCAAAGTTAACGAATCTTCTTCCGGTTGCAGCAGATAACTACTACAAAATGGGAACATATCAGTGACTAAAGTTAGCTGACCCAGAGTTCTACATTCCCTCTCGAGTAGATCTCATACTAGGAGCCGATGTATATGCAAGAGTAATTCTAAATGGTCTTCGCCATTGTAAAGCAGGATATCCTTTAGCTCAACAGACAACCCTTGCTTTGATACTTTCAGGACGACTGCATGCCGCATCCATTAACAGTTGCTAGCACTACTAGCTTACACATATCTGTCGATAATAACTTATTGGAAATACTCAGAAAATTTTATAAAATAGAGAATGTCGCTAAAAATGTTTATCTCACGCCTGAAGGACAGAAGTGTGGAGAAAATTTTCGCAGTACACACTATCGAAACAACGAGGAAAGATACGTAGTTAGGCTATCACTGAAAACTCCAGAGCTGAGCTTGGGTAATTCACATAGATTTGCTGAAAAATCAATACTAAGATTGGAAGGACGTTTATCTAAAAATACTATGTTACGAACGCAGTATACAGATTTTCTTAACGACTTTCAGTTTTTGGTGCACATGAAGCCAGTCGAAAATTATAATGATGACAGCTAATCGTGTATCTACTACCTGCCGAATCCTGCTGGAGCTAAGCCCAGTAGCACCACATCAAAATTATGTGCCTGTCAGAAAACTTCGCTTGATATTTCTATAAACGATAATCTTCACAACGGACCCAATGTACTAAATGATCTGTATGAAGTTATTTAAAGATCGCGCTTAAATCTCTATGTTCTGCTAGCTGACATAGAGAAATGTACAGACAGATATTGGTAGATACTTCCGAAATCGACCTTCAATGCATATTATGTAGAAATGATACCTCTGAAACCATCAAGGAATATAACCTAGTAACAGTCACCTATGGTACTACTTGTACACCTTTATTAGCATGTAAAACACTTCAACAACTATCTTCAGACTATGAACATATTTTTCCGCGAGCAGCTCAAGTACTTCGAACTTCCTTTTACGTGGATGATGCACTTGGTGCTGATGACACCACTAGTGCTTCCACCTTAAGAAAGGACCTGTTTGACCTACTGAGTAAAGGTGGATTAAAGGTGATCTATTAGCTAATATTCCTGAAGAAAACGTGCATCAGTACTTCATCTTGACTCAAGCACTCACGTCAAGACACTAGGTCTGCTATGGGATCCAAAGAATGACCAGTATAAATTCATTATCAATCTTGATAAGATTTCAGCAGAATTTACAAAACGTGGCGTACTTTCTGACATTGGTCGACTATTTGATTCACTGGGTGGCTTGGACCGGTCATTATCGCTGCTAAAACTTTCCCACAAAAGCTATGGGTGGCTAAATTATCATGGGACGGTCCGCTAACTCAGGACATTTTCTCCTTTTGGTCAAACTTTCGAGAAGAACTGACGAGTCGTTGGTTGGATACCTCATCTAATCTTCTTGGCTTTAAAATTCATACATTCTGTGGTGCATGCCATGCCACTATGCCAGGTTACCTTCCTACATACCGCAATACTCTAATGTTCAACATCAATTTTAATAAAAACTCCTTCAACAACCTTGTACTTAAAACAACCCGTATATATATATTAAAACAACCCGTATATTTTCACTTTCTCTAACAAAATAAGCATAAGGGAGGAATTAAAAATACTGAACGGAGGGTAATCAACTCTCGGGGAGGAAATTACTTGATGACAAGATCTTGTATTTCTACAATTATTAGTATAATCATCACCTTATCCCATTTTTTTTCTGTTTATTTTTAAATTTCTCGTGGTTTTACCTAGTATAAAACATAGCTTAGTAAATCCAACTTAATCCAAACAAATTTAAGGGCAATAGTACTTTTATTCCATGAACTGAGCTCCATAATTAATTTTATACTATACCCTACGTGCAATAAAATCTCCTTTTACCTCGTATAATACACGAAAAGTTATGCAACTTTCCATTAAAGAAAACATTGCAGAAACGTTCCTTGAGACATTTATGAAGTAAAAGAATATATAAGACAAGTAAAGGAAATTTGGGAAACGTAAATCAAGAAACATTTTTGTTTTTATATTTTCATAATTACACGTTAACTAGAACTTTACCTGTCTTTAAGAACCAATAATGTCCTTAAACAATTTCAACCAATTTGTAATTATTATGTTCAATATTGTTTTTTCTGCATTTGTTTTTCAAACTGTTCGCAAATTTCGGAGGTTACTCTCAATTTAAATCATTAATAAAAGTGCCCACGGTATTAAATAGACAGAAGTAAATTTAGCTACTTTTTGGATTTTTGGGTATATAGTTTATTGAATCTTGGAAAATCTATTAATTATCATCCGACAAAATGATGCTCACATTTCTTAAAAAAAAAAAAAAAAAAAACACCAATCGAGGAGACTTTTATGATAATACCAAAATTTACATCTGGAAAAGGAAGTGAAATTTTTCCTGATCTTCAGAGTCATCCTTCATCTGATAGTACTTTTTATCAGTGCATTTGGAGAAACTGGATTAGCTGGCTCTGGACGCATTGTGTCCCTCAAACACGAAACTGGTAACATTTCTCAAGTTGGTGATTGTGTTCGTTATTAAAGAAAAAGTTTCAGATCTTGGTTATAAGATATAAATTGTTGAATAGATTTTCACATTTTTATACCTAATTTAATGAAAATCCAAAAATTTTGCAAATTATTTGCTTTAATGTCATTTTTACAAATCCTTCGATCGGGTAATCACGGAGCACTGTTGTATTTACGAAATTTTTTAATAGATCATATGAATTTGCAAAAAATTAAAAAAATATTACGATTTTAGAAAAAAAATAGGATTACCAAACAATGGTACTTTGTCTCAGTTTTACATTTAATTAGCACCTAGTTTTTGTGATTGAGAAAATTAATTTTAGAATCTGAGAGATAATTGCCCCAGAGGATACATGAACCAAGAACCTCATGCGTGATAGACTTTAAGACTAATCTTAGATATTTTGTTTTATGCAGTGTCTTTGAGTACATAGGTATATAGCTTTGACAGCTATCTGAGGAGAGAGAAGCAGCTAGGAGCGGGGCGCGTGTACAGGGGGACGGTCACGGTTGTCATGACCGCCCCCAAAGCACTATCATACTTTCGCGGTGAATTGAATGCGGCGCTGGACCGTAGAGTGAATTGTAAAATTTCACAGGACGATTTTCGTATTGTAATATACAAAATGAGAAGCTGACGCCTGCGATTTCGAATCTGCGGCGACAGCTAGTTCTGGGTTGGGCGTTTGGTTGTCTTCTTTTGAGAAGTAATACTGGAGTCTGGAGTGGCTATAATAGTCATTCGCTCGTAGCTCCTATCTATCCTCTACTCATCTATCATACTTATCACAGAATGGCAATTTCCGAATAGTAAATACTTATTTTCGTGTTTGATTGTTTAGAAAATGGCACGCAATGCCTAGCAGCCAGGTTATTATGATTCTTTTATATTATGTTGCACCGATTATTCCTATAGATGAAAAAGCACATAATTACGAGATTTTAAAGTGTTATTGCTTCTAAGAAATTAGTCAGCGATCACAAATTTTTTTTAACATATCTGAATTTCCGACATAAAATCGATGATAGGACAACTTGATGGGGAGCTCGCAACAGAAGCATTCAAACTGACTTACCAAATTCTGATTTGGATTTCTTCCAGCAGAACCCTAGTTCAATGCAATCATAACCGTCATAGCGACACTGATTCAAGCCTAAGTTGTTCTAAACTTATATTCGTAGGGAAGAAGTAAATTTTTCTTAGAAATATACTAACTTGCAAATTGATGTTAATAGTTTTAGTGAATAACTATTCACCGACAATGGCCCAAAAGAATTGCTGGATTGATTCTGGTGGTTCACCCTTTCGGACAAAGGTAAAAGCTCTTAGTTTTTTTTTTTAGAAAGATGTGACATTTTTCTGTAGATTTTTCATGCACTGGTAGCCAACCATGGTTCCAAAGAGTTATATTGATTCAGGTGCCGTAGCTGGTCTTGGTAGCTAAAGATATTTATGAGCGTTTGCAAGCATACATTTTGTTCTTAGATGTTTACTTGCAAATATTTCATTCGTCTTTTAATATATTATTGGTGGCTGAAAACCATCAGTTGGATTGATTCGAGTGCCGCTAAAATATTCTACAATTCTTCTTCGACATTTTTACATCAAAACTATTATAACAATCCATTCGCTTTCCTCTACGGTAGTTGGCGTTGCTTTGCTTGTATTTTCGTATTAATTCAAGTAGTGTTGCTTAATTTAACTTCATGTTTACTTTTAATTTGTAGGAGAAGGAAAAATTTGCTCTATTAGTTAGCGATGGAGGTAGAAATAGTAGTGAGAGTGTAAAGCGGAAGACTGATAAGACTATTGACAACTGTTTTCATGAGAAAGCAAGATTAGTTAAGTTCCCATCTTAAGAAATAGTTCTTAACATATCATGCACTCCTACTCCCAATCCTTTAAATGTGACTGAAGGTCCAAAGTCACTCTCAGTTAATTACTTCATCCGCGATAGAATCGCTAGCGACAGCATCTATTTCTACAATCTCTGCATAAGAAGGCATATCTGATTATATGTCCTTAATGTCCACCATGACATCGACATTTATGTATATAATATTATCGACGGGTTTTTCAAATCAAACTGAAAATTGGAATTTGTGATATAATGTATATATTATTGGTATGACTTCTTCCGACTTTTCCTCACTTTCGAACATTTTAGTTGTGACCCCCTCCCCCTCCCTTCACCATGGGCTACAGGTCTGGATACGCGCCTGCGTGTGACGATATAATTATTGGGCACCATGTGGTTTGTGACTCAATGAACTCTTTCCATTTACATATTCAATAAGAAAAAAGAAACATCGATATATTGGTGAAACGTTATTAGAATCTTTATAAAGGGCTCTCCAATAAGAGGTGTTATTTTGATATTCAAAGAAAACTGCCATTTTTTGAGATAAAGAGGAAAGTATGCCGTTAATAATGGAAAATAACATCTGCCAAATGACCACTGTGAGAGCTAATCTCGGACGTGGGAGGGAGTGCCGATTTGTAAAGGACAACTCAGTTTTTCAAATTCAAATATAAAATTTAATGAATGCTTAAAACTATATCACAAATTCATTAAAAAAAAAACGGAAATTCAACAAAAATAACTAACCTATAAACTATTATAAAAATTCAATATAAAATTTAACAATAAATTCAAATAAAACAAAACAAATTAAAAATTCAGTCTGAAATTCAATGATCGCGTACTCCGTTTCCTAATTCGTCGTATTCTAGAAAAAGGAAGAAGAAGAATTAATCATTTATGAGAAGAATATTCTTATATAAATTTAAGAGTGCTATTTTTAGGTACACGGGCAGCAAATGCTACTATAAAAAAGAAGAAGACTGCAGATTATTCTCTGCGGCAGAATTAATCTTCTGCTTAAGTGTGGGCAGCAAAATGCTATTATAAAGAAGAAGATTGCAGATTATTCTCTGCGGCAGAATTATTCTTCTGCTTAGGTGTGGGCAGGAGATTGCAGATTATTCTCTGCGGCAGAATTAATCTTCTGCTTAGGTGTGGGCAGGAGATTGCAGATTATTCTCTGCGGCAGAATTATTCTTCTGCTTAGGTGTGGGACGGAAAAATGGAAATAATAGGAATTTCAGATTGTTCTCTGAAGTATAGAATTATTCTTCTATTTTGGAGGTTGGGAATAATATTCTTGTTAATCGGATTATTCTCCGAATCAGATGAGCTCTGAACCAAGAATGATTTTCTGCTGCGGCTCGTCGGCTTTATATAGCCGCCGCATCCAGTTATGAGTTCTCGCCTTTCGGTGTTGCCCTAGCGACGTTTATATCATTTGCATGTGTTCTGACTGAGGCGAAGGCGAAGCCAGCTGACTACAGTAATGTCACTTGATGACATTGTGAATATGTAAACATGCAGAGGTACGTGTACTGCAATGGTTTTGTGGTTATCTGTGTTTTGATCCATTTATTTAATGATTTTTTTTGTTTTTATATTGTTTAAGTAAAGTGTATCGAGAAGACAACAGCCTGCCATCTTAAACATTTTAATCACAGCATACAGGTTGATGCTGAATTGTGGTGGAACTTCCAGTGGCAAACTTTCAATATGGAATAGGATACTTGTGAATTTTTAGATAAGTATTCAGTTTTGATTATTTATTTTGGAAATGAATACTTTGTGGCTTTTTGTTTTGTAGGAGGATGCAAATATAGAAGTGGAAGCGTCGAGGGAACGTGAATGCATCGGTGGACTGAACAACCATCATGACCACGCCTACAGGACCATATCGTTTTCATGAAAATTTCCATAACCAAATCGCAAAGTGGCTGCCCTATGTCCTCGATAGGCTCACGAATGCCATCTTTGAGGTCTTGAATCGACGCTAGGCTATTGGCGTAGACCTTCTCTTTCACGAGGCCCCAAAGGAAGAAGTCGCAAGGTGTTAAGTCACAAGATCTCGGTGGCCAATTGTGATCACCTCTTCGAGAAATAACACGGTCCGGAAACTTTTCCCGTAAAAGATCAATGGTTTCGTTGCTTGTATGGTACGTAGCGCCGTCTTGTTGAAGGTAAACGTTGTCCAGATCAATACCATCTAATTCCAGCCATAAAAAATCATTAATCATCTGTCGATAGTGCAATCCATTCACCGTAACTGTTGCTCCAGCCTCATTTTCGAAAAAGTAAGATCCAATGACCCCGCGGGACCATAAACCGCACCAAATAGTCACACGTTGAGGATAGATACCCAAGTAGCAAATTGAAGTGAAAACCCCGTCATATAACCGGTTTATCACTTCGGTTGCATACACCATATTAGTGTAAATAACGTGTCATATACGGTGTGATGACGTGTATTCAACTGTATTTGGACGGTTATTTAATAACTTCGGTAAAAATGTAACCTATAAACTATGGTAAAACAACTAGTGGTATTAATGTTACTATGACGTTTTTCAGTGACTTACGTGAAAAAATAACCAATTCGCCACGGTAAAGAAACTGCCGTCATATACGTTGCTGCGACGTTTTTTTAACCCCTTCGGTGTAAATGTAACTTAATCCGCACGGTAAATAAAAGGATTATTATCAGCGTTACCACCACGTTTCTTGGCAAGATATTCGAAAATATATACATATACGCTCGTTCGAAACAACAGTGGCACAACTCAAAATTTTCTTTTTAAAGTTTTAAAGTTCAAATTGATGCAGAAAAATTAAATTTTCGATGAGGCCCCTTCCGAAAAGTTCAATTTTTCTGCGCCAATTTGAAATTTAAAATGTAAAAAAGAAAATTTTAAGTTACGCCACTATTGTTTCGAACGAGCGATGTAGATATATTTGATTATAGCTTATACATAAATGCATGATTACGTGCAGCTCAGCTTATTCAGCTTAACGATGTTAATTTCTGAACAAATTTTAACGTACGCAAGCATGCATTCATGAAGAGGGCCGTAGTTGAGCAATAGGATCAATTACCAAGCCCTCAACGGCTGGAGAGTTCTTAATAAAAACCCTGGCGTCCATTACCGCATAAAACTTCGCTGCGGTATCTAAGGGATAATCCGGAATGCACAATATACGAGAAAGAGGCTAAAATAAGTGAGACTGATATCGTAGACTTTTGTTGTAAAATTCAATGCTCGCGCGCAAAAACGCTTAGGTTACAGAAATATAATAAATCAAAACAAAAAAAAATAAATATTATTATTTATACTATATTTAATAGCATCATTTTATGGTTATTGTAATCCTGAATAATATGATAGGCTTAAGGTTAATATGCTTACATAGCATAATGAAATCAAAATAACAAAAATTCAAGAATTATAAAAGAAATCCATTTCTACAGGATATTAAATATTAGTTGAATCAAAACAATTAAAATTTAAGTATTATATTTATAGTCGGTTAATTTAATGTTCCAATTTGATTATTTTCAACAGCATAGGTTTAATGTTACCCGGGTGGGATTAGCAAAAGTCATTATTATTTACGCTTCGTCAACATTGGTGGAAGGTTGATTTGAAGTGGAAATGCTTGTCCATGTAACATCTTCTCGTTTCCTAATAATATAAATAAATATGAATAAATCAATTTGTAGAAATATTAATAGACAAGAACTGTTTACCGTTTTCTTTCCACCCTAGTTTTAGAATGCTTTAAGTATTCTTTGAAGAACAGTGCCCCGTCGTTATCGGTAAATTTGCTATGTAAATGTCTAACAACTCCAAAAAGTAACTTCACCGTTTCGTGAAAACCTACAAAACTGCGTTTTGTTGCTGTCCCCGTCCACGATAGCTGCTCTAGTAGTTCATCCTCAAACAGAAAAATGCATAAAGTTCGTAACATTTTATTTGCATTTGTTCCGCCAAACGTTAGAAGCTTTTTTTTCTGTTTAATAGAAAAAGGTATATGCATATAGTCGTAAATTCAAAATTTCTCAAAATGGGAATAAACCTTTCAACAAACTACTAAATTATACAATGTAAAAAGTATGGGCCTACAAACCAATCTCGTGTTCCAGGTTTTGTCAATTGATAATTGCTTATCAAAATCGTCGAAAGCTTCTATGGTTTTTAGTGGAAAATCTTTCATAAAATCGCTATTGATTTCTTCTGAGATAGGAGCAAAATTATTTTCAAATTTTTGGAGAAGAAGATCGAGACAAACTTTAACCTCAGCCTGAAATTTAATTCTTTCTTCATGTTCTCTTGCTAAATCCTTCCTGAATTCTTTTAATTCTTCTTTCAGATTTTGTATCTCTTTCAAGACTGTAAAAATATAATTTTACATTCTTAATTTCATTGCAGATTATATATATGTACATACACATATATATACAAGGCACATAAGTACATATTACCGAGAAAAATCTTATAAAATTAGTCTAACAATAAGACGAATAATTCTTGTTAATACCTGCACCGATGCAGTAATAATGCCATAAAGTATTTTGTGGTTTAATATATTAAAACTTTGAAAGCAATTAACCTAACGATGAACTTTTTGATGATATTTGTCATCTGAAACTAACTACATATTTTCATGAATACTTTTAAATAAAATAATAGAGGGTGTTTGAACGGCATATTTCCGAAGCTATTGAAAACACACAACCAAGGAATCTACCATTCATCTGATAGTTTACAACTTATTTCAGGGGCTACTTAAACACCTCACTATTATATACATTATATATATATATAACATATTTTATATATTTTTATATGTTATTCGATTCTTTCTAACTAAACCTGTTCTCTTTTTATTTTCTACTTATTCTGGATTTTAAGTACTCACCTGGTTGAAAATTTGTACTTTCGGCTGTTATGTTGCTGTTACTTAAATGGGTTCCACAATAAGCTGTACTGTCACCAGTCGAAGGAACTTTATCATTACAAGCCAAGTTGTCATCTGAGGGTAGTTCTATGTTTATCGCAAAATAAAAAGACTTGAGATAAATATTATTTCATACTAAATGTATGAATGAAAAACTTGACTTGACTTGACCACTGTAAACAAGTTGCGTTACAAGATGATTAAAATCGCAATTTTGCAAAGATTGCGCATTGGTTAGCATGGCTCCAGATTCGTGAGATTCTGAACTAGAAATAATTTCTGCTTCCTGTTCTTTTAAAAGAGCACTGTTAAAGTTATCTAAAAGACAAAGAAAGTACAAATAGCTTCATAAATAACAATAAAATCGGTATTGTATTACCAATATTTTCCATTATAATTCAGCAATCGTACTGCTCCCAATCCTCGCGTGGTGAAATCCCCAGACGCCGTCCCTTAACTTGTTCAGCTTTGCTTTTAGGCCAGAAGAGTTTTCCTTGCTTAACCCAAGAGGTCGGAACGGCTGAGCAAAATTTCTGGCCGTTCTCAAGGGTTTCAACAACACAAAACATCGTGTGGTATTCACTTTGTTTATAGTCTTTTACACTGTAATTTGATTTATGTATACATGTAGGTTGATAAATTATTTTAACAAATAAAATACACCTATTTCACGAGTTCACATATAAACTTATTTTAATGTTTAATTAAGTAGTTCAATAAAATTAATCTTAGCTATATAATTAATTAAATTAGGTTAATAGTACCACTTTAAGTCCACTATGATATTTTAAAAGTCCACTAAGGTACTGACTACAAACACTGCACTCGATCAATTTTCTTTCCGTATTTAATCCACTGATTACTCTGTGCAACTGTCCGTATAATCTGCTCAAATTGATAATAAGCAAAAATGTGCAACGGTTAAAAATTCTTTCTCCACTGGTTATAGACGATGATGATGCAGAATTGGTGAGATCATTTATTGTGTGATGATGATGAGATAAATTATCTTACATACATCTGTTTATTGTTTAATGAAAATTTTCAGTTTTTTAAATAGTTCTCCTAACAATGAAGTAATGGAAGGAATACGCTGTTATCTGTTTTATCCTTGATCATATAAAGCTTACATTGAACTTTTTCAACCGACCACACTTGAGATATATTTTCTATACAGTTGGAGTGGTATATATCTAAAAATGAAGACTTAATAGGGACGTCATAGTAGTCACAAATAGAAAGTAAGCTTGAACCATAAATAACTGGGGAACCGTTTAAAATTGTCGCATTTTTCATTCTTACTATTGATTTACATTTAGTCAAAACCCAACAATTTTTCTTGCAAGTAGATATTTTAAAGTCTTTGAAAACAATTTCTAAATACACTCCACTACAGTTAGGAAAAGAATGGCGCTCATTTTGTTGGAACTTATTTAATAGTGGAAATGAATGTAGAAATTTTTTATCATACTTCATGCTATCGAAATTTTCAGCTATTCTTTAAGCTATTTGTTGGTAAATGTAGGTAAATTTCTCGCGTCAAAACGTTTCGAAGGACGACTGGTGCGGTATATAGAAGGAATGTTCTAAATTCTGTTGCCTTCCAAAAATGTACGACATCTATTCCCCTTAAAGCTCGGTTAAATTCTCGGGGTAAAGTTTGCCCGGCCTCTAATTTTTTTTTGATATTTCAGCTTGGTTCTGTGCACAGAGCTTCACTCCTAATGAGCAACAAATATTCCCACGTATCCAGTAAAGCATAATCTTCTTAACTACTCCGAGACAAACAAGATGCATGTAATCTAGTGGGAAGTTCTCTACCATATTCAAGGGCAATTCTTCAAGTGGGGACTTTGCCAAATGATGCTCTGTGTGAGATTGACTTCTAAATGTTTCATCTGTTCTTAATGTTCTTGACTTTTCGTAGAAACTCATTGTATGACTTTTGTGAAAATATTCACCCTCCACATTGCACCTGTCGCATGCAAAGTAGCCATTGTGGCCTTTGACTCGTTTGATAAAAGCTCGTGCGGGACTATCACAGATAAAATTTCCTAAGGTAATATTTACCTTTTGATTGCCATATAGGATACCATTTTCAATATGATATTTTAAATCATCAATGAATTTTTTTAAAAATAGGTCCACTGAGTTAGGTTTAGCGTGTCCATAATAAATTCCGACTACAAACGGATCAGAGGGCATATGCCTCACAGAACACAAAATGGGCCAAAAGTGACCTTTCGAACTAGAGCTGACAGGTAAACCGTCTATGTTAAAATCTAAAATAATAGAAGATGGCATGCAAATATTTTTATTTTGAACCAAACATTCCAATGGAGCCTCTAGGCCAAAATGACAATATTTTCCTGGAGGAACAGATATTGTGCTTACGGGATCATTTGGAGTATTTAGGAAGGTACGCGAATCTTTTGGTGGATTTACTATACCTTTATGTCTCAATAATTTAAGAAGATCGCTCAAGGCAGCATGGCAAATATTATATTTTAAAACCCACTTACGCAAATCGTCACTCCAAGAGATTTCCTTAACTTCTGAACCCTGTAGGTCAATTTCACTCGCACCCGATTCGGAATTCGCACTTGATGCAATATTTTCATTTAAACTAGTATAATTTTGATTAGAATATTTAACAAGCCCCAAATAATTTACACTTCTATCTTCACTATTTGAAATTATTTCGTTTTTATGTTCTTTTTTATTATTAAGAATAACTTTAGCAACACGCCTGTTAAATGTTTGTCGACTTAAAAGTCTGCGTCTTATTACAATTTTTTTCATTTCTTCTTTTTACCGAACACACATTAATTTAATTAATTAATTAATTAATTAATTAAATATTTTTCGTGGATTTTCTATTTGTTATATTTAACTTACCACGGAACTCGTTAACATCCGCTGCTAGACTTTTTTTTTGTCAAACCTTTGCTCATTTGTTCTTATTTACTCACAAATCACGAATCTGCAATTAATTTTATGCGTAATCTTATACTTTCCGAGATATTTAATTTTAAAAATCTGTAATTTTGCACTGCACTTCACAACATAAAAATAACATTTTCGCGATATGTAATCTTCTTATTGCTGGCTACATACCTTCCCAACATTCGGGTTACCAGCATTGCGTTATTTACCAGTTCGAAAAAATTGTTGATATTGAAGATTAAAAATAAAATCAAAATAAGAAAAAATTCTACGCCTATAAGGCAGGCAGGCGCACACACACACACATGCAGCTAGCCTGGCAGGGGCACACACACACACACACGCTTCGCTTCGCTCCAAATTTCTGCAAATTTCTCTATTTTCAAAGTTAATTATCTCGGAAACTATAAGTTTCCTGTTAAAATAAATTAGATATTCGTGATTTGTGAGTAAATAAGAACAAATGAGCAAAGGTTTAACAAAAAAAAAAGTCTAGCTGCGGATGTTAAATTTAGCCCTTACCACTACTAAACTTAATTGACCACTATTTAATTTTCCACTATTATATTTAATTTACCACATAATACATAATATATATTAGATTTTCAAAACTTAAGGTATTTCATTCACGGAGCACATGCAGCACTACCGGTACCGTCTGCAGTTAAGTACATTATGGTGTCTTTTAGTTGCGTGTTTCCACAAGTAGTTGCTCTAAGCGCAATATGGAACTTAAAATTCACCAACAGTGTTTTCCAGGGAACAGCGAAACCTTTTCTCCCTTGGAAGAATTTTTTTTTTCATTTGTCGTTACTCTGAGGTCACTATGAAACTTAAAATTCACCAACAGTGTTTTCCAGGGTACACCGAAACCTTTTCTCCCTTGGAAGAATTTTTTTTTTCATTTTTCGTTGCTCTGAGGTCACTATGAAACTTAAAATTCACCAACAGTGTTTTCCAGGGTACAACGAAACCATTTCTCCCTTGGAAAGAAACTTTTTTGTCACTTGTCGTTGCTCTGAGGTCACAATGGAACTTCAAATTTACCAACAGTGTTTTCTTGGAAACAATTGGGTCTTTTTTCAATACTGAAAGATTATTTTTTTTTAATTTGGTGTAAATATGGGTAAGAATATGACTGAATTTCGCAAAATGATTACAAGCTAGTAACGAAGATACCCATTTTTCACTTGCAGTCGCTGTAGAGTTATAAAGAACTTAAAAATTTCAAACCAGTTATTTTTAAGGCACATTAAATCCTCAATTGCTCTTTTCATACACTGCCAGGTTTTTCTGACACTAAAATTTGGTGAGTTTTTTGAATGAGTGAAAAAATAACTGAAAATCTACCATTATTTAAAAGAAATGCTAGTTATTTTGTAACCTCGGCGTCAAATTGCTACTTGGGTAGGCTTTTCAACAATAACTCTTGGGTTTTCCGAGCCACAGATGCGACAATTTTGCTTATTGACGAAGTCATCGAGGTGGAAATGGGCCTCATCACTCAAGATGAGTTTTCGATGGAATTCCGGATCATTTTCAAGCATTTCAAGGACCCAATCAGCAAAGACTCGATATTGTTGATGATCGGCCGGCTTGAGTTCTTGTGTTAACTGAACTTTATAAGCCTTAAGACCCAAATCTTTATGCAAAATACGGTGTAATGACGTTTGTGGAATGCCTAATTCCAAAGAACGACGAGAAATGGAGCGACGTGCACGGGTTTTATTCTTCACATCTTTAGCTTGTCCCGACAGCTCGAATTTTTTTACCAGTTTCTGTATTGCGGTCCGACAAGGTACTTCACGACGACCCAAAAATGTTCGAGTTTTACGAACCGTCTCTGCCACATTTTCACCATTTTTATAGTGAATTTCATAATTTTAATGCGTTGTTGAATCATGTATCGTTCCATTTATTAATGGCGTAGGTTCTACTTGTCAAATGTCAAAAAATGACAGCTCCAAAAGTAACCTTTACCGAAATAGCGGGCTAATTAAAGTAACACCTCTTATTGGAAAACCCTTTATAAAAAAAACTTTCGTTTTGGATAATTAGTATCTGAAACTGCATTGCTTCTTGAGTTCGAACATTTCAGAGCTAACAGTAGGTTCAAAAAACACAGAATAGGTTTAGACACCTTGTTGCTAAGATTAAGGAAAAATCATGTATAATGAAACAACACTGCAAAAAATGTGCACAATTGCTGCCACAAAGCTAAGGTATTTTTTCCTAAAATGTAGGGAATACTTCTTAAAATGTAACGAGTTTTCCCTACATTTCTGGGAATATTCCCAACGTTTTAAGGAATATTCTCTACATTTTAGGGAAAAATACCGAAGCTTTGTGGCAACAATAGTGCACATTTTTTATAGTGAAAATCAATAAAAATGTTGAAAAATCCCAAATTAAATTGTCAAAATTGCCCCCGGCTTCATAATCCAAAAGCGAAAAATTACCAGGCAGAAAATTCCCCGGTTCAACAAATATTCTGTATATTGTCATTCTAAGGTACACGTGAAAATTCTTCCCTGAAATTCATTATTTCAAAAATTTCCCTGTTTCATATTTTACAAAATCTCCTTAGACGAAATCACATGTTTTATTTCTTGGGTATAGAAATTCCGACAATGGAGAAATTTGGCATCATGTGATTTTGTTCACTTAACTGGTATTCCGAAAACAAGGAATTACGATAAATGCAATTACTGAGAAATTCTGATTTTTTGGACAAAGGTGTTTTTCCACCAAGAAATTTGTATGCTGCAATTTTATTAAGGTTGAAGTGCAATAAGAAAGAACGAAAAAGGCCGCATGGACGAATAGTCCAGTGATGAAACCATTGCTCGAAATGATTTTCTTTCCCACCGACTTCAACGCAATTTTAATAATAATATAATAATATTATACCCTTTGTACAGAAAAACAAACGGCGTAGATGATCTACATACTCCTAAATTCAACGGGTTGGCAAGAAATACTTTTTTTTTTTTTTTTGAAAATCGTAAATTGTTTTCTTCGAAAATGTTGCGTACTTTAATAAACAACCTGCATTTACAGCAGGTGTAGTAGGTAGAAATCGTAGTGACGCTGAAATGTGATAACTACATATGTAGCACCGCATATTTGGATTTTGGAATTCAATGCGTTATTTGTAGAAATCTTTCTACGAACTATATAAAATTGCTGAAATGTGACGATTAGCATACTACGGCAAATGGTTTTATATCAAATCTGTAATTCACGATGGAGTTGAGAGAAGTCTTTCTTGTAGCCGGTTAATAACCCGCAAATGCGATATTTAAACAATACTACGGCGAATAAACTTATAAAAGTTGCAGAATCTAAGGTGTGGTCGATAGGAATCGTTCTTGTATTTCTAGCACCATATAGTTGGTCTAATTTTCGATGATTAATCCAACGCAAGGACTAATGAATTTATAACAATAAAAAATTTTCAAAAAAAATACTAGAAATGCTAACAAAATCTTATGAAGAAAAAAAAAGTCTTAAACCAATCAATAATAGAACTTATGGAATGTTAGTTATCCGTATTTCAAGTCCTCTGTTTATTGTTTAATGAAAATTTTCAGTTTTTTAAATAGTTCTCCTAACAATGAAGTAATGGAAGGAATACGCTGTTATCTGTTTTATCCTTGATCATATAAAGCTTACATTGAACTTTTTCAACCGACCACACTTGAGATATATTTTCTATACAGTTGGAGTGGTATATATCTAAAAATGAAGACTTAATAGGGACGTCATAGTAGTCACAAATAGAAAGTAAGCTTGAACCATAAATAACTGGGGAACCGTTTAAAATTGTCGCATTTTTCATTCTTACTATTGATTTACATTTAGTCAAAACCCAACAATTTTTCTTGCAAGTAGATATTTTAAAGTCTTTGAAAACAATTTCTAAATACACTCCACTACAGTTAGGAAAAGAATGGCGCTCATTTTGTTGGAACTTATTTAATAGTGGAAATGAATGTAGAAATTTTTTATCATACTTCATGCTATCGAAATTTTCAGCTATTCTTTTAGCTATTTGTTGGTAAATGTAGGTAAATTTCTCGCGTCAAAACGTTTCGAAGGACGACTGGTGCGGTATATAGAAGGAATGTTCTAAATTCTGTTGCCTTCCAAAAATGTACGACATCTATTCCCCTTAAAGCTCGGTTAAATTCTCGGGGTAAAGTTTGCCCGGCCTCTAATTTTTTTTTGATATTTCAGCTTGGTTCTGTGCACAGAGCTTCACTCCTAATGAGCAACAAATATTCCCACGTATCCAGTAAAGCATAATCTTCCTAACTACTCCGAGACAAACAAGATGCATGTAATCTAGTGGGAAGTTCTCTACCATATTCAAGGGCAATTCTTCAAGTGGGGACTTTGCCAAATGATGCTCTGTGTGAGATTGACTTCTAAATGTTTCATCTGTTCTTAATGTTCTTGACTTTTCGTAGAAACTCATTGTATGACTTTTGTGAAAATATTCACCCTCCACATTGCACCTGTCGCATGCAAAGTAGCCATTGTGGCCTTTGACTCGTTTGATAAAAGCTCGTGCGGGACTATCACAGATAAAATTTCCTAAGGTAATATTTACCTTTTGATTGCCATATAGGATACCATTTTCAATATGATATTTTAAATCATCAATGAATTTTTTTAAAAACAGGTCCACTGAGTTAGGTTTAGCGTGTCCATAATAAATTCCGACTACAAACGGATCAGAGGGCATATGCCTCACAGAACACAAAATGGGCCAAAAGTGACCTTTCGAACTAGAGCTGACAGGTAAACCGTCTATGTTAAAATCTAAAATAATAGAAGATGGCATGCAAATATTTTTATTTTGAACCAAATATTCCAATGGAGCCTCTAGGCCAAAATGACAATATTTTCCTGGAGGAACAGATATTGTGCTTACGGGATCATTTGGAGTATTTAGGAAGGTACGCGAATCTTTTGGTAGATTTACTATACCTTTATGTCTCAATAATTTAAGAAGATCGCTCAAGGCAGCATGGCAAATATTATATTTTAAAACCCACTTACGCAAATCGTCACTCCAAGAGATTTCCTTAACTTCTGAACCCTGTAGGTCAATTTCACTCGCACCCGATTCGGAATTCGCACTTGATGCAATATTTTCATTTAAACTAGTATAATTTTGATTAGAATATTTAACAAGCCCCAAATAATTTACACTTCTATCTTCACTATTTGAAATTATTTCGTTTTTATGTTCTTTTTTATTATTAAGAATAACTTTAGCAACACGCCTGTTAAATGTTTGTCGACTTAAAAGTCTGCGTCTTATTATAATTTTTTTCATTTCTTCTTTTTACCGAACACACATTAATTTAATTAATTAATTAATTAATTAATTAAATATTTTTCGTGGATTTTCTATTTGTTATATTTAACTTACCACGGAACTCGTTACATCCGCTGCTAGACTTTTTTTTTGTCAAACCTTTGCTCATTTGTTCTTATTTACTCACAAATCACGAATCTGCAATTAATTTTATGCGCAATCTTATACTTTCCGAGATATTTAATTTTAAAAATCTGTAATTTTGCACTGCACTTCACAACATAAAAATAACATTTTCGCGATATGTAATCTTCTTATTGCTGGCTACATACCTTCCCAACATTCGGGTTACCAGCATTGCGTTATTTACCAGTTCGAAAAAATTGTTGATATTGAAGATTAAAAATAAAATCAAAATAAGAAAAAATTCTACGCCTATAAGGCAGGCAGGCGCACACACACACACATGCAGCTAGCCTGGCAGGGGCACACACACACACACACGCTTCGCTTCGCTCCAAATTTCTGCAAATTTCTCTATTTTCAAAGTTAATTATCTCGGAAACTATAAGTTTCCTGTTAAAATAAATTAGATATTCGTGATTTGTGAGTAAATAAGAACAAATGAGCAAAGGTTTAACAAAAAAAAAAGTCTAGCTGCGGATGTTAAATTTAGCCCTTACCACTACTAAACTTAATTGACCACTATTTAATTTTCCACTATTATATTTAATTTACCACATAATACATAATATATATTAGATTTTCAAAACTTAAGGTATTTCATTCACGGAGCACATGCAGCACTACCGGTACCGTCTGCAGTTAAGTACATTATGGTGTCTTTTAGTTGCGTGTTTCCACAAGTAGTTGCTCTAAGCGCAATATGGAACTTAAAATTCACCAACAGTGTTTTCCAGGGAACAGCGAAACCTTTTCTCCCTTGGAAGAATTTTTTTTTTCATTTGTCGTTACTCTGAGGTCACTATGAAACTTAAAATTCACCAACAGTGTTTTCCAGGGTACACCGAAACCTTTTCTCCCTTGGAAGAATTTTTTTTTTCATTTTTCGTTGCTCTGAGGTCACTATGAAACTTAAAATTCACCAACAGTGTTTTCCAGGGTACAACGAAACCATTTCTCCCTTGGAAAGAAACTTTTTTGTCACTTGTCGTTGCTCTGAGGTCACAATGGAACTTCAAATTTACCAACAGTGTTTTCTTGGAAACAATTGGGTCATTTTTCAATACTGAAAGATTTTTTTTTTTTAATTTGGTGTAAATATGGGTAAGAATATGACTGAATTTCGCAAAATGATTACAAGCTAGTAACGAAGATACCCATTTTTCACTTGCAGTCGCTGTAGAGTTATAAAGAACTTAAAAATTTCAAACCAGTTATTTTTAAGGCACATTAAATCCTCAATTGCTCTTTTCATACACTGCCAGGTTTTTCTGACACTAAAATTTGGTGAGTTTTTTGAATGAGTGAAAAAATAACTGAAAATCTACCATTATTTAAAAGAAATGCTAGTTATTTTGTAACCTCGGCGTCAAATTGCTACTTGGGTAGGCTTTTCAACAATAACTCTTGGGTTTTCCGAGCCACAGATGCGACAATTTTGCTTATTGACGAAGTCATCGAGGTGGAAATGGGCCTCATCACTCAAGATGAGTTTTCGATGGAATTCCGGATCATTTTCAAGCATTTCAAGGACCCAATCAGCAAAGACTCGATATTGTTGATGATCGGCCGGCTTGAGTTCTTGTGTTAACTGAACTTTATAAGCCTTAAGACCCAAATCTTTATGCAAAATACGGTGTAATGACGTTTGTGGAATGCCTAATTCCAAAGAACGACGAGAAATGGAGCGACGTGCACGGGTTTTATTCTTCACATCTTTAACTTGTCCCGACAGCTCGAATTTTTTTACCAGTTTCTGTATTGGGGTCCGACAAGGTACTTCACGACGACCCAAAAATGTTCGAGTTTTACGAACCGTCTCTGCCACATTTTCACCATTTTTATAGTGAATTTCATAATTTTAATGCGTTGTTGAATCATGTATCGTTCCATTTATTAATGGCGTAGGTTCTACTTGTCAAATGTCAAAAAATGACAGCTCCAAAAGTAACCTTTACCGAAATAGCGGGCTAATTAAAGTAACACCTCTTATTGGAAAACCCTTTATAAAAAAAACTTTCGTTTTGGATAATTAGTATCTGAAACTGCATTGCTTCTTGAGTTCGAACATTTCAGAGCTAACAGTAGGTTCAAAAAACACAGAATAGGTTTAGACACCTTGTTGCTAAGATTAAGGAAAAATCATGTATAATGAAACAACACTGCAAAAAATGTGCACAATTGCTGCCACAAAGCTAAGGTATTTTTTCCTAAAATGTAGGGAATACTTCTTAAAATGTAACGAGTTTTCCCTACATTTCTGGGAATATTCCCAACGTTTTAAGGAATATTCTCTACATTTTAGGGAAAAATACCGAAGCTTTGTGGCAACAATAGTGCACATTTTTTATAGTGAAAATCAATAAAAATGTTGAAAAATCCCAAATTAAATTGTCAAAATTGCCCCCGGCTTCATAATCCAAAAGCGAAAAATTACCAGGCAGAAAATTCCCCGGTTCAACAAATATTCTGTATATTGTCATTCTAAGGTACACGTGAAAATTCTTCCCTGAAATTCATTATTTCAAAAATTTCCCTGTTTCATATTTTACAAAATCTCCTTAGACGAAATCACATGTTTTATTTCTTGGGTATAGAAATTCCGACAATGGAGAAATTTGGCATCATGTGATTTTGTTCACTTAACTGGTATTCCGAAAACAAGGAATTACGATAAATGCAATTACTGAGAAATTCTGATTTTTTGGACAAAGGTGTTTTTCCACCAAGAAATTTGTATGCTGCAATTTTATTAAGGTTGAAGTGCAATAAGAAAGAACGAAAAAGGCCGCATGGACGAATAGTCCAGTGATGAAACCATTGCTCGAAATGATTTTCTTTCCCACCGACTTCAACGCAATTTTAATAATAATATAATAATATTATACCCTTTGTACAGAAAAACAAACGGCGTAGATGATCTACATACTCCTAAATTCAACGGGTTGGCAAGAAATACTTTTTTTTTTTTTTTTGAAAATCGTAAATTGTTTTCTTCGAAAATGTTGCGTACTTTAATAAACAACCTGCATTTACAGCAGGTGTAGTAGGTAGAAATCGTAGTGACGCTGAAATGTGATAACTACATATGTAGCACCGCATATTTGGATTTTGGAATTCAATGCGTTATTTGTAGAAATCGTTCTACGAACTATATAAAATTGCTGAAATGTGACGATTAGCATACTACGGCAAATGGTTTTATATCAAATCTGTAATTCACGATGGAGTTGAGAGAAGTCTTTCTTGTAGCCGGTTAATAACCCGCAAATGCGATATTTAAACAATACTACGGCGAATAAACTTATAAAAGTTGCAGAATCTAAGGTGTGGTCGATAGGAATCGTTCTTGTATTTCTAGCACCATATAGTTGGTCTAATTTTCGATGATTAATCCAACGCAAGGACTAATGAATTTATAACAATAAAAAATTTTCAAAAAAAATACTAGAAATGCTAACAAAATCTTATGAAGAAAAAAAAAGTCTTAAACCAATCAATAATAGAACTTATGGAATGTTAGTTATCCGTATTTCAAGTCCTCTGTTTATTGTTTAATGAAAATTTTCAGTTTTTTAAATAGTTCTCCTAACAATGAAGTAATGGAAGGAATACGCTGTTATCTGTTTTATCCTTGATCATATAAAGCTTACATTGAACTTTTTCAACCGACCACACTTGAGATATATTTTCTATACAGTTGGAGTGGTATATATCTAAAAATGAAGACTTAATAGGGACGTCATAGTAGTCACAAATAGAAAGTAAGCTTGAACCATAAATAACTGGGGAACCGTTTAAAATTGTCGCATTTTTCATTCTTACTATTGATTTACATTTAGTCAAAACCCAACAATTTTTCTTGCAAGTAGATATTTTAAAGTCTTTGAAAACAATTTCTAAATACACTCCACTACAGTTAGGAAAAGAATGGCGCTCATTTTGTTGGAACTTATTTAATAGTGGAAATGAATGTAGAAATTTTTTATCATACTTCATGCTATCGAAATTTTCAGCTATTCTTTTAGCTATTTGTTGGTAAATGTAGGTAAATTTCTCGCGTCAAAACGTTTCGAAGGACGACTGGTGCGGTATATAGAAGGAATGTTCTAAATTCTGTTGCCTTCCAAAAATGTACGACATCTATTCCCCTTAAAGCTCGGTTAAATTCTCGGGGTAAAGTTTGCCCGGCCTCTAATTTTTTTTTGATATTTCAGCTTGGTTCTGTGCACAGAGCTTCACTCCTAATGAGCAACAAATATTCCCACGTATCCAGTAAAGCATAATCTTCCTAACTACTCCGAGACAAACAAGATGCATGTAATCTAGTGGGAAGTTCTCTACCATATTCAAGGGCAATTCTTCAAGTGGGGACTTTGCCAAATGATGCTCTGTGTGAGATTGACTTCTAAATGTTTCATCTGTTCTTAATGTTCTTGACTTTTCGTAGAAACTCATTGTATGACTTTTGTGAAAATATTCACCCTCCACATTGCACCTGTCGCATGCAAAGTAGCCATTGTGGCCTTTGACTCGTTTGATAAAAGCTCGTGCGGGACTATCACAGATAAAATTTCCTAAGGTAATATTTACCTTTTGATTGCCATATAGGATACCATTTTCAATATGATATTTTAAATCATCAATGAATTTTTTTAAAAACAGGTCCACTGAGTTAGGTTTAGCGTGTCCATAATAAATTCCGACTACAAACGGATCAGAGGGCATATGCCTCACAGAACACAAAATGGGCCAAAAGTGACCTTTCGAACTAGAGCTGACAGGTAAACCGTCTATGTTAAAATCTAAAATAATAGAAGATGGCATGCAAATATTTTTATTTTGAACCAAACATTCCAATGGAGCCTCTAGGCCAAAATGACAATATTTTCCTGGAGGAACAGATATTGTGCTTACGGGATCATTTGGAGTATTTAGGAAGGTACGCGAATCTTTTGGTAGATTTACTATACCTTTATGTCTCAATAATTTAAGAAGATCGCTCAAGGCAGCATGGCAAATATTATATTTTAAAACCCACTTACGCAAATCGTCACTCCAAGAGATTTCCTTAACTTCTGAACCCTGTAGGTCAATTTCACTCGCACCCGATTCGGAATTCGCACTTGATGCAATATTTTCATTTAAACTAGTATAATTTTGATTAGAATATTTAACAAGCCCCAAATAATTTACACTTCTATCTTCACTATTTGAAATTATTTCGTTTTTATGTTCTTTTTTATTATTAAGAATAACTTTAGCAACACGCCTGTTAAATGTTTGTCGACTTAAAAGTCTGCGTCTTATTATAATTTTTTTCATTTCTTCTTTTTACCGAACACACATTAATTTAATTAATTAATTAATTAATTAATTAAATATTTTTCGTGGATTTTCTATTTGTTATATTTAACTTACCACGGAACTCGTTACATCCGCTGCTAGACTTTTTTTTTGTCAAACCTTTGCTCATTTGTTCTTATTTACTCACAAATCACGAATCTGCAATTAATTTTATGCGCAATCTTATACTTTCCGAGATATTTAATTTTAAAAATCTGTAATTTTGCACTGCACTTCACAACATAAAAATAACATTTTCGCGATATGTAATCTTCTTATTGCTGGCTACATACCTTCCCAACATTCGGGTTACCAGCATTGCGTTATTTACCAGTTCGAAAAAATTGTTGATATTGAAGATTAAAAATAAAATCAAAATAAGAAAAAATTCTACGCCTATAAGGCAGGCAGGCGCACACACACACACATGCAGCTAGCCTGGCAGGGGCACACACACACACACACGCTTCGCTTCGCTCCAAATTTCTGCAAATTTCTCTATTTTCAAAGTTAATTATCTCGGAAACTATAAGTTTCCTGTTAAAATAAATTAGATATTCGTGATTTGTGAGTAAATAAGAACAAATGAGCAAAGGTTTAACAAAAAAAAAAGTCTAGCTGCGGATGTTAAATTTAGCCCTTACCACTACTAAACTTAATTGACCACTATTTAATTTTCCACTATTATATTTAATTTACCACATAATACATAATATATATTAGATTTTCAAAACTTAAGGTATTTCATTCACGGAGCACATGCAGCACTACCGGTACCGTCTGCAGTTAAGTACAT
Source organism: Dioctria rufipes (assembly GCA_963924295.1). Taxonomy (NCBI): domain Eukaryota; kingdom Metazoa; phylum Arthropoda; class Insecta; order Diptera; family Asilidae; genus Dioctria; species Dioctria rufipes. The sequence continues at coordinate 88,636,104 of OZ002744.1, forward strand.
TATGGTGTCTTTTAGTTGCGTGTTTCCACAAGTAGTTGCTCTAAGCGCAATATGGAACTTAAAATTCACCAACAGTGTTTTCCAGGGAACAGCGAAACCTTTTCTCCCTTGGAAGAATTTTTTTTTTCATTTGTCGTTACTCTGAGGTCACTATGAAACTTAAAATTCACCAACAGTGTTTTCCAGGGTACACCGAAACCTTTTCTCCCTTGGAAGAATTTTTTTTTTCATTTTTCGTTGCTCTGAGGTCACTATGAAACTTAAAATTCACCAACAGTGTTTTCCAGGGTACAACGAAACCATTTCTCCCTTGGAAAGAAACTTTTTTGTCACTTGTCGTTGCTCTGAGGTCACAATGGAACTTCAAATTTACCAACAGTGTTTTCTTGGAAACAATTGGGTCATTTTTCAATACTGAAAGATTATTTTTTTTTAATTTGGTGTAAATATGGGTAAGAATATGACTGAATTTCGCAAAATGATTACAAGCTAGTAACGAAGATACCCATTTTTCACTTGCAGTCGCTGTAGAGTTATAAAGAACTTAAAAATTTCAAACCAGTTATTTTTAAGGCACATTAAATCCTCAATTGCTCTTTTCATACACTGCCAGGTTTTTCTGACACTAAAATTTGGTGAGTTTTTTGAATGAGTGAAAAAATAACTGAAAATCTACCATTATTTAAAAGAAATGCTAGTTATTTTGTAACCTCGGCGTCAAATTGCTACTTGGGTAGGCTTTTCAACAATAACTCTTGGGTTTTCCGAGCCACAGATGCGACAATTTTGCTTATTGACGAAGTCATCGAGGTGGAAATGGGCCTCATCACTCAAGATGAGTTTTCGATGGAATTCCGGATCATTTTCAAGCATTTCAAGGACCCAATCAGCAAAGACTCGATATTGTTGATGATCGGCCGGCTTGAGTTCTTGTGTTAACTGAACTTTATAAGCCTTAAGACCCAAATCTTTATGCAAAATACGGTGTAATGACGTTTGTGGAATGCCTAATTCCAAAGAACGACGAGAAATGGAGCGACGTGCACGGGTTTTATTCTTCACATCTTTAGCTTGTCCCGACAGCTCGAATTTTTTTACCAGTTTCTGTATTGGGGTCCGACAAGGTACTTCACGACGACCCAAAAATGTTCGAGTTTTACGAACCGTCTCTGCCACATTTTCACCATTTTTATAGTGAATTTCATAATTTTAATGCGTTGTTGAATCATGTATCGTTCCATTTATTAATGGCGTAGGTTCTACTTGTCAAATGTCAAAAAAATGACAGCTCCAAAAGTAACCTTTACCGAAATAGCGGGCTAATTAAAGTAGCACCTCTTATTGGAAAACCCTTTATAAAAAAAACTTTCGTTTTGGATAATTAGTATCTGAAACTGCATTGCTTCTTGAGTTCGAACATTTCAGAGCTAACAGTAGGTTCAAAAAACACAGAATAGGTTTAGACACCTTGTTGCTAAGATTAAGGAAAAATCATGTATAATGAAACAACACTGCAAAAAATGTGCACAATTGCTGCCACAAAGCTAAGGTATTTTTTCCTAAAATGTAGGGAATACTTCTTAAAATGTAACGAGTTTTCCCTACATTTCTGGGAATATTCCCAACGTTTTAAGGAATATTCTCTACATTTTAGGGAAAAATACCGAAGCTTTGTGGCAACAATAGTGCACATTTTTTATAGTGAAAATCAATAAAAATGTTGAAAAATCCCAAATTAAATTGTCAAAATTGCCCCCGGCTTCATAATCCAAAAGCGAAAAATTACCAGGCAGAAAATTCCCCGGTTCAACAAATATTCTGTATATTGTCATTCTAAGGTACACGTGAAAATTCTTCCCTGAAATTCATTATTTCAAAAATTTCCCTGTTTCATATTTTACAAAATCTCCTTAGACGAAATCACATGTTTTATTTCTTGGGTATAGAAATTCCGACAATGGAGAAATTTGGCATCATGTGATTTTGTTCACTTAACTGGTATTCCGAAAACAAGGAATTACGATAAATGCAATTACTGAGAAATTCTGATTTTTTGGACAAAGGTGTTTTTCCACCAAGAAATTTGTATGCTGCAATTTTATTAAGGTTGAAGTGCAATAAGAAAGAACGAAAAAGGCCGCATGGACGAATAGTCCAGTGATGAAACCATTGCTCGAAATGATTTTCTTTCCCACCGACTTCAACGCAATTTTAATAATAATATAATAATATTATACCCTTTGTACAGAAAAACAAACGGCGTAGATGATCTACATACTCCTAAATTCAACGGGTTGGCAAGAAATACTTTTTTTTTTTTTTTTGAAAATCGTAAATTGTTTTCTTCGAAAATGTTGCGTACTTTAATAAACAACCTGCATTTACAGCAGGTGTAGTAGGTAGAAATCGTAGTGACGCTGAAATGTGATAACTACATATGTAGCACCGCATATTTGGATTTTGGAATTCAATGCGTTATTTGTAGAAATCTTTCTACGAACTATATAAAATTGCTGAAATGTGACGATTAGCATACTACGGCAAATGGTTTTATATCAAATCTGTAATTCACGATGGAGTTGAGAGAAGTCTTTCTTGTAGCCGGTTAATAACCCGCAAATGCGATATTTAAACAATACTACGGCGAATAAACTTATAAAAGTTGCAGAATCTAAGGTGTGGTCGATAGGAATCGTTCTTGTATTTCTAGCACCATATAGTTGGTCTAATTTTCGATGATTAATCCAACGCAAGGACTAATGAATTTATAACAATAAAAAATTTTCAAAAAAAATACTAGAAATGCTAACAAAATCTTATGAAGAAAAAAAAAGTCTTAAACCAATCAATAATAGAACTTATGGAATGTTAGTTATCCGTATTTCAAGTCCTCTGTTTATTGTTTAATGAAAATTTTCAGTTTTTTAAATAGTTCTCCTAACAATGAAGTAATGGAAGGAATACGCTGTTATCTGTTTTATCCTTGATCATATAAAGCTTACATTGAACTTTTTCAACCGACCACACTTGAGATATATTTTCTATACAGTTGGAGTGGTATATATCTAAAAATGAAGACTTAATAGGGACGTCATAGTAGTCACAAATAGAAAGTAAGCTTGAACCATAAATAACTGGGGAACCGTTTAAAATTGTCGCATTTTTCATTCTTACTATTGATTTACATTTAGTCAAAACCCAACAATTTTTCTTGCAAGTAGATATTTTAAAGTCTTTGAAAACAATTTCTAAATACACTCCACTACAGTTAGGAAAAGAATGGCGCTCATTTTGTTGGAACTTATTTAATAGTGGAAATGAATGTAGAAATTTTTTATCATACTTCATGCTATCGAAATTTTCAGCTATTCTTTTAGCTATTTGTTGTTCCCTGCACGACAACTTTGATGGGCGGCCGGAACGAGGCTTGGAGGTGAATTCTCCTGTCGATTTAAAATTGTTTATGACTCTTTGAACTGACGAATATTGTCTTCCCACTATTTTCGCTATTTCTCTGTAGCTGTTCCCATCTTTCCATAATTTTATTATGGTTTTTCTCTCACCTACACTAATTTCTTTCCTTTTATTTTCCATGCCAAGAAAAAATTTAATTCACAAAATAACTTCTGCAAGAAACTACTTGATCATCAGATAAACTAACTAGGAATGAATAATAAACGCAATAAAGCCTTATAAGGGTACACTTGAAGCGGTAGATTTCGGGGAATCCCAAAATTCAACAAGTGAACGCAGACTTTTTCTGTCCCATTTTTGTGTGTTTTCTGTGAAAAGTGCCGTTATCTAAAAAACTGTGAAAGCGAAATAAATGATTTTGTATGTATCAAATGTTTACGAAATATGTAATAAATAGGTGAATTAAAATCTGGAAAATATTTGTTCGTTTTTGATATTTTGACGTTACTATCCGATTGACAGCGGGTGAACGCAGACTTTTTCTAGTGAGTGTACATATGTCAATGGCGTGGCGTGGAATTTGGCCGAGAGGAAGCAATCAGATCATAATTTTACAAAAGCGTTAAACAACCATGCGCTCAAATGTTATTGCAGCTGTTATAACAACTTAACTATACCCCTCTCGGTGGCTATTTCTTAAGAACTCCAGGAGTTAATTTTTGAAGAAAATAGGCAACTGCAACAGTGAACTGTGTCGACTTTACGAAGAGGAATATGGAGCCACGAAACATATAATATGTGCGAGTATCCCGCACTTGCAACTTTAAGGTTGAAAGTCAATGGGGAAACATCTCTCCAAATAAGGTTTGCAAGCTAACCCCAAGGGCAATATCGAGCTCGTAACAGTGATAGATTTACCTTAATCACTGTAGGGAGGACACAATAGATCAGCTCTCTGGTCGCTGTGTCCGCAGGGTTTTAGTGGATTAGTGTACCCTACTCTTAACCTTAAGATTAAGCAGCGACGATCGAGGACGTGAGCGTAGGCATGAATTGCAGTTTTTAACTGCTTGCCTTCAAATTAAAATAAAAGGAATTAATGAAATTATTATTGTCAGGTCGCAATATACCTACTTGAATATTATACACTCTGTTTCAATTAAAGCTGTAAACAAATTTGAAATCGTTTTCTCGAAAACGAAAACAATAATAAATGGTTTTCAGAATGGGGAGAGATACTCAACAGTGCTCTAACGTACTAGGTTAGTTGTCTAGTAATAACGGTATTTGAGCTTTGTAAATAAAATTTCACAGAATTTGCAAAATATGAAATGGGAAAATATCAAATTCGTTTATGACAGAGCGTATTATGAAATAGAGAGTATTATTCGGCGCCCTCATGAAGCTGTGAATTTAATCTTTTGAGATGTAGCAATTTCTCCAGGATTTGAGCTAACTCTTGAAAACGAATGCCGGGAATATCTTATATACCTTGGCAAAATAATATAGAAATCATTTTTACAGCCTAACAGAATATAGAATTGATTTTTCTGAGTTACGTATGAGTACGGCAGATCAAAATAGCCAAAAAAGCAGACTCGCGATTATGTCATGACAAATAAATTCTCAATAAGCTAAATTAAATTATCTATAATTGCTTATTTGGATTCGACTGTATGATTTTGTCATCAATATCATATTTCAAATTATAATATATAGCAAACAGGGAAGGAGATAAGCGAGATTTTGCGTAATTAATTCTGGTTGTGTTGGTAGTCCATGTTTTACATGTATTTACACGCCGTTCCTATTCTAAGCAAATTTTCAATTTACTAAAAGTAAACAAATTTTTTTTGCGGATCATCTGAGGAAAAAAATATTCTTTTCTACTTTGTTTTGGAATAATTCACATATTTAATTTGTATAAATCTTTGCTTTTATTAACAACAAAGATAATTTAGATACTGTACTTGCCCCAAACACGATTTCCGTAGTCCATAATCCGATATATATATATATTTGCAAGCACTGACCGAACACTTTATTTCTGTTTTTAAATTAATATGAAGGTTTTAACAGGAACTAGTGGCACTATAAAACTCTGCAAAAAAATGAACTTCAAAAATAAATATTTTTGAAAAGAATTGATTCCATAATTTTGTTAAATTTCCCAAAAAAAATTTAAATTTAGTAAATCTGTTCACAAAACAAAATCACATTTGACAATCATGCACTCAGCATTGACAAATGTTCCTTCCAGCATCTCACTTAATCCTATGTATAATATCCTGCTCTTGACAAATTACGCTCGTGTACACGAATCTCTTCCCTAAAGTCATACTCCCCTATTAATAACGCAGAGATAGGTTCGTAAGAGAAAAACGGTTTTAAATTCTAATAGACTTTTTTATTCTACGTCTAGAACTCAACTACTTAATTTTTATATTTTACCTTTCACAATCGTCAAATCGACCTCAAAAAATTATATGTTTTGCCATTTCAACAACTTTCAAACACTTTCGATTAGCAAATTAACCGACCCAGTTACTTAATTAAATCGCCTAAACTCAATTTACTGTAGTACGGAAATGTGTAAAAGTTATTGAGTAAGCAAAACAATGACGATAATTTATGGGGCTTGCTTGGGTTGTTGGATTGTTGTGAAGTCTGAAACCTATATTGATCTCATATTGGACTTCACAACATTTCTTCCCCCTTCGCAAGATTGATTATATTATTCCCTTTTTTTTATTAAAGAATTTTATCAAAATATAAAAAGGTTTATCCATTTTATCTTAATAATGTCTTACGACTAAAAGATAGATTGCTAAGTAAAGTGCTTTCCAATAAGAGGTGTTATTTTAATTAGCTCTCTATTTCGTTAGATGTCACTTTCGGAGCTGTCATTTTTTGACATTTGACAAGTAGAAACTACGCCATTAAAAAAATGAAACGATACACGAGTGAATAACGCATTGAAATAATTCAAATTCACTATAAAAATGGTGAAAATGTGGCAGCGACGGTTCGTAAAACTCGAACATTTTTGGGTCGTCGTGAATCACCTTGTTGGACCGCAATACAGAAATTGGTAGAAAAATGCGAGCTGTCGGGACAAGTTAGTGATGTGAAGAATAAAGCCCATGCACGTCGCTCAAGAACAGTCGAGAGTATTGCTGCTGTAGCCGAAAGTGTTGAAGAAAACCCAGGTTTGTCCATTCCTCGTCGTTCTTTGGAATTAGGCATTCCACAAACATCGTTACACCGTATTTTGCATAAAGATTTAGGTTTTAAGGCTTATAAAGTTCAGTTAACACAAGAACTCAAGCTGGCCGATCATCAACAACGTCGAGTCTTTACTGATTGGGTCTTTGAAATGCATGAAAATGATCCGGAATTCCATCGAAAACTCATCTTGAGTGATGAGGCCCATTTTCACCTCGAAATAAAGATCCGATCATTTATCTCAAAAAATGGCATTTTTTTTTAACATCAAAATAACACCTCTTATTGAAAAACCCTTTATAATAAAATTAATTATATGGAAACGATACAATAAAGGTTTTACTATCATCGACAAAAATGCGGATAGGAAAAAAAGTTCAAAAATCTAAGAAAGGTAGACAATTTAGGATTAAAAACTTACTTTCATACAATACATAATTTTACATATTTGTAGTTTTCTAATGATGATATTTTTTATCTAGTTTTATTGTCTTATATCTCAAGTTGTTTAATGGACAATTAATTTTTTTTTTATATAAAACTTTACATTATACTCCTGCGATACATTTATTAATGATATATTCGAATTTTAAGAAAGAACGTTATAAATCTGTATATATATATATATATGTATATTTTTTTTTTTGGCTGGATAATGGGTGGATATTATTTACCAGATAAAAATATTTGCAGTGTCGGAAAAAAAGCTCAGATCAGAGAAAAGCACAGCTACTTAATACATAATTTAAAACTGCATGGATAAGTACATAATGATGCAGTAGTAGATCAGCGATTTTAAAATATAAAAAGCTTTAAAAGCAAATATAGTTAGTTCTACTTAGCGTGCAGTTATTGAATCTGCTTTGCTAATTATTTCTTTTTTTTTTTTTAATTTTAATGCTGTATGATTTATTAAATCTGCGTTCTAATGGCGTGATATCTCTAGTTTTCTTTCCGGTATCTTCTTTGAGAACCTTTTGGCTTTTAATAAGGTTTTGTGGTAAAGGTGGCGGAATTGGAATGATTGGATTAAGTGTAGAGGTGTCCACTTTTAATTTCGAACATGATGCAGAATTTTTCGTGGTTTCTAAGGATACTGGGTTGGCTTTTGCGCATTTGTAATCCTAATTTGTTCGAGGTGGGCTAGTTTGAAAACGTGACTGTCTTCGAAAGAAACATATAAAAACAATTATTACTATTACACCTAGTAATACTAGGACACCACTGTTTATGTGAGTTTGAGTGTTATTGAGTTCGGCATCCCTACGTCTTTCTATTTGAGACAGTTCTGCTTCTAAATTTTCTAAAGTCTTGCTGTTCGCTCTTAAGACGTTGTCATAACTGTGGTGCGTCTTAAACAATGGTGCGGTTATATTTTGTTTGGTTATAAGCTTGTTAGAGAACAGCTTGTTGTTGAGAATTTTTTGAAGGAGTTTTGAATTCCCAATAGGTATTGGTTCCGGCTGATGAAAGGGTAAGGTAATTTCCCCATTACCTTCATAAGGGATTTCAACAGTTCCTAGGGTATATTTGAAATTGAAATTGATTTAATAGTAATATTCCGGTGCCATTAATTTCCTTATGTGAGTAAATTTTTTCGTAATGAGATAACAGAGAGTGCGGACTTTGAAAACTGAACAACCAAGCATTCCTGCGCACTAGCTTTACAAGAAATTCCAGGGATCTTTCTATGATTCTGTAACCGCATGATTTGGGTACTTGTGGAGCGTTATGTAACAAATTGAAAAGGCAATTTTCAAGTTCGGCACCAATAGACCTGACTTGCCTTTGGGCGCATATGTGTACGGTGGGGTATAGTTTAGAATTGCATTTAATACAGACTTCACGAAACTCCTCATTAGTTAGTGCGATGAGATGTGTTTTCTGTGTTGCATTTAAAAGAAAACTCGCTTCTAAATCTATAATTGCGTTATGTTCCAGGATGCGTGTTGGTAGTAAATGAACTTTATTTAGAATATATTCTTCTTCTTCTAAAAGGGGGAACTGAATACGTATGAGCGTGTCTCTATTATGATGAACGAAATATACTTCAATGATTTGGTTCAGCAAGTGAAAGTCAATAATGCTCAGATGGGAACCCTTAGTAATATCTGCATATGCCTCAAGTAATTTCCTAGGGAAATAATTAGAGGGTGCAGGCGATGTTGCTGTAATGAGTTAATGATGGTAAAGTCCGTAATATGGTTATTGACAGATTGTAGAGCAGTTCAAATATATATGAATAACTTTACTGCGCGTAACTCGAAATTAGTTTTGTTTAATTCGCTAATAAGTTTCTCTGAAAAGTTACTCATCTTGTTTTCTATTTGTTCTTGGTAATTAGACAAATTGTCTAGCTGCTTACTGTAGGTGTCGAAACTAGTTTTCATTATTGTTACCTGTTTCTGCATTAAATGAAATCAATCTTCATCGTGGTCCTCCAATCTCTGCAAGCTTGAGTATACGTCTTTTGCATCTCACTATCCATGGTCCCAAATAAGTATTTTGAAACTTTTCCAACTGCATAAAATAGTTCCCTCTTTTCACGCTCGCTTTGGAGATAAAAAGCTATGCTTTCTAGTTGGGCTCTTATTTTGGATGTAATATGTTTTTTTTCGTCGTAGCAATGAAGGCAATATTTGGTGTCCTTTTCTTGAATTTTACACAATTTCTCCACGGCTTCCTCGCAATTTATTACGAACGCCAGTATATCATCTTCGTTCACGAATGGTATTTTTGTAAACATATTCCAATTGGACTGGTAAACGAAACTGAGAAATATTTGCTCAAAGAGGATCCAGATGGATTGAGCCGGTTGATTTTGACCTGGCCACCAGCTGTCAGTACTTGTACGGCTATGATGAGCACCACTAACGCAAACATAATTCCTATATTGGGGAGAATTTATTCAAAATACGAAGACTTTTAAATTATTATATATATATATATAGATTTTTAAGTTATTATATAGAATATGTTACAAAAAAAAAAATTAATAAGAAAAAGGGATAGTTAAAACTTTTTAAGTCTGTTGTTGTGTACTTTTTTAAGTGTTCTACCTATGTGAATAGTGCAGTTTACATCGCTGTCTACTCGTTTCACCTCAAATGGTCCTGTCCATATTGGGGAAAGTTTGTGCTTCTTCGCGGAATTCCGCAATAACACTTTATCTCCTATGTGAAATCTTTCTACTCTTAAGCTCTGATCGTAATATTTCTTCGCTGCCTTTTTACTGGAAATTAGATTTTCTTTTGCTTTTCGATGGATTCTTTGCATTTTCCATGTAATGTATTCGCAATAGTCATCGAAAGTATAAACAGGCTCTGGATATTTATTTAAATTGGTTGGTAAACGATTTTGAAATCCGTATATAGCATAGATACGGGTATATTTACTGCTGGTATGTAACGAATGGTTATGAGCATAGGCAGCTTCTGGTAGCCGATCATCCCAACTAGAGGGGTGGTCATCTACTACTCTTCGAAAATATTCCACTAGAGGCCTATGAGCCCTCTCTAGAGATCCATTGGACTGAGAATGGTAAGCCGTCGTTTGTAGTTTCTTTATTCTCAGTAATTTGCACACTCGTCTAAAAAGATTACTTGTGAATTATACAATATTTGAGTATAATGTTTTTATAAAAGCAGTTAGCAACCGTTTTGGCTTCGCTGTCAGCCAGAGGGAAACAATCCAGCATTTTTTTTAAATCATCGCTGAAAGATAAAATATACTTATTCCCTTGGTGAGTGGTGGGAAGCGGTCCAACAATATCAAGATACACCTTATCAAAGGGTTTTTCGGCCGTGTGACTGATCACCATCGGCATCCTGGTGGACTTGCCCGTTTTATTTTGCTGACACTTAATGCACTTTTTAATATGTGTATTTATATCCTTTAGCATATTTTTCTACTTGTAGAAAGTCCGCAACCTTTTATAGATTTTGTACACTCCCATGGGCCCTCCTAATGGTGAATCATGGTAATGCTTCAGCAGCATTTCAATGTCCTCTAGTTTTAACAGAATTTTGGCCTTCTGATTGTTGGCTGACTCATCGGACGCAATTGATTCTGTATCGGAGTCAGATAAGCAAATATTACTGGGCAATGAAACATCTATACCGTTGTCCAATTGACTTTTGTCAGGAAGAGTTTCGGTTCCCTGTGATTTCAAACATTCCTCTTAGTTCCTCCTAGTTTGGGATAGGCAGAGTTTTTCCGTAATTTCTCTCTTGAACTATTTTGACTAATAGTTGACTGGAGAATTTCTTCAGACTTTTGGGTAAGATTTGCTTTCCGGTGAGCCGCAGCTCGAGTTATTGGGAGACAGCAATTTTCAGTTATTTTCTTTTCTTGGGAATTTGGAGGAGAGTGAACTTGGACGGCTTACAGCTTTTGGAATTCGACTTAGCGTGTCGGCATTTACATTGTACTTACCAGGCTTATACTCAATTTGGTAGGCAAAGTCTGATAATTTATGATGAAATCTTACAAGACGCGAAGTAGGATCCTTCAAATTGAATATTCCCTTCAGAGGTTTATGATCCGTGTATACGGTAAAGTTTCTTCCGTAGAGATAACATCGAAAATTGCGTTACGCCCATACAATTGCCAGCAGTTCCTTTTCAGTAGTTGAATAATTTCTTTCTGCTTTGTTAAGGGAACGGCTAGCATACGCCACTGGCTGCTCATTTCCAACCTCTCCTTGGGATAAAACTGCTCCTAGTGCTTCTCCACTTGCATCCGTTGTTAAAATGAATGGTTCCGAAAAGTCAGGATATTTTAGTAAGGGGGGAGTAGTTAGTGCCAAATTAAGTTGCTTGAAAGCTTCCTCGCATTGCATTGTCCACTTAAACTTAAAAGTTTTTCTCAAAAGCTTGTTAAGAGGCTCAGATATTTGTGAAAAATGTGGAATAAACTTTCTATAATAATTCTCAAGCCCTAAAAATGATTGCAGCTGACGAATTGTTCGTGGAATAGGAAAGTTTTGTACACAGTCTATTTTTGTTGGATCGGGGTGTACTTCTTTCGAAGTACAATATGGCCGAGGTATACAACTTCTTTCCTTAAGAATTGACATTTTTCGGGTTGGAGTTTTAGGTTATTGTTTCGTAACCTAATGAGGACATTCAGGAGTTTGTCATTGTGATCTTCTAGATTTTTGCCATATATTACTATGTCATCTAGATAGAAAAAACATTGGAGGCCTTGTAATCCCGTCAAAACATAATTTATTAGCCTTTGGAATGTTGCGGGTGCTCCAGTTAATCCAAAAGGCATCCTTTTAAATTCATAATGACCTAAATTCTTGCTAAAGGCTGTTTTTGCCCGATGTTCTGGAGATACCGGTATTTGGTGATATCCTTTAGCTAAGTCTAATGTAGTGAAGTAGGGCGCATGTCCCAGCTGGTCTAGAATATCCTCAATGCGTGGTAATGGGAACGCATGTTATTGCATTGAGTTTTCTAAAATCTACCACTATGCGCCATCGCTTTTCACCTTCGGTGCTAGGCTTTTTAGGGACAACCAATAGTGGAGAGTTCCATGGACTCTTGCTTTCTATTATTAGGTCATTTCGTAACATTTCCCGTACTGGCTCATGAATTATTGCTTTGTGAGCGTCGGGTAATCGATACATTCTCTGATTTATTGGACTATGTTCATGCTTAATGGGGATTGAGTGAGTTATAGCCGTTGTATGGGATAGTATATCTCCTGGCAAGTGAAAAACATCATGAAAATCCTTGCAAATGTTTCCAATGGTATTACGCTCCTTCTCATTTAGGTAATCTGCTAGTCGAACTTGTGATTTCAGAGCTTTCAATCTATCATTTAATTTTACATACGTTTGGCTTGATATACTGTTTACGCATCTTTCTTTCAACAGAGTTCTTGGAAATCCTTTGTTTTCTACCGCTTTGGGGATAGATTTGCAATGAATATCTGTTAGTTTAGTAACAATATAATCACGAGTGAATCTGAGATTTATTTTAAAATGTTTCGAGATTTGTTCTTTCTCATTAACGTTTAAAATTGCTATGGTTAGTTCATTATTGACGGGTTTTACTAAAGAGTTAGCTAAAAAGACTGCTGCATATATTTCTTGTGACATACACAGCATTTCTTCGTTTACATTACAATTTACCTTAATAAGTTTTTCTGTGCGACCTGGAATGATAATATCTTCTGCAGTATAAATTGCATGTAATGCTGAAAGGGAAGATGAGTTATTTGATGTTTCTTTAGCGCGGATATTTTTTTGGTTGGACTTTGGAGTTTCACTATAGGGCTTCACGTTAATACTAGGGTATTTAGTCGCGTCCAGGCTACCTTATTGTACTCTAACGTCGGGCTTGACAGAATTGAAAGAATTTTTCTGTACTCTGACACTTTTCTTGTACTTGCTTCGTGAACACTCAGAGACTTTAGTTGTTAGGGCTCGTGAGCTGAGAGTAATAACATATTCTTTTTCATTTTGATTTGTTGGGGGGAATCTTACTAGTTGATTTGGGCCTTCGATATTGCAGTGACGAGAGAGAAAATCATACCCTAATATTCCGTCATTATCAATAGTCGATAAATCTTTTACTATGTGGAATTCGCATTCTTTTTCAGAGGTTAAATTAATAATTCCAGAAGAGGTGCCACGGGTTTTTCCATTACCGAAAACTATACTTATAGTCGTAATTTTAGTTGAGTTAATGGGTATATTTGGTTTTAATGATTTTTCTTTAAGAAGACTAATCTCGGCGCCAGTATCAAAATGTAAATTTGCTTTTCCATTCTTATCTATATTTAAATGTAGGTTAGCAGAACACTTATTTAATAAACTACTATGTGATTGTTGTGCTGCTTGTTGGGGAGAACGGTTTTATTGGGCAGACACTTAGACTGTTTTGTTGGGTTCAGGTGACAGCCCCGTCTTAGTTTTCCTGTAAACTAATATTTTCAGGTGATTGAGTGGAACGTGCATCCCATCGGTGTTTGGCTCTACATTCTTCTATATAGTGGCCATTACGTTGGCAAAACTTACATTTTTTCCTTGATGGGCTAACACCTATCATGTTTGCTTGGCGACGTGAATTCATTGGATGGAAATTTTGATTATTGTGTCCATAAACTTTACAATTAGTACAAAAGCGAGTAGATTTTCGTAATCTGCAATCAACGTAAGAGTGATTAGGCCGATTGCAGAAACCACATTTATTTTGAAAAGATTTATTAGTTATATGATGATACTGCGTGTGTTTATGTACATTGTTATTATTACTAGATTGCCCGTAACCTGTATGTGGAACCTGTTTAGGTATTGGTTGGGAGTTTTGGGTAAATAAGACAGACTACCATGTAATCATATTATTCAAATAAGGAAATTGAGAAGTATTTTGATTACCAGAGTACTGATTTAAGATGTATGATAGAGCGAGTCTGGCTGTATGTTTTGGTGTGCCACCAACATATGAAGTTCCGATTCTTCCAATTTCTCTGCCTTTTCGATTACCTTTTCAAGAAACTGTTCTGCACCATTTAAAAGAAAGTATCGGTGATGTGGATTAAGTATCCCAGATTTAAAGGTAAAGACCGCAGTCTCTTCCAAATCTGAGTTAATAGCTTCAATACCTGAACTATGCCTTTTGCTAACAAGAGCCTTACACCCTTTTAAAAGTTGTGTCACTCTTCTACCATAGGAAAATAGCGATTCGCCAGGGAATTGCCTACTATTTCTTAATTTATTTAATTGGAAGTGATATGGGTTTGTGTTAACCAATTTAGTGAGAAAAATAGTTTTTAATTCATGTAACGTTTTGTGTTCGACACCGTCTAAGACTAACGCAGCTCTTCCTCTGAACTTAGTTGGTATTAATTGTAAAAAGAGCTTTCGCGCTTCCTCTGTAGTGAGGCACAAGTTTACATATTCACAGCACTTAATAAAAATTTCCACCTCATTTGCTAAATTTGGACCTAACTCTGCTTCTAGTAATGGTAAATTGTAAATTACTATTTGGCTAATAAATGCCATGTCATTATTTTGCATGCTTACTTTCTTAATTATATTATTTCTAGCAGATTTAAAATTCAGTTGGTTCTGCTCACCGTTTGTTCCTTTGTCTCCTACTGAGTATGACCTTCTTCTTAAATAGCGATTCCTTGATCTTAATTGTCGAGTGTAAAGTGCATCTTCATCTTCTGTTGGCAGATGTACTTCTTCTTCTCTGTTAATCACGCTGTCACTCGTTGAATCGCTGTCTGTGTTATTGGGGCTACTCCAGATTGGCCTGGTATTGTCCAGACTGAAAGAATTTATCCTTTCCTCAAAGCGGCTGCTACTTGCTAGTATACTCCTCTCAATTGGGGTAGAGCAATTCTCAACATTCGATTGCTCTTCTGACATTAAAATTTGCAGATTTCAGATAACAGAATTCCACTTCAACTTCCTGAAATTTATTTTATTTATTTATTTCACTGTCAATGCCAAATATGCTAAAACTTCAATTGTTTCGCACTTGTTAATTATCTGGGGTTACGAATTTCACTGTTTTCTGCAGCAGTCACTACAATTTCTTTTTTTTGTATGTACTCAGTAATAAAAAAAAATCACCACACAGATTCGCATAATTCAACGAAAACAAAACTTCCCCGGCTGCGCCAAAAATGTTAAGAACTCAGAGATAGGTCCGTAAAAGAAAAACGGTTTTAAATTCTATTAGATTTTTTATTCTACGTCTAGAACTCAACTACTTAATTTTTATATTTTACCTTTCACAATCGTCAAATCGACCTCAAAAAATTATATGTTTTGCCATTTCAACAACTTTCAAACACTTTCGATTAGCAAATTAACCGACCCAGTTACTTAATTAAATCGCCTAAACTCAATTTACTGTAGTACGGAAATGTGTAAAAGTTATTGAGTAAGCAAAACAATGACGATAATTTATGGGGCTTGTTTGGGTTGTTGGATTGTTGTGAAGTCTGAAACCTATATTGATCTCATATTGGACTTCACAACATTTCTTCCCCCTTCGCAAGATTGATTATATTATTCCCTTTTTTTTATTAAAGAATTTTATCAAAATATAAAAAGGTTTATCCATTTTATCTTAATAATGTCTTACGACTAAAAGATAGATTGCTAAGTAAAGGGCTTTCCAATAAGAGGTGTTATTTTAATTAGCTAGCTATTTCGTTAGATGTCACTTTCGGAGCTGTCATTTTTTGACATTTGACAAGTAGAAACAAGAAGTCTGAAACCTACATTGATCTCATATTGGACTTCACAACACCCCTAACGAACTTGAAATTCCCCTAAAGAATTCACAATTTTCCCTCACCCGCGCGGTTTAAACATATCCGCCTACAAACAACCGAAGTACTTCCTAACCGACCTATCAACATGAAATTGATGGAAGTATAATTAAAAACAACCTCCAGTCGAAGCAAATACAGCGTTGATCAATAATAATAATAATATATCTATATTACTGAGTGTTCCATATTCATCCAGTATGGCAATACTGACTGTAGAATATCTACCAACCTGAGGAATGTAAAGTTTTCTGACAGACTGAAAGTGAAGTGGTTTCTTCTCTTCTCTACGGACTGTATAAGTGGTTGGTCGCAACGGATAGCATAGCGCATAGCTAATTATATATATTAATTATCATCTAATAAATAATAAGTAAGCATTACATGCTTGTTTCATTTTACCAAAGGTTACAACAAGTGGCGACGAGGATGGGATATACGTCCTGCTGATTATTGAAGATTTAATTTATCACGTGTTACAATTTTTCATCTGTACCAGTTTGTATACGTACATACGTACAAAATTCGTGCTTGCAAAACAGAGAGGCGGTAATTTAATTTTCAATTTTTATGCTTTCAAAATTCTACGATGGGCGTAGGAGAAGATTCTGTGCGATCATCCGCAGCATCAGTGCCGGCCAACCTGAATATTGAGTTTTTCGACGAAGCAAAAACCAAATTCGACAGATGGCAACAGAGGTTAGAAGGAGCGTTTTCCATTTTCAATATTACGGAAGAAGGTTTAAAAAGTAAATACTTGCTACATTTTATTGGACCTGACGCCTTCGATATTCTTTGCGATGGCCTAGCGCCGGAGACTCCAACTACAAAAAGTTACACACAATTAATTAAGCTATTAGAAGAGTACTATAACCCACAACCTTTGGAGATTGCTGAAATATACAAGTTCCACCATCGAGCACAGGAGGAAGGTGAAACATTACGCGAATACATCTCGGCATTACGCAGAATGGCAATTCACTGCAATTTTGGGACATATTTATCTACAGCACTACGCAATCAATTCGTTTGTGGCCTCAGAGACAAACGGATTAGAGATCGCCTCCTGGAATCGAAGTCCCTTACATTTGAAAAGGCAGTTGAGACGGCATGTAGCCTCGAAGTAGCCCAACAAAACTCTCTGCAGCTAGTTGAGTTCCAGAATCCAACAAGAGCTACGCATGCAGTATCCAAACGTCAAATTCGTGAGCAACAGCAAAAGAAATGTGAAAATCGGAATAATTGGGATCCAGTTCACAAACATCAAGCTACGGGAAGAAACCAAAACGCTAAGCCTTGTGGTTCATCTAATTCAGTTAAGTGCTTTCGCTGTGGAGCAGCACATTTTGCAAACAGGTGCACGTATCGCAATCCATTTTGTGATTTTTGCAAAAAATCCGGTCATTTAAGAAAAGTTTGTTTAAAATTAAAAAGCAATGTGCATTCAGTGCTAGTTGAAAATGAAAATGATGCAATTGTTTACGTTAATTCAGTTCATAATTTAGTCCGAGACAATAGACTGCTATTTAATGTGATAGTTAACGAAAAAAAATTAAAAATGGAATTGGATACGGCATCTGCGGTTTCAATTATAAGCAAGAAAGAATATTTTGAGAAATTTAGAAATTTAATTAGTCATCCTACAAAAACAAAATTAAGCACATATTCAAATACACTTTTACATGTTTTAGGTTACGCTGAGGTTACGGCGATTGTGAAGAATAAGGAAGTATCAAATTTAAAATTGTACGTGGTGTCCACGCCAACATACAAATGTGCGCTTTTTGGTCGAGACTGGCTAGAGAAATTTGGAATGGAATCAATTAGTGAAATGTTTACAAAATCTGATCATCATGTTAACGTTAGAAATCTTAACCTACAGAACCAGGTAAATAACTCAGATATTTTTGCCACTAACCCTACAAATTGCCATGATAAATTAAACATTTCGGGAAGAATTAGTAAACTATTTATAAAATATCCTTGTGTGTCCGACAATGGTGAAGGTGTGCTTAAGGGTGAGCCTGTGAGTATTAATTTAAAGGCAGGTGCAATACCTATGAGATGCAAGGCACGTCCTATTCCGTTTGCCTTGAAGGAACGCGTTGAAGAAGAACTGGATGATCTCATATTAAAAGGAATTTTAGTGAAGGTGGACCATTCAGAATGGTCGACGCCAATTGTCCCCGTGGTGAAAGCAAATGGAAAGGTGCGACTTTGTGGTGACTTTAAGGTTACGCTAAACCCGTTCATTAAATTAAGTGAACACCCTTTACCAACTACAGACGAATTATTCTCGGTATTAAGTGGCGGTGTTAAGTTCTCTAAAATAGATTTAAAACGTGCCTACCTACAATGTAAAGTTAAAGAAGAAGACCAGTCACTGCTTACACTCGCTACTCATAAAGGTCTTTTTAAATGCACACGTCTTTTATACGGGTTGAGCTGTGCACCAGCTATCTGGCAACGAAAAATTGAAGATGTTCTGTGTGGGATTGAAGGCGTAGGTGTTTTTATAGATGATGTGTGCGTAACTGGCAAAAATGATGAAGAACACTTATCGCGACTAGAACAGGTTTTTCAGAAATTATCTGAATACGGGCTGAAAATTAATCGAGCTAAAACCCAACTGTTTTGCGACAGTGTTGAATATTGCGGTCATAAAATCGATCGGCATGGTATTCACAAGTCACAAAATAAAGTTGATGCAATTTTAAGAGCACCCGCTCCTACAAATATTTCAGAGTTACGTTCTTTTTTGGGCCTAGTTAATTATTACGGCCGTTTCCTGAAAGACCTTAGCAGTGTTCTAGAGCCACTTCATACATTACTGCGTTCGAATACTAAATGGAGGTGGGATACTAGATGCAAAAAATCATTCGAAAAACTTAAAAGCATGATAACTTCAAATAACGTTCTCATACACTATTCAAGGAATTTGCCACTATGCCTAGCAACTGATGCGTCACCGGTTGGGGTAGGTGCAGTTCTCTCTCATATCATGCCAGACGGTTCAGAAAGGCCAATCAAGTTCGCTTCTCAGACTCTTACTGAAACACAAAGAAAATGGTCACAAATTGACAAAGAGGCATTTGCGATCATATATGGGGTAAAAAAATTTTACCAATATTTGTTTGGTCGCGAATTTATCCTATTTACGGATCACAAACCACTAGTCCAAATATTTTCCCCTTCAAAGGGATTACCGCACATGTCGGCAACAAGAATGCAACATTACGCGATATATTTACAAGGGTTTAATTACAAGATCAAATACAAAAATTCAAAAATGAATGGCAATGCGGACGCGTTATCACGATTACCTACGGATAGAAATAACGCAGTATGTGTAGAAGAATCAGATCTTTTCGAAATAAATCAAATAAATACTATGCCGGTTACACCAGAGGAAATTTCAAGGGCTACCGTTCTGGACCCGCAGCTAAAGCAATTAGTGGACGCGTTGAGTACCGGAAAGGTTTTGTCGAAGGAAAAACGTTTCAATATCGACATTTTAGAATTTTCGCTACAACAAGGTTGTATTATGCGCGGCCCAAGAGTGGTTATACCCGTTAGGTTGCGAAATAAAGTTTTAAATGATCTTCATGCTACACATTTTGGCATAAGCCGTCTTAAATCGCTGGCTCGGAGTTTTTGCTGGTGGCCAGGGATAGATGGAGACATTGAAAATAAGGTGAAAAACTGCATCGCCTGCAACCAGCATTCAGCTAACCCTTCAAAGGTAGATGTTCATTACTGGACTCCGCCAACAAGGCCTTTTGATAGAATACACATTGATTTCGCCGGTCCTGCATACGGCACTTACTTTTTCCTAATAGTTGATGCTTTTTCAAAATGGCTGGAAGTACTTCCGCTGAGAGCAATCAATACATCAAACACCATTGCATCTTTGAGAAGGTTTTTCTCAACGTTCGGACTACCCAGAGTTATTTGTTCAGACAATGGTAGGCAATTCACCAACCCTACCTTTCAAAAATTCATGCGAGAGCACAACATCATACATAAAAGAACTGCTCCTTACCATCCGGCCACAAATGGGCAGGTTGAACGTTACGTCCAAATGGTTAAGGACAAACTGCGCCGTCTGAAAAGTAATAGCGGAAATCGAGAAGTTGACTTATGTGAAATTTTAACTCACTATAGAATAACGCCAAATCCGAACACAGGAATCTCTCCGGCAGAGATAGTTTTCAAATACCCAGTACTTTCTAGGTTTCACATAATGATCCCTCAAACTCCTACATTAAGCCATCATGATAGCCCCCATCCTAACAAGGATTTAAAACATAGGCAACTTGAACAAGGAGATAGAGTAGCGGTACGAGATTATAGTCAGAATAAAAAATGGCAATTTGGCAGGGTTTGTGACATCACAGGTAAATTACATTACAATGTAGAACTAGATGACGGGCGAATATGGCGTAGACATATTGATCAAGTAAAACGTACAGGCGATTCAATTAAAGACCTTGAGCCACCAAATTTGGACCCACTAGTTGATATCCAACTTCAACCACAATCGCCGGAGCCTCAACGAAAAGGAAATGACAGGGAAGTAGCTAGGGACGAAGAGAACATTAGGGAATTAGTTAGGAATGAAAATGACATTTCTCCCACCCTACGCAGGAGTACCAGAATTCGTAAACCAGTAACTAGACTTCAATATTAATAAAAAAAAAAATAAAAATAAATTCTATTAACTCTAATGTATTGGAAGACATGTACAAATAAGGTTATAGGTACCCTTGTCAAGTTAAAGGTTAAAAAGGTGAAAATATTGAAATAATTAATAGAAAGACACAGTAAACCAATTAAAAGAAATGGATATATTGAAGTATAGGATTAATTAAGAAAAAGAACATATGTACTGAAAATTGTGAACTTGCGAGCAACTACTTAGCATAAAGAAGCATTTTTTTTCTAAGGGGGAAAAAAATGTTCCATATTCATCCAGTATGGCAATACTGACTGTAGAATATCTACCAACCTGAGGAATGTAAAGTTTTCTGACAGACTGAAAGTGAAGTGGTTTCTTCTCTTCTCTACGGACTGTATAAGTGGTTGGTCGCAACGGATAGCATAGCGCATAGCTAATTATATATATTAATTATCATCTAATAAATAATAAGTAAGCATTACATGCTTGTTTCATTTTACCAAAGGTTACAACACTGAGATTTACTTAATCCATGCTACCAGTGTTTTTAGGTCCCACAGAAGCATTTTTCAATTGCATCCCTTAGGTTTAGAAACATTTCTTATTGAACGTACATTATAAGTGGCGAACGACAATCAGAGATATGTGACGTCATAGGTAGGCTCCTGACGAGTTCGAATGCCGAATATTTTGTTGGAAGTTGCTCGAATGCTGATGGAAGGAGAACTGCAAACCACATTCTTCTGCACTGGTGTCGGTTGCGATATCTTAGACAGAGCCTAGACGTCTTCGAATGCTATACTTTTCGTAGCTTGTTGTTCGATTGCTTTGTTTTTGATTGTATTGTTCAGAGGGAGGTAATTCTATAACTTCTTCTTTTCGACAGTTTACAGCGAAGGACAAATAAAAAGGCTTTAGGGAAAATATATATATATTTTTGTCGTAATTTGTTATTTCCTTTCAGTTTTATTTGTTTTAATTAAATTAGATCGGAAAATCTAAGGGAAGCAATGTTTCCCTTGTTTTCAAAGACGCCACGCCACTGATATGTGTATGTATTATTATATTATTAGCAGCAGTAGTGCTCAGAAAGAACTTTTTCGCGTTATATGATGTAGTAGACTGTGATATATTGGGTCTAGGCTTTCGAGGTCACATCTAATTTTTACCACTTTATTGCAATTTGCAATAATATGTCACCTTTCTTTGACTTCCCGTTTTCTTCAGTTACTTTCGGTCATGATGATGTGAGCCTGTCAGACTTAAAGATATGTTGAGTCTCAAGGGTATATCCAGCTAGCGCCGCTGATGGTGTTTCCTTGCTAATATAGTATTTATGTTGGTCAAGTCTCATTTTTAGGAACTTAGAAGTTTGTCCAATGTAGACATTTCCACAGTCGTTGCTACCTACCTTGTAGGCTACATTAGATTTCCTGCTGGTCGATACACTATCTTTAAGGTTCGTGAAAATAAATCAGTTTTCGTAATGTCTGGGTAGGTTTCATAGCTACCTTCAGGTTATCGAGATAGTTTCCCATGTTCCTTTTGTTCGGTAGCTGAGGTGAGAATTCACTTGACTGGGAATTTGTGCTATTTGAAGGCGCAAGTGAAAGTCTTCGTATAGATTCTTTGAAGAATTTCCTTGTTATGTGAGCGGGGTAGTTGTTTTTACATGCAATTCAGTTGACAATGTCTGCGTTCTTGCATTGAAAACTTGGATGACTTAGGCTGAGAACTCGATTTATAAAGCCTTTTTTTACATTTATGTTCAATGATTGTGAATGAAACTAGAGTTAGTTCAAGATCCTATTTAAGGACCAAGGTTTGTAGTACCAATAAGTGAATAATAATGCATACTTAGTTAGAAATGAAAATGGAAAAAAAAAATAGCTCTGTCGAGTAATGCTTTGTATTATAATTAAGATAAATCACTGATATGTACATATGTGCATATTCCATATGCAAATGTATTTTTGTGGAGTACAATTTTATTTTTAATATTCATACAGAAAGATCTGATCACATTTGATTCAAATAAATAGCTTGACTCATAAAATATATGAGCTAATGCAGAGAAAATCTGACTAACAAATATACGTACTTAAACCGACTTTAAGTATCTTATAGCCATGAATACTGGAACCAAGAACGGGAAAAACGTAAGAACTACAATCTATAAAATCTGTCTAATATAACATAAATATTTTTACAATATAATTAAAATTTGTGAGTAAAAATGCAAATTGAAGGACAAAATTTGTGCAATTTTACAAAGATTTGTAAATTGACATTTACTATTACTTTTGCCTGAATATTCTTAAAAAATTGCATACATTTTACATGGTAAACACTAACTTTGAAGGAATTTTGTTTAGTGTGTTAAATTTCCTTCATGAGAATGTTTGAGTGATAATTCCACCCTCATACAAACACAAAGCTATTAGTGATATTTTTTTTTTTAGACCAGAAGTGTTTAGGTATTCTGCTGAGACTTGGTACACTGCGGAAGAGAATAAATGAGGTTTCATTTAATTTGAAAACAGTTTTACAAATTTTAACGTCTTACATGTCCAAATATGAGGTCAGATTTCCTTACATTTTCTGGAAAATTTTCAATTTTTGTTTGGAAAATGAGGAGAAATAGTAATCATGAGAAATTTTAGGAGTTTCCCCTGGAATACACAACTCTTAAGACTCTCCACTGTTATTGTGAGAACAGATGACAACAGATTTGTTTATGAACTTAACATTGACTTAAGCATTGTTTATTTTCAACAAGATGACACAATATAACAAACAACTCGCCAATCATTCGATTTTTTTTAAAGTAAAACTTTGTAGTTTCGAGATGCCAATTAGTCACGAATATCGTGTATGTATTTGCTCATAAGTAAGTAACCAATGTCTATGTACCCACCGTTTTTGGACGTAACTTCGGCAAGGGTCTTTCAATAAAGCGTTTTGATATTGTATTGTATATCCTGTGAATTGATCCAACTTTAAAGTTTTTTGTTTCGCTAGAAATACTTGTAAAATCAAGTTTATACCAATAATGCGAGTTTGAAGCGTAAATTATAAGTCAACATAATTCTCATTTTTGAAGAAACAATTACAATATATGCGACAATATTATTGAAAATTGTAATTCGTGGAGGGAACTTGTAAATCGTTTCCATGTTCCAACTTGTTGAATTTATCACTCTATTTCATTTTCTTTTTTCGCACACATGGTGGAAGTGGTTTTATATAGTGATTTTCATGTATGGAGAATAGCACTATTAGCTCTTAGCCTATTCGCAAAGCTATTCAGGAACGTATTCTCAAAGATAACTTGTTCCGTAAGTAACGGAAACCACGTCATTTAAAAAAAAATATCGTCTAAGCTAAGTATGATCTGAATCGGTTTTAAGCTAATAACTGCTTAAGTGCTACAGTCGGCAGATAGGTACATAGGTCAAATTAAAGAGTAGATTCCACGGGCTACAATTTTTATATAAAAAAAATAATAAAAACTGGCCAAGTGCAAGTCGGAGTCGCGCAAGAGGGGTTCCGTACCATCGTACAAAATTTAACACTATGTACTTTTTATTTATTTTTTCAAATGAGAGTAGGCGTCATGTGAAAAGATAATGCAGTCATTAGAAAAAACAATGCTGTAATTTGAAATAATAATAATAATGCTGTCATTTGAAAAAAAAAAAAGATGCTTACTTATGATATTAATAATGAATAAGAATAAAACGAGGAAAAAAACGCCGAAAAAATCACTTTCTTGTATAGGGGCCCCTTTTAATTTTTAATTTAATTTCATTTTTATTATTTGTTGTTATATTGGTAATAGAAATACAGACTCTCTGAAAATTTCAACTGTCTACCTGTTAGAGTCAATGAGATACAGCCCGGTGACAGACAGATAATAACAAGAATGAGATAAATCAGGTTTCTTGTTAATATTAAATTTTATTTTATTTTTATTATTTGTTGTTATAGCGGTGAAAATTTCAACTGTCTACCTATTACGGTTAATGAGATACAGCTCAGATAATAATAAGATTGAGAATAAAATGAGGAAAAACCACCGAAAAAATCACTTTTCTTGTATGGGGGCTCCCTTTAATTTTTAAATTTATTTAATTTTTTGTATTTGTTATTATATCGTCAATAGAAGTACACAGTCTGTGAAAATTTTAACTGTCTATCTATTACAGTTTATGCGGAACACTAAAAAGAGTTATTTAACCGCTGTATTGTAAAAACAAAAGAGCTCAAACTAAAAAACAAGGTTAGAAAGTCTGAAATTCTTAGTTTACTCCGCCATAACTCCTGTGAAGAGATATGCGGGTGATTGAGTAGTCGTTGGAAAGTCCACGAAATAATGCAACCAATGAGATAGTGATCATATATCCTGTAGTATTTCGGATATGGTGTATTTTGTGAAAACCCAGCATTTTTCTTAATAACCCTTTAACTCTAAAACGGTTGATATGCTGTAGAAAACTCGTTCTTTTATTCTTTAAATCTGCCGATGAAAAGAATATATACGCGTTTTCTACTTTATCGTCAAAGTGCTTCAGATAGCGCTGAATGCAAATATTCATGGCACGTAGGAGCTATTTAGTTCTCTCTTAGCCAAGCGACTAGTCCAGATAGGAGCTTTAGAGCTAATTATTAGGAAAGCCAAAGCAAATTACCAAAGCTATAAAGTGCTCAATTAGTAATTGAAAAAGACAAGAGCTGAAAAAGGTCTATTATCTTGAAGTGCAGTCATGTCGGAGCTAAGGGAGTTCTCAGTTATGTTCGAAATGAAACACACTTCTAGAACTCAAAATGAGCTCTGATTTCTTTCTTCCAGTTGTTCTATATTTATACACTTTGGGTTATGCTGAGCTCACTCATTTTCTATATTTCTGATCGACGACATGCATTCGGACATTGATCTCACCATTAATCATAATAGTTCCGCTTGCAAAATTTTTGCACAGCAGGCATTACTCAAAGTTGCAGCCAGGCGGAAGTAAACAAAAAAGCTACAATGTAATGCTTTTAATTTATCGTTTACCTTCTAGTACCATGTGATATTGGTTTTGCTTTTATTATCGTGTGAAGCATAAGCATAGCGTAAAGATTTATCTTGGTATATTCATTGTGACAGGACAGTTACATATGTACATAATGCTGCGCTTGTACTTAGAAAAGTGGACAAAATTTTGTTTCTTTTTATACATAAATATGCAATGAATCACTTTATGGGTACTTCGCTTGACCAATGTTCTATGCATGTCAATTTTTGCATATTGGTTTAGAATGGTGCGTATATGTAGTAGATTATCTGTATCGCCATATTTATTGTAATCCTGCTCTGTCGCCTTGTTAATAATATTACTTGAGTAGCGATATTCGTTTTATCAATTCCAACGACGAGTGGAGGCAGCCATAAGGCAGATCTCCTATGGAGAAACTTAATATAGCAGATCTCATAAGAAAAGCTCAGTGAGCAGATCTCTTTATAGGCGCAGCTATACTAGCAAATGCCTAAGAATATGGGAGTACAGCTAAGGCTAGCAAATACGCGAAATAAAAGGACTTTTCTTTGATAAGACTACCCAACAATTCCTATTTATTGCACTATTCCAGCTTATTTATAATGAAGTAAATTTGCTAACTTAAACTTAATTATGGTTAGTATACTACCTTTTGATGCATGTGCCCGTGATTTGGGGTACGTTAAACCAAATCGCCTATTTGCACTTATGTGCTTAACTCCGGCAGAAATATTTGACGCAACTAGCTTGACCCGTATTACGCTGGTTGCATAACATGTAACCAAACGCCTTTATGCAATTGCAGTCACTTCTTATGGTTGCGACATACATTTGGTTTACCGCATGTTTTGCTTAATTGCAATAATGTTATCGATCGCATTGTGATCGATTAATTGAGCAATGGATTTCGGGTCAATTGAAAATTGAATATTGCAATAATGCATAATGTGCATTCTTACATTTTCAAATGGTTTGTAATTTGTTGCTTTCCTTTTTTTGAATGTGCAAATTCAATCACAATATAGATGTGCTGTACAATGCGCCCCCCCCCCCCCCCTGCCATTCAATGTTTTATTTTCCTAGGTGAGTACTGTCACTTCCCTCTCTATGGAGCAGTATGGAAGAAATACTCAGTAACTACATTTTCTATGACTCTAATCAAAATAAAAATAGTCATAAAATGGAACCTTGTGGCACTCCACAGAAATTACTGCTACTACCGCAGCGGATTGAAAATACGAAAGTTGCATGTACGATACTAGCTTTAAAGCAGTAATATGTAGTCTGAATTTCGAAAATAGTTGAGTTTCCAGTATAGTCGACGACGGGAGGAATGGCAAAAGAAGGAAATTTTTAATCCAAGCATACCTTACTCTCACTAGCCTAAATTCGAAACACCACGGATATCAAGTTTATATAAATCTTCGTCTCCTATATTACGATGCGTCAAGAACCATCTCCTGTGGGACTACTGGTTTGGAAAGAGCACTTAAAAATTAACTTTACTGTATCTATTATGAATTCGTCTACATATTTACATTGCAAGCTTTCTTAGGACAAATATTTAAATTATTACGGAATCTTAAGATATTTTGATTGTCTATTGAATTATATGAGCTCTAAGCGGTTATATATTGTAAACACGCACGTGACAAACAATCAAAACTACGCTTAATTTCATACACAAACCTACTTATAGTTCATGTAAAGTGTGCTAATAACAGGATGAAATAACAGATAATATCTTACAATCAATTCTTACTAAACCCCAGAAAAAGAAATCAATATCATTTAATGTTTTATACTCCATCAGACACATCTAGGATAGCTATCTAAACTTGAGTGAAAAAAGTGCAAAGCTAAGAATAAACTATCTGCGCTCTTAAAGATGACTTTTATTTGCTCGCCGGTTTTAATCTTGGCAAACATCTTCTTTGAAGATTTTATATGCAAAAAAAAAAAAAACATACCAACGCATCAACCATTGTGGAAGCACAGAATCAGACCAATTAAATTCGACTATATCGCTCAGTTTTACCTTAATCCAGGAGTATTAAAATCTACGTAAACATATGAAGGAAGTTTCCGTATTTTTTCTTTCTTTTTGATTTTGAGTTGGTTTGATGGAATATAGGTTTCAGATAGATAGTGGGATGGCGTTATGTAAAATGACAACACACTGTAATGCGCGTCTTAGAGATATTCATTAAGTAAATTCATTTCATAACATTTCGTTTCTTTTTTTAACCCATATTCTCCTAGCGTTGTCATATGACGACGCAAATTACCCATAAATAAATTGCATGTATAAGTGTATCCGAAGTGTTCTAACATGTCGGCAAATATGTTTTCTTATTTACTGAGTATGTACTGTATATAAAGTCATTGGATCCCAGCACATTGCACTGACCGGACGTAATTATTCTTCAAAAGAGAGTGGCTTATAAGAAAACGCTAAAATCAGGACGTCTACAAGCAAGTAAATACTGAATAATATGATTGCAGTAAAAATTGATTTTTTTCTTTTTATATTTCGATTACATATTTGTTCAGCATTGGTTATAAATATAATAAGTTTTTCTAAGAAAATTGAGAAAACAGTGATCTTTACATACTTTTTGATGTCGTTATGTGACGACGCTAGGAGAATATATGTACATTTCTTTGCCTCCATTAGACTTATCCATTTTATTCAAAGAAAATCTCTGCTTCTTCTACCTCTTCCTAGAAACCCAGTTTTCATACTGCTAATCGAAAATTATTTGAATTTTCCTGTCAAATTCGTATCAATTTTGGTGGAGTTGTGTATGATATCTACGTAGTCATGCAACAATACGGATTTCTTTTATTTGCCCTGACTTGCGCAACACGCAATATATGAAGCTATGAGGAGGGATCGGTTCGATAATAATAATGAAATCTTATCATTTTCAATCAAATTTGAGCTTAAACAAATTTGACAAATTCTCCAAACTTCGACACCTCATTTCACATCACCAAAAAACGTTTATGAAGAATAATATATCTACTGCAGCAATATCGCATGATGAAGCAATATGGAATATTTTGGTAAGCATGGATACTGGCAAGCGATTAGAAATAAACCTTACGATAAAACTCACCATTGGGATATTAATCGCCTTTGACCCATATCAGGGGAAAACTTTTAAAGGAGACGAAAAAATGGAAAGTAAATTTGGCAAGTGCGCATCTACAGTACTTCCTCGATCAATAGCTTCTATTTCAATCCAAATTTCCATACTATATATAGTCTGATAATTTATTTACAACGTTCCTTTTACTCAAAGAAGTAAAAGATCGCAGATATAACTGTTCCGGTACAATAAGAGCTAATCGCTTAGGAAATTGCTGCTGTTTTCTGAAGCCAAAAGAGTTGGAAAAGAAAAAAAGAGGCTATACAGAAATTGCTACGGAAAAACTAAATAAAACAAAATTTTAAGTCGGTGGAAAGATAACTCATATATATCTATTGTTTCTAATTGTTTATCATCTGATCCAGAAGGAAGTGTCAAGAAATGGAGTAAGACTGATCTCAAGCGCACTTCTGTCAGTATTCCTAATTCTGTCCAAAATTATAACCAAAATATGGATAGTACTGACAGAATAGATCAAAATATAAGGGCTTACCGCATATCCATACGTGGCAAGAAATGGTGGTAGCCATTATTTATGTAGATACTCGACACTTCTGTACAGAACGATTGGTTGCTAGCGCGGAAACAAACAAATGATACGAAATTGACTAAACTTAGTTTTCGCCGTGATTTGGCAATATCATATCTATTAAAATACAGAAATGTACCAAAAACAGTTGGAAAAAAGCCGCGAATTCTGCAGGATCTAAAGTAGTCCATTTAGACAAAATTGAACACTTTGTTCGCAAAACAGTAAACAATAAACAAAGACGGTGTTCTGCCAGTAACTATAAGTCTATACAGTTAGAACTAAATGTTCTAAATCCAATGTAGGGCTATGCATAATTTGCTTGCAAACATATCGTACAGATTAACATGTTATGCAAAATACATATGTATGTATGTATAAATTAAGTCTAATTCCTTTTATATACCTTATATAATTACTTTCAATAATATATCTTAATTTACAACACATAATTAGATTTTCATTGTTTTGTACCCATATTCTCCTAGCGTCGTCATATGACGACAACCCCTGTCGACCGGTAGAATAAATTGGTGTCATATGTCATGCTGCGGTGACCATTTTTAGACAACTCCTTTAATTGCATAATGTTTTGATAAGTATTTCTTAATTCCGGAGAATACGGGTTAATTTTCTCAGATTTCAGTTGGCTTCGGTTTCTTCATTTCAAAAGATGACTTTTTCTATAGAATTAAAATAAATATAAATCCTGATGCCATTTTATCTTTTTCGCCCAAATGGCGCTTTCAGGTAAAACAACTGAAAAAAAACTTGCGCCAAAAGGACTGTACGTAGAGCCAAGGATTTTCTGTTGTTATATAAAAACTAATTAAAAAAAATGATGAAGGAATGCTCAAGTAATTTTTTTCTGTTCCGATTTCTTTAAATAGTATACAAGAGAAAGAAATTCGAATAGCAAAACCTTACTTCTCGGTTGACAAAAAGATGTCGTTGTTTTCCAAAAATCCGTTTATATGAATATTTCTCTGAGATATAAGGACATAATAATAATTTGTTTTCTGTCGTAATTTTGACGTTTGTCGAATAATTAAAAAAAACTGAAGGAAGGAGCTGTTAGAGTCGTAATTAGATCGGCGCTTTGGCATCTCATAAAATTATTTCAACTAGACAAAAAAATAGTTGACGGAATGGGAAATTTGTTTTACAAAACCTACAGAACTTCCGAAACAACGCCAAGTGAAAACGATATTGAGCTCGATACTAATAGTGAATCACACTGCTTGTATGGATATAGGAAATTTTTCTTTTCACACGTTTCTGCTTTATTTCTTTAGTCATCGATTCACATCGTCCTCTTAAAAGGAAGATAACACTGTGAGAAACTTACAGAATTAGTCAGGCACTTGTTATCAAGTGATTCGGCCATGCTTTTTAAGATAGAGCTAGCCAATATCGATAAGTTGTTTCAGAGGATACCGCCGACTACTGTTTAAGATATATGCTATAGTTTGTATACCTTAGTTTACAGAAAAGCGAATGATTCTAAAAATAATTAAAACCTTAAAACAAATCATTTTATTTATAATTATTAAGATAGAGATATTCCTTAACAGAATTGCTTGGTTCTAGCATACGGCGGCCACTAGAAATATTAAATATGCAATCCATATTTACATAGCCGTCAGAGACCGGGGTCCGGATTCTATAAATCGGAGAAATGAGAAATCAGGAGAGGAGAATTTTCGTTTTCTTCGATTAAAACTCCATAAATTTCCATTCGCAACAATTCACTAGCATTGATGGAGAATTAGGGGAAACATGGGATAATTAGGGAAATTATGAGAGAAATGCGAGAAGAGAGATTGCAAATCCGACCGCTAGAGAGTTGTTTGCAGTAAATTCCAAAATAGACATTCCATAGTTTACTGGTGATAGTTCAGAATTTAAATTTATTTTTAATTTAATGTTATTAAAAGTGTCGTGAATAACAAATATATGATTTTAAGGTGAAAAGATGTGAAAATAAACATTATACTTAGGTTAGAGGTGAAGCTCTTGTCGGCATCGGACGTGTTTAATTTTACTCGTGCTGAAATTGGCGTATCACTAGAGCGAAATGTCGGGTTTTTGTGGAAAATATTCTGGAGAGCTTTTCGATAAAAGTGTCAGTTACTTTTTGTGTTGTCGCGGTTTTCATAAGCGGTGTGCTAAATTGGACGCCCTATCTCTTAAGCTTATAAATAATAACCCTGATGTTTCTTGGAGGTGCTCAGTATGTACTGATGTGCCGTACAGCAGTTTATTGGAGAAAATATCGCTGCTTTCCTCTGCATCTTTAAGACAAGATTTTTCTAAGGATTTGTCTTTATCAAATAATTCTATAACCTTAACCTTACCTCAAGTGGTTCATCGGAGTGCATTGACCTCGACATTGCCTACTGAGTGTGTAAAAAACAAATATAGCAAAAATTCTTCCAAACCGAATTCTACATCATCTACGCAGAATATATCGTGTGCTTTGCCGTTACCAGTGAACACTACAAAAAAAAAATCTAATTCTGTTATTGCCAGTCTGACTGAGGAATTGCACAATACTGTAGGAGGGTCTGCTACCTCGATTGCCACTGTGGTCGATGATCAGCTGTCTGATAATAACAATTGGGCTACTGCTTACCATAATAAGCGACGTAAGCTCAAGATCGTTGGTACGACATCGTGTGAGGAGATATCTACGGTCTGTAGGCGTAGGTGGCTTCACCTGTCTCGGCTTCATCCTGAAACTTCTGAAAACAACAATATTGATTATATTGCAGCTAAGCTGGAGGTATCTTCAGGTGTATTGAAATGCAAACGTTTAAGTAAATCGGATGTAGAGGTTTCTTCTTGGAAATTTGTTAATTTTAAACTGGGTGTTCCTGAGTGAGGATGTCTGGCCATGTGGAATTATTGTTCGTAGATTTACAAATCTGACAAAAAACGAAGCTGCGGTGCCACTGCTAATTCAGAAAACAAAGAAGAAGCTTCTCAATTACCTGTTGATTCATCTTCATTAACTTGCTATTTTCAAAATGTCAGTGGCTTAAGATTAACGATATTTATATTGGCTCGACTCAGTTTTCCTATGATATAATACATTCATCGGAAATTTTCAGCAGTAACTTCATAGTGTTTCGTAAAGATCGATCATTAGGCTCAGGTTTTAGTGGTGGTAAGGGAGTCTTTTTGGCGATAAATTCTTCTCTTCATGCTCGTGAAGTATCTTTGCCACATTCTTCGTTCGAAGTTGAGCAGATTTGTGTCCGTATTTCTATGGGAAAAAGGGTTCTGTATTGCCTTGTTCTTATATTCCTCCATATTGATAATATCAACTGGTTGACTAAATATATGCTGCTGGAGAATGATCAAGTGATTTTAATGCTGGAAACTTACAGTGGTCTTGGAATGAAGATGATAATTTTACCTGATTGATGGTCTATTGTCTTTGAATCTAGTCCAGGTTAATAAAGTTACAAGCTCCATAGGTAGACTTCTTGACTTACTTTTTATTAGTGATAATTTGAATTATACTGTAGTTGAGGCTTCTCATTTATTATCAAAAAATACTGTTAATCATATTGCTATCGATTAAAATTTTAACTTTGTTGCAATTGACCAAAACAAATTGTCTTATTTTTATGGTTTTAGGAAAGCCAATTATGCTGTTATCAATGAAGCCTTAAGTGCGCACTATTGGGAATCTTTGTTTTCCCTGAATACTGTAAGTGCTGCTTATTTATATTTTCTGGAAGCTCTTAACAGCTTGTTTGTTTTGTATGTTCCTCTCACTAGAAGGAGAAATAATTCTGGTTTTCTGTGGATGAACTATAAGTTGAAGAGACTTAGGAATGCACGAAACAAGGCTCATAAGGGATTCAAACTGTCTGGTGTGATTGAGGATCACATGCTTTTTAAAAGGTTGCGGAAAGAATATGATTTCTTAAATAAGTTTCTGTATAGTAAATATTTGGCATCGGTAGAGGCTAGTATAAAGATAAATCCAAAAGCTTTTTGGTCATTTCAAGACAGTAAGCGTAACTCGTATGAAATTCCTTCTTCTATTGGCTTTAAGAATAAAACTGCGGATAACATTTCAGATTAATGTAACCTTTTTGCGGAATACTTTGAGTCTGTATATGTGGAGCACTTAGGCTTTCCCATTGACACTGAGATTACCACACACATCTTCTCACGGGTCAACTTCGGTTCAATGTATGTGTGTACGGAGGATGTAAACCTAGCATTGGCCAATGCTAAGTGCATCCACTATTCTGGTCCTGACAACATTCCAGCGATATTTCTAAGTCAACACCGTCATCCTATTTCGAAGCTTCTTTCATATATTATTAATTTGTCCTCATCCTCGGGACTGTTCCTCAATGAATGGAAAATTTCATTCGTTCGTCCTATACATAAAGCGGGTGCTAAAAACTGCGCCAGTAATTACCATCCTATTTGTAAAATCTCTGCAATTCCGAAGCTAATTGAAAGTATTATCCCTGAAAAAAATTCTTTTCTAGTTAAGCAGTACATTTCTATTCACCAACATATAAAAGGAAGCTCTAGAGCAACCAATTTAGTTTCCTATGTCAACTTTTGCTTAAATGTCCTAGAACAAGGCGGTCAGGTTGTAACACTATATACCAATATTGGCCTGCTTTTACACAAACTTGAGGCGTTTGGATTCCATTCTGCTCTTCTTGCATGGTTCGCATCCTACTTGAATAATCTCATAGAAATTATCAAAATTAATGAGGTGATTTTGGTACATTCTGGTGTATTTCAGGGGAGCCATCTAGGGCCCCTTCTTTTTATTATATTTATCAACGATGTCTTTAACATCTTTTAATCTTCCTCTGTTCAAGGCTTTGCTGATGATCTAGAAATTTTCATGGAAATTGTTGATATGTCGCAAGTATCTAATTTCTAATCAGAGGTCGATAAATTTGCGAAATTGTGTTATCTTAATCATTTGTTGATAAATTCTTCTAAATGTAAACACTTTATGGCTACTAAAAAAGTATCACCAATGAATTTTGAAGTGTGTATCGATGGAATTAATATTACTAAATGTAGTATAGTTTCGGACCTTGGTGTTATTCTAGATAGTAAATTTACTTTCTCCTACCACATTGATTATGCAGTAAGTGAAGCTAATTCTCGGCTTGGTTTTGTTAAATGTCGGGCTAGTGAATTCTCTGATATATAAACGCTTAAGACATTATTTTCAGCTTTCGTTAGAACTATTTTGGAATAATGCACGGTTGTAGGGGATCCGTACTATGTGACGAATTCTAACAGGATTGCAAATGTGCAAAGGAGATTTACCAGGTTTGCTCTTAGGAGACTTAACTGGACCGGTGATTTAGCTCCTTATGATGCCAGATGCCAGTTGATTGGCTTACAGAAACTGTCTCTCAGACAAAAAAATTTATAATACTATATGTTTATTAGAGATGTTATTGAAAACAGGATTATTTCACCAGATATTTTAAAGCTTATCCATTTATATGTGCAGTCTAAGCAGATAAGACTGCGCCCCATTCTTTTTGAAACTTTCCATAGAATAAATTATGACCTTAGTAGTCCAATAAGTCGTTGTATTCGGCAATTTAATTTGTGTAGCAGCATAATTGACTGTAGTCAACATAGAGTTTCTTTTAAAGCCTCTGTTTCGGACTTTCTAGAAAGCTTGCTATGACTATAATATTAGATATGTTCATATTTTTATATTAAAGAGTAGGTTAGTTTTAGTTGATAATCTAACCTAAACGTAATTTTAGTTTTAGTATATGTAAGGTCTGTTGATTGTTATCTATAGACTAAGAATAATATATAAATAAATAAATAATGAGGTTATGAACAAAATCTAAGGTATTTTGTAAGCATTCTGTTCATTGAATGGTCGTCTGCAATAAATGTGCGGCAACAAGGTTTATACTTTTAAAAGCTTGTGAATATTTGATTTGAATCACTTATTCTTGGTGAATCTATAAATTAATT
This sequence comes from Dioctria rufipes, assembly GCA_963924295.1. Taxonomy (NCBI): domain Eukaryota; kingdom Metazoa; phylum Arthropoda; class Insecta; order Diptera; family Asilidae; genus Dioctria; species Dioctria rufipes. The sequence continues at coordinate 88,671,450 of OZ002744.1, forward strand.
TGAAAATTCCTAGGTATCTTAACTAAATACAACAAATATATACAATATAAATAGAGAATTCTTGTTCTGACTTTTCGACTTGTAAACTACCTGATAATTTTACCACATAGACTAGAGAATATGGAAATTCTTAGAACAACTTCCCCGAGTTACAGAATTCCCAGTGAAGAATTAAATGCCAAATAAACTCTCTTCTCCAAATTACCCAATGCTCTGTGTTATAGAATCCAGCCCTAGTACTGGGAAGAAATATAACATTCCTGAATGGACAAGGATCCTTCAAAATGTGTTCATTTTGTTAGATAAAATGTAAGGGGCGGGGGATATTCCGTCAAAAATTGTTGCCAATTTTCAATAACAAAACGAAAATAAATTTCGTGAATTAAGTTTTTGTTAAAGGTGCAACCTTGGCTACAAAATATGTATCGATATGGGATAAGCTCCCACCCTTTATTTTCTTAAGGGTACTTAATTTCGTAAAATCACTTTCGCGAATTGATTACATCGAAAAATATCGAAAAATATAGAAAAATGATTTTTGGACTCTACATCTCGAAGCTGTGGCGTAAGTAAAGATGTATGGCCCCCTCGCAAATTAATGTATTTGCGCAGGAAAATTTAATTTTTCATGTCAATTGTAAGGAAATATTTTCTAACTTCGGATTATGATGCTTCCGATAATTTTGTACGGAAAGACGATATTACTCCTTCCTCCGTTTTTATAACCTAGGTGAAATCTATAGGGTATACTAAGTTTCTCATTCCGTTTGTAACACCTCGAAATAATTGATGGTAGAGCAAAATGGATTGGACACCCATTCATAACATTAAAAGTTATTTTGATTTTTGCATGTCCGTCCGTTCGTCCCTCCGTGCGCACGATAACTCGAGAACGCGTATACTTAGAGAGCTGAAATTTTTTACACGGACTTTAAAAAAAAAAGTAATTAACTTCGAAAATGAGACAAAGTGGGCAACTCCTTCGTGGGGTGCCATATAAAAATTTCGTTTTCCGCTATATATTTGGACACTGCCTGAGAACGCGTCGACATAGAGAGCTGAAATTTTGTATATGACGTTTTTACTACGTTAGCAAATAAAATGTCAAAATTGGACTAAATCGGGCAACTGATTCTTAATGTTGCCATATAAAAATTTAGGCTTTTTTCGTATACTTTGAAAACGAGCAGTCCAAGACATTTTTATTGTACTAAAATCTTCTGCAGAATACGAAATCCTATAAAATTGTTTATAACCATTTTTTCTGTGCGACAAACCGTTCTAGAAATATATGCGAAAAACAACTTCAAAATCAAACTTGAATAGATTGGTGACCATACGAAATTTAATACGGGCATTCATCTAGGGGTATCATAACAATTGGCTTAGACCAATTCTATCTATTTTACTTGTTAATTTTTTTTTAGACAAGAAAATCCCATAATATGGGAGAATTCCCACGATCTTCCAACAGTCCCTTTACTTCACTCACTCCAAGCCAGAGTTGAGTAAAAAAATAAAAAGGTTTTGTGGGTACTGCGAGCAGGGTAGCCAAGATCTGGATTGCCTATCGTCTTTGTTTGCATTTACTTCGTACTCTACATTCATCATTAAACGTGCTAAAAAACCATTTGCAGCCGCAGCATATGCTCACGAAAGCATCTGATAGAAACTCGTAAACAAGCCAAAGCGAAAGCGGAAAAAACTTAATCTGGTTATTTAAAGTAAGAGCCCGAGTCAACTTATCACAACAGTATTTGGAGCTTGAGGGAATTTCAAAACTTTTCAACATGAAAAATTTGATCTTATACATTTATCTCTTCTTTAGAATATAGTTAGATATAGTATAACTTTTGAAGCCTTATAGAGTAATTACATATTAAGGAGCACCTGCTCATATGTAGTGAATATTAATAAAGTATTTGTCTTTGTATATTTCAATTTTGGTTCATTGCTTACTTATCTAATATTTTAAAGTTAAAATAATACTCTTTCCGCAGCGTGTAGGCCTAGCCTAAGGAAATCAGCCTAATATTTCCCAGAAAATAATAAGAATTCTCGAATATTTTATTGTTGTATCATCACTACTGTCTAGCAAGGGAATTTGCAGCTTCTCAAAGCCTATGATGGTGTGAACCAAAACCCTCGAGAATACTTCCCAAGCCATGAAACAGAAATCTATATGTGTGCGTTCGGAGTCCGTTTTCTAAAATGTTCTATATTGATACTTATGCAAAAGTAGCAAACATTGACCTTATATATGCTATAGAGCCTAAACTACTATCCATACAGGAAAATAGTCTGCTAGTAATTTAAAGCTTAGTTCCTTACCTTCCCAGAAGCTACACTTCCCATATACCTTACTTAACAAAATAATAAAATAGTTTTGATTACAAATTATCCTTACCATTTAACGCTCAATACCTCTCAGCTCAGTGATAATTGCATGTGTGTACGTGCAGCCGGAGTCCGAATCTGTAGGCAGCTACATTCGATATCATCAGCCTACGGAATCCCATGACGGCACAGCGACATTACAATGATTACTCAGCTGAGAATTCTTGTTTGAGGAATCGTAGTCATTTGGTTAAAATAAATTTTTTTAAATAATTTTGTTAGGAAAGGTATGACAATTTTTTTACGGTTCGGAAGATAAGAAAGCAAGCTTAAGATTATCAGAACACCATTTTTCTGTATGAATAGTAGTTTAGGCCGGAGGAGCTATTCAAATCAAACTTTTGTCAGTTTTACATAAGAACACTGCAAATAATTTAGAATGTAAGGACTCCGTTAGGCCTCGCATGTGGTAGGGAGGGAGTCTGTTTCATGGCTTGTGAAGTATTCTCGAGGGTTTTGTGTGAACACATTTAGATGGAATGAAATATTGAAATCATTACAGAGCTAATATAATTTTTATTCAGAAACGGAATTATAATTGAGTGAATCTAACTGCTTATTAATCCAAGAAATTGTGGCCGCCTCCACCCCAGCGTGGCGGGGCCTATGGGGGCGTTAGTTACGCCAGTTCCTCGAAAGCTGTTATTCCGAACACGTGAGATTCTTTGACGTTGTGGAGATAGATGGTCGATTTATGGCTGCCTTTCTGAGTACTTTTTTTTTTTTTTTACATTGTGACTGCATCTGCTCCTCGTTAAAACTGCTTTTATTGAATTTCTTGGGCCCAGATTTCAGATCTCTCGAATATTTTTAAGTATTCCGCTAAGATTTATTCCCTACATTAGCTCGATGATGACAGAAAGGATCGAACGGACTAGATTCATCGCCAGCTCGGTCAGGATTGGTTGTACTAAAATCTCCTGTATACACATTATTATCAGGTGTAGTATGAACGGAAACTCGTGCTCTTCGAAAATGTCTAATTAAATGTGCTTATTCCATTGCATTGAAATCCCGTGATAATGTTCCAATGTGTCATGAAAATAAATATGGCAGGACTTAATTGTGAGACCCGAATTCGATTTTATAATAGCATTCTTTATTGACCATTTTATACAATTGCCAAAGACGATGTAGCTCACATTATCTCATTCGCTTTTTTATAATTGAGACATAATATGACTAAAAAAATATCGATTTCCTCCATCTGCTCTGGTCCATTATGCCTGCATTGCTTGGTGGTTCACTACAGATGAAATGGAATTTAAAATTTTAATTTGAAAAATAAAAAAACGAAGATTTTTTGTTATGCCAAAGTTACCCGTCCATATAAAAAAAAAAAAATTTAATAGAGCATGTTCCTTATAATTCTTCTTCGAATCACAAAGTTACAAGTTCAGTAACATACTTTTACAATAATTTAAACATTGTGACCAGTGACGATACGAACACAGTTTTCCTATAAAAATTACGTAAGTACTCGTACCTCACCCAGTTACCTGGATATAACTGTGACATGAAAGATACACAGACCTCAGATAAGAAGAGAGATTTTTTCGACCACATTAAAACAAACAAAAAAAAACAAAAAATAAAAAATATCAAAGGGTCTTCTATAATTTTTTTTTTAAGAAATCAATGGAGTCGATGTCCAGGAAATAGCCGCATGCACATAAACAGGGCATTTGACGTAACCAAGCAAATTACGGAATTGCAACTCAAAAGTCCGCCGCCATAAGCTCTTAATCCCAGGCATAACCATTTCGCATAATTACACCATCATTCCCTTCGTATGGAAGCCCTTCATTATGCCTAATTTCCCTATCTAAATAATACGCCAATTCACGCAAAATTATCTAAATTATCGACCTCCTCCTCCTTTCGTACTCTATGTTATTATTAACCGGGCCAATTGCATGGTTGCGTAATAAATCACGAATAAGTTCGAACGATTTGGGTGATGTCGGATTTATCATTATTCTAGAAACCATGATAACGGTTGAATGCATGGTAGGCTGTGGAAGGGAGTATGGCGAAGCAGGTGGATGAGGAATACGGGGTGGAGGAAGAAGATTTCTACGGGAAGAAGAGGAAGAGAAAAGCGCAAATTGGCCCCACTACGAAATTGGTTGCAATTTTGCTCTTAATTTAGCAAGAGAAATGATAACGAAATTTGTTAAATTTTAAAACTTTCCTAACTTCAGGGTGCATGTCCAGCAGAAGGCCTGCAGTTTAAGGCAAATAATGGCACTGAAAAGTTTCATAGGACGTCTAGTGCTATATCGGGAGGGATTATTTAAGTTTCCTTCCAAACTAATGTTATGGACAATTGAAGTTTGGCCTGAAGTTCAAAAAACATGGACGAAGGGGGAAATATTTGGAAAGCATTCAATTTACAAGTCATTTTCGTGGCAATTTTACTTACATATGTGAATTCCCGTTTAGTATGTGGTATTCGGAGAGCTTTCCAGATTCGCTAGATGGGCTAGCTCCAGCAATAAAAAAATTAGTTAGTTGAATGAAAATTATGGGGATAATCGTTAGTCGGAAATATTAAAAAAAAAAATCGTCTTGAATTAGAAGTATTTCTTGGATATTAAATATGGGTAATGAATTTGACTATAGACATAAAAATAAGTTTTTGCAATTTAATTACGTTTATGAACCTCACCATCTGATAACCATCTAAAGGTTATTTAATTTTTGCTTTTGGTAGAAAATCTAGGACAATTTTATAGCTATTTCCTCTAACATTTCGAATAGATTCTATTAGTCTGGCTATCAGTACTGTTTTAGTAATAGATATTAAAAGAGTCTTGCTGGGAATGATATTGCTATCAGGCTTGCTACGTCATGACATTACTACATACATATATCCATGCTTATGAGATATATAAACCTTGCACCCAGATTATACCTGAGTTTTTGATCACCTTTTCGTTACGTTAGCAGGCAATGCAATTTGTAGAGAACATCTTTACGTTGAGGAATACAAAACTATTATCCACCATTAGGCAATGAAGAAATGGAGGGAGAATTTCATCCTGAGTGCAACCTTAATGTTAGCACCTTTGCACGCTGCGCAAAGGAGGTTCACTAGAAAATTTTTCGACATCAGCTTCGATTTTACATAATAATAGATCATCCCACTCAGTCTTCTTCTTCTAAGAGCACGTGAAATAAGAAAAAACTGACTTCTACATCAATAAAGCTCAGCATACCGCCAATATTTTATGGAAATACTATTTAATTTTTGAAAACTCCGGAGAACTCTCCGCATTTTATGACTATGTAGTTATTGGAGGTATTCCATGGCTTTGTGTATGTACAAAAAACAAGGATTCGTTCGAATATGGTTGGGGTTGGTTGGCTAGTGTCTTAAAAATCTACTAAAATATTTCAAAATTCTGTTAAAATACATGATCTTTCCCTCTTCTCTTGCATCGAACACAACAATTTGGCAAATAAGGGCTTTAATGCTTTCGTAACGAATTAATGTCGAGACACAATCGCTCATATGCAGGGTTTTTTTTGCAGGATATGCATTCGTGTGGTGAGTTCTTTTACTGTTTTCTTTTGCACATTTTGCCCCATTCACTGTTATTTATTTTCTTAAGTTATGAATGGAAGTTTTAATTCTCAAGGAAGTTATATATAATCTGAAAGACCCCTAGCAGCAGTAGTTTGTGTTTGTTTTATGTAAATTAAAATATCTATAGATACCAAGCATTCCAAGTGTATGTGACTTGACTGTTTGTGTATACCAAAATGGGCCACAAACGCCTTTACCAGAAGATGTGTATTTACATACCTATATACAAAATAGAGGTATTTTTCTGAAATTTCTCGGGAGAATTCTAATTTATGAGCAGAAATCTTAACGAATCCACAGAATTTCTTGTCAGTTATCCAACAAAGTGAAAACGTTTTCGTAGAATAAATGAGAAGAATTTTTCATTTTCACAGAGAAAATTGTGTGGATGTAAATTTACAAATTTGGGTTTGATAGTATGAGAGTAGTTTTGGTTCCCGTTTTTGAATAGGGCAGTTTAGTCATTTTCAGGGTTTTACTGGTATAAGATACAAGAAGAAATCATGAAAGTGCAGTGCAATCCATAAACTTAGTAGTGTAAATCTTTCTACAATTTTGTTTTTGTTTCATATCTGCATCTAGTTTACTTTTGTATTTTTCATCTTTAATAATGGTCTTCTTCTTTCTTTTATTATTAAAGATTTATTATCTGTATACTGACTGGCAATATCAATATAGTTGGGATTTCTTGATGGCATGCACATATATCTAATCTAGCATCATCACTGATGAATAACACAGGTCGAACCAACAATCGCTGGTAATGGGTCACGGCGGTTGCAAGAAAGATGTGGAACATGCTCGACCTGAAAAATGTGAGAGTATAAATTTTTTCCTGGGTTTCTGGGGTGAAAGAGCTGGTAAAATGTTTATGTGTGTTACCGTGTTGTAATTTGTGAGTAAAGTGTATTATACTATTTAAGTTATGTGAGTAATGTGAATAATATTTGTGTGAAGAGATGTTCATATGTATTGGTACTGGCCCCTTGAACAGTGGTCAGACAAATTTCATATGGCTTTTAATTGTGAACCGAAAGCTCTAGTGATATTATAGTGGGTCCAAGAAACATCTGGTTATATTATATTACGTCTCAGAAACATCTGGTAATATTGTAGTGGGTCTGAGCAACATCTGGTGATATTATAGTGGGTCTGAGAAATATCTAAATGATGCTGATTGTAAGTAAGAGAATTCTCTAGGTGATGTCACGAACCTGGGCACATCCCGGAGAAATTATGTGTTCATATGTAATGCACATATGTGTGTGTTTGTAAGTGAATCCCTCTGGAAATGAAGTACCCGTAGGATAACCTTATGTATATTTATGAGTTGTTGTGCCGTTTAAGCACCTTATTGGCTATGCTCGACGCGTTTCACCCGAGCCATCGAGATTATCAGGAGTGTTTTCAAATATTTCCTCGAATGATGTTACAAGATGCAATATGTTAGGTGTTGCTGTGTGTAGCTCTCATCTCATGTGGATGCCCACCAAAGCTAGGATCCAGCAATTTTTTAGGTAAAACAATATAAATCTATATATATATAAATATAAATAGAATATTATATTAGAGCCATTGAACACTGATCAATGAATCTCCCCGCTTTTTCTATTTTCTCAGAGTTGAATCGAGTGAATATTAATCAGAGTAAAATCAAGTGAACATCAATTTCAGGGTAGCTTCTAAGTCGTAGATGGAATCAAGTGAGCATCAATTTAAGGGTAGCTTCTAAGTCATAGATGGAATCTCCACTAACCTGTTATTACTTTGTTGAAAAAAGTTTTTATTTCCTTGTGGAAAAAAGTTTTTATTTTGTTTGTAGAAAAAAGCTTAAAACGGTTTTATTTCCTTGTGCAAAAAGCTTTTATTTCTTCCTCCTGAGCCTCCTATGCCATCATCCCAAGTGTCCCAGATTCTTTATTATCCTTAGATTTTCCTAAGATATTCTTGAGATATTTAAAAAATATTCCTAATATGTCTCTCAATTCTCTTAGGAATCCTCCGGGAAGTTGTTCTGAAATTCTCTTAGGCCGGTTACACATCGAAAAACGAAAACGAACGAATAAAAGGCTCCACACCAAAAATTCGCTTATGCATACATATCAAAAAGGAACGAATAAAAGTTGGGTTAGGTTTGTATCAAATGTAAATAAACGAAAAATGAGGTTATGTACATAAGACCGAAAAGAATATTCGTTCGTGTGTGGAACGTAGTATGGAACAAAAATATACTTGACAGTTCGGAACGAAAATTTGTTTCTCATACGAATAAACATAATAATGTGTTTTAATAAAGCTTTCAATGTGGATATTTTTTTTTTATTGAAACTGTAATTAGAATAAATATGCAATATTTTATTACATGTATTGTGGCAAATTTCTGTTAGTTAAGGTCTTAAGGACAACATTTGTGTTTTTCGGTTTAGTGTTTTCGTTTTCGTTTTAATTATCAAAAACTTGTAATGTGTGGACCAGTTCAAATGCCTGAGCCGTCAAATATTGCTTAAAACAATAGGTCTGTTCGCCTACTCTGTTTTGGGACAATGCATTGCAATGAATTTGCACGAACTTACACATTTACCCGTCCCTCACTTTCTCGGTCACACAAAATTACACGAGTTTTGTATACGTCACAGCTTCCCCTCTTGCATGAATTTACCCGAAGTTTTTAGTTAGTGCAATCAAGGATTATGGACAGCTGTCATAAGTAAAGTGTAATTTGTAACTTTAGAAATTGCTAAATTTCCCAAAAAGTTTTTAAAACATTAAAAATGTCGAATGATGGATTGCCTATTCAATATTCTCCTGGGACTTTTGCCAGGGTGGAACAAGGTAAATAAAACCACGGAACTGAGACACTTTTATTCAAGTGCTTGTTGATTTCTTAGATCCAAATTTTCTTGCTGAACTTGTTAGCCAGGTTCAATCGGGTCAGACGCCTATTGACCGAAAAACTCCACTCATTTCGGGTGATGGAGAAAACGAAGGCAAATAAATATAATTTCTACCCTAATTTATATTTATTTTAAGTTGCCAAATCTGACCAGATTTAGAGCTTAGTCAATGTGCGGATATATGTATTTGGGTTAATGCTGCCGTGAAGCTGTTACTGTCTGCAGTTGGAGACCTTCGCCCAAAAGTGGGAAAAAACTTGAAATTAAAAAATAAGGCCAAGATATGGAAAATATGCATTAAAAAAATTAGTGCGGAAGGCTACAGCTTCACGGCAATTCAGATCGAAAACAAATACAGGGGTCTTGAAAGAACCTTCAAGAAGGCAAAATCCCACAACAACAAGACTGGCAGAAATAGGGAGTCCTGCCGTTATGAAAAGTAATTATAATATATATATATATATATATTATATTTATTTAATTGGTTTTAATGAATTTTAAACAGGTAGTTGTCAGAGATTCTTAATGATAGACCATTGGTTTTTCCAAAGTGCCTAGTACGTTTCGTAAAGATATACTATCTCAAGACTCTCAACTCATTCCGGAAACTTCCGAACCAATAGATCCGGACAATGAATATTCGGAGCTGCAGGCTTCATGCTGAAGTACGTACAGTTATTATAACGCAGATTAACTTTATTTACTTACTTATATTACTTTTATTTACAGCAGATCTCACGAACAAGGAGAATAACAGCTCCCAAGTTGGCTCATTGAACTCTTGTAAAAAATAAACCAAACATGAAGAGATCATAGAGGAGTTAGAGCCCATCCGACAGGAGCAGAAAGATGAAACCGGTAGCATATTGAAAGCTCTGGAGGAAGCCAGCAGGAGGACTGAAGCAATAATGCAGGAGAGGAACAGCATTTTGCGGGATGTATTGTTGTTTGACAAAATAAATGAAATGAATTAAATAAACAAAAATACACAAATTTTAAAAACAAACTGTATTAGAGCATGTACTGCCCATAGTCAGAACGTACACGCAATAAATGATTAAGTGACTGAAATGAATGCACTGGTATAAAGGTAGTGGTTTTATTCGTTTATTCACTGCACTAAATACTTCGAGTTCAATAAATACGATAACTTGAGAACTACAAGATATATATATATATTTTATAATATAAGAAGCTGAAACCAAGACGTTTAATAAATAATATATAGAAATTTGTTTTATTCAACTGTAGCAATTGACTTGTACTCACCTGATCGATATGTAGCAGCTGATTTACTTGACCTTTTATTTGACTGAGGTGTGGGATGAGGATATTCTTTATTGCAGTCGATACCCGCAATAAAGTGGATTTGTTAGGAATTGTCTTATTACAGTCGAGACCCGCAATAAGACTCTTTATTACAGTCGATACCCGCAATAAAGTGTTTTGTGTTAGTGATTTTCTTACTACAGTCGAGACCCGCAGCAAGAATCTTTATTACAGTCGAGACCCGCAATAAAGTGTTTGAGTTAGTAATTGTCTTACTACAGTCGATACCCGCAGTAAGACTCTTTATTACAGTCGATACCCGCAATAAAGTGGTTTTGTTAGTAATTGTCTTATTACAGTCGAGACCCGCAATAAGACTCTTTATTACAGTCGAGACCCGCAATAAAGTGATTTGAGTTAGTAGATTTCTTATTACAGTCGAGACCCGCAATAAGAAACTTTATTACAGTCGAGACCCGCAATAAAGTTATTTGTTAGTAATATATTATCTCAGTCGAGACCCGAGATAATATTCTTTAAGTCAATCGAGACCCGACTTAAAGTGAATGTTAGTATATATCTTAACTTCAGTCGAGACCCGAAGAAAGATTCTTTATTTCCGTCGAGACCAGAAATAAAGTGTATTGTTAGTAATAATTTTTATTGCAGTCGCTACCCACAATAAAAAACCTTTAATTTAATCGCTATCTAAAATAAAATCCTTAATCCAGTCGGTACCCAGAAAAAGAATATTTTATTTTAGCCGTCAATTAAACAAAGTATTTAATTTAGTAATAAAATATAACACTAGGAAAAATCACTAGGAAATAACACAAAGGAATAAATTGCCAAGTTAATCACTGCACTGCTAAATCACAAAAGAGAGCGAATCAAGTCAAACTGCTGTTTATATAGCCAGAGTTTGCGCACGGCACCAAAGAACGGTAGTCAACGGCGCGTGGCAACAGTATTGGCATAGCAACAACTTGCATAGCAACAACAACCTGACCTAGCAACTGCACTTCATCATTGATTCATAAAGTGTTACCATTTTAGTTATTGTTGTTAACAAGCTGCACTCAACTTATGAATATAAAAAATATTTTGCGTAAATTCAATTTATTCCTAATCCGGTGTAGTATAAATGTTAATAACAACTAGATCTTTCACATTTTGTTGTATAAGAAGGTTTACTTACCCGACAAAATTTGTAAATTCCTAAAACCAACACCTCCAGCCGACCCCGACGCAGCCAGAAGCAGCACACACGATTTGCTGCACATCTCACTCTTCTGCTGCGCAGTAATTTCTCGTGTAATGGCGGAACGTGGTTCGTAATGAGAATTCTTGTATTTCGATACCGTGGTGGCCATACTTGTTGCTGTCCAGCTGACTTGAGCTGACAGCAGCAGTTTGTTTACAGAAGGATTTTGCTTCGTGGGATTACTGCGATTAATTAGGTAAGAAAATTTATGATTTAAATTAAAAGATTTGATTCTTTGTGGTCCGTTTTTTTTTTGTTCCTTTTTCAGGTTGGAAGTTCTGAGTCAGGAGCCCAGTCCTGAACATACTGCCCCCCGTTGAAAGGTTGGAATGCCTTTCAATTATATGTTGATCACTCCAGCTGGTGTTAATATATGTAGTGTTAATCTATCCTTTTATATATTTTAGAGCAATAAACTATTTTGTATAGCACATTCTATATGTTGTAATTTTGCTACAAACAAAAGAGATGTGAAAAAATGGTTGGAAGACGAAACCAAGAGATTTTGCAAGCGACGTGGCCCCAAATACGTCAACGCAGAGTCGAAGTGAAATTGAGGAAGCCCCGGTAGTAATATTAAAGGAAACGAAATGACAGGTTTCTAGAATGGAAACTAAGAAAATCCTTTTGTTATATTTTATTAAAGAATTTTAATATGTCCATCCTTTAATAGCCGCACGTTATAACGGGTTCCATCCTTGGTTGTCACTCGTTGCTTTCGTTTCTTCGATCTTTGTAGCGCATCCCAGGAAACGGTGATGTCCTCTATGTCTCCCGTCTTGTTGTCCGTCACGATTAAGTGCAAATCGTTGTTTTGCTCTGTGGCAGGTACTACTACAATGTCCTCCAGAATCTTAATTTTGGGCGATGAAGATGTCTGCTGGGCTTCATCCAGTATGGCTGCTGATCCCGATGGTGTTGGCCCTGCTTCGGTTTGCTGACGCCTTGGTGAATTTGGTGGAGAATCGGTTAAGTCGATTACCTCTGATTCCTCCAATTGCAGGTACTGAAGTCGTCTGCTAACCTTCTTAATCTGCAAGGCGGTTTGTAGTTGGTTGAGTTGTTTTTCCAACTCCCAAATCTTCTTCACATCGCGCTCTATGGATTTCCCTGGCGTTGGTGGTGACTGGGTATTTTCCTCAGTAGAATTGTTGGACGATTCCATTTTGCTTTTTTAAAACTCTGGACTAAACTGTGGCTTGTGAAATGACGAGCTCGCTATTTAAAAAAGACTAACGGGTTCTCTTAACTATTCATGATCAGGCTGGTCATTTACATTGAAACAAATTTGCAGAGACGAAATTTGTTTTTTTTTTTTTTTTTTTTTTTTTTTTTCAATTTACTGGTCCGTCATGATACATTGTAGCGATACAATTTCAATCACTCTAGTGAAGAATGCACTTTGATGTAAACAATGGATGTACATACATACATAGGTGCATACAATTGTGACGATTGGAATTTCAATAGATTATTGAAATTTCGAAAAAAAAAAAAAATTTTTTACGAAAATGAATGTTTGTTAGCTAATGTAACGGTTTGCATGTTATTGTAAGGCAAGAATGCGCTTTTATGGTTAGGAAATAAATTGAAATTTTGCATGGGTATGAAAATTTTGTAAAAACGAAAATAAATTTGATTATGAGGAAATAAATGCTTCTTTGGATATTTTGTTTAAAGTAAATAAAAAAAATAAAAAATATGTATGTTTACAGGGAAGTTAGTTTGATGGGATAATGTGATCTTTGGGTTTTAAGAATAATCATATAATCTTGATTGTTGTGATGATTAATCGTTGAGAGCGTAATTTAGTTTAAAGGAAGAATAGCAAATTTTGTTATTGGCCTTTTTAGGACTCCATTCTTCGTTTTTATACTAACAACTCTTACCAGCTGATCAGCTCCTGGATGTAATTCAACGATTCGTCCTAATATCCAGCGACATGCTGGTAAATTGGGTTCTTTTATAACCACCAAATCTCCTATTTTGGGATTGGAGATTGGGGTATGCCATTTTGGTCTATTTTGCAATGAGTTTAAATAATCATTGGACCATTTATGCCAGAACTGTTGCTGTAAGGCTTGTAGATAATTCCATCGTGTTAATGATGAAACATTCTTGTTGATCATTGGCTCTGGAGGAGTGATCAATGAGTTACCTATTAAAAAATGTCCTGGTGTTAAAATAATTAAGTCCTCTGGATCCTCTGAGATGGGGCATAATGGCCTAGAGTTTAAGCAAGCTTCGATTTGAGCTAACACGGTTGCGAATTCTTCATACGTGAGTGCAGAATTTCCTAGTATGCGCTTTAAATGAAATTTAATCGATTTCACTCCCGCTTCCCATAATCCGCCAAAATGTGGAGCTGAGGGCGGATTAAAATGCCACCTAGTTCCATCTTCTGCTACCCTTCCTGCCATTTCTTCGCTAGCCTGTTTTATCGCATTTTTGAGATCCTTTTGCAAAGTTTTGTCGGCTCCAACGAAGTTGGTTCCGCAATCGGAATATATATCGGTGCAAAGTCCTCGTCGACTAGAAAAGCGGCGGAATGCTGCGATGAAAGCTGCTGTGGTGAGATCGGAGACTGGCTCTATATGGATGGCTTTAGTGGCCATGCAGATAAAAATGCATATATAACCTTTATAAAAACGATTGCCTCGATGTTTCGACATTTTCAAATTTATGGGGCCAGCATAATCAACACCAGTTTGTTGGAAAGGTCTGGATATGTTAACTCTTGATGCGGGGAGGTTTCCCATGATTTGATTGTTATTGGAAGCGGATTGTTTAAAACAGGTAACACATTTATGTAAAACATGTTTGACGGTTTTTCGTCCTTGTGGTATCCAAAATTTGTTTCTTATTGTTGATAGAACCAATTGCACACCTCCGTGTAATGTTTTCATATGATAGTAATTAATTATTAATACTGTCAAGTTGCTTTCTTTCGGCAGTATTATTGGATGTTTTTGGTCGTAGGAAATATTGGCGTTTTGTAATCGGCCACCCACACGCAATAAATCCTGATCATCTAAAAATGGAGTTAAATGTAAGATTTTACTTTTGGCATCTAGTGAGATGCCTGCTTTTAATTGCTTGATTTCGTTTTCGAACGCAATTCGTTGAACAAGCTTAATAAGCAGATGTTTCGCTTGAGTCATTTCTATAGGTTTTAATTGAACTGAATTTGCTGGTAATTCGGAGTTATATTTGTAGCCTTCTTGCGGCAATGATTGATAAATCTTATACAATATGCAGTAATTCGTTGCAACTTTGTGAAAGTCGAGAATTTACAAATTAACTCATTGATATCTACATACGTGGTTACATAGCACACTCGTTTTTGTTCCGAGTCTACATTACTATCGTTCAAAATATTTGTATGAGGCCAATTTTCCTCCGAGTTTAGCAGCCACTGAGGTCCGTGCCACCACAACTCCTGGGAGCTTAAAGATGCAGGTTCAATGCCTCTGGAGTTGCAATCAGCAGGATTATCAGCAGACCGCACGTGACGCCAAGCCTGGATATCAGTTAGGGCCTGGATTTCTGCAATCCTGTTCGCTACGTATGTTTTGTATTTATTTGGGTGATTGCGTATCCACGCTAAGACTATGGAAGAGTCTGTCCAAGCGAATATGGGCGTATTGATCATATTTAAATCTGTTTTAACACGATTTATAAGCCGAGCTAACAGTACTGCTCCACATAACTCAAGACGAGGAAGCGTGATCGGTTTAACGGGTGCTATTTTTGTTTTTGCCATTAGTAGATTGACATGGACATGGCCCTCTTCATCGATGGCCCTGATGTATACGGCAGCCGAATAGGCTTGGTTGGATGCGTCGGAAAATCCATGTAATTGGCAAGTCGCTAAATCACTAGTTGTAAAAATCCAACGTGGTATTTGAATTTCGCTAATGTAACTTAACTTTGTTTTGAATTGTCGCCAATGCATATCAATGGATGCAGGAATTGGATCGTCCCATGAGCATCCAGAAAGCCATAAGGTTTGCATCAGAATCTTAGCTGTCACTATAATTGGAGATATCCAACCTAGTGGATCAAAGAGTGTCGCAATTTCTGACAACACAGAACGCTTTGTAGAAATGCGATCTGCGAACTGTTTATATTGCAAGGTAAAATGATCTACTCCTGGGTGCCAATGTATGCCCAGGGTTTTTATAGATTCATCACTTGCGAACCGTAATGGAAGTTGTACTTCCCTGTGCTCTTCTGGGATGCTTAATAGGAGATCTGATGAATTACTGACCCATTTTCTCAAATTGAATCCTGCTGACGACAAGATGTTTATAAGCTGCATTTGTATTTCCAAGGCTTCACCGATGGAATCTGCTCCAGTGAGGAGATCATCAACATAGAATTCACGTGGTATAATTTTTGCAGCCACAGGGTATTTAGTAGCTTCATCACTTGCTAACTGATGAAGGGTTTTAATTGCTAAGTAAGGAGCTGGTGTTGTGCCAAATGTAACCGTAGTTAATTTGTATTCTTTGATCACTTCATTAGGATTATTTCTCCAAAGTATCCTTTGATAATTTTGATCTGCAGGCTGAACATTGATCATCCGATACATCTTCTCTATGTTGGCTGACATAGCGTATTTGTACTTTCGCCATCTAAGTAACGTTGTGAAGAGTTCAGATTGTAGTACTGGGCCTGTATGCAACTGTTCGTTTAAACTTTTCCCATTGGAGGATTTAGCCGAGGCATCGAAGACAACTCGAACTTTGGTAGTTGTACTGTCTTTAATAACGGCGTGGTGTGGAAGATAATAGCATTTATCTTTATCAACTTCTTCGTCAACTGCTGTCATGTGCCCTAATGATTGATATTCATTAATGCAGGCTTTGTATTCCTGACTGAGCTCAGGATTTTGCTGTAATTTGTGCTCTAAGCTGTAAAATCTCCGTAAAGCCATGCTACGCGAGTTGCCTAAGCTTGGACTATCTTGTATAAAGGGCAAACGGACTTCATATCTGCCGTTTGCATTTCGATAGTGAGTTTTTTCGTAGAACTTTTCACAATCATGGTCGGCCTTAGACAGTTGTCTTCCAGGTAACAGTTCTTCGGTTTCCCAAAATCTTCGAAGGAGTTTATCAAGTGAGGACTCTTCCTCATAATGAGCGTGTGCTGTTAAGACAGACGCTTTAGGACTTGTGAACGTATTGTTGATATTTCCAAAAAGAATCCAACCGAGCGTACTGTTTTGCGCGATTGGTGTTCCTGGAGGACCTTTTCGTAATCCTTCCAAGAGAATTTCACCGTATACATCCGCTCCTAAGAGCAGGTCGATTTTTCCTGGTTTGAAAAAATATGGATCGGCGAGTTGCAGGTCTCGTACATGACTCCATTTCTTGTTTGGAATGGTGGACGGAGGTAATATGTCTGTTATAGTCTTTACAACCAGGGCATTGATCGTAGTTACCTTGTTCGATGATGAATAAGGGTGAATTTGTATTGTTGCCTGTTTTTTCACATTCATAGCTTCTGACTTTCCTAAGCCAGTGATTTGTACTGACATATTCCTAGTTGGTAATTGTAGTTTTCGTGCGGCTGCCTGCGTAATGAATGTGACTTGCGAGCCTGAGTCTATTAAAGCACGCAATGTGAGTACGGTGCCCTTTTTTGAAGACACTTTGAGCAATGCTGTGGCAAGCAATGCTTGTGTTGTTCTTGTTGATTGATTCGCGTGAAGCGTGTGCATATTAGATGTAGAAGGTGAAGGTTGAGCTTGTGAATTCCGGTTTTCTGATGCTTTGATCAAACCCGGTGGAGATGCGTTATTCCTATGGAGTAAGGAATGATGTTTCCTTCCACATCGCTGACACGTAAATTTGCTTGAGCAAAATTTCGAGTTGTGACCTTTTGAAAGGCAGTTAATGCACAAGTTGTTTGACGTGACAATTTTAAATCTTGAGTCTACGTCTTGTTTAATAAATTTTGGACATTTGAATATCCGATGTTGCTCTTTGCACATTATACATCTGTCACCAGATGATGAAAGGTGAGTGGATGCTCTTGAAATTTGAGCTGGTTTGTTTACGGAATATGGTTTTGTATCTGAGATTGCTTCTAGAGTTCGGAATCTCGTCTCTAGAAAAGCCTTTAAAGATTTTAGGGTAGGAAGTTCATTTGTACTATTAACTCCTTGTGCCCATAAGCGATGCGTCTCTGCTGGTAAACATTGCACTAGCATGTAAATCAGGATTGTATCCCAGTGTTTAGTGGGGACTTCCAATGCTTCGAGTTCATAAATACATTCTGACGATTTGTCTAGCACAGTTTTTATTGCTTTGGCTGACTCGTGTGTTGCTTTAGGTAGATTAAATAGAATTTTTAGCTGAGCATTAATTAATACTCGCTTATTGTCATACCTATTGAGCAATATCTTCCATGCGTTGTCGTAACTCGCATTGGTCATTGGAAGCTGACGCAACAAATGTTCTGCTTCTCCAGAAATATTCGATTTTAAATAATGTAATTTCTGCACTGAAGATAACGCAGAATTTGTATGCACCAGTGACTGGAATAAATCGCGAAACGACCTCCATGACTCATATGACCCTGAGAACTTTGGGATTGTGATGCTAGGTAACCTCATATACGAAGAAGATTCATTCTCCGTGTTTGGTTTTGAATCTACTTTTGTTTCGAATGCATTTAGTGCATCTCTGAGAATACCTCGAAACGTGTAGTATTGATCTTCCACGCTTGAAAACTGATCTTTTGCAAAATAATCGTATTTTTGCAATTCGCTATCTTCTAAAGCCTGAGTAGCTTGGAGAATCGTATAATGCGTATTTTTATAGTCGGACCAAATTTCGTTTAGGGCGATTAACCGCTCAGAAATAAGTCCTCTTGTTCGTTTTTCTACATCAGTATTTTTGTAGTTATTGAACGATTTTTGGAATATTTGAGCTGAGGTGGCTTGATTAGCGGAAAGTTTTTGCAGTGTAGCCATGTTTGAAAATTTAAGAATATATACCACTAGACTTTAAATCCGGCTCGAAGGACCATAAAATGTACTGCCCGTAGTCAGAACGTACACGCAATAAATGATTAAGTGACTGAAATGAATGCACTGGTATAAAGGTAGTGGTTTTATTCGTTTATTCACTGCACTAAATACTTCGAGTTCAATAAATACGATAACTTGAGAATTACAAGATATATATATATATTTTATAATATAAGAAGCTGAAACCAAGACGTTTAATAAATAATATATAGAAATTTGTTTTATTCAACTGTAGCAATTGACTTGTACTCACCTGATCGATATGTAGCAGCTGATTTACTTGACCTTTTATTTGACTGAGGTGTGGGATGAGGATATTCTTTATTGCAGTCGATACCCGCAATAAAGTGGATTTGTTAGGAATTGTCTTATTACAGTCGAGACCCGCAATAAGACTCTTTATTACAGTCGATACCCGCAATAAAGTGTTTTGTGTTAGTGATTTTCTTACTACAGTCGAGACCCGCAGCAAGAATCTTTATTACAGTCGAGACCCGCAATAAAGTGTTTGAGTTAGTAATTGTCTTACTACAGTCGATACTTGTCGATAATTGTCTTATTACAGTCGAGACCCGCAATAAGACTCTTTATTACAGTCGAGACCCGCAATAAAGTGATTTGAGTTAGTAGATTTCTTATTACAGTCGAGACCCGCAATAAGAAACTTTATTACAGTCGAGACCCGCAATAAAGTTATTTGTTAGTAATATATTATCTCAGTCGAGACCCGAGATAATATTCTTTAAGTCAGTCGAGACCCGACTTAAAGTGAATGTTAGTATATATCTTAACTTCAGTCGAGACCCGAAGAAAGATTCTTTATTTCCGTCGAGACCAGAAATAAAGTGTATTGTTAGTAATAATTTTTATTGCAGTCGCTACCCACAATAAAAAACCTTTAATTTAATCGCTATCTAAAATAAAATCCTTAATCCAGTCGGTACCCAGAAAAAGAATATTTTATTTTAGCCGTCAATTAAACAAAGTATTTAATTTAGTAATAAAATATAACACTAGGAAAAATCACTAGGAAATAACACAAAGGAATAAATTGCCAAGTTAATCACTGCACTGCTAAATCACAAAAGAGAGCGAATCAAGTCAAACTGCTGTTTATATAGCCAGAGTTTGCGCACGGCACCAAAGAACGGTAGTCAACGGCGCGTGGCAACAGTATTGGCATAGCAACAACAACCTGACCTAGCAACTGCACTTCATCATTGATTCATAAAGTGTTACCATTTTAGTTATTGTTGTTAACAAGCTGCACTCAACTTATGAATATAAAAAATATTTTGCGTAAATTCAATTTATTCCTAATCCAGTGTAGTATAAATGTTAATAACAACTAGATCTTTCACATTTTGTTGTATAAGAAGGTTTACTTACCCGACAAAATTTGTAAATTCCTAAAACCAACACCTCCAGCCGACCCCGACGCAGCCAGAAGCAGCACACACGATTTGCTGCACATCTCACTCTTCTGCTGCGCAGTAATTTCTCGTGTAATGGCGGAACGTGGTTCGTAATGAGAATTCTTGTATTTCGATACCGTGGTGGCCATACTTGTTGCTGTCCAGCTGACTTGAGCTGACAGCAGCAGTTTGTTTACAGAAGGATTTTGCTTCGTGGGATTACTGCGATTAATTAGGTAAGAAAATTTATGATTTAAATTAAAAGATTTGATTCTTTGTGGTCCGTTTTTTTTTTGTTTCTTTTTCAGGTTGGAAGTTCTGAGTCAGGAGCCCAGTCCTGAACAGAGCATGTATAATTTCTTTTTTGAATCACAATAATTTTAGTGTTCCCCTTGGGACTGCCACATTTGTAAGTACACTGAATCCCGTAATGCCTTCGCTGCAAGATTTGGAGCACATTCAGCATGAACGAAATTAATTTCCTGGTATACTCCCCTTTCAACTGGTTCTTCACTGAAATTTAAATCAGATTCGCTTGCCAAAGTGTGAAGCACACAGCAAGCGTGTACGTAGTGACACAGTTTATCCATACCTTACAGCTTGCAGTAGTACAGTTGTCGAACTCTTTACTTCAGTATACCAAATGCATGCTCAATCACTACTCGACTGGAACTAAGATTTGGATTATATGTCATGTAACGGTCTCACGATTGGTCTAACTGTAACTTTACCACCATCAATCACACACAAACAATAACAAGTACTTTACTCATTCATTCTTCTTTAAATTTATGTATATGTAATTCTCCTTTAAATATATGTGTACATATATAATTCTCGATCACTTATTTTTCTTTTGTTCTTCTTTAAATATATATAATTCTCGATAACTCGTTTTACTTCAACTTTTATTTTTCACTAGTTCCAACTCAGCCGACTCACTTACTAACTGCTAATTGACCTCACTCACTAACTGCTAACTGACTTCACTCACTCACTGCTAACTGACTTCAGCTCCAGTATCCACTACTAGCCGAACTGAAATATTTTTGCCTATATCTAAAGGTAAGTGTGCCAGTGATATATTTTCGCTGCTACTGGCATGCGGCGGGGAATACCCTAACAGTGGTTGAGAATGCGATTTTAAAGTCGAGCCGGGGAATTTTCGGTCGACTGGCGCGCGTTTCCCGAAGATTTGGCTTCCCATCTTTGTTTCTGCTTGCACTTAGATATGGAATGTCCTCGTCTTCCACAGAAATCGCATTTTAGTTGCACATGATAAACCCTCGGATTACCTCGGGTTGTGTCATTGGCACGATGCGTTTGTGAATTCTCGGGTGGGTAATTATTCCTGATTCTACAGTTTTTAGCATCATGCCCACCTATTTTGCATTTGACGCAATATGGGGTATTCTTACGCTTTAGGCAGTCGTCATAAGTATGCCCCTTAAAATTATAATATGAACATGAAACTCTGGATAATGCGGATTAGAGCTGGTCCTTATGTCTTTGTGGTAGCTTATTTGAATGGTTTTTTGGTGAGAACTGGAGAGTTAATTAGGCAGAAATAGGTGCACTTTTATCAGTGGGGTGAGGTTGATAGTTAGAAATTTCATGATTATTAGACGAAGAATGGTGTGATGATCTTGTTGTGATGATCTTATGATATCATGATGTCACGATGTCATGATCTCATTACGGCACATATCACAATACTTGCGGTAATTACACAGTGACCTAATAACTATTTCATATTTGTCAATGAAATATCCACACTTTGACTCATCATTTTTACGCGCATAACAAGTGCAGGCATGATATTATGAAACTCTGCACTGAGTCGAGTACAAAGTAAAGCTCTTGTATGATATAAGTCACGGTATGTATATTCATAATGGTCACTGTGATGATTATTATTATTAGGCAGAAATGTATGTAGGTTAACTTCGTAGGTAAACAAAAGAAATGTGGGTGAGACTCACTCGCTATAGAGCGTAATCAATTTATTGTAAGCAATTGTGATTACGAGAAATTTTACGTCAACGTAAGGAGAATTGGTGTATAAATACGATGTATTGATACTCAATCAATAACAGTTTTTTCAATAGATTAATACGCTGATCTTCGGCGTGTCTTTTTATTTTTGAACCTGTTCCTCTTAGCAATATCGGCGTATCCGCTGCTTAGCGGTGCTGACGCCATTAGTCTGAGCGTATCCTACATGTAGTGACGCTCTAAGTTAGGCACCTAACCTAGTATGAAAAAGAGAAGCTGTACATCTGAAGAAGACTGAAATCATTACATGGCGACCCTGTCAACTACGAACAAGCTTAGATATTCAACCAACTACAAATAAGCTGAGATCCTCAACTACGAGTTTTGGAAGATTACAATCTCTCTGGATATCAACATCATTTTAGCTCGATGACGGAATTATCGACGCAAGAAGAGTTCGATGCACTATTCTCCAGATTGACTCAGTTGGTCGAAAACGAACTAGAATACGTTCGGCAGGCTCCACAAGAGACCTAATCGATGGCCAAGTATAAACCAACACCTATCGAATAATTAAAGCAGAGAGGACCAAAACCCTTAACATTGGACCAATACCGGCGCCGGACTAAAATCAACCAGCCTGAAGAGAAGAATCCGGTCAAGCGGCAGAAAAGAGAGGAGGCAAGAGAGTAACTTTGAGTAAGCAGCGCGCCGAGCTACACAGGTTGATTCACATCGCAGTAGGAGCAAACAAAACAGCACTATTTGAAGAGCTGAAGAAACTACGGTAATCATGTGGAACTGCAGCTCCACAAATATCTAAAACAGTTTCATCGTCGAATATAAGCAGACGTTAACCACATCAGTAATTTTCGTATTAGTAGCAGTAGTTGTATACATTTATAGTAAATATAATAGGAATTATGTTAAGAAACAGTTAAGTAGGTCTAATAATGTTTAAATTTTCTTTTCTTGTATATATAATGTTTAAACTTCATTTTCTTAATAAACAAATAATATAATATAATAAATAATAAACATAGTATTCAATGTCTTTTCTCCTGAATGGACAAAATAAAAGAACTAAAAGACGAAGTTAAGAATCTCTTGTCGAATTTTAAAAAGGGCCAAAATCGTGGTTTTACAACTGAAACCTTGAAATCAAAATCAAAAAGATTAGAGGAAATAAATCAAGAATTTGAAGCTCTAATAGCTACATTAGACGAGGCCAAGACACTTGATATTAAGATTAAATTTATTACATACTCAAAAGAACTAAAACCATTACAAATAGTAGCTTTACAAGAATCACTGACGGAAGAAAACAGCGAAATAGCAAACTTTGATTTAGGAACGGCCATGAAAGCCATCCCTGTATTTGAAGCGAAATTTAGCGAATTAACCGCATTCTTAAAAATCGTAGAATTCATCAATAAAACCTTAAGCGACACCGCGAAATTGGATTTGTTGGACTTTGTTTTCAGCGTAAAATTATCATTGAACGTTCAAACCGCGCTAGGTGCTCGGACACCAACAACGTTTGATGCTTTAAAGAAAGAACTTAGTTCGAGATATAAAAACAACAATACAGTATCCCAAATCCACACAACACTAAACCATTTATGTCAGAAAACATCGACAGTTACGGCTTATAAAGATATGATATTAACTCTTGTAAGTGAACTAAATCAATTGCAGATAAATGCACTTGGCACATCTGCTACAACAGCAGAGAAATCAGCAGTCAATACCATTAACGATACATACGCCTTAAAAATTTTTAGGAATGGTCTCAGTGATTGATAAAATGTGATGTCTTGTGCTTCGCTGAAAAGTAGACTGACAGCTGACGTCCTGAAAACAAGAAAATCTGAAATGCTCAATTTTCTGAGCTTTACCCAATTTCGTTGTTCCTCTTATAGAATAGAAATTGTGTACGTTCATAAATTAGAGCTTTGTTGATGACTACTCAGTGGTCACCTGTAATGAAACGATGAGTTGACTTTCTAACGTTTACGCACTAGTGCAACTTCCTATAAGTTACTGCTAGTGTAAACGTCTCTTGTGAAATAGTAACTCAAACACACTGAATCTGCAGCGTGTGGACTATAACAACGAGATTTAAATAATCCACCTAAAAACTGCCACGTCTGGGCGATGCGTGTGGTCTATAACAACGAGGTTGAAATGATCCACCTAAAAACTGCCACGTCTGGGAGATGCGTGTAATCTATAACAACGAGATTGAAATGATCCACCTAAAAGCTGCCACGTCTGGGCGATGCGTGTAGCTTCCAATAAGCTCTCACGATACCAATGCCTACTGTCTAGTGTCAAACAACGTAGAAACCTAAAATGAAAACGATGGCCGAGCACAATCACACTTAGATGGCGGTAGTGTAGCGGTAAATGAAAGAATCATCCGGTTATTCATTCATTTAGATTTATTGAGCAAAACTTCCTTCTATTATTAAAATTAGACTAGTAAAAAAATAACTTCATAAAAAAATTAACCTAATTGCAATTCAATTTAACTATTATATATTTTTTCTAATTCTACTCAAACTTCTTAACTAGACTTATATTACTATTTAAAATTCCTTTCTATATTTTATAATTTAATTAACGCTGAAAATAAAAATTATTGTTAACTGTCAATCGTGAATCAATTCTCATGTGGTGTAAATGCGAGCCGTGTGGGCACAGTTTTATACCTTGATGAATTGATTAATTGACTGAAAACTCAATAAAATTATATTCAATAAATTTTTAGTATTTGGTGATATTATTTTGTGTAATATGTCCAATACAAATTGGCATACAATCTTACACTTTAATAACCGTCACCTAACCAAAGATTTATATGAAAGCAACAAAAATACCTTGAATTCACTAATGTCAAAGAAAATCACGTCAATATTGACTAAATCCCGAATTCCACTGGAAAACAAATTCTTCCAAAACAAAAGCAAAAAAAAAAAAGGAAAATAAACTAAAAAATGACAGAACTACTTTAATTTTGAAGAACAAAAAAAACTGACTTTAAATGCAAATAAAAAATAAATGATGAAACCAAAAAAAAAAACTCTAAGTGAAATTACTAATGAAAAAGATAAAATAAGATACAAGTTCGAAATGTCACTGATGAAAAAATTGCAAGTTTGAGGATACTATGGCTGACTAGCATATGTATACTCCTTGACAATTTGTTGAAAATAGAAGGCAGAATGAACAAATGACCTCCTTTTTATAGAAAATTTCGTTCCATTTTCGCTGTCTATAAAGTGAAATATTCGAAATTTTCACTGAAAATGACAAAAGGTTGAATTTTTCTTGTTGTCAATCGATAGCAAATTTAACGATGTAAATTTTGATACCTTTGTCGTAAAAATTGATTGTCAATTTGATGATTTTAATCAATTTGTATAATTTTTGGAACATCTGCTATAAAAATGTCAATTCGTTACGTTTCATTTCGATGTAGTAGATTTTCCTGTCATTTGTAATAATTTTTTGTCTTCTTCCCACTGTTAGTCTCTTTCGCACTCATTGTGGGAAATGTATAACTAAAAAATCGCGAATATCGCGTTTCCCGTGGAAAATATCGCGAAACGAACGCGACCATTAAAATCACGGTTCGATTTTACGTGATTTTGATACGTCAAACGTCGCGGTAGTATGGAGTTTTCGTTGTTTTGACACTTTCGCGCGCGAGTGTCAAGTTTATTTTTAATGTGTTTTTTAAGTGATTTTTAGTGGTTTTTTCAGGTACCCTCATCACTATGGATATTCCTTTTATAACAGGTAAGCATATTTATAATTCATTTCGTGAATTACGGGTGTAATTTGGAAATTTTACATGTTTGTGGACAAGTGTCATGTAAATATTTTCAGTGCATTTTGTACTCTATTTGTCCACAAACATTAGCAATAATTGTGTTGATTGTGTGATTTGGTACGTGAATTCATGTTTTATGTACTATTTCTTGCATCAAACATAAATTCATGTGCAATATCCTCAATTTCCACTTTGCATGGATTTTGTTGTTGTGATAGGCATATGTATATATGGTCATGATTTGACTTTGTGTACCTATGGCCTTTTTCCTTAGTTACTTAACAATAAAACATGATTGATTCCAACTAATTCATTTTCTTTATTTCATTTCAGATATTCGTGGGAACCCTTTTCTACCTGTGAATACTCCAGGTAGAGGTAATTTTTTTATTTATATTTGTTTTTTAAATCTTTACTGATTGTACCCCTTTTCTTTTAGGTTCGCTGAACATTCTCCCTCCCGTTGAACGGTCCTGTTCAACAACCTCTTTTTAATCTTCTGGATGCCTCGTTTGCGGTAGTGGTGAAGCAATAGTGTACCATCAGCGCGAACACGTAACACTACCTGATAGCGATCTGGTGGGTTTAGTATTCGTTCCTTGTTTCGCCTCGATATCCTTGAAGTTTATCCGTTTGACAACTTCGCTCGGGAGAAATATAGTGATGTTTTCACGGGTTATGAACTTCTGGAATGAGTTTTCCAACCTCAATTTAGCTTCGTCCATTGTAGTTGTGGATAGAAGGCGTTCCAAATTATCCACTTGACCACCATTGGCGATGATTTTCTCCTTCATTATCGGATTTGTTTGCGGCGTATCCATCAGGAACAAATCGTGGGCGTTGGATGTGTTGGATGTGCCTCTGCTTTAGATGCTGCTGATGTACAAGCCTTTGATGTAGATGCTTCTGCTGTGGATTCTCCTGATGCAGATGCCTGCTCTACATCTGGCTCCTTCGTCTGATCTACCAACTTTGACCATAGCTCCTCGAATTCGCTGGCGTCAAATGGTGCATCAATGGGGTCATCTGGCAGCAGGAAATTCATATTGATATCATCATAGATATCCAGGATATCCTCGTCTATGTCGTACTTTTTTGACATCTGTAAAATAAAATAATAAGTAATTTGTCTAATCAAATGGGACATTGACAAACAGATAACAAATGTGACGACACATATTCATTATTGTTATCTAATTTGTACACGACACACTTTGTTAATAGGTCTTGTGAAGATACTTCTCTGGGTTTTGATTTGCACCACTCGGACTAGACCATCGGATCCGGGGTAAATCTCATTAATGATCCCTAATGGCCACAGTGTTGGTGGTGTATTTTCACATCGCAGTAACACGACATCTTTTTTTTTGCAGATTAGGTTCTTTAGTGAACCACTTAGGACGTGCTTCCATCTGGTTTCATACGAAGTGTTTTGGCTAGTATACTCAAGCTCTGGAAGTGTGTTGAACGATTGTCCAATTAGGAAGTGTCCTGGAGTTAAGATAAACGTGTCATTCGGGTCATCTCTCAGATGACATAGTGGCCTTGAATTTAGGCAGGCCTCAACTTGAGTCAACAACGTAGCATACTTCTCAAATGTGAGGTTTGAGTTTCCAATAGATCTACGTAGATGGTGTTTAATGGATTTAACACCCCATGTAATGAATTTTGAAGATAAATATTCAGCAATTATTGGAGTTGCTTGTTTGATTGCTTGCTGTAACTCTTTCTCCAGTATTGCCTTTCCTCCAACAAAGTTTGTGCCGCAATCTGAATAGAGGTCAGTGCACAGACCTCTTCTGCCTATGAACCTTTTGAAGGCTGCAATGAAGGCTTCTCCAGTTAAACCAGAGACTAATTCAATGTGCACTGCCTTAGTTGCCATGCATTCAAAAATATAGACGTAAGCCTTTTGTAGCTTTGCATTTCTGTGACTTGCTGTTTTGATGGTTATTGGTCCAGCGTAATCCATTCAAACTTTCGCAAAGGGTTTTGTTATGTTTACTCTTGCTGCAGGTAGATTACCCATCAATTGCGTTTCTGTTGCTTGACGTTGTCTAAAACATGTAATGCACTTATGTATCCTAGTTGAAATACAACGCCTTCCATCTAAGAGCCAGACTGAGTTTCTGCTTGTATTCAGAACTAAAGATGTGCCACCATGTAGTGTTTCTAAATGGACCTTGTCAATGAAAATTGACGTTACATGCTGATCACGAGGTAAGATTACTGGATGTCTTCTATTATAAGATAGTAACGCGTTATCCAATCGTCCTCCTAGTCGTATCAATCCATTGTTATCAAGCATTGGATTCAACAGTAAAAGTTTGCTACCCTTAGCTACAGTGCCTTTCTGCAGCAATGCCTGGTACTCGTCTGGGAATGTTGACAGCTGCACTAATTTGAATACAGTTTCTTGTGCATATAGGCACTCCTCACTGGTTAATGTTGTAATCCTTTTGTTATCAGGATTTTTACAATTGTGTACGAAGCGCTGCAGCCTTGCAATAATACGAACTAATCGTGTGAAAGAAGAGTATCTTTCCAGAATGTCAGTTTCACAATTTATTAAAAAATTAGTGACGGTTGGTGCTCTTTGCTCAAGGATAGTTGCTTCCTTGATTTCGTTCTTGATTGGCCAATTATCTTGTGATTGTGTTAGCCATGAGGGTCCATGCCACCAAAAGTCATTGCTCAAGAGCTGACGGATTGCGATGCCACGCGACGCAAAGTCAGCAGGATTCTGACTCGATGGAATATGAAGCCAATGTTCGAATTTTAGATTATCCTGAATTTCTACGATCCGATTGGCTACATAGATTTTCCACTTTTAAGGATGCTCCTTGATCCATTGTAGTACTATTTTGGAATCTGTCCAAGCAACTACGTGAATGTCTTCCAAGTGAATGCCTTGTACAATGGTCTTCAGTAATCTCACGAGCAGTAAGGCACCGTTCAATTCAAGACGTGGTATTGTCATTGGTTTAATCGGTGCTACCTTTGTCTTTGCCGTTAGCAAATATGTAACAACTATACCATTAACTTGATCTACTCTTAAGTAGATTGCTGCAGCGTATGCCTTGAATGACGCATCGCAAAATCCATGTATTTGCATGCGTGCCTTTCTTGAGTGGTTAATCCATCTTGGGATTCGTAATTGTTCCAACAGTTTTAGATTGTCAGCAAAGTTTTTCCAGGTGTGGCTAACGTTGTCTGACACTGGATCATCCCATGATGAGCCCGTAATCCATAAACCTTGCATGA
Organism: Dioctria rufipes; assembly: GCA_963924295.1. Taxonomy (NCBI): domain Eukaryota; kingdom Metazoa; phylum Arthropoda; class Insecta; order Diptera; family Asilidae; genus Dioctria; species Dioctria rufipes. Next base: position 88,700,417 of record OZ002744.1, read on the forward strand.
GCAGTTTTGCTTCTATGATTATCGGAGATAGCCAACCGAGAGGATCATATAAGGATGCAATCCCTGATAAAATGATGCGTTTTGTGAAGACTGCATGATGCGACAGTGGCTTGATTGTAAACGTGAAGAAATCAACCTTTGGGAACCATTTGATCCCTAATGTTTTGACTGAGTCATTCTCTGAAAACGTTAATGAGTTTTTCAGTTCGACATGATCTCCTGGTAGATCTTGTAACAATCTGCTATCGTTGCTGGTCCATTTTCTTAAATTGAACCCAGCGGGATTCATCATTTGGATGAGCTGATACTGTAATTCCTTTGCGTCCTTTAAATTGTCGGCTCCAGACAGAAGATCGTCTACATAGAAGTTGTTGAATACCGCATTTGCTGCACGCGGCCAGTTATGATTTTCATCCCTTGCCAATTGGTGAAGCGTCGTTATCGCCAAATATGGAGCTGAAGTTGTCCCAAAGGTTACTGTCTTCAGTTGGTGATCTTGGAGTATACCCTTCTTTGGATGCCGCCATACAATCCTCTGAAAAGTCCTATGATCCGGATGTATTTCAATCATGCGGTACATTTTCTCTATGTCTGCATTCATGACAGTTTTTTATTTCCTCCAATTCAACAATGTCGTGAATAATGTTGGCTGAAGTGTTGGTCCCTTTAACAAATGTTGATTGAGAGACTCTCCATTTGTCGTCTTCGCTGACGCGTCAAACACCACACGTAGTTTCGTCGTTGAACTGTCCTTGAACACAGCATGATGAGGAATGTAGTAATGGTTTTCACATTCCTGAGGCGGGCCTACTTCCTCCATACGGCCTAACTCGATATACTCGTCCAGACATTTTTCATACTCCATTTTAAACCCATTGTTTTTCGCAAATTGTTTTTGCAAGCTTTCTAAACGTCTGATCGCTTGTTGTCTGGAATTACCCAACGCTGGCGTGATGTTATTCACAAACGGTAACTTCACTCGATATTTTCCTGAGTCTAGACGACTGCAGGAATCGTGAAATATCCCTTCACACATTGTTTCGTCTTGTGAGGGAACAGGTTGTGTGGAAACTTCTTCGGTTTCCCAAAACTGTCTAAGTTGATTTTCCAAAGCATCTGTGTGTGTCATGAAAGCCTTTACTGTGCTCTCATTTGTTGCATTTTCAGCTGATCCTAATAGCATCCAACCGAATATTGTCTTCAGAGCTGTTGGTGTGTTAGGTGGACCATGTACAATCCCTTCTTGTATTATCTTCGCATAAACCTTGGCGCCTAGTAGTGCATCTATCTTGCCAGGTTTCCAGAAGGTAGGATCTGCTAAGTCGAGTTGATCTAAATGCTTGTGTTTGGCTTTAGATATAAATTTTGTGGGTAACGCGTCAGTGATTTTGTCGATTACCAAAAAAATCCTCTGAGATTTTTGTCTTATATTCTCCACAGGATTTCAGTGATAGCTTCGTTATCTTGCTCGAGTTACCTGTTAAACTTTTGTTTAACCCTATTACAGTCACTAGTGTTGGACTGCAAATAGCCTGCAATTTGTGACATGCCGACTTTATGATAAAAGAGCATTCTGATCCTGAGTCGATAAGACAACGCAATCTTTGTGGCTTTCCGTGCTCACCTTGGGCTTTTACCAAAGCCGTAGATAATAGCGCATAAGATCGTTCTCGGTTCATGTACGTATGAGTTGTCGTTCGATCTCCTGTACCCTTATTGGTACTTGGTTTGACTTGGTCAAGACTGCTATTATCTCTGTGTTGTTGAAGTTGCCTAGGGTTTGAGTTGAAATCAACTTCAACAGATTTGGATTGCAGATTTGTAGCCTCTACATTCCTAGGATGTAAATTATCTGCATTAGCATCCTCATGTATCGATGTATGATGCATCTGTTTGCATTTAGAGCATCGATACTTACTGGAACAATTCCTAAGTGAGTGTTTCCTTGATAGACAGTTATAGCAAAGTCCATTTGTCTTGATGAACTTTTTTCTGCCTTGTAAATCCATATTTTGGAATCTTGTGCAATTCTGAATTAAATGGTCTCCACTACATGCTGCGCATTTCACTGACTTGATTGTGTGTAATGCTTTTGTTGTAGTTGGTTTTGAGTGACATTTGGCTTGACTTGACTTGGGTGCCAACGTGTCTGAAATTGCTTCTAATATTTTCAACCTTGTATCTAATGTCGTTTTCGTTTGAACATCCAGGTTCGCTCTGGAGGCAACCCCGTTCAATCAAACGGTTTCAGAGTGCACCTGAAAAAGTTTGCTTGTGTATGTATACTAACGTCAAAATACTATGAACTTTTTGCGAAAATTGGTTGGTAATTTGTTTACGGAAAAATTTTGAGGATAATATAATAATAGTAGAGGTCTTAATAATAATTGTTGACTTTAAAATTCATTAAATAATATCAAATCACAACTAGATTTTGTTTGTGTGAGTGAACTCATAGTGTACCCGACTAAATTTTGAGAGTGAAATTTTGCTTCAAACGAACGCTTTGACAGCACTTAGGTTGCCTCCAGAGCGAAACTGATGTTCAAACGAAAACGATTTAAGAATGTGAATAGTTGTTCATACGTTGGCAGCTCTTGTGACGCTCGTTGTGATTCTTCCCACAATCTTAATGTTGCGAAAGGCAGCTTCTGTACTATCAAATACACAAGTAATACATCCCATGACGCAGTATTAACTTGCAAAGCCCTCAATTGCTGTAGACACTCTTGTGTAGTGTCAACTAGTGATTTTAATTCTACAGCTGTTTCTGAAGTTATTTTAGGTTGATTTGTCAAAATCTTGAGCTGATGATTTACAAGAATCTTCTTATTCTCGTACCTTGCCTTTAATTTATTCCATGCGGGTAGATAATCTTCATTTGTGATGGGAGTGTGACGTAGTAATTTCTCCGCATCACCTAGTAATGAGCTTTTCAAGTAGTACAATTTCTGAACATCCTTCAAGTTTGTGTTGTTGTGTACTACGGCCGTGAATAAATCTTGGAACGAGCGCCAGCCGTCATAGTTACCATTATACTTTGGCAACATGATTTTTGGTAATATATTTTGTTGTTGTTGTTCCACACGAGTTTGTTGTGCTAACAATAGTGTGGATTCTGCCAACTCTGTTGTAGGATGAATCAAATCGTATAATTCTCCTATATATATACAATATGCATTTTCCATATTACAATATGTGTCATCAGTGATATACTTTGGTTCATTTTTGGGCGGTGTTTCAATGATCAGCTCATTGATCAGCTGATCAATCTGTTCATAGTCAGCCCATGTTCGCTTGATTTCAGAGAGTTTGGCTTCGTACAAACCCCTTGAATGCTTTTCTGTTATTGTCTTCTTTCCATTAGTAATTGCTTTCTTCAGGCGAGTCCTTAAAGGTTGTTCCTTATTTAACAAACTTTTGAGTTCTGTCATTTTAAATTAATTAAGAAATCTGAGCAGTAGACAAATATATATTGATAAGTCAAATCTAATTTTAAATAGACTACAAATGAATTGCAATATCTAATTTTAATCCATACAACTCTAACCTAAATGAATGAGTCGAATGAATTCCTGGATGGAACCACCAAATGATAAAATGTGATGTCTTGTGCTTCGCTGAAAACTAGACTGACAGCTGACGTCCTGAAAACAAGAAAATCTGAAATGCTCAATTTTCTGAACTTTACCCAATTTTGTTGTTCCTCTTATAGAATAGAAATTGTGTACGTTCATAAATTAGAGCTTTGTTGATGACTACTCAGTGGTCACCTGTAATGCAACGATGAGTTGACTTTCTAACGTTTACGCACTAGTGCAACTTCCTATAAGTTACTGCTAGTGTAAACGTCTCTTGTGAAATAGTAACTCAAACATACTGAATCTGCAGCGTGTGGACTATAACAACGAGATTTAAATAATCCACCTAAAAACTGCTACGTCTGGGCGATGCGTGTGGTCTATAACAACGAGGTTGAAATGATCCACCTACAAACTGCCACGTCTGGGAGATGCGTGTAATCTATAACAACGAGATTGAAATGATCCACCTAAAAACTGCCACGTCTGGGCAATGCGTGTAGCTTCCAATAAGCTCTCACGATACCAATGCCTACTGTCTAGTGTCAAACAACGTAGAAACCTAAAATGAAAACGATGGCCGAGCACAATCACACTTAGATGGCGGTAGTGTAGCGGTAAATGAAAGAATCATCCGGTTATTCATTCATTTAGATTTATTGAGCAAAACTTCCTTCTATTATTAAAATTAGACTAGTAAAAAAATAACTTCATAAAAAAATTAACCTAATTGCAATTCAATTTAACTATTATATATTTTTTCTAATTCTACTCAAACTTCTTAACTAGACTTATATTACTATTTAAAATTCCTTTCTATATTTTATAATTTAATTAACGCTGAAAATAAAAATTATTGTTAACTGTCAATCGTGAATCAATTCTTATGTGGTGTAAATGTGACCCGTGTGGGCACAGTTTTATACCTTGATGAATTGATTAATTGACGAAAATTTATGAACAAACAACTGAAAACTCAAGAAAATTATCTTCAATTAATTTTTAGTATTTGGTGATATTATTTTGTGTAATATGTCCAATACAAATTGGCATGCAATCTTACACTTTAATACCCGTCACCTAACCAAAGATTTATATGAAAGCAAAAAAAATACCTTGAATTCACTAATGTCAAAGAAAATCACGTCAAGATTGACTAACTCCCGAATTCCACTGGAAAACAAATTCTTTCCAAAACAAAAGCAAAAAAAAATTAAAATAAACTAAAAATTGACAGAACTACTTTAATTTTGAAGAACAAAAAAAAAACTGACTTTAAATGCAAATAAAAAATAAATGATGAAACCAAAAAAAAAACTCTAAGTGAAAATACTAATGAAAAAGATAAAATAAGATACAAGTTCGAAATGTCACTGATGAAAAAATTGCAAGTTTGAGGATACTATGGCTGACTAGCATATGTATACTCCTTGACAATTTGTTGAAAATAGAAAGCAGAATGAACAAATGGCCTCCTTTTTATAGAAAATTTCTTTCCATTTTCGCTGTCTATAAAGTGAAATATTCGAAATTTTCACTGAAAATGACAAAAGGTTGAAGTTTTCTTGTTGTCAATCGATAGCAAATTTAACGATCTAAATTTTGATACCTTTGTCGTAAAAATTGATTGTCAATTTGATGATTTTAATCAATTTGTATAATTTTTGGAACATTTGCTATAAAAATGTCAATTCGTTACGTTTCATTTCGATGTAGTAGATTTTCCTGTCATTTGTAATAATTTTTTGTCTTCTTCCCACTGTGAGTCTCTTTCGCACTCATTGTGGGAAATGTATAACTAAAAAATTGCGAATATCGCGTTTCCCGTGGAAAATATAGCGAAACGAACGCGACCATTAAAATCACGGTTCGATTTTACGTGATTTTGATACGTCAAACGTCGCGGTAGTATGGAGTTTTCGTTGTTTTTACACTTTCGCGCGCGAGTGTCAAGTTTATTTTTAATGTGTTTTTTAAGTGATTTTTAGTGGTTTTTTCAGGTACCCTCATCACTATGGATATTCCTTTTATAACAGGTAAGCATATTTATAATTCATTTCGTGAATTACGGGTGTAATTTGTAAATTCTACATGTTTGTGGACAAGTGTCATGTAAATATTTTCAGTGCATTTTGTACTCTATTTGTCCACAAGCATTAGCAATAATTGTGTTGATTGTGTGATTTGGTACGTGAATTCATGTTTTATGTACTACTTCTTGCATCAAACATAAATTCATGTGCAATATCCTCAATTTCCACTTTGCATGGATTTTGTTGTTGTGATAGGCATATGTATACGTGGTCATGATTTGACTTTGTGTACCTATGGCCTTTTTCCTTAGTTACTTAACAATAAAACATGATTGATTCCAACTAATTCATTTTCTTTATATCATTTCAGATATTCGTGGGAACCCTTTTCTACCTGTGAATACTCCAGGTAGAGGTAATTTTTTTATGTATATTTGTTTTTTAAATCTTTATTGATTGTACCCCTTTTCTTTTAGGTTCGCTGAACAGTGATCAATATAGAAGCACAGTATTCGCGTCAAGACCAAAGACTTTCCAAGAAGCAATTGAGATCACACTAGAATTGGAAAAAAATGAGCCACAACCAGTTAATAATATTATGTATTTCAAAAGACAAAACAATTCAAACAGACCCCGACAATTTAACAGATATAATGGCAGATGCGATCGAAATAGTCAAAATGGGCAAAACTATAGCCAGAATAACAGCCACAGATCCAATGATTATTACAGAAGTAATAACAATAAACCAGCGAAGGGTGCATGCCACATTAAAATGCTAAATACTAACGAGGAGAATGTAACGATACCAAACTTCAACGTAGATATAGAACCTCTGAAAAACTATGTTATACCAACAAAAACAAGAAATACAGGCAATAAAAATAAACTGCGAAGAGAAAGAAGCTAAAGCAAGCGTGCTGGAGGTAATTAAGGAATACAATGATATATTTCACCTTCAAGACGAAATTTTAACTACGAGTAACTTCTATAAACAAACACTCAAAGTGATAGATAACACTCCCATATACATAAATAACTACCGACTACCACACACTCACAACGAAGATGTGAAGAAACAAGTCGAGGAGTTAGAATCAAACGATATCATCGAACCATCTACTAGCTCCTACAATGCTCCATTACTCATAGTACCTAAAAAGGGTACTGGTAATAAAAAACAATGGCGATTAGTCGTAGACTTCAGAAAACTGAACAACAGGATAGTCAGCGACAAATTCCCTTTAACTAGATTGGAAGATGTTCTAGATAGGTTAGGAAGAGCGAAGTATTTCACAACTCTTGACATGACTTGTTCATTCCACCAGATCGAACTTGAGGAGGACTCAAGACCCCTCACAGCATATTCGACGGGAAGCGGTCATTTTCAGTTCAAAAGATTACATTTTGGATTAAAAGTATCCTCCAATAGTTTTCAAAGAATGTTGACCATTGCTCTAACGGGACTTAGTTCTGAGGCATTCCTTTATGTAGATGATATTATATTTTTCGGTTGTAGTGTCAAACACCATAATACAAATTTGGGCAAAGTATTTCAGAGATTGCGCAAATACAATCTGAAACTCAACCGCAGCAAATGCCAATTCCTTAAAACTGAAGTTGTATACCTAGGGCATTTAATAACGAATGAAGGTATAAAAACAGATCCCTCCAAGTACGAGGTAATCAAAAATTACCCAATACCCCAAAATGCCGACGAAGCTCGTAGATTCCTGGCTTTCTGTAATTACTACAGACGATTTATTCCTAATTTTGCAAAGACAGCAAAGAACCTAAATTCTCTTCTAAAAACAAACACACCACTTATATGGAATGAACCTTACCAAACAGCATTCGATGCATTAAAGAAAAAGCTTATACAACCACCGATACTTCAATATCCGAACTTTGAAAAGCCATTCATCTTAACAACAGACGCATCAAGTTATGCTTTGGGAGCAATCCTCTCACAAGGTGAAATTGGTTCGGATTTACCAATATCCTACGCTAGTAAGTCGTTATCAAAACACGATATAAACAAACCTATTATTGAAAAGGAATTACTTGCGATATACTGGGGTATAAACTTTTTCAAACCGCATTTATACGGAAAAGATTCATTGTAGTCACTGACCATAGACCATTAGTATCATTATTCACATAAAAATCCTTCGTCAAAACTCACAAGAATCAGACTAGATTTAGCAGACTATGATTTCGAAATATTCAAAAAAGGTAAATTAGACACCAACGCTGATGCATTATCAAGAATTGAATTTGTTATGAAAGTATGTTGAGTGATTGGCTTGGACGTGAAGTCCGAACTGCCAGCATGAGCTGACAGATCACTCGATGACAGCGATAGCACAGGGCGGCATGCTAGCACCTCGGCTAAGAGTGGCGGAGAGTGTGGGGAGGTTCCCGAAAATACCTGCCGCTGTCACCACCCATAATCAAAAAAAATCTTCATGCCTACTTGAACGAGCCAGCACACACTCGGTCCTGAAGGGACCCTTACGTCACTTACCTATGCTCCATTGAAGGCGCAGATGACATGCCTTACTGCCAAGCCCCATCCTCCCATCGACTTTGGGTGGCACAATCGTCCAAAGTCCCTTTGTTGACCTATAGAAAGAGAGAGACTAGGCAAGCCTAGACGACCCCGGTCTCATGCGGTAGAGGGCTCCGGGATGTGAAGGAAAAAGTAAAAACTCAGCCAATCATGTTCACGTTATAATAGCAAGTGTTTCCTTCTTACAAAAATGCTATTGATTCCTATAATTATTTTAATTTTAAATCGCCGCAACGTTCATGGCAAGACTCATAACATATGTTTAATTTTGCTTTTCACATTAAAGCAAATAGAGCTAAGATTATTGAACTTCCTAGGATAATAATAGATTAAAGATAAATACCATTTAAAGAAAATGTATCCATATAAAAATATCTTGATCTTGCCCTGCAGCCATAATTCATAAATTTCGGCTTTTAACTTCAGACTAGCTTATCGTAAGAAATGTTTCCAAATGTATGTACATAAATGTTTGAATCATAATGCATTTTTTTTTCTTATCTACCCTTAACTAAACGAGAGAAATTAAATATTAAAATTCTTTTATATAAATGTGTATGCCAGTTTCATAGTCTCAAAAATATGCCGCGATGTGAGGTGATAATCTAACATATACGTACGATGCGAGACGGAAAATGAATGAGAATATATTGTTAGCTGTTAAAAGATTCGAAGTAGGTAAAGAAGAAGTAACTTGTGCGCACAAATCCCCAACCTTATCTTGCTTTGTGTGTAGAATCACTCTTAAATATTAAAATCTAGTTAATTTTAATTGAGTGTAAGATGACATAACTTTGAGGTAAGTATCTAATTTTAACAAGAACGTATGAACGTATTTCATGTGAGCATTACTGTATTCAATGATTCAAGATAATACCTAATAGGCCGATATAAATGAAGAAAAATCTTTAAAGCTTTTCATTATTTTCTCGATTTTGAGACAATGAATGCATGTATGTATATTTTTCTTTATAATAACAGGTGCAGCCTGTGTACGCAGAGTGATAATTTGAACTCCCTAAAATGCTATCTGTATATTTGCTATGATTTACCACAAAAAAAAATCTTAAGCTATATTTATTTAAAATGATCTTTGCTGCACATTTAATAATTGGTTCTGTGCTTTTGTGCCTTTTTTACTTTATTATTCTATTATAAAATTACTTGCTAATGGTACTTAGCTGTATTACCGCTTCCATTTACCCTTCTGTAAAGAGATGTTCTGAAGTTTCATCACTATTTCGGCGTTTACTTCCTAACATTTTTGGTTGCTTGTTCTAGAGATTCTTGGTAGAAGAGATTATTTGATTCTCCAGGTAGAGATTCTTTTGCTTTATCTACATGCTATGTCCGAGTACTATTTTAAATGCTGATTTTGCTCCCAGTTTTATTTGTTGCAGCTGTTGCTGGTGAATATACTGTACTAAATGGTGTAGAATCATGGACGAATCTTGAACAAGCAATCCAGTTCGCACTACGGCTGCCAACTCTTCGAGCGGTAGAAACTTATACATGAATCGTCATAAAACAGGCATCCATGAGTTCAACAGGGTTTTGCAGTGTACTTACTGTCGAGATATTTTGGAACATGTCGCTGGAAGTGTACGAAAATTTTTCTCCTGGTGATGAGGAGAATATTTTTACGAATTAATAATAGGTTCTTGCAGGGTTAACGATTATTTCGGACTTACGTGAGGGATAGATTTCCACCGATGCCGTTGAAATTTTACGATTTGGTTGTCTTCAACTTTTCACGTCCTTTCACTTTCATGTTTTTGACAAGACAAAACGATTGTCTTCTTCTTACTTGTCTTCAACGACATGTCACTTGAGCATGAGTAAAGCACTACTCCCAGTCAAGGTGCGTTCGCTTTCCGCTATGGACAGCAGCCGACATACACGCTACAGTACGTGTAGCATATTTCTATATACAATACGCTACGACCATAACAGGGCAGAGTGGTCTGCGCCACCCATGGTTCAGACAACGCTGAAAAATGGTCGACTGAGCTAGCCGGTCTTAAACATAGGCCTCATCACTGCGGCCGCTCAATGTGTGTCTCGACCCACGACCCGATGCTTCCTCATCCTCAGACTCCACTTCTGATGACGCGTCGAGGACACATCCCTGAAGTCTCGTCAGTCGTTGATCAGACTTCGACATCCTTCTCCGTGTGGGAAGCCAAAGGTACATCGACAGGCTGGTAACCCAAAAAATCCGGCCGGTCGATGCCTCTCTGCCCTCCCTCACCGAGCTGCTGAGGAAGCCCCGCGATCAGTAACCTAAAGAACTGATCATTAAGCTTTCCCGGCTCAACATCTCACTCTGATCTCCGACTTTCGATTGTTCAGGGGTGTGTCTCCCAGGCGTCGTTGAAGTAGTGACATGCTGACAGCCTTATCCAGGAATGGATTTCAACAGGTATATCACCCACCATTGACGGGGCAATAGGAGGGCTTCGCGATAACCTATAGTTTACCAGTGAAGCTGGCCGGATGCCTTCTTAGGGCTACCAGGAATAAACGACAATAGGTATAGGCGGTGTTCTCACAATGATGGTCACTGCTTGATGTCTTTGGCGTGATAGACACCCAACAGTGTTCCCCGAAGATCCTCAAGCTCGTATAGGGAATTTTCTTTCTTGGCTCTGACTCGACATTTGACAAATTTCGGTACCAGTTTTGCACTGGTCTGCTGCTGGAAATTGCTTTGGGCAAAATTCCGTCTAAACACCTCTTGACCAACTTTGAACTCGACAGGTTTCGCCCTGAGATTGTAGGCTCGTGAACCCTGTTCGAATGAGTGTTGTATGTTTTCCTGCACTCTCGCACGGATCAATCTCATTTTGTCTTCTGCGTACACTCTCAATGGCTCATTAAGAGTTCCAAGGCTCCTCAAGATGGGATAGGAGCTGCCATGTTCAATCATTTGTTGACCGAAGAGTGTTCGATAGGGAGAGAAACCAGTAGCTTGATGTAAAGAGCTCCTGAGGGAACTAGCTACATGGCTTAGTTTCTCATCCCATCTCGTGTGTTTCTTCTTGATATATGCTCTAATCCCCGACAATAGAGACCTATTTACTCGCTCTGAGGCGTTTGCTTGGGGCGAGTGAACTGCCGTTCGCATGTGCTTCACCCCATATTTTTCCAGTAATCTGGTGAACTGAGTCGAGCAAAACTGGACTCCATTGTCCGAGACGATCATTTCCGGGACTCCGAACACGTGAAACACTTCAGTCTCCATGAATTGGCATACATTGAGCGTAGACGCTTTTCTCATAGGTTTGAGAAGTGGAAATTTAGAAAAGTGGTCAAGAACTATTAAGATGCAGACGTTTCCTCTTACTGACCGAGGATATGGACCTAGAAAATCAATGTACAGCTTTTGCCATGGTCGTTCTGTCTCAGACTGGACTCTTATAGGTGGTCGTAAAATAGTATTAGGAGCCTTTGTTTCTTTACACACGTCACAGACGCCTACGTAGTTTCTGACATCAACTGTCATTCGTGGCCAGTACAGATGTCTTCGCAGACATTCCAGTGTTTTCCCTATGCCTCCGTGTGAAGCTAGTGGCGGATCATGAGCTATTGAAATGACGTCGTTGACAAGCCCTCGGGGAATCCAAAGCTTCCAAGCTTCTTCTTCCTGAATAGGATCGCCTGTTCTCGGAGCTGTCCGGATATAAACGAAATCATCCCTGACGCAAAGATCTGGTAGTTTGCCAGAAGTCGTTTTAACCTTATGCCTCAGTTCCTCATATTCCAACGAGTTGAAATATGGCGAACTAAGGTCAACTTCCGGGCCAGGATCTTCGTTGGTGTTCAGGCTGTCACAATGAATGCGTGACAGCGCATCAGGGACGACGTTCAGGCTTCCTTTCCTGTGCTCAATAGTGAAGTCGAAGCCCTGAAGCTTCAGACTCCATCGAGCAAGTCTACCACTGAGGTCCTTTTGAGACATCAGCCATTTCAAGCTCGCATGATCAGTCACTATCTTAAACGGCATAAGTTCGATGAAGGGCCGGAACTTCTGCACGCTCAAGAGTGCAGCCAAGCATTCTTGCTCTGTGACGGTGTAATTTCTCTGTGCTGAGTTCAACTTTTTCGAGACGTAGGCTATTGGCTTCTCGTGGCCATCGTCATCTAGTTGAAGCAGCACTCCTCCAATACCTTGTTGGCTCGCATCGCACTGGATAACGAACGGTTTGGTGAAGTCTGGACTCACTAGCAACGGAGCAGAAGTAAGTTTCTTCTTTAAAAGATCAAGAGACGTCTGGGCTTCAGGTGTCCATTTGAACTGACTTGGGTTTTTCAAAGTGTCTGTAATGGAGGCAGTCACATCAGCATAGTTTGGGATGAACCGTATATACCATCCCGCCATACCTATTAGGCGTCGGGCTTGCCGAACAGTTTTAGGTGACGGATAGTCAACTATGGCTGAAATTTTGTCAGGGTCAGTTTTCATACCTCCTTTTCCGACAATGAATCCCAAGTATTTAGTCTCTTTGATACAAAACTTACTCTTCTCGACGTTGATAGTGAGGCCAGCTTTCCTCAAACAATCCGCTACACGGGCTAGCAGCGTGAGATGAGTATCGAAGTCTGAAGACAGAATTAATAAATCGTCTAGATAGACGAGAACGTTCTCACGAAGATCGAAAGGAATGACTTTATCCATGAGGCGACACATAATTTGTGGAGCGTTACATAGGCCGAATGGCATCACCGTGTACTAATAGAGAGGATGACCAGGTACTGTGAAAGCGGTCTTCTCTCTGGAATCAGCGTCCAGTGGAATCTGCCAGAATGCGTCTTTCAGGTCCAGGCTCGTTATGTAATTTGCCGGAGGAAGTCGACTAAGAAGTGCGTCTATCTGCGGCAGCGGATAGGCATCCTTCTTCGTAACAGAGTTGACCCTCCTGGCGTCAAAACAAAGCCGGACCTTTCCAGGCTTCCTTACCAGAACAACGGGAGAGCTCCAAGGACTCTGGCTCTCCTCTATCACACCCAGCGATAGCATTCGCTCTAATTCAGCATCCATCAAACTTTGCACTGCCGGCGAGATCGGATAAAAGCGCTATTTTATCGGGACGGCGTCATTCGTTTCAATCTTGTGAGTGACCAATGATGTTTTCCCAAGGCCTAAAGAGGCAAAAGAGGGGAAAAGCTGTTTTGTGGCTTCTAAGCGCTGCTGATCGAAACTAGAAAGGACGTGGCAGTCGGTGTCAGAGGTAGCTATTCCACTTAGATTCACTTCTGCGACTATACCCAGGACATCTGGAGCCAACCCAAATATACGCCAGAAGTCTATTCCCAGATATAGTGCCTGTGTGAGCCCAGGAACCACGTAAAAACGCACGTTATGGGTCTTACCACGGAAAGTGACGTCCAAGTTCACATGACCATGAACAGTCGTCATGGCCCCATTAGCTACTTGGACCTGTGTCTGATACTTCTTCCATTCGACATCTGCTTCCGCAAGCTTCTCTAGAGCTCCCTGGCCTAGAATACTGACAGTGGCACCACTATCAAGTAATCCATTCTCAGTTCGCCCGAGCAGCTTTACTTCGGCGTACGGTCGAATGTCGTCTGGCATCGACACGGAAATCTGTGCCAGTTTTTTTCTTTCTAGTTTCATTCGTCGACAGTATTCCCGCCAACGAACAGTTGATCGTTTCTTTTTCGGTCTCATATCCAAGTCAGGAAACATGATGTCAGCTAACTCCGCCACCGAGGAGAAAATTCGGTCTCTTGCTGCTCTATATCTCTGCAGACGCGTATGATACGGCGTCAGCGGATGTAAAACTGGCTCACGCCCACTCGTCATATCAGGGCTTGGTGGCCGTTTTAAAACAGAAATGACAGGAGGCCAAATCTCCTGCTGAGTAACCTTGTCAGCTAAAGGTGCTGTCGGTGTTATCGGGACATCGAAAATTAAAGACTCTTCCAAAGAAGTGTCTAATAGTTTTGTGGGCTCCCCAGAAGTGGAAATGGGAGCTTGAAGGTCTGCGGAGAAATCTATTAAGTTCTCTGCCTCCGCCAATGAAGTAATCGTACAATCCGGAGTTTTTCTGATATCACCAGAGTCACTGAATGATATCAGAGGACATGTTAGGGAGTTATCATGAGTGTCTGCTAATGGAGCGGGCTTTCCTCCTTGTTCAGAGCTTGAACTGGAGAGTTCGTTGCAGTTGCTGCTTGCGACGCTGACGCTGGTCGGAAAAAGGTGGTGGTATTCCCGACCCGTCTCTCGTTTTTCTGTCTGCAATAGCGGCAATCAGGCTTAAAGACGTTCTTGCGTCCGCATCCATAGCAGAACACAACTTGTCTCTCTTGTCTACAATCTTGATAAAAATGACCAGACTGGTCACAATTCCAGCATACAATAGAGTGTTTGGTCGAAATACTAGATATATCCCCTAGGCTGTTGTCATTGCCTGTCGCTAATGCCAGTTCAGGGTTTAAAGTCGCAAAATTGTCCGGTAAAGGTTCAAACTGCCAGCTGTCGCAATGCGTGTCTGTGTAGCTTGGATACGCGTGACCAGCGATCTCAGGGATGCAAGCATATCTTTTCTTGAATCTCTGGCAAGAGATTCGACTTGACAATCTCCAGAAATTCTTGGTCTGGCATAGCATGCTGTAGCTGATCGCGCAGCAACCCCAGATGGTGGTGATACATTGCGAACAGTTCACCAGGCTTTTGTTTTCTAGACATCAGTTGGAATCTAGTCTTCAGATCATCTTTAGGCGTTCCCCATTCGGTATACAATCCCATCTTAATGACGTCCCAAGTTGGAAATGGATTTTGACGTAGTACCGACCAATACCAGTCCTTCGCTGGTCCTGTCAGTAGCGTAAGCATATTTTTTACTAACAACCCAAAATCCCCTTCTAGAGCGGAGTGCGTAAGCGCTTCGACTCTGAAGATGAATTCGTCAACTGATAGTTCTGCGTTATGCCCATTATAGGTCAGGTTCCATCTCCTTATTGGACTGCCTGATCGTCGGTATCCTACATTAGCAGGAACACGCATAGGTGGTGGAGGGGGTTGAGGTGGTATAAAGTTCGATCCGAACTGATTTGTAGGCTGACCAAAAGGTTGACCAAAAGGTTGCCCAGAAGGTGGTGATGGTCTCCTAAATGATTGTCTTTCCCTGTTAGGAAAGCCGTTTGACGGCCTCTGATTGCTTCTGGACGAAGGAGGTCGTGTGAAGTCTGCTGGCGGCATTGCTGCTGCTACTTGTTGTCTGATATCGTTTCCTAACTCAGACCGCAAAACATTTAAACCCTGCTGGAGACCTCGGTTTATTAGGTCTTCCATCTTTATGCTCAAGCCTGCTATCAGCGCATTCGTAGCAGCTGAGGTGTTGTGGTCTTGAGCTGTGCGCGCTGGAATATCACGTCGAGGACTCGGGTTTACAAAAGTCCTTGAATGTAAGTCAGGCATTCCTGGAGACAAGGATCGTCGATTCGAATGTGGTAAGTCAAAGTTAGGCAAATCAAAGGTTGGCAATGAGTCGCGCCTTGTCGATTTCGCGGGCTTCACCTTCTTCGGTCTCTTTGGGATTGCACCAGAATATTCACTGAAGTCCTGTTGCGTAATGTGACGTCGGCAGTTAGGACAACTAGAATGTTCAACTATCCAATGCTGCAGGCATGCCTGGTGGAAAATATGCTCGCATACAGTCATGACCGGCTTCCGATCGACTGACCAGCTTGCGTCCCGGCAGATAGAACATGATTCAGGCAGCATTGTCATACCGTTTGTCGCTGGAGGTGGTGTTCTCACTGTAGCCATAATGAATTTAGACGTAAGTCAGGTAAAAATTGTCAAATCCGGGTTTAGGATAGTTATCCCAAAAAAATTCTAGAAGTTTGCACGTTTGGAAGAGACACGCTCTTCACAATGTGATGATGGCTAAATACTATTTTAAAGTCGAAAAGTCGAAGGCTTTGGCGAGATACTCAAATTCAGACAAAAGTTTTTCCCAAACGTTCGAAGAAATTGAAAAAAAAATTTAGAAAAACAAGGATTCGAAAAGTCAATTAGGGCTTCTCAAATCGAGATAGTGTAAAGAATGAATTCCAAGACAAAAACCAATGTCGGGAAGCGTTAACAGCCTCGTCGAATAAAAATCTTCAAAAAAAATTCTGAAAATAACGAAGGATCCAAAAAGATCACGAAAACAATTCAAGCGTTTCAAAAAAATTCTCTAACAAAGATCATACAATTTCTCCCTCACTTCCCGAAGCTAACCCTCACATAAGAGGTCAGGTCGCTCCCTCTCTTCCAAGGTCAAAAACAGGATACAGGCAAGTGACGTGAGTGGTGCATGAAAGATTTGGTTGGGTTCTCACAGAACTCTGGGAAAAGTGAAGTTGGAGGTGTCAAAGGCTGAGAATGCTACTAGAGATTCTTCAGCCAGGCAGTTAGCAGTATGCCAACTCCTGATTACTGAAGATCTCCAGCATCACTCCCACCCTCAGAGAACTCTTCCTCTCCTCTTCACCGGATCCTCATGTCCAGATAGTTCGCCAGCTGGGCAGAGTCATGGATCTGGTCAACTAATTAGCTGAAAGCCAAAAAGTCGTCTCACAGACTCATAACTCTGTCCAGCCAGTTGGCCAACAGAACAATTGTGCGCGAGAACACAATCCAAAATAAAAATTTGTGAGGCCACCTACCATTTCCATGGCAGAAGGCCAGCGGGAAAGATCAATTTAAAAAAAATCAACAAAATTCAAAAAAAATTCAACAACTGTTCAGGCTTGAGGCTTGACCGAAGTCAAACCTAAAGCCGGATTTCAACTTCCAAAAAAAACTTTCATTAAATTCAAAAAACGTTACTTTACTTTAATCCAAAAAATTCCAAATATCAAAGACTTCCAATAAAACTTTCAAAATAGTACGTTATTTTACAAAAAAAATTTTCAACAAAACCAATTAGACTCAGGTCCACCTAAAACTTCTACTGGATGTGAGACTTGAGGTCAATCAACTAGCAGACACCAGATGATCATCTCTCTCAAAGTCTCCGTCCCCAGTAAAATTTATATTTAGACCACCGAAGTCTAACTGAGGTGGCCCCACGTTGGGCGCCATTTTGTTATGGAAGTAACAAATGGACGCGCACAACGTATCATAACTAGAAGAATGGACAACCCTTTCGAACAGAAGGTTCACGTGAAGCCGAGTACTGATGTTATCCCATCTCCACTGGATGTGAGACTACCGAGTCAGACAATTAGCTGAAAGCCAGGTGTCCATATCTGCAAAGCAATCTCAGTCCCCAGTAAAGAGGTCTGATGTACTCAAGATGTTAAGGCCCCACGTTGGGCGCCATTTTGTTATGGTTTTATGTTGGAGTGATTGGTCAGGACGTGAGGTCCAAACTGTCAGCCTAAGCTGACAGATCACTCGATGACAGCGATAGCACAGGGCGGCATGCTAGCACCTCGGCTAAGAGTGGCGGAGAGTGTGGGGAGGTTCCCGAAAATACCTGCCGCTGTCACCACCCATAATCAAAACAAATCTTCATGCCTACTTGAACGAGCCAGCACACAGTCGGTCCTGAAGGGACCCTTACGTCACTTACCTATGCTCCATTGAAGGCGCAGATGACATGCCTTCCTGCCAAGCCCCATCCTCCCATCGACTTTGGGTGGCACAATCGTCCAAAGTCCCTTTGTTGACCTATAGAAAGAGAGAGACTAGGCAAGCCTAGACGACCCCGGTCTCATGCGGTAGAGGGCTCCGGGATGTGAAGGAAAAAGTAAAAACTCAGCCAATCATGTTCACGTTATAATAGCAAGTGTTTCCTTCTTACAAAAATGCTATTGATTCCTATAATTATTTTAATTTTAAATCGCCGCAACGTTCATGGCAAGACTCATAACATATGTTTAATTTTGCTTTTCACATTAAAACAAATAGAGCTAAGATTATTGAACTTCCTAGGATAATAATAGAGTAAAGATAAATACCATTTAAAGAAAATGTATCCATATAAAAATATCTTGATCTTGCCCTGCAGCCATAATTCATAAATTTCGGCTTTTAACTTCAGACTAGCTTATCGTAAGAAATGTTTCCAAATGTATGTACATAAATGTTTGAATGATAATGCATTTTTTTTTCTTATCTACCCTTAACTAAACGAGAGAAATTAAATATTAAAATTCTTTTATATAAATGTGTATGCCAGTTTCATAGTCTCAAAAATATGCCGCGATGTGAGGTGATAATCTAACATATACGTACGATGCGAGACGGAAAATGAATGAGAATATATTGTTAGCTGTTAAAAGATTCGAAGTAGGTAAAGAAGAAGTAACTTGTGCGCACAAATCCCCAACCTTATCTTGCTTTGTGTGTAGAATCACTCTTAAATATTAAAATCTAGTTAATTTTAATTGAGTGTAAGATGACATAACTTTGAGGTAAGTATCTAATTTTAACAAGAACGTATGAACGTATTTCATGTGAGCATTACTGTATTCAATGATTCAAGATAATACCTAATAGGCCGATATAAATGAAGAAAAATCTTTAAAGATTTTCATTATTTTCTCGATTTTGAGACAATGAATGTATGTATGTATATTTTTCTTTATAATAACAGGTGCAGCCTGTGTACGCAGAGTGATAATTTGAACTCCCTAAAATGCTATCTGTATATTTGCTATGATTTACCACAAAAAAAAATCTTAAGCTATATTTATTTAAAATGATCTTTGCTGCACATTTAATAATTGGTTCCGTGCTTTTGTGCCTTTTTTACTTTATTATTCTATTATAAAATTACTTGCTAATAGTACTTAGCTGTATTACCGCTGCCATTTACCCTTCTGTAAAGAGATGTTCTGAAGTTTCATCACTATTTCGGCGTTTACTTCCTAACATTTTTGGTTGCTTGTTCTAGAGATTCTTGGTAGAAGAGATTATTTGATTCTCCAGGTAGAGATTCTTTTGTTTTATCTACATGCTATGTCCGAGTACTATTTTAAATGCTGATTTTGCTCCCAGTTTTATTTGTTGCAGCTGTTGCTGGTGAATATACTGTACTAAATGGTGTAGAATCATGGACGAATCTTGAACAAGCAATCCAGTTGGCACTACGGCTGCCAACTCTTCGAGCGGTAGATGAGGAGAATATTTTTACGAATTAATATTAGGTTCTTGCAGGGTTAATGATTATTTCGGACTTACGTGAGGGATGGATTTCCACCGATGCCGTTGAAATTTTACGATTTGGTTGTCTTCAACTTTTCACGTCCTTTCACTTTCACGTTTTTGACAAGACAAAACGATTGTCTTCTTCTTACTTGTCTTCAACGACATGTCACTTGAGCTTGAGTAAAGCACTACTCCCAGTCAAGGTGCGTTCGCTTTCCGCTATGGACAGCAGCCGACATACACGCTACAGTACGTGTAGCATATTGCTATATACAATACGCTACGACCATAACAAATTAAACTCAGATATTCTAAAAAATATGGTTCCGAAAGAAAGAGACCTTACAGTAAGTAAAGTACTAGTGTTAACAAGGGGTATGATAGAGAAACAAAAAGCATGCGATAATAAGAAAACAGGTATTGGAAATGTTCCCCAGCCTTAGCTAAAGCCTGATCAACTTAACGCTTGGGATTGCACTTCCATATCTGATATCAGAAACATGAAAAAGTTAAAATTTGTAATATTGCGCATTTATAAGAAAGAAATAGAAATCGTACGTACAAACAATGAAATAATAGTATATTATAACGATAATGCTGATACGAAACAAGATTCTATCACGGAGAAATTACGAGGTAACTATAAGCAAAACAATAATGATAACTCTGATATGAAATACGTTTCTATCATGAAAAGCTTATTGAATGCTACACCTGAAATGAATATACATGAGCTAGCTCTATCAAACAAAGATAATATATTTGAATACATTCGAAAGAAAAAATTTAAAAACTTATTCAACATGTTGCAACAGAGAAAAAAAAATAATAACCCCGCGAAACTTAAGATAATATTATATGAACCCCCTAAAAGAATAAATAACACTAAAACACAACATAAAATAATAGATGAATATCACAATTCACCACACGGAGGACATCTAGGAATAAGACAGTACTAAAGATTAAACAACGTTTTTGTTGGAAAAACATGAACAATATGGTAAAAACCTATATTAACAATTGTGAACAATGTGCACTCAACAAACAAGTAAGACACACTAAAGAGAAAATGATTAAAACCGACACACCTACAACATGTTTCGAAACCGTAGCCATGGACATAGTAGGACCACTTACGATCTCAAATAATTATCGATACATTCTTACCATGCAATGCGAACTAACAAAATTCGTGATAGCATCGCCCCTAGAATCTAAGGATGCCAACACTGTAGCATCAACTATAGTAACGAATTCATTCTAAAATATGGACATTTCAAGATCTTAAAAACAGATCAAGATACAGAGTTCACTAATGGATTAATGCGAGAGATATGTAAACTACTTGAGATAGAACAAATCTTTAGCACCCCATATCACCATTAAACTATGGGAATAGCAGAATGAAACCATCGCGTTCTTAATGAATACATACTTGCGTTTGCCGAAGACTCAGAATGGGACAAATGGATACCATATCACACTTTTTCTTACAACACTACACCTCATGTAGACACAAATTACACACCATACGAATTAATATTTGGCAAATTACCTTATTTACCATTTGACATAGTAAACGATAATAACAAAATTTACAACCTAGACAATTATGCTAATGAACTAAAATTCAGATTAAAAACAGCCATTTTAAAAGCAAAAAATCTAATAGAAGATGTTAAACATAAACGAATCGAAAAGCAAATTGCAACAAATCCAATATACATAAAAACAGGTGACTTAGTTCTTTTGAGCAACGATGATCGTAAAAAACTTCAAAAACCATACAAAGGTCCATATAAAGTACTGCAAAGAAAAGGTATCAACACAATAATCGAAATAAACGGCACAGCCAAGAAAGTCCATAATGATAGATTAAAAAAATACAATGTACAAAAATAATTAAAATGATAGCTATAGCATAAAAAAAAAAATCTTACAAATACTGTTCTCATATAGCATAACATAGACCCAGATAAGTATTGCATAAAATAGAATACACAACTATAACGCTGTAAAAAGTAATTCTCATATTACATAGCATAAATATAAGTAAACATTTGTAACATAGTAATAGTAATACTCTTTCATAAAACCTATGTTTCGTCTTTAACAAAAGCTAAAGACTCAACAGAAAGGGCGAGGGTGTGATGATCTTGTTGTGATGATCTCATGATATCGTGATGTCACGCTGTCATGATCTCATTACGGCACATATCACACTACTTGCGGTAATTGCACAGTGACCTAATAACTATTTCATATTTGTCAATATCCACACTTTGACTCATCATTTTTACGCGCATAACAAGTGCAGGCATGATATTATGAAACTCTGCACTGAGTCGAGTACAAAGTAAAGCGCTTGTATGATATGAGTCACGGTATGTATATTCATAATGGTTACTGTGATGATTATTATTATTAGGCAGAAATGTATGTAGGTTAACTTCTTTATGTCGTAGATAAACAAAAGAAATGTAGGTGAGACTCACTCGCTATAGAGCGTAATCGATTTATTGTAAGCAATTGTGATTACGAGAAATGTTATGTCAACGTAAGGAGAATTCGTGTATAAATACGATGTATTGATACTCAATCAATAACAGTTTTTTCAATAGATTCATACGCTGCTCTTCGGCGTGTCTTTTTATTTTTGAACCTGTTCCTTTTAGCAATATCGGCGTATCCGCTGCTTAGCAGTGCTGACGCCATTAGTCTGAGCGTATCCTACATGTAGTGACGCTCTAAGTTAGGCACCTAACCTAATCTGAAAAACAGAAGCTGTACATCTGAAGCAGACTGAAATCATTACAATGGTATGTCGAAATAAGTGATGTACGTTGCTGCATGTGGTAATTTCCCTGAAGTAGTCTTTCCATGTTCAGACATTTTTCTATTAGGCTCGTTAAGGTTGCTTCACTTAATGAGAGAAGATGTGTACTGAGAAGTGGATTCGTTACACCGCATTTTAGGGAATTTATAGCAAAATCCTCTAGTTGCGTAGTCACAGCTTGGAGACCTGTCGCATCATACTTGTATTCTGCAGCTTCCTTGCATTGCGTTAGAAGCTGTTTGATACGGTTTGCGAAAGATGTGATTGATTCCGTGGGGTACTGTTTCAGCTTATTTATTAACTCCTGGTATGTTTCCCGTGGTAAATAGGATTGATTAAGTAATTGCTTCATCTCTCCAAACTTTGAAAAAGTGCTGGAGGAAACAAGCGTGTATGCATTTCCTCGCAATCTTGTTTGGAGAATGTGTTGAAATGCAGATTTTTCTTCCTTTTCTAGGCATTGTTGAAATTGTCTGCAACATCCAATGAAAGTCTGCAGCTCGGTTACAAGTTGATGAATAGCCTTTCCTGAGAATAGGGGCACCATTTGGGCAGTTAATTTAACTACCTTTTCTTAATTTAGTGGCATTTTCCGTTGTATTCCAGCGAGTCTTTATTACAATTTGTAATGACAAAATTTTCTGAAACTGACTTAGTGCGGGCCTTTGCGGATACCAAAGAGGGTAAACTAAGAAACTAAGAAATCTAACCAAGCTAAGTCAATGTGAATTTTGCTTCGTTCTCGGGCTGCCTGGAGGGCTTGTATTTTGAAAAGATAGAGAATTTATTGCCGTTTCAAAATCGGAACACGAAGAACGTCGAGTAGGGAAAACCATAGAAATTTATGGAAAATTAAAATTTAAAACAGTTAACAGCTGAAGAACAAACAAAAGAAGAAACATTTATCAAGATTTTGATGTAATGTTAACCACTACCCAAAAAAAAAAAAAACAACACGTACCCGTAGTTCTGACAAGGAAGATGAGAGTTCTTTAGAGGGGAACAAAACTGCGAAGAAAATTAAAAATTATTGAACAAATTTTGATCATCTACCGCACGAACATCAGAATTATATGTATTTATATTAGGGAGAGGAAAAAATTTTTTTGTACTGATCACTTAGGACTTACGTTTCTAAGGTATTGAGTTAAAAATAACCAAATTATTTCACTTCCACTTCATTCTTTCTCTTTTTACAAAATCTCACAAAAATATGTTTTCTACTTAATTATAATATAATTTATATGATATATAGTTGTATATAATTGTATATTATAATTTAATATTCAATAGCTTACTTTGCAGATTTATTTATTTTATTAATTCTCCTGTGATGTTTCCAGACTGCCAAAATCAAGGATCACTAATGGCGTCCGGGAGGGAGGGTTATTGAAATGTTGATTATTGGGATCTGCTAGCCGTTTTCCTTCTTAAATTTAGGCAGGTATCAGATCCTCTAGAATGCCGCGTTGGTGCTTTGCACGTTGATCAGGCTGCTTGCTTTTATCAGCAGAGGCAGTTACAGCTGACAGACTTCGAGCGTTGGGGGTAACTTAAACGAACTTGTATACTTATTACCCTTTTTTTTCGTGGAGAGTCGAGGGTTTTACAGCTCTTACCGGCTGCGCCAATGTAACGATCTCACGATTGGTGTAACTGTAACTTTACCACTGTGGATAACACCATCAATCACACACAAACAATAACAAGCACTTCACTATTGAATTCCCACAGCCAATGTACATACCTGCGCGGTCGCACGTAGTAGTTAAAGCACCTTTAACAGGAGAGCAAGAAATGCTCTGTCAGTCCCAAGAGGTGGAATCAGGAGTATTTCTAGCTAATAGTTTGCTAAGTTCCGAAAAGAGAGGAAACTTAATTGGTGTGCTTAACGTTAATAGCCATAGTGTTACATTAAAAAAAAATCACACTTACGCTGGAGCCCATTAGTAATTACAATACCTACAGCTTGCAGCCAAGTAGCGATTGCGGTTCTAGTCTGACTTCAAAAGTGAAACATAACTTCACTAACACTTGCTGTCCGAAAAACGATATTTCACCTACAAAACTAATTAATTCCACACGTTTACTCAAGCAGACTCAACCAAACTTTCAAACAGACTCTCTGCAATTATCACGCCTAGTACGACTAGAACAAGATTTAACATTAGATGAAACTCTTTCTGAAGATGAAAAATCTTCTATCCTGAATATTTGCCACCAATACAATGACATATTTCATCTGGTTGGCGATAAGCTCACTTGTACCAATGCCATTTCGCATATCATTCCAATAGTTTCTGACCAACCTCCTGTTAATCAAAAAATGTATCGACTTCCAGAGACGCAAAGAGAAGCTATAAATCAACAGCTCCATGAAATGCTAGAAAGTGAAATAGTTAAAGAAAGCGGGGCCAAATGGCGAAAAACGATTAAGGATTGTGGACGATTTTAGGAAATTAAATGATAAAACAATATGTGACGCTTTTCCATTGCCCATAATTGAAGATATCCTGGACCAACTAAGTCATTCCCGGTATTTCACTACTTTGAATCTTGCCAGTGGCTATCATCAAGTTCTGGTTCATCCTAAAAATAGACCCAAGACAGCCTTTAGTACAGCTTGTGGGCATTATGAATTTCGGCGCATGCCTTTCGGATTGAAAGGAGCACCGGCTACATTCCGACGTTTGATGAATTATGTTCTCACAGGTCTTCAAGGTCTAGAATGTTTCGTTTACGTAGATGACATAGTTATCTATGGGAAAAAACTTGAAGTTCATAACAGTAAATTGATAAAAGTTTTTGATCGTTTACGAGTAATTAATTTAAGAATTCAGCCTGGGAAATGCCAGTTCCTAAGGCGCGAAGTCAAATACCTGGGACACAAATGCTGCAGTGAGGGAGCCCTGGCAGATCCCTCAAAATCAGAATGTGTTCACAACTTTCCCGTCCCGCGTACTGTTAGACAAGTTCAATCTTTTCTCGGCTTAGCTAACTACTACATGAAATTTATACCCAATTTCTCCAAGATTGTTCGTCTTATGACTAATTTATTGCGAAAAGATGTGAAATTTGCGTGGACTGAATACTGCCAGAATGCTTTTAACGAGATTAAAAGAAATCCCACTTCACCTCTACTTGTTATATAACCAGATTTTACTCTGTCTTTTAACTTAACCACGGACGCTAGCCAGGAAACTCTAGCAGCTGTCCTGTCTCAGCGAGAAATAGGTAAAGATCGCCCCAGAGCTCATGCGAGTCGGACTCTAAATAAGGCAGAAAGGAATTACTCGACAATTGAGAGAGAATTACTAGCAATTGTTTGGGCTACAAGGAATTTTCGCTGTTATTTGGAAGGGCGTGAATTCACAGTATATACAGACCACAAGCCCTTGAAAGAGGTCTTCAGCACCAAGGACCCCACGTAAAGATTAGTTCAATTTCATCACAAGCTTTCTGAGTTCGACTATCCATCGTGTATAAGCCAGGGAAATACAACACAAACGCGGATGCTCTTAGTAGAAGTTCTTATAACTCAGAGCAGGTTGAACAAAAGTTTTCAAATATACCTGTACAAGCGCAAGTCCATACTCCGCCAGACTCACAGGAATCAAATACAGCTCCAGTTCACTGCCTTGCAATCACTCATGCCCAGGCGAAGCATACCCGTGTGACGAATGACTCACGCGAAATGACCAACAAAAAAAGAATACCTTCAGAGTATTCAGTTAGTTCTGACTCACAATCTCAAATTAATATTTCTTATGACAGACAAGCTGAACATAGTGATGAAAATCATATAGAGCCTTATTCTCTCAGATCAAATCTTAACAACCATCCTCCCGGGATAATCACGAACTCCACAGAAATTCGAGTAGTAATAAAAGACTATCACGATTCTGTTTTTGGTGGACATCAGGGTATTATGAAAACGTACAAACGAATCAAAAAGAAATTTCGATGGAAAAACATGTTGAGGGACATAAAAAAATACGTTGAGAGATGTCCAAAGTGTCAGAAAATGAAGGCTAGCCCAGAAACACGTATGCCAATGACCATTACAGACACAGCTCGAATGCCCTTTGAGAAAATCTACATAGACATCGTGGGGCCTCTAGAAGAGACGCATGAGGGAAACAAATATATACTAACATTCCTAGACAACCTAACAAAATTTTTGATTGGTATGCTATACCAAATTCAAAGGCGGAGACTGTAGTCCGAAAATTCTTTAATGAAATAATTACCCGCTACCGCATACCCAAAAATTTTGTTACCGATCAGGGCTCCAATTTCTTAAGCGACCTATTCAAGAAGGTCCGTCAACTCTAAAATAAATAAGTTGCAGACATCCGCGTACCACCCTCAATCAAATGGCTCTTTAGAAAGAACTCACAGACCATTAGTATAGTATCTTAGGACAATTTTAAATGAGAACCCAAATGCTTGGGATCAGTTTCTAAGAACTGCAGCCTTTGCATATAACAACAGCGTACACGATAGTAGCAAGCTTACCCCATGGACTGTTTATTCGGCTTCAAGTCTGATGTTCCTTCCAATTTGAAAAGAGAACGGGAACCTGTATACAATCATCAAAGTTATTATTATCTTCTGAAATACAAACTACAGAAGACATATGTCATTGCTCGTTAAAACCTTTTATATAGCAAAAATCTCTCTAAAGAACTTTATGTCAAATATTCAAGGCCAATATCTTTCCATATCGGAGATAAAGTATCACTGAAAAATGCAGCCAAAAAACACAAACTCTCCCAGGTATGGCTAGGACCATATCAGGTGATTAAAGTTCTCAATTCAGTGAATACTAAAATCCAAATTGGTAACAGGAAAGTCGTAGTCCATAATAATAGATTAAAACCTTTCTATGAATAAAGTCTAAAACAAAATATGTACATATAGTTCCCCAGACATGGCACGACTATTACTAGGGTTCTATTGCGTCAGCATATCTATTTCTTTGGGAGCAACTCTACCTTTCGAAGTGTAGCCTCTAACAAATCCGGGTATTATGTTTGAAGATTTGGGAGAGATTTTGTTTTTCCACGACACATGGAATCTATTTACCCAAATCAATATAAGTATCCTTGAGACGGAAACCATGTTGGTGGAGCATACTGGATTCCTTATAAGCCAACTGTGCGAAAAGCATAAAAATACAACTGTTTGCACCGAACAGAGTAGTCAAATCCACAGCTTAGTAGAAGCGATCAAAAAGCGTGCCGCTGTTATCAAGGAACTAACAACAACCCGACGTCAGAGTAGATCACTGGCCGAAGGAATGGGAAAGAGTTTTCATTTCCTATTTGGCACAATGATTACGCTTTTCAAATCCACGTACGAACAACAAAAGAAATCTGTACAGAAGCTGGAGTCGAACTAACGTGAAATCGTCAGAACAGTAAACGATCTGCTCGAAAAGGTCACAGAGGAGATAAGTACCCGTCAACGGATTCAAGAGGTAATGACAACAATCAGTTTGCATATTATCGACACAGAGTTAAGACAACAAACACTACTTGAAATATTAACAACTGAAAAAATAATCAAATCCACCCCTTGCTAATATCTCCATCTATTCTTCTAGAAGCCTATTACAAGGCAAACCCAAAGTAGCCTCGTGAACAAAAGGATTTTGCACTATTATCTGAAACCCTAGAAGTTAAATCACAGGTCGAAAAGGCAACCTTGTAGTCAGAATTAAATTTCCTATTCTAAATCTCCCGGTTTTCAAGCTTTAGCAAATACATCTGTTCCCCATCAAGACATCTAACAACCACTCCCTACTTCTGAATTTGGAACACTCCTATCTAGCTGCTCACCTAACCACCCAAGAATTTGTGTTACTTCGACAAACAGAATTTAGAGTATACAAAAAGTTATTAATTAATCCCCATCAAAACACGTATGTTGGCCCTTTACTAAATGCAATTTTTTAGGGACAAACTGTAAAAGAATGCCCCATAAACTTCATATTTAACCCCTTCAATGAGTCGAAACATTGCGAGTATTTGGCTCAAGCGTATGCACCACAACTTCTGGTGAAACTAACTCGAAAAAATGCCTGGTAGTTCTCTTTCCCTTCCCAATAAAAGATCACGATGTCATGTGTAGAATTAGGGTAATGGAGTAGTATTTAAACTATAATATCTGCTTTTCGCAACTACTCCTAGATAGATACAATTTCATTGTTGTGGCTAGTGTTTCCACCTTGCTTTGATGCCACTAGAAGGCGCAGGCTATACACTAATTCATTTGGATCATCCCAGTAAATGTGATCAATATTTTCCTTAGGCAGAGGCATTAGTCCCATGCCTTAATTCTGTACAAGTTTACTGATTATAGCTTTATACTTAGCCGCTCTAGTACGTTTTATTTTTCCATATTCAGCGTAATAACGTTTGTATGCATTGGCATCTCTCAAAATAGATCCATAATTAGTTAAATCCTCTTTAGTATATAGAGTTTTTACAGGATCTTTCACAAATAGCAGCTCGCATTACCCCAAAAATGTTTTATAGCTCTTCCCTTTGATAGAAATAATTCCTACATCATCAACCTCAACCGTTTAATTACAGATTCTCCACGCGCTATCATCATAGTAAACTCCATAGGTTGGATCAATTTTAGGGCTATTATCAGTGAATAGCTTTAAATAGTTTGAAACTATGTATCCAAACGTATCGGAGGAGGCGACAGGAGACCTTCCTGTCAATGTTCTTGAATGTTCAGGTGTTGCGAATTCTTCTTCAGATGTTAAGGAATAATCTCCATAATTGATAGGTGTGCTACTAGCCTCCATTTTAACATATTTTCGTTTTGGAGGGGTAAAAGGTTCCCCAACCTCATTGGATTCTTCTGCTCCTCCTTCTTCTTCTGCTCCTTCTTCTTCTGCTCCTTCTTCTCCTTCTTCTTCTGCTCCTCCTTCTTCTTCTGCTCCTTCCTCTTCTTCTGCTCCTTCTTCTTCTTCTTCTTCTGCTCCTTCTTCTTCTTCTGCTCCTTCTTCTTCTTCTGCTCCTTCTTCTTCTTCTGCTCTTTCTTCTGCTCCTCCTTCTTCTTCTGCTCCTTCTTCTCCTTCTGCTCCTCCTTTTTCTTCTCCTTCTGCTCCTCCTTCTTCTGCTCCTTCTTCTCCTTCTTCTTCTTCTTCTGCTCCTCCTTCTTCCTCTTCTGCTCCTTCTTCTCCTTCTGCTCCTCGTCCTTCGTCTGCTCCTCCTTCTGGTCCTCCTTCTTCTTCTGCTCCTCCTTCTTCTTCTGCTTCTCCTTCTTCTTCTTCTTCTGCTCCTCCTGCTTTTGCTCCTCCTTCTTCTTCTTCTGCTCCTCCTTCTTCTTCTTCTGCTCCTCCTTCTTCTTCTTCTGCTCCTCCTTCTTCTCCTTCTGCTCCTCCTTCTTCTTCTTCTTCTGCTCCTCCTTCTCCTTCTGCTCCTTCTTCTGCTCCTTCTCCTTCTGTTCCTTCTTCTGCTCCTTCTCCTTCTGCTCCTTCTCCTTCTGCTCCTTCTTCTTCTGCTCCTTCTTCTTCTGCTCCTTCTTCTTCTGCTCCTTCTTCTTCCGCTCCTTCTTCTTCTGCTCCTTCTTCTTCTGCTCCTTCTTCTTCTGCTCCTTCTTCTCCTTCTTCTTCTGCTCCTCCTTCTTCTTCTGCTCCTTCCTCTTCTTCTGCTCCTTCTTCTTCTTCTGCTCCTTCTTCTTCTTCTGCTCCTTCTTCTTCTTCTGCTCCTTCTTCTTCTTCTGCTCTTTCTTCTGCTCCTCCTTCTTCTTCTGCTCCTTCTTCTCCTTCTGCTCCTCCTTCTTCTTCTCCTTCTGCTCCTCCTTCTTCTGCTCCTTCTTCTCCTTCTTCTTCTTCTTCTGCTCCTCCTTCTTCCTCTTCTGCTCCTTCTTCTCCTTCTGCTCCTCGTCCTTCGTCTGCTCCTCCTTCTGGTCCTCCTTCTTCTTCTGCTCCTCCTTCTTCTTCTGCTTCTCCTTCTTCTTCTTCTTCTGCTCCTCCTGCTTTTGCTCCTCCTTCTTCTTCTTCTGCTCCTCCTTCTTCTTCTTCTGCTCCTCCTTCTTCTTCTTCTTCTGCTCCTTCTTCTTCTTCTGCTCCTCCTCTTCTTCTTCTGCTTCTTCTTCTGCTTCTTCTTCTGCTCCTTCTTCTTCTTCTGCTCCTTCTTCTTCTGCTCCATCTTCTTGTTCTGCTCCATCTTCTTCTTCTGCTCCTCCTCTTCTTCTTCTGCTCCTTCTTCTGCTTCTCCTCTTCTTCTTCTGCTCCTTCTTCTGCTCCTCCTCTTCTTATTCTTCTTCTTCTGCTTCTGCTCCGTCTCCTTCTTCTTCTGCTCCTCCTTCTTCTTCTTCTGCTCCTCCTTCTTCTTCTTCTGCTCCTCCTGCTCCTCCTTCTTCTTCTTCTGCTCCTCCATCTTTTTCTTCTGCTCCTCCTTCTTCTTCTTCTGCTCCTCCTTCTTCTTCTTCTGCTCCTCCTTCTGCTTCTCCTTCTTCTTCTGCTGCTTCTTCTGCTCCTTCTCCTTCTGCTCCTTCTCCTTCTGCTCCTTCTCCCTCTTCTTCTGCTCCTTCTTCTTCTGTTCCTTCTTCTTCTGCTCCTTCTTCCTCTTCTGCTCCTTCTTCTTCATCTGCTCCTTCTTCTTCTTCTGCTCCTTCTTCTTCTTCTGCTCCATGTTCTTCTTCTTCTTCTTCTGCTCCTTCTTTTTCTGCTCCATCTGCTTCTTCTGCTCCTTCTTCTTCTTCAGCTCCTTCTTCCTCTTCTGCTCCTTCTTCTTCTTCTGCTCCTTCTTCTTCTTCTGCTCCTTCTTCTTCTTCTGCTCCTTCTTCTTCTGCTCCATCTTCTTCTTCTGCTCCATCTTCTTCTTCTGCTCCTTCTTCTTCTTCTGCTCCTTCTTCCTCTTCTGCTCCTTCTTCTGCTCCTGCTTCTTCTTCTCCTCCTCCTTCTTCTTCTGCTCCTTCTTCTGCTCCTTCTGCTCCTTCTTCTGCTCCTTCTGCTCCTTCTGCTCCTCCTCTTCTTCTTCTGCTCCTCCTCTTCTTCTTCTGCTCCTCCTCTTCTTTTTCTGCTGCTTTTCTTCTTCTGCTCCTCCTCTTCTTCTTCTGCTTCTTCTTCTGCTCCTCCTCTTCTTCTTCTGCTTCTTCTTCTGCTCCTCCTCTTCTTCTTCTGCTTCTTCTTCTGCTGCTCCTCTTCTGCTCCTTCTTCTGCTCCTTCTTCTCCTCCTTCTTCTGCTCCTCCTCTTCTTCTTCTGCTCCTTCTTCTGCTGCTCCTCCTCTTCTGCTTCTCCTCTTCTTCTTCTGCTCCTTCTTCTTCTGCTACTTCTTCTGCTCCTCCTCTTCTTCTTCTGCTTCTTCTTCTGCTCCTCCTCTTCTTCTTCTGCTTCTTCTTCTGCTCCTCCTCTTCTTCTTCTGCCTCTTCTTCTGCTGCTCCTCTTCTGCTCCTTCTTCTGCTCCTTCTTCTGCTCCTCCTCTTCTTCTTCTGCTCCTTCTTCTGCTGCTCCTCCTCTTCTGCTTCTCCTCTTCTTCTTCTGCTCCTTCTTCTTCTGCTACTTCTTCTGCTCCTCCTCTTCTTCTTCTGCTCCTTCTTCTTCTGCTCCTTCTTCTTCTGCTCCTTCTTCTTCTGCTCCTTCTTCTTCTGCTCCTTCTTCTTCTGCTCCTGCTTCTTCTTCTGCTCCTTCTTCTTCTTCTGCTCCATCTTCTTCTTCTGCTCCTTCTTCTTCTTCTGCTCCTTCTTCTTCTTCTGCTCCTTCTTCTTCTTCTGCTCCTTCTTCTTCTTCTGCTCCTTCTTCTTCGGCTCCTTCTTCTTCTGCTCCTCCTCTTCTTCTTCTGCTCCTTCTTCTTCTGCTCCTTTTTCTTCTGCTCCTTCTTCTTCTGCTCCTTCTTCTTCTGCTCCTTCTGCTCCTTCTGCTCCTTCTACTCCTTCTGCTCCTTCTGCTCCTTGTGGTCCATCTGCTTCTTCTGCCCCGTCTGCTCCTTCTGCTCCTTCTGCTCGTTCTTCTTCTTCTGCTTCTTCTTCTGCTTCTTCTGCTGCTTCTTCTTCTGCTTCTTCTTCTGCTTCTTCTTCTGCTTCTTCTGCTTCTTCTGCTTCTGCTTTGTCTTCTTGTTCTTCTTCTGCTCCTTCCTCTGCTCCTTCTTCTTCTTCTTCTCTTTCTCCTTCTCCTTCTTCTTCTTCTCTGATAACAGCTTAAGAGCTTTTAAACAGCTCTGATAACTGCTTAACAGCTTTTCAAACAGCTCTGATAACAGCTTAACAGCTTTTAAAACAGCTCTGATAACAGCTTAACAGCTTTTAAACAGCTCTGATAACAGCTTAACATCTTTAAAACAGCTCTGCTAACACCTTAACAGCTTTTAAACAGCTCTGATAACAGCTTAACAGCTATCAAAACAGCTCTGATAACAGCTTTCCAAACAGCTCTGATAATAGCTCAACAGCTTTTCCAACAGCTCTGATACAGCTTAACAGCTTTTCAAACAGGTCTGATAATAGGTGAACAGCTTTAATCTACTCAGCAGGTCCACAGGATTCGGTGTGCTTTCGTCTGAGTTACAGCTTCGACTTATGAAGATTTCGCATGTTTCATCCTTTTATAGTACAATGAAGGTATCGAATCCTTTACGGAAGCGCCCCTTGTTTAATGAGCTATCCTTATCAAGAAACCATATTCATCCTTCCAACACTCAGCACAGGCTCTTCGAAATTTATGAAACTTCATGTCTGTATTCACATGATCATTATAGACATGTTTCAAATTCAAGTCATCTTGCTTGAATAAGATGATTAAATTAGCATTGTCATGTATTAAGTGCTTTCGTATATGCGTATATATTTGGCAGAGATAGAAGCTGTCTATATCTTCGTGGCGACCCATGCAAAAATAGGATCGCAAATTATCTTGCTTTTCACATGCTGCATCATCGAAAATAAACACTGAATGTGATTTGGCTTCCTCTGGTGCCAGAACGTCGCAGTTGTTTGAGAATGTATAATACCCCAATCCTGATATCGGAGTCAACACTCGCTTAAAGTATTCATACTTTGGTTGATGTAAAGATTTTGAATATATGCAAATATTTTCATATCTCAGACCATTGGGATGTTCCAGCAAACTTGTCATAACATTAGTTTCTCCATAATTAGATGGTCCAACAATGATGCTCCTTAAACTATTAGGCGATAGGGGACCATGCTTCTCTTTCACCTTCATAACAGCTACATCAGCATTTCGAACAGGAAAAGCTTGTTGTTGTTTAATGAACCGCATATTGAAGACCAACGGGATTCCTATAAATACACCTGCAGTATCATCGGAAACTTATAAGATGTCGGATCACAAATCGAAACGCTCCAGAAAATTTTTGAATGGGGGCAGAGGACTATTAAATTCAGTCATCAACAAATTACCTGTAGAATTACATCTACCGGGATACCAGTACTGTGGACCAGGAACAAACTTACAAAAAAGATTGGCGAGAGGAGATCCAGGCATTAATCTACTGGACGCAGCCTGCAAGGAACATGATATAGCATACTCGCGACATAAAGATACAAGTGATCGACATATAGCTGATAAAATATTAGCTGAAAAAGCCTCGCAGCGTGCAAAATCTACGGATGCAAATTTGAGTGAACGTGCCAACGCCTGGCTTATAACAAACGCAATGAAGGCTAAACTTAAGCTAGGTATGTGTCTTAAGGCTAAAAATAAACGCCAACCCACATTCCGAGAAGCAGTACGAAATGCACGTAAAATTTTAAAAGTCAAAAAACCAAAACACTTGATGGAAGTTACAAAAATAGCTCTTAGTGCAGCTAAAAATATTGTGAAAAGAAAGAAGAAACCAATTAAAACTCCACGAGTGATACCTGTACCAAAGTTTGGCGGGGCGCTTCCGTTCCTCATCCCGTTGTTTGCTGGGCTTTCAGCATTGGGAGCACTATCGGGAGGTGCAGCAGGCATAGCTAAAGCAGTAAATGATCCCAGTGCCGCAAAGGCAAAATTGGAAGAAAGCAAACGTCATAACCAAGCAATGGAAACTATAGCGGTTGGTAAAGATGGAAACGGGCTGTTCTTGAAGCCGTATAGAAAAGGACTTGGACTCCATCTACAACCTCAACCAAAAAACTATTAAAGACG
This sequence comes from Dioctria rufipes, assembly GCA_963924295.1. Taxonomy (NCBI): domain Eukaryota; kingdom Metazoa; phylum Arthropoda; class Insecta; order Diptera; family Asilidae; genus Dioctria; species Dioctria rufipes. The sequence goes on from OZ002744.1 coordinate 88,734,737, forward strand.
CTACCCAAAAGACCGCTAAACGAGTTGGATCTTCACAAGTATACCACAAACTTGCCGCACTTCAGAGGAGTATTTATGCGTGATAATCTACCTAAAAAGTATGGAAGCGAGAAAGCGGTATTGTTAACTTGGACATCTCAACTGGAGCAGGTACAGACTGGGTAGCGTACTACAAGAAAGGTGATAACATCGAATACTTTGCTGGCTTTGGCAATCTCTAACCACCAAGGGAGCTCTTAAACTATTTGGGTAGTAATATTACGTACAACTACAGTTTTTATCAGAATTATGATGCAGTAATTTGCGGTCATTTATGTTTAGAGTTTTTATATAATTGTTATAGCCATTAATTATTATCTATAAATAAATGTATCTATATTGAAATTGTGACAGTTCATTATCAACCGCCATGTCATTAACACTTACTCTCACGGGAAATTCATCTCTACTCCCTGCTGAGTACTTTCCCCTGCTGGAGCTAGCAACGGATTATGTTTGTGGATTAATTGATTTACAAACATACAACTCTATACCAAATATTGATGTGAGCAATAATCTGGTTCATGTAGGGAATGAGGTTGTTGGGATATCTGTTGGATCCTATAAGATTGATGATATAGCAAAATATGTACAAGGATACTTGGATAAAGAAGGGAGAAGGATAAAGAAGGGAGAAGGATAAAGGTTGCGATAAAGGCTAACAATAATACATTGAAGAGTGAAGTTAAGGCAACTGAAGAAATACAGTTTGAAAAACAGAGATCCATAGCTCCTCTTCTAGGATTCAGTAAAATAAACTTGACTGCTAATATAGTGCTTACATCAGAGTTACCAGTCAACATCATTAAAGTAAATACTATACGCATCGAATGTAATATTATATCAGGATCATTCTTCAACAACACACAAGTACACACTCTCCACGAGTTTTCCCCGAACTTTGGGCCTGGGTATAAAATAGTGGAGGTACACAAAAATGTATTCTATTAGCCTGTGAACATAGAAAAGAGACAAGTAAAATGGCTTCAACAAAATTTCCATGGATTCCGCTGGGATGATGGCTACAAACCGTATCACAAGCTGTACATTATAGTTGAACCACTGCTTCGAATCAAAACCATATATGTAAAGGGAGCTGAAAAAGTTCATTGGATGCAGAAGATAGTTGGAGAGGGTGAAATCAGTATCAATGTCGAAGTTGAATACAACTATGGAAAACTAGTAGAGATTAACACAAATCCGCCATCTTGCCAAGTTCATATTGGACTATGTGCTATAAGAAATACTTTTATAATAAGAAATTTTATTGGAAATAAAAACAAATCTTTATAAAACATAGGACTTTTCAATACACACATACCCCAGAACCCTCACTGACATCTTCCAGAATCTGTCCATGGTGATGTCATGTTGTGAAATTCGAATGATGCTGATATCTACAACTTCCCAGCTGAGAAAACTTATTTAGGTGCAGCAAAACTATGATGACGTCATGCCGATATCTAGAACTCTCCCGCTAATAAAAGAAAACAGCAAAACCAAGGCATGCTTGTAGTTCCGACTAAGGCCGCTAGGGTACCTTACTCAAGAAATGGCGTTTGCGTCCAAACAGATGTCGCCAATATCTCGAAATCCAAAGCCCGTAGAGGATTTCTGATGAAAACTCCCACCCCACACCGCCAAGAATCCATTTCCATGAGCAAAAATAACTTGAATTATTAATACGCTAATATCTCGAAAACCAGAGCCCGTAGAAGATTTCTGATGAAAATTTCTCTACCCCCCCCCCTCTAGAATCTAGAATCCATTGGCATGAACAAAAATTTCCTACTATTAGCTTTAATTATTACTAATATTAATTCAAAACCAGGCGCAACACTTGAAAACAACAAAAGCCTACATTTAGGCGCACCACACATCCAAAAAAGTGAAGCAAAAAACTTCCCAAAACCGTAGCATGCTGACACGTGTGGGCAAAAGTGAAGCGAAAACTTCCCAAAACCATAGCATGCTGCCACGTGTGGGTCAAAAGTGATGCAAAAAACTTCACCAATTCACGAGAACCGTACCACACATCCAAGAAAGCCGTAGTACCCGAGCATGCTGGTAGTATCGGCTAATGTCAACTGACATATTCTAGAATCTGTTCATGGTGATGTCATGTTGTGAAATTTGAATGATGCTGAACTCTCCCGCTAATAAAAGAAAACAGCAAAACCAAGGCATGCTGGTAGTTCCGGCTAAGGCCGCTAAGGAACCTTACTTAGCTAGAAAACCGTAGTACCGGAGCATGCTGGTAGTACCTGCTAATGCCGCTAGAGCGCAGTCAAGACCAAATGATACATCCCGGTAGTACCGGTCAATCCCGCTAGGGCGCGATCGAGACTCAATGGTGCACCCAAGACACAATGCCCGAACAGATGTCGCTAGAAAACCGTAGTACCGGACCATGCTGGTAGTACCTGCTAATGCCGCTAGGGCGCAGTCAAGACCAAATGATACAACCCGGTAGTACCGGTTAATCCCGCTATGGCGCAGTCGAGGCTCAATGGTGCACCCAAGACAAAATGCCCGAACAGATGTCGCTAGAAAACTGTAGTACCGGAGCATGTTGGTAGTACTTGCTAATGCCGCTAGGGCGCAGTCAAGATCAAATGATACATCCCGGTTGTACCGGTTAATCCCGCTAGGGCGCAGTCGGGACTCAATGATGCACCCAAGACACAATGGTGTATAATGGTGTATCCACGGCACAAACCAATACAGCCAAGACACAAACCAATACATCCAATGCACAAACCTACATTAGTATGGACTCAAACAACCTAGCGACGGTGGCACCATCTGTGGTGAAATCCTGGAGGCTTAAAAAAGTGAGCCAGAAACGCCATAGAATAACTACTAACGGGGAATGTGGAGAATGTGAAATTTTCTGATATTCCGAATATTACAGTGGATGTTTTTTAAATAATCCAGTTAATGATGGTGTTTAGGCCACACACACATGATTGTAAATTCCATCCACATTTCTAATCCTTCCCACGATGAAATATTTTCTCCTATAAAAAACGGAAAAAGGGAAACACAAAGAACTAAACTCTAAATGAAATTAACAAAAAACTACTTATCTAATAGTTGAGAACTTCCTTCAGTTCATCCAGCGATGTCCAAGCATTCCAATAAATAAGTGTAATACCTGAAACATGTAAGAATATTATTATTCATAACAAAAATTGTACAAAACTTTCAACTTACCTCAAAAGTATACCACCATCTCGCATATTTACAATGCCATCAAGTGACATTACTCTAGTCAGCTGGCTTCGCCTTCGTCTGAGTCAGAACACATGCAAATGATATAAAAGTCGTAAGGGCAACACCGAAAGGCGAGAGCTTATACATGGATGCGGCGGCTATATAAAGCCGACGAGCCGCAGCAGAAAATCATTCTTGGTTCAGAGCTCATCTGATTCGGAGAATAATCCGATTAACAAGAATATTATTCCCAACCTCCAAAATAGAAGAATAATTACTTCAGAGAATAATCTGAAATTCCTATTATTTCCAATTTTCCGTCCCACACCTAAGCAGAAGATTAATTCTGCCGCAGAGTTTTTACAGGATCTTTCACAAATAGCAGCTCGCATTACCCCAAAAATGTTTTATAGCTCTTCCCTTTGATAGGAATAATTCCTACATCATCAACCTCAACCGTTTAATTACAGATTCTCCACGCGCTATCATCATAGTAAACTCCATAGGTTGGATCAATTTTAGGGCTATTATCAGTGAATAGCTTTAAATAGTTTGAAACTATGTATCCAAACCTTCCTGTCAATGTTCTTGAATGTTCAGGTGTTGCGAATTCTTCTTCCGATGTTAAGGAATAATCTCCATAATTGATAGGTGTGCTACTAGCCTCCATTTTAACATATTTTCGTTTTGGAGGGGTAAAAGGTTCCCCAACCTCATTGGATTCTTCTGCTCCTCCTTCTTCTTCTGCTCCTTCTTCTTCTGCTCCTCCTCTTCTTCTTCTGCTCCTTCTTCTTCTGCTCCTTTTTCTTCTGCTCCTCCTTCTTCTGCTCCTTCTTCTCCTTCTTCTTCTTCTGCTCCTCCTTCTTCTTCTTCTGCTCCTTCTTCTCCTTCTGCTCCTCTTTCTTCGTCTGCTCCTCCTTCTTCTTCTGGTCCTCCTTCTTCTTCTGGTCCTCCTTCTTCTTCTGCTTCTCCTTCTTCTTCTGCTTCTCGTTCTGCTCCTCCTTCTTCTTCTGCTTCTCCTTCTTCTTCTGTTTCTCCTTCTTCTGCTGCTTCTCCTTCTTCTTCTTCTTCTTATACTCCTTCTCCTTCTTCTTCTGCTCCTTCTCCTTCTTCTTCTGCTCCTCCTTCTTCTTCAGCTCCTTCTTCTTCTTCTCCTTCTTCTTCTTCTAATCCTCCTGCTTTTGCTCCTCCTTCTTCTTCTTCTGCTCCTCCTTCTTCTTCTTCTGCTCCTCCTTCTTCTTCTTCTGCTCCTCCTTCTTCTCCTTCTGCTCCTCCTTCTTCTTCTTCTGCTCCTCCTTCTTCTTCTCCTTCTGCTCCTTCTTCTTCTGCTCCGTCTTCTTCTGCTCCTTCTTCTTCTGCTCCTTCTTCTTCCGCTCCTTCTTCTTCTGCTCCTTCTTCTTCTGCTCCTTCTTCTTCTTCTGCTCCTTCTTCTTCTTCTTCTGCTCCTTCTCTTCTTCTTCTTCTGCTCCTTCTTCTTCTTCTTCTGCTCCTTCTTCTTCTTCTTCTTCTTCTTCTGCTCCATCTTCTTGTTCTGCTCCATCTTCTTCTTCTGCTCCTTCTTCTTCTTCTGCTCCTCCTCTTCTTCTTCTGTTTCTTCTTCTGCTCCTCCTCTTCTTCTTCTGCTTCATCTTCTGCTCCTCCTCTTCTTCTTCTGCTCCTCCTCTTCTTCTTCTTCTGCTCCTTCTTCTGCTTCTCCTCTTCTTCTTCTGCTCCTTCTTCTGCTCCTCCTCTTCTAATTCTTCTTCTTATGCTTCTGCTCCGTCTCCTTCTTCTTCTGCTCCTCCTTCTTCTTCTTCTGCTCCTTTTTCTTCTTCTCCTTCTTCTTCTTCTGCTCCTCCTTCTTCGTCTTCTGCTCCTCCATCTTTTTCTTCTGCTCCTCCTTCTTCTTCTTCTGCTCCTCCTTCTTCTTCTTCTTCTGCTCCTCCTTCTGCTTCTCCTTCTTCTTCTGCTCCTTCTTCTGCTCCTTCTCTTTCTGCTCCTTCTCCTTCTGCTCCTTCTCCTTCTTCTTCTGCTCCTTCTTCTTCTGTTCCTTCTTCTTCTGCTCCTTCTCCCTCTTCTGCTCCTTCTTCTTCTTCTGCTCCTTCTTCTTCTTCTGCTCCTTCTTCTTCTTCTGCTCCATTTTCTTCTTCTTCTTCTTCTGCTCCTTCTTCTTCTGCTCCATCTTCTTCTTCTGCTCCTTCTTCTTCTGCTCCTTCTTCCTCTTCTGCTCCTTCTTCTTCTTCTGCTCCTTCTTCTTCTGCTCCATCTTCTTCTTCTGCTCCATCTTCTTCTTCTGCTCCTTCTTCTTCTTCTGCTCCTTCTTCCTCTTCTGCTCCTTCTTCTGCTCCTGCTTCTTCTTCTCCTCCTTCTTCTTCTTCTTCTTCTGCTCCTTCTTCTGCTCCTTCTGCTCCTTCTGCTCCTCCTCTTCTTCTTCTGCTCCTCCTCTTCTTCTTCTGCTCCTCCTCTTCTTTTTCTGCTGCTCTTCTTCTTCTGCTCCTCCTCTTCTTCTTCTGCTTCTTCTTCTGCTCCTCCTCTTCTTCTTCTGCTTCTTCTTCTGCTCCACCTCTTCTTCTTCTGCTTCTTCTTCTGCTGCTCCTCTTCTGCTCCTTCTTCTGCTCCTTCTTCTGCTCCTTCTTCTGCTCCAACTCTTCTTCTTCTGCTCCTTCTTCTGCTGCTCCTCCTCTTCTGCTTCTCCTCTACTTCTTCTGCTCCTTCTTCTTCTGCTACTTCTTCTGCTCCTCCTCTTCTTCTTCTGCTCCTTCTTCTTCTGCTCCTTCTTCTTCTGCTCCTTCTTCTTCTTCTGCTCCATCTTCTTCTTCTGCTCCTTCTTCTTCTGCTCCTGCTTCTTCTTCTGCTCCTTCTTCTTCTTCTGCTCCATCTTCTTCTTCTGCTCCTTCTTCTTCTTCTGCTCCTTCTTCTTCTTCTGCTCCTTCTTCTTCTTCTGCTCCTTCTTCTTCTTCTGCTCCTTCTTCTTCGGCTCCTTCTTCTTCTGCTCCTCCTCTTCTTCTTCTGCTCCTTCTTCTTCTGCTCCTTTTCCTTCTGCTCCTTCTTCTTCTGCTCCTTCTTCTTCTGCTCCTTCTGCTCCTTCTGCTCCTTCTACTCCTTCTGCTCCTTCTGCTCCTTCTGCTCCTTCTGCTCCTTCTGCTCCTTCTGCTCCTTCTGCCCCTTCTTCTTCTTCTGCTTCTTCTTTTGCTTCTTCTGCTGCCCTTCTGCTGCGCTTCTTCTTCTGCTCCTTTTTCTGCTCCTTCTTCTTCTTCTGCTCCTTCTTCTTCTTCTTCTGCTCCTTCTTCTTCTTCTGCTCCTTCTTCTTCTTCTTCCTCTGCTCCTTCTTCTGCTCCTTCTTCTGCCCCGTCTGCTCCTTCTGCTCCTTCTGCTCGTTCTTCTTCTTCTGCTTCTTCTTCTGCTTCTTCTGCTGCTTCTTCTTCTGCTTCTTCTTCTGCTTCTTCTGCTTCTTCTGCTTTGTCTTCTTGTTCTTCTTCTGCTCCTTCCTCTGCTCCTTCTTCTTCTTCTTCTCTTTCTCCTTCTCCTTCTTCTTCTTCTCTGATAACAGCTTAAGAGCTTTTAAACAGCTCTGATAACTGCTTAACAGCTTTTCAAACAGCTCTGATAACAGCTTAACAGCTTTTAAAACAGCTCTGATAACAGCTTAACAGCTTTCCAAACAGCTCTGATAACAGCTTAACAGCTTTTAAACAGCTCTGATAACAGCTTAACATCTTTAAAACAGCTCTGCTAACACCTTAACAGCTTTTAAACAGCTCTGATAATAGCTTAACAGCTATCAAAACAGCTCTGATAACAGCTTTCCAAACAGCTCTGATAATAGCTCAACAGCTTTTCCAACAGCTCTGATACAGCTTAACAGCTTTTCAAACAGGTCTGATAATAGGTGAACAGCTTTAATCTACTCAGCAGGTCCACAGGATTCGGTGTGCTTTCGTCTGAGTTACAGCTTCGACTTATGAAGATTTCGCATGTTTCATCCTTTTATAGTACAATGAAGGTATCGAATCCTTTACGGAAGCGCCCCTTGTTTAATGAGCTATCCTTATCAATCATCAAGAAACCATATTCATCCTTCCAACACTCAGCACAGGCTCTTCGAAATTTATGAAACTTCATGTCTGTATTCACATGATCATTATAGATATGTTTCAAATTCAAGTCATCTTGCTTGAATAAGATGATTAAATTAGCATTGTCATGTATTAAGTGCTTTCGTATATGCGTATATGTTTGGCAGAGATAGAAGCTGTCTATATCTTCGTGGCGACCCATGCAAAAATAGGATCGCAAATTATCTTGCTTTTCACATGCTGCATCATCGAAAATAAACACTGAATGTGATTTGGCTTCCTCTGGTGCCAGAACGTCGCAGTTGTTTGAGAATGTATAATACCCCAATCCTGATATCGGAGTCATCACTCGCTTAAAGTATTCATACTTTGGTTGATGTAAAGATTTTGAATACATGCAAATATTTTCATATCTCAGACCATTGGGATGTTCCAGCAAACTTATCATAACATTAGTTTCTCCATAATTAGATGGTCCAACAATGATGCTCCTTAAACTATTAGGCGATAGGGGACCATGCTTCTCTTTCACCTTCATAACAGCTACATCAGCATTTCGAACAGGAAAAGCTTGTTTTTGTTTAATGAACCGCATATTGAAGACCAACGGGATTCCTATAAATACACCTGCTCCTGCTTATATTACATTTCAACAGTATCATCGGAAACTTATAAGATGTCGGATCACAAATCGAAACGCTCCAGAAAATTTTTGAATGGGGGCAGAGGACTATTAAATTCAGTCATCAACAAATTACCTGTAGAATTACATCTACCGGGATACCAGTACTGTGGACCAGGAACAAACTTACAAAAAAGATTGGCGAGAGGAGATCCAGGCATTAATCTACTGGACGCAGCCTGCAAGGAACATGATATAGCATACTCGCGACATAAAGATACAAGTGATCGGCATATAGCTGATAAAATATTAGCTGAAAAAGCCTCGCAGCGTGCAAAATCTACGGATGCAAATTTGAGTGAACGTGCCAACGCCTGGCTTATAACAAACGCAATGAAGGCTAAACTTAAGCTAGGTATGTGTCTTAAGGCTAAAAATAAACGCCAACCCACGTTCCGAGAAGCAGTACGAAATGCACGTAAAATTTTAAAAGTCAAAAAACCAAAAGACTTGATGGAAGTTACAAAAATAGCTCTTAGTGCAGCTAAAAATATTGTGAAAAGAAAGAAGAAACCAATTAAAACTCCACGAGTGATACCTGTACCAAAGTTTGGCGGGGCGCTTCCGTTCCTCATCCCGTTGTTTGCTGGGCTTTCAGCATTGGGAGCACTATCGGGAGGTGCAGCAGGCATAGCTAAAGCAGTAAATGATCCCAGTGCCGCAAAGGCAAAATTGGAAGAAAGCAAACGTCATAACCAAGCAATGGAAACTATAGCGGTTGGTAAAGATGGAAACGGGCTGTTCTTGAAGCCGTATAGAAAAGGACTTGGACTCCATCTACAACCTCAACCAAAAAACTGTTAAAGACGCTACCCAAAAGACCGCTAAACGAGTTGGATCTTCACAAGTATACCACAAACTTGCCGCACTTCAGAGAAGTATTTATGCGTGATAATCTACCTAAAAAGTATGGAAGTGAGAAAGCGGTATTGTTAACTTGGACATCTCAACTGGAGCAGGTACAGACTGGGTAGCGTACTACAAGAAAGGTGATAACATCGAATACTTTGCTGGCTTTGGCAATCTCTAACCACCAAGGGAGCTCTTAAACTATTTGGGTAGTAATATTACGTACAACTACAGTTTTTATCAGAATTATGATGCAGTAATTTGCGGTCATTTATGTTTAGAGTTTTTATATAATTGTTATAGCCATTAATTATTATCTATAAATAAATGTATCTATATTGAAATTGTGACAGTTCATTATCAACCGCCATGTCATTAACACTTACTCTCACGGGAAATTCATCTCTACTCCCTGCTGAGTACTTTCCCCTGCTGGAGCTAGCAACGGATTATGTTTGTGGATTAATTGATTTACAAACATACAACTCTATACCAAATATTGATGTGAGCAATAATCTGGTTCATGTAGGGAATGAGGTTGTTGGGATATCTTTTGGATTCTATAAGATTGATGATATAGCAAAATATGTACAAGGATACTTGGATAAAGAAGGGAGAAGGATAAAGAAGGGAGAAGGATAAAGGTTGCGATAAAGGCTAACAATAATACATTGAAGAGTGAAGTTAAGGCAACTGAAGAAATACAGTTTGAAAAACAGAGATCCATAGCTCCTCTTCTAGGATTCAGTAAAATAAACTTGACTGCTAATATAGTGCTTACATCAGAGTTACCAGTCAACATCATTAAAGTAAATACTATACGCATCGAATGTAATATTATATCAGGATCATTCTTCAACAACACACAAGTACACACTCTCCACGAGTTTTCCCCGAACTTTGGGCCTGGGTATAAAATAGTGGAGGTACCCAAAAATGTAATCTATTAGCCTGTGAACATAGAAAAGAGACAAGTAAAATGGCTTCAACAAAATTTCCATGGATTCCGCTGGGATGATGGCTACAAACCGTATCACAAGCTGTACATTATAGTTGAACCACTGCTTCGAATCAAAACCATATATGTAAAGGGAGCTGAAAAAGTTCATTGGATGCAGAAGATAGTTGGAGAGGGTGAAATCAGTATCAATGTCGAAGTTGAATACAACTATGGAAAACTAGTAGAGATTAACACAAATCCGCCATCTTGCCAAGTTCATATTGGACTATGTGCTATAAGAAATACTTTTATAATAAGAAATTTTATTGGAAATAAAAACAAATCTTTATAAAACATAGGACTTTTCAATACACACATACCCCAGAACCCTCACTGACATCTTCCAGAATCTGTCCATGGTGATGTCATGTTGTGAAATTCGAATGATGCTGATATCTACAACTTCCCAGCTAAGAAAACTTATTTAGGTGCAGCAAAACTATGATGACGTCATGCCGATATCTAGAACTCTCCCGCTAATAAAAGAAAACAGCAAAACCAAGGCATGCTTGTAGTTCCGACTAAGGCCGCTAGGGTACCTTACTCAAGAAATGGCGTTTGCGTCCAAACAGATGTCGCCAATATCTCGAAATCCAAAGCCGGTAGAGGATTTCTGATGAAAACTCCCAGCCCACACCGCCAAGAATCCATTTCCATGAGCAAAAATAACTTGAATTATTAATACGCTAATATCTCGAAAACCAAAGCCCGTAGAAGATTTCTGATGAAAATTTCTCTACCCCCCCCCTCTAGAATCTAGAATCCATTGGCATGAACAAAAATTTCCTACTATTAGCTTTAATTATTACTAATATTAATTCAAAACCAGGCGCAACACTTGAAAACAACAAAAGCCTACATTTAGGCGCACCACACATCCAAAAAAGTGAAGCAAAAAACTTCCAAAACCCGTAGCATGCTGACACGTGTGGGCAAAAGTGAAGCGAAAACTTCCCAAAACCGTAGCATGCTGCCACGTGTGGGTCAAAAGTGATGCAAAAAACTTCACCAATTCACGAGAACCGTACCACACATCCAAGAAAGCCGTAGTACCCGAGCATGCTGGTAGTATCGGCTAATGTCAACTGACATATTCTAGAATCTGTTCATGGTGATGTCATGTTGTGAAATTTGAATGATGCTGAACTCTCGCGCTAATAAAAGAAAACAGCAAAACCAAGGCATGCTGGTAGTTCCGGCTAAGGCCGCTAGGGAACCTTACTTAGCTAGAAAACCGTAGTACCGGAGCATGCTGGTAGTACCTGCTAATGCCGCTAGAGCGCAGTCAAGACCAAATGATACAACCCGGTAGTACCGGTCAATCCCGCTAGGGCGCAGTCGAGACTCAATGGTGCACCCAAGACACAATGCCCGAACAGATGTCGCTAGAAAACCGTAGTACCGGACCATGCTGGTAGTACCTGCTAATGCCGCTAGGGCGCAGTCAAGACCAAATGATACAACCCGGTAGTACCGGTTAATCCCGCTAGGGCGCAGTCGGGACTCAATGATGCACCCAAGACACAATGGTGTATAATGGTGTATCCACGGCACAAACCAATACAGCCAAGACACAAACCAATACATCCAAGGCACAAACCTACATTAGTATGGACTCAAACAACCTAGCGACGGTGGCACCATCTGTGGTGAAATCCTGTAGGCTTAAAAAAGTGAGCCAGAAACGCCATAGAATAACTACTAACGGGGAATGTGGAGAATGTGAAATTTTCTGATATTCCGAATATTACAGTGGATGTTTTTTAAATAATCCAGTTAATGATGGTGTTTAGGCCACACACACATGATTGTAAATTCCATCCACATTTCTAATCCTTCCCACGATGAAATATTTTCTCCTATAAAAAACGGAAAAAGGGAAACACAAAGAACTAAACTCTAAATGAAATTAACAAAAAACTACTTATCTAATAGTTGAGAACTTCCTTCAGTTCATCCAGCGATGTCCAAGCATTCCAATAAATAAGTGTAATACCTGAAACATGTAAGAATATTATTATTCATAACAAAAATTGTACAAAACTTTCAACTTACCTCAAAAGTATACCACCATCTCGCATATTTACAATGTCATCAAGTGACATTACTCCAGTCAGCTGGCTTCGCCTTCGTCTGAGTCAGAACACATGCAAATGATATAAAAGTCGTAAGGGCAACACCGAAAGGCGAGAGCTTATAACTGGATGCGGCGGCTATATAAAGCCGACGAGCCGCAGCAGAAAATCATTCTTGGTTCAGAGCTCATCTGATTCGGAGAATAATCCGATTAACAAGAATATTATTCCCAACCTCCAAAATAGAAGAATAATTACTTCAGAGAATAATCTGAAATTCCTATTATTTCCAATTTTCCGTCCCACACCTAAGCAGAAGATTAATTCTGCCGCAGAGTTTTTACAGCATCTTTCACAAATAGCAGCTCGCATTACCCCAAAAATGTTTTATAGCTCTTCCCTTTGATAGGAATAATTCCTACATCATCAACCTCAACCGTTTAATTACAGACTCTCCACGCGCTATCATCATAGTAAACTCCATAGGTTGGATCAATTTTAGGGCTATTATCAGTCAATAGCTTTAAATAGTTTGAAACTATGTATCCAAACCTTCCTGTCAATGTTCTTGAATGTTCAGGTGTTGCGAATTCTTCTTCAGATGTTAAGGAATAATCTCCATAATTGATAGGTGTGCTACTAGCCTCCATTTTAACATATTTTCGTTTTGGAGGGGTAAAAGGTTCCCCAACCTCATTGGATTCTTCTGCTCCTCCTTCTTCTTCTGCTCCTTCTTCTTCTGCTCCTCCTCTTCTTCTTCTGCTCCTTCTTCTTCTGCTCCTTTTTCTTCTGCTCCTTCTTCTTCTGCTCCTTCTTCTTCTGCTCCTTCTTCTTCTGCTCCTTCTTCTTCTGCTCCTTTTTCTTCTGCTCCTCCTTCTTCTGCTCCTTCGTCTCCTTCTTCTTCTTCTTCTGCTCCTCCTTCTTCTTCTTCTGCTCCTTCTTCTCCTTCTGCTCCTCGTTCTTCGTCTGCTCCTCCTTCTTCTTCTGGTCCTCCTTCTTCTTCTGGTCCTCCTTCTTCTTCTGCTTCTCCTTCTTCTTCTGCTTCTCGTTCTGCTCCTCCTTCTTCTTCTGCTTCTCCTTCTTCTTCTGTTTCTCCTTCTTCTGCTGCTTCCCCTTCTTCTTCTTCTTCTTATACTCCTTCTCCTTCTTCTTCTGCTCCTTCTCCTTCTTCTTCTGCTCCTCCTTCTTCTTCAGCTCCTTCTTCTTCTTCTCCTTCTTCTTCTTCTAATCCTCCTGCTTTTGCTCCTCCTTCTTCTTCTTCTGCTCCTCCTTCTTCTTCTTCTGCTCCTCCTTCTTCTTCTTCTGCTCCTCCTTCTTCTCTTTCTGCTCCTCCTTCTTCTTCTTCTTCTGCTCCTCCTTCTTCTTCTCCTTCTGCTCCTTCTTCTTCTGCTCCGTCTTCTTCTGCTCCTTCTTCTTCTGCTCCTTCTTCTTCCGCTCCTTCTTCTTCTGCTCCTTCTTCTTCTGCTCCTTCTTCTTCTTCTTCTGCTCCTTCTTCTTCTTCTTCTTCTTCAGCTCCTTCTTCTTCTGCTCCTTCTGCTTCTGCTCCTTCTTCTTCTGCTCCTTCTTCTTCTGCTCCTTCTTCTTCTTCTGCTCCTCCTCTTCTTCTTCTGCTTCTTCTTCTGCTCCTTCTTCTTCTTCTGCTGCTTCTTCTTCTTCTGCTCCATCTTCTTGTTCTGCTCCATCTTCTTCTTCTGCTCCTTCTTCTTCTCCTGCTCCTCCTCTTCTTCTTCTGTTTCTTCTTCTGCTCCTCCTCTTCTTCTTCTGCTTCATCTTCTGCTCCTCCTCTTCTTCTTCTGCTCCTCCTCTTCTTCTTCTTCTGCTCCTTCTTCTGCTTCTCCTCTTCTTCTTCTGCTCCTTCTTCTGCTCCTCCTCTTCTAATTCTTCTTCTTATGCTTCTGCTCCGTCTCCTTCTTCTTCTGCTCCTCCTTCTTCTTCTTCTGCTCCTTTTTCTTCTTCTCCTTCTTCTTCTTCTGCTCCTCCTTCTTCTTCTTCTGCTCCTCCATCTTTTTCTTCTGCTCCTCCTTCTTCTTCTTCTGCTCCTCCTTCTTCTTCTTCTTCTGCTCCTCCTTCTGCTTCTCCTTCTTCTTCTGCTCCTTCTTCTGCTCCTTCTCCTTCTGCTCCTTCTCCTTCTTATTCTGCTCCTTCTTCTTCTGTTCCTTCTTCTTCTGCTCCTTCTCCCTCTTCTGCTCCTTCTTCTTCTTCTGCTCCTTCTTCTTCTTCTGCTCCTTCTTCTTCTTCTGCTCCATGTTCTTCTTCTTCTTCTTCTGCTCCTTCTTCTTCTGCTCCATCTTCTTCTTCTGCTCCTTCTTCTTCTTCTGCTCCTTCTTCCTCTTCTGCTCCTTCTTCTTCTTCTGCTCCTTCTTCTTCTGCTCCTTCTTCTTCTTCTGCTCCTTCTTCTTCTGCTCCATCTTCTTCTTCTGCTCCATCTTCTTCTTCTGCTCCTTCTTCTTCTTCTGCTCCTTCTTCCTCTTCTGCTCCTTCTTCTGCTCCTGCTTCTTCTTCTCCTCCTTCTTCTTCTTCTTCTTCTGCTCCTTCTTCTGCTCCTTCTGCTCCTTCTGCTCCTCCTCTTCTTCTTCTGCTCCTCCTCTTCTTCTTCTGGTCCTCCTCTTCTTTTTCTGCTGCTCTTCTTCTTCTGCTCCTCCTCTTCTTCTTCTGCTTCTTCTTCTGCTCCTCCTCTTCTTCTTCTGCTTCTTCTTCTGCTGCTCCTCTTCTGCTCCTTCTTCTGCTCCTTCTTCTGCTCCTTCTTCTGCTCCTCCTCTTCTTCTTCTGCTCCTTCTTCTGCTGCTCCTCCTCTTCTGCTTCTCCTCTACTTCTTCTGCTCCTTCTTCTTCTGCTACTTCTTCTGCTCCTCCTCTTCTTCTTCTGCTCCTTCTTCTTCTGCTCCTTCTTCTTCTGCTCCTTCTTCTTCTTCTGCTCCTTCTTCTTCTTCTGCTCCATTTTCTTCTTCTTCTTCTTCTGCTCCTTCTTCTTCTGCTCCATCTTCTTCTTCTGCTCCTTCTTCTTCTTCTGCTCCTTCTTCCTCTTCTGCTCCTTCTTCTTCTTCTGCTCCTTCTTCTTCTGCTCCATCTTCTTCTTCTGCTCCATCTTCTTCTTCTGCTCCTTCTTCTTCTTCTGCTCCTTCTTCCTCTTCTGCTCCTTCTTCTGCTCCTGCTTCTTCTTCTCCTCCTTCTTCTTCTTCTTCTTCTGCTCCTTCTTCTGCTCCTTCTGCTCCTTCTGCTCCTCCTCTTCTTCTTCTGCTCCTCCTCTTCTTCTTCTGCTCCTCCTCTTCTTTTTCTGCTGCTCTTCTTCTTCTGCTCCTCCTTTTCTTCTTCTGCTTCTTCTTCTGCTCCTCCTCTTCTTCTTCTGCTTCTTCTTCTGCTCCTCCTCTTCTTCTTCTGCTTCTTCTTCTGCTGCTCCTCTTCTGCTCCTTCTTCTGCTCCTTCTTCTGCTCCTTCTTCTGCTCCAACTCTTCTTATTCTGCTCCTTCTTCTGCTGCTCCTCCTCTTCTGCTTCTCCTCTACTTCTTCTGCTCCTTCTTCTTCTGCTACTTCTTCTGCTCCTCCTCTTCTTCTTCTGCTCCTTCTTCTTCTGCTCCTTCTTCTTCTGCTCCTTCTTCTTCTTCTGCTCCATCTTCTTCTTCTGCTCCTTCTTCTTCTGCTCCTGCTTCTTCTTCTGCTCCTTCTTCTTCTTCTGCTCCATCTTCTTCTTCTGCTCCTTCTTCTTCTTCTGCTCCTTCTTCTTCTTCTGCTCCTTCTTCTTCTTCTGCTCCTTCTTCTTCTTCTGCTCCTCCTTCTTCGGCTCCTTCTTCTTCTGCTCCTCCTCTTCTTCTTCTGCTCCTTCTTCTTCTGCTCCTTTTCCTTCTGCTCCTTCTTCTTCTGCTCCTTCTTCTTCTGCTCCTTCTGCTCCTTCTGCTCCTTCTACTCCTTCTGCTCCTTCTGCTCCTTCTGCTCCTTCTGCTCCTTCTGCTCCTTCTGCTCCTTCAGCCCCTTCTTCTTCTTCTGCTTCTTCTTTTGCTTCTTCTGCTGCCCTTCTGCTGCGCTTCTTCTTCTGCTCCTTTTTCTGCTCCTTCTTCTTCTTCTGCTCCTTCTTCTTCTTCTTCTGCTCCTTCTTCTTCTTCTGCTCCTTCTTCTTCTTCTTCCTCTGCTCCTTCTTCTGCTCCTTCTTCTGCCCCGTCTGCTCCTTCTGCTCCTTCTGCTCGTTCTTCTTCTTCTGCTTCTTCTTCTGCTTCTTCTGCTGCTTCTTCTTCTGCTTCTTCTTCTGCTTCTTCTGCTTCTTCTGCTTTGTCTTCTTGTTCTTCTTCTGCTCCTTCCTCTGCTCCTTCTTCTTCTTCTTCTCTTTCTCCTTCTCCTTCTTCTTCTTCTCTGATAACAGCTTAAGAGCTTTTAAACAGCTCTGATAACTGCTTAACAGCTTTTCAAACAGCTCTGATAACAGCTTAACAGCTTTTAAAACAGCTCTGATAACAGCTTAACAGCTTTCCAAACAGCTCTGATAACAGCTTAACAGCTTTTAAACAGCTCTGATAACAGCTTAACATCTTTAAAACAGCTCTGCTAACACCTTAACAGCTTTTAAACAGCTCTGATAATAGCTTAACAGCTATCAAAACAGCTCTGATAACAGCTTTCCAAACAGCTCTGATAATAGCTCAACAGCTTTTCCAACAGCTCTGATACAGCTTAACAGCTTTTCAAACAGGTCTGATAATAGGTGAACAGCTTTAATCTACTCAGCAGGTTAACAGGATTCGGTGTGCTTTCGTCTGAGTTACAGCTTCGACTTATGAAGATTTCGCATGTTTCATCCTTTTATAGTACAATGAAGGTATCGAATCCTTTACGGAAGCGCCCCTTGTTTAATGAGCTATCCTTATCAATCATCAAGAAACCATATTCATCCTTCCAACACTCAGCACAGGCTCTTCGAAATTTATGAAACTTCATGTCTGTATTCACATGATCATTATAGATATGTTTCAAATTCAAGTCATCTTGCTTGAATAAGATGATTAAATTAGCATTGTCATGTATTAAGTGCTTTCGTATATGCGTATATGTTTGGCAGAGATAGAAGCTGTCTATATCTTCGTGGCGACCCATGCAAAAATAGGATCGCAAATTATCTTGCTTTTCACATGCTGCATCATCGAAAATAAACACTGAATGTGATTTGGCTTCCTCTGGTGCCAGAACGTCGCAGTTGTTTGAGAATGTATAATACCCCAATCCTGATATCGGAGTCAACACTCGCTTAAAGTATTCATACTTTGGTTGATGTAAAGATTTTGAATATATGCAAATATTTTCATATCTCAGACCATTGGGATGTTCCAGCAAACTTATCATAACATTAGTTTCTCCATAATTAGATGGTCCAACAATGATGCTCCTTAAACTATTAGGCGATAGGGGACCATGCTTCTCTTTCACCTTCATAACAGCTACATCAGCATTTCGAACAGGAAAAGCTTGTTGTTGTTTAATGAACCGCATATTGAAGACCAACGGGATTCCTATAAATACACCTGCAGTATCATCGGAAACTTATAATATGTCGGATCACAAATCGAAACGCTCCAGAAAATTTTTGAATGGGGGCAGAGGACTATTAAATTCAGTCATCAACAAATTACCTGTAGAATTACATCTACCGGGATACCAGTACTGTGGACCAGGAACAAACTTACAAAAAAGATTGGCGAGAGGAGATCCAGGCATTAATCTACTGGACGCAGCCTGCAAGGAACATGATATAGCATACTCGCGACATAAAGATACAAGTGATCGGCATATAGCTGATAAAATATTAGCTGAAAAAGGGAGGTGCAGCAGGCATAGCTAAAGCAGTAAATGATCCCAGTGCCGCAAAGGCAAAATTGGAAGAAAGCAAACGTCATAACCAAGCAATGGAAACTATAGCGGTTGGTAAAGATGGAAACGGGCTGTTCTTGAAGCCGTATAGAAAAGGACTTGGACTCCATCTACAACCTCAACCAAAAAACTGTTAAAGACGCTACCCAAAAGACCGCTAAACGAGTTGGATCTTCACAAGTATACCACAAACTTGCCGCACTTCAGAGAAGTATTTATGCGTGATAATCTACCTAAAAAGTATGGAAGTGAGAAAGCGGTATTGTTAACTTGGACATCTCAACTGGAGCAGGTACAGACTGGGTAGCGTACTACAAGAAAGGTGATAACATCGAATACTTTGCTGGCTTTGGCAATCTCTAACCACCAAGGGAGCTCTTAAACTATTTGGGTAGTAATATTATGTACAACTACAGTTTTTATCAGAATTATGATGCAGTAATTTGCGGTCATTTATGTTTAGAGTTTTTATATAATTGTTATAGCCATTAATTATTATCTATAAATAAATGTATCTATATTGAAATTGTGACAGTTCATTATCAACCGCCATGTCATTAACACTTACTCTCACGGGAAATTCATCTCTACTCCCTGCTGAGTACTTTCCCCTGCTGGAGCTAGCAACGGATTATGTTTGTGTATTAATTGATTTACAAACATACAACTCTATACCAAATATTGATGTGAGCAATAATCTGGTTCATGTAGGGAATGAGGTTGTTGGGATATCTGTTGGATTCTATAAGATTGATGATATAGCAAAATATGTACAAGGATACTTGGATAAAGAAGGGAGAAGGATAAAGGTTGCGATAAAGGCTAACAATAATACATTGAAGAGTGAAGTTAAGGCAACTGAAGAAATACAGTTTGAAAAACAGAGATCCATAGCTCCTCTTCTAGGATTCAGTAAAATAAACTTGACTGCTAATATAGTGCTTACATCAGAGTTACCAGTCAACATCATTAAAGTAAATACTATACGCATCGAATGTAATATTATATCAGGATCATTCTTCAACAACACACAAGTACACACTCTCCACGAGTTTTCCCCGAACTTTGGGCCTGGGTATAAAATAGTGGAGGTACCCAAAAATGTAATCTATTAGCCTGTGAACATAGGAAAGAGACAAGTAAATGGCTTCAACAAAATTTCCATGGATTCCGCTGGGATGATGGCTACAAACCGTATCACAAGCTGTACATTATAGTTGAACCACTGCTTCGAATCAAAACCATATATGTAAAGGGAGCTGAAAAAGTTCATTGGATGCAGAAGATAGTTGGAGAGGGTGAAATCAGTATCAATGTCGAAGTTGAATACAACTATGGAAAACTAGTAGAGATTAACACAAATCCGCCATCTTGCCAAGTTCATATTGGACTATGTGCTATAAGAAATACTTTTATAATAAGAAATTTTATTGGAAATAAAAACAAATCTTTATAAAACATAGGACTTTTCAATACACACATACCCCAGAACCCTCACTGACATCTTCCAGAATCTGTCCATGGTGATGTCATGTTGTGAAATTCGAATGATGCTGATATCTACAACTTCCCAGCTAAGAAAACTTATTTAGGTGCAGCAAAACTATGATGACGTCATGCCGATATCTAGAACTCTCCCGCTAATAAAAGAAAACAGCAAAACCAAGGCATGCTTGTAGTTCCGACTAAGGCCGCTAGGGTACCTTACTCAAGAAATGGCGTTTGCGTCCAAACAGATGTCGCCAATATCTCGAAATCCAAAGCCGGTAGAGGATTTCTGATGAAAACTCCCAGCCCACACCGCCAAGAATCCATTTCCATGAGCAAAAATAACTTGAATTATTAATACGCTAATATCTCGAAAACCAAAGCCCGTAGAAGATTTCTGATGAAAATTTCTCTACCCCCCCCCCCCTCTAGAATCTAGAATCCATTGGCATGAACAAAAATTTCCTACTATTAGCTTTAATTATTACTAATATTAATTCAAAACCAGGCGCAACACTTGAAAACAACAAAAGCCTACATTTAGGCGCACCACACATCCAAAAAAGTGAAGCAAAAAACTTCCAAAACCCGTAGCATGCTGACACGTGTGGGCAAAAGTGAAGCGAAAACTTCCCAAAACCGTAGCATGCTGCCACGTGTGGGTCAAAAGTGATGCAAAAAACTTCACCAATTCACGAGAACCGTACCACACATCCAAGAAAGCCGTAGTACCCGAGCATGCTGGTAGTATCGGCTAATGTCAACTGACATATTCTAGAATCTGTTCATGGTGATGTCATGTTGTGAAATTTGAATGATGCTGAACTCTCGCGCTAATAAAAGAAAACAGCAAAACCAAGGCATGCTGGTAGTTCCGGCTAAGGCCGCTAGGGAACCTTACTTAGCTAGAAAACCGTAGTACCGGAGCATGCTGGTAGTACCTGCTAATGCCGCTAGAGCGCAGTCAAGACCAAATGATACAACCCGGTAGTACCGGTCAATCCCGCTAGGGCGCAGTCGAGACTCAATGGTGCACGCAAGACACAATGCCCGAACAGATGTCGCTAGAAAACCGTAGTACCGGACCATGCTGGTAGTACCTGCTAATGCCGCTAGGGCGCAGTCAAGACCAAATGATACAACCCGGTAGTACCGGTTAATCCCGCTATGGCGCAGTCGAGGCTCAATGGTGCACCCAAGACAAAATGCCCGAACAGATGTCGCTAGAAAACTGTAGTACCGGAGCATGTTGGTAGTACCTGCTAATGCCGCTAGGGCGCAGTCAAGATCAAATGATACATCCCGGTTGTACCGGTTAATCCCGCTAGGGCGCAGTCGGGACTCAATGATGCACCCAAGACACAATGGTGTATAATGGTGTATCCACGGCACAAACCAATACAGCCAAGACACAAACCAATACATCCAAGGCACAAACCTACATTAGTATGGACTCAAACAACCTAGCGACGGTGGCACCATCTGTGGTGAAATCCTGTAGGCTTAAAAAAGTGAGCCAGAAACGCCATAGAATAACTACTAACGGGGAATGTGGAGAATGTGAAATTTTCTGATATTCCGAATATTACAGTGGATGTTTTTTAAATAATCCAGTTAATGATGGTGTTTAGGCCACACACACATGATTGTAAATTCCATCCACATTTCTAATCCTTCCCACGATGAAATATTTTCTCCTATAAAAAACGGAAAAAGGGAAACACAAAGAACTAAACTCTAAATGAAATTAACAAAAAACTACTTATCTAATAGTTGAGAACTTCCTTCAGTTCATCCAGCGATGTCCAAGCATTCCAATAAATAAGTGTAATACCTGAAACATGTAAGAATATTATTATTCATAACAAAAATTCTACAAAACTTTCAACTTACCTCAAAAGTATACCACCATCTCGCATATTTACAATGTCATCAAGTGACATTACTCCAGTCAGCTGGCTTCGCCTTCGTCTGAGTCAGAACACATGCAAATGATATAAAAGTCGTAAGGGCAACACCGAAAGGCGAGAGCTTATAACTGGATGCGGCGGCTATATAAAGCCGACGAGCCGCAGCAGAAAATCATTCTTGGTTCAGAGCTCATCTGATTCGGAGAATAATCCGATTAACAAGAATATTATTCCCAACCTCCAAAATAGAAGAATAATTACTTCAGAGAATAATCTGAAATTCCTATTATTTCCAATTTTCCGTCCCACACCTAAGCAGAAGATTAATTCTGCCGCAGAGTTTTTACAGCATCTTTCACAAATAGCAGCTCGCATTACCCCAAAAATGTTTTATAGCTCTTCCCTTTGATAGGAATAATTCCTACATCATCAACCTCAACCGTTTAATTACAGACTCTCCACGCGCTATCATCATAGTAAACTCCATAGGTTGGATCAATTTTAGGGCTATTATCAGTCAATAGCTTTAAATAGTTTGAAACTATGTATCCAAACCTTCCTGTCAATGTTCTTGAATGTTCAGGTGTTGCGAATTCTTCTTCAGATGTTAAGGAATAATCTCCATAATTGATAGGTGTGCTACTAGCCTCCATTTTAACATATTTTCGTTTTGGAGGGGTAAAAGGTTCCCCAACCTCATTGGATTCTTCTGCTCCTCCTTCTTCTTCTGCTCCTTCTTCTTCTGCTCCTCCTCTTCTTCTTCTGCTCCTTCTTCTTCTGCTCCTTCTTCTTCTGCTCCTTCTTCTTCTGCTCCTTTTTCTTCTGCTCCTCCTTCTTCTGCTCCTTCTTCTCCTTCTTCTTCTTCTTCTGCTCCTCCTTCTTCTTCTTCTGCTCCTTCTTCTCCTTCTGCTCCTCGTTCTTCGTCTGCTCCTCCTTCTTCTTCTGGTCCTCCTTCTTCTTCTGGTCCTCCTTCTTCTTCTGCTTCTCCTTCTTCTTCTGCTTCTCGTTCTGCTCCTCCTTCTTCTTCTGCTTCTCCTTCTTCTTCTGTTTCTCCTTCTTCTGCTGCTTCCCCTTCTTCTTCTTCTTCTTATACTCCTTCTCCTTCTTCTTCTGCTCCTTCTCCTTCTTCTTCTGCTCCTCCTTCTTCTTCAGCTCCTTCTTCTTCTTCTCCTTCTTCTTCTTCTAATCCTCCTGCTTTTGCTCCTCCTTCTTCTTCTTCTGCTCCTCCTTCTTCTTCTTCTGCTCCTCCTTCTTCTTCTTCTGCTCCTCCTTCTTCTCCTTCTGCTCCTCCTTCTTCTTCTTCTGCTCCTCCTTCTTCTTCTCCTTCTGCTCCTTCTTCTTCTGCTCCGTCTTCTTCTGCTCCTTCTGCTTCTGCTCCTTCTTCTTCCGCTCCTTCTTCTTCTGCTCCTTCTTCTTCTGCTCCTTCTTCTTCTTCTTCTGCTCCTTCTTCTTCTTCTTCTTCTTCAGCTCCTTCTTCTTCTGCTCCTTCTGCTTCTGCTCCTTCTTCTTCTGCTCCTTCTTCTTCTGCTCCTTCTTCTTCTTCTGCTCCTCCTCTTCTTCTTCTGCTTCTTCTTCTGCTCCTTCTTCTTCTTCTGCTGCTTCTTCTTCTTCTGCTCCATCTTCTTGTTCTGCTCCATCTTCTTCTTCTGCTCCTTCTTCTTCTCCTGCTCCTCCTCTTCTTCTTCTGTTTCTTCTTCTGCTCCTCCTCTTCTTCTTCTGCTTCATCTTCTGCTCCTCCTCTTCTTCTTCTGCTCCTCCTCTTCTTCTTCTGCTTCTTCTTCTGCTCCTTCTTCTTCTTCTGCTGCTTCTTCTTCTTCTGCTCCATCTTCTTGTTCTGCTCCATCTTCTTCTTCTGCTCCTTCTTCTTCTCCTGCTCCTCCTCTTCTTCTTCTGCTCCTTCTTCTGCTCCTCCTCTTCTAATTCTTCTTCTTATGCTTCTGCTCCGTCTCCTTCTTCTTCTGCTCCTCCTTCTTCTTCTTCTGCTCCTTTTTCTTCTTCTCCTTCTTCTTCTTCTGCTCCTCCTTCTTCTTCTTCTGCTCCTCCATCTTTTTCTTCTGCTCCTCCTTCTTCTTCTTCTGCTCCTCCTTCTTCTTCTTCTTCTGCTCCTCCTTCTGCTTCTCCTTCTTCTTCTGCTCCTTCTTCTGCTCCTTCTCCTTCTGCTCCTTCTCCTTCTGCTCCTTCTCCTTCTTATTCTGCTCCTTCTTCTTCTGTTCCTTCTTCTTCTGCTCCTTCTCCCTCTTCTGCTCCTTCTTCTTCTTCTGCTCCTTCTTCTTCTTCTGCTCCTTCTTCTTCTTCTGCTCCATGTTCTTCTTCTTCTTCTTCTGCTCCTTCTTCTTCTGCTCCATCTTCTTCTTCTGCTCCTTCTTCTTCTTCTGCTCCTTCTTCCTCTTCTGCTCCTTCTTCTTCTTCTGCTCCTTCTTCTTCTGCTCCTTCTTCTTCTTCTGCTCCTTCTTCTTCTGCTCCTGCTTCTTCTTCTCCTCCCTCTTCTTCTTCTTCTTCTGCTCCTTCTTCTGCTCCTTCTGCTCCTCCTCTTCTTTTTCTGCTGCTCTTCTTCTTCTGCTCCTCCTCTTCTTCTTCTGCTTCTTCTTCTGCTCCTCCTCTTCTTCTTCTGCTTCTTCTTCTGCTGCTCCTCTTCTGCTCCTTCTTCTGCTCCTTCTTCTGCTCCTTCTTCTGCTCCTCCTCTTCTTCTTCTGCTCCTTCTTCTGCTGCTCCTCCTCTTCTGCTTCTCCTCTACTTCTTCTGCTCCTTCTTCTTCTGCTACTTCTTCTGCTCCTCCTCTTCTTCTTCTGCTCCTTCTTCTTCTGCTCCTTCTTCTTCTGCTCCTTCTTCTTCTTCTGCCCCATCTTCTTCTTCTGCTCCTTCTTCTTCTGCTCCTGCTTCTTCTTCTGCTCCTTCTTCTTCTTCTGCTCCATCTTCTTCTTCTGCTCCTTCTTCTTCTTCTGCTCCTTCTTCTTCTTCTGCTCCTTCTTCTTCTTCTGCTCCTTCTTCTTCTTCTGCTCCTTCTTCTTCGACTCCTTCTTCTTCTGCTCCTCCTCTTCTTCTTCTGCTCCTTCTTCTTCTGCTCCTTTTCCTTCTGCTCCTTCTTCTTCTGCTCCTTCTTCTTCTGCTCCTTCTGCTCCTTCTGCTCCTTCTACTCCTTCTGCTCCTTCTGCTCCTTCTGCTCCTTCTGCTCCTTCTGCTCCTTCTGCTCCTTCTGCTCCTTCTTCTTCTTCTGCTTCTTCTTTTGCTTCTTCTGCTGCCCTTCTGCTACCCTTCTGCTGCGCTTCTTCTTCTGCTCCTTTTTCTGCTCCTTCTTCTTCTTGTTCTTCTGCTCCTTCTTCTTCTTCTTCTGCTCCTTCTTCTTCTTCTGCTCCTTCTTCTTCTTCTTCCTCTGCTCCTTCTTCTGCTCCTTCTTCTGCCCCGTCTGCTCCTTCTGCTCGTTCTTCTTCTTCTGCTTCTTCTTCTGCTTCTTCTGCTGCTTCTTCTTCTGCTTCTTCTTCTGCTTCTTCTGCTTCTTCTGCTTTGTCTTCTTGTTCTTCTTCTGCTCCTTCCTCTGCTCCTTCTTCTTCTTCTTCTCTTTCTCCTTCTCCTTCTTCTCTGATAACAGCTTGAGAGCTTTTAAACAGCTCTGATAACTGCTTAACAGCTTTTCAAACAGCTCTGATAACAGCTTAACAGCTTTTAAAACAGCTCTGATAACAGCTTAACAGCTTTCCAAACAGCTCTGATAACAGCTTAACAGCTTTTAAACAGCTCTGATAACAGCTTAACATCTTTAAAACAGCTCTGCTAACACCTTAACAGCTTTTAAACAGCTCTGATAATAGCTTAACAGCTATCAAAACAGCTCTGATAACAGCTTTCCAAACAGCTCTGATAATAGCTCAACAGCTTTTCCAACAGCTCTGATACAGCTTAACAGCTTTTCAAACAGGTCTGATAATAGGTGAACAGCTTTAATCTACTCAGCAGGTTAACAGGATTCGGTGTGCTTTCGTCTGAGTTACAGCTTCGACTTATGAAGATTTCGCATGTTTCATCCTTTTATAGTACAATGAAGGTATCGAATCCTTTACGGAAGCGCCCCTTGTTTAATGAGCTATCCTTATCAATCATCAAGAAACCATATTCATCCTTCCAACACTCAGCACAGGCTCTTCGAAATTTATGAAACTTCATGTCTGTATTCACATGATCATTATAGATATGTTTCAAATTCAAGTCATCTTGCTTGAATAAGATGATTAAATTAGCATTGTCATGTATTAAGTGCTTTCGTATATGCGTATATGTTTGGCAGAGATAGAAGCTGTCTATATCTTCGTGGCGACCCATGCAAAAATAGGATCGCAAATTATCTTGCTTTTCACATGCTGCATCATCGAAAATAAACACTGAATGTGATTTGGCTTCCTCTGGTGCCAGAACGTCGCAGTTGTTTGAGAATGTATAATACCCCAATCCTGATATCGGAGTCATCACTCGCTTAAAGTATTCATACTTTGGTTGATGTAAAGATTTTGAATACATGCAAATATTTTCATATCTCAGACCATTGGGATGTTCCAGCAAACTTATCATAACATTAGTTTCTCCATAATTAGATGGTCCAACAATGATGCTCCTTAAACTATTAGGCGATAGGGGACCATGCTTCTCTTTCACCTTCATAACAGCTACATCAGCATTTCGAACAGGAAAAGCTTGTTGTTGTTTAATGAACCGCATATTGAAGACCAACGGGATTCCTATAAATACACCTGCTCCTGCTTATATTACATTTCAACAGTATCATCGGAAACTTATAAGATGTCGGATCACAAATCGAAACGCTCCAGAAAATTTTTGAATGGGGGCAGAGGACTATTAAATTCAGTCATCAACAAATTACCTGTAGAATTACATCTACCGGGATACCAGTACTGTGGACCAGGAACAAACTTACAAAAAAGATTGGCGAGAGGAGATCCAGGCATTAATCTACTGGACGCAGCCTGCAAGGAACATGATATAGCATACTCGCGACATAAAGATACAAGTGATCGGCATATAGCTGATAAAATATTAGCTGAAAAAGCCTCGCAGCGTGCAAAATCTACGGATGCAAATTTGAGTGAACGTGCCAACGCCTGGCTTATTACAAACGCAATGAAGGCTAAACTTAAGCTAGGTATGTGTCTTAAGGCTAAAAATAAACGCCAACCCACGTTCCGAGAAGCAGTACGAAATGCACGTAAAATTTTAAAAGTCAAAAAACCAAAAGACTTGATGGAAGTTACAAAAATAGCTCTTAGTGCAGCTAAAAATATTGTGAAAAGAAAGAAGAAACCAATTAAAACTCCACGAGTGATACCTGTACCAAAGTTTGGCGGGGCGCTTCCGTTCCTCATCCCGTTGTTTGCTGGGCTTTCAGCATTGGGAGCACTATCGGGAGGTGCAGCAGGCATAGCTAAAGCAGTAAATGATCCCAGTGCCGCAAAGGCAAAATTGGAAGAAAGCAAACGTCATAACCAAGAAATGGAAACTATAGCGGTTGGTAAAGATGGAAACGGGCTGTTCTTGAAGCCGTATAGAAAAGGACTTGGACTCCATCTACAACCTCAACCAAAAAACTGTTAAAGACGCTACCCAAAAGACCGCTAAACGAGTTGGATCTTCACAAGTATACCACAAACTTGCCGCACTTCAGAGAAGTATTTATGCGTGATAATCTACCTAAAAAGTATGGAAGTGAGAAAGCGGTATTGTTAACTTGGACATCTCAACTGGAGCAGGTACAGACTGGGTAGCGTACTACAAGAAAGGTGATAACATCGAATACTTTGCTGGCTTTGGCAATCTCTAACCACCAAGGGAGCTCTTAAACTATTTGGGTAGTAATATTACGTACAACTACAGTTTTTATCAGAATTATGATGCAGTAATTTGCGGTCATTTATGTTTAGAGTTTTTATATAATTGTTATAGCCATTAATTATTATCTATAAATAAATGTATCTATATTGAAATTGTGACAGTTCATTATCAACCGCCATGTCATTAACACTTACTCTCACGGGAAATTCATCTCTACTCCCTGCTGAGTACTTTCCCCTGCTGGAGCTAGCAACGGATTATGTTTGTGGATTAATTGATTTACAAACATACAACTCTATACCAAATATTGATGTGAGCAATAATCTGGTTCATGTAGGGAATGAGGTTGTTGGGATATCTGTTGGATTCTATAAGATTGATGATATAGCAAAATATGTACAAGGATACTTGGATAAAGAAGGGAGAAGGATAAAGAAGGGAGAAGGATAAAGGTTGCGATAAAGGCTAACAATAATACATTGAAGAGTGAAGTTAAGGCAACTGAAGAAATACAGTTTGAAAAACAGAGATCCATAGCTCCTCTTCTAGGATTCAGTAAAATAAACTTGACTGCTAATATAGTGCTTACATCAGAGTTACCAGTCAACATCATTAAAGTAAATACTATACGCATCGAATGTAATATTATATCAGGACCATTCTTCAACAACACACAAGTACACACTCTCCACGAGTTTTCCCCGAACTTTGGGCCTGGGTATAAAATAGTGGAGGTACCCAAAAATGTAATCTATTAGCCTGTGAACATAGAAAAGAGACAAGTAAAATGGCTTCAACAAAATTTCCATGGATTCCGCTGGGATGATGGCTACAAACCGTATCACAAGCTGTACATTATAGTTGAACCACTGCTTCGAATCAAAACCATATATGTAAAGGGAGCTGAAAAAGTTCATTGGATGCAGAAGATAGTTGGAGAGGGTGAAATCAGTATCAATGTCGAAGTTGAATACAACTATGGAAAACTAGTAGAGATTAACACAAATCCGCCATCTTGCCAAGTTCATATTGGACTATGTGCTATAAGAAATACTTTTATAATAAGAAATTTTATTGGAAATAAAAACAAATCTTTATAAAACATAGGACTTTTCAATACACACATACCCCAGAACCCTCACTGACATCTTCCAGAATCTGTCCATGGTGATGTCATGTTGTGAAATTCGAATGATGCTGATATCTACAACTTCCCAGCTAAGAAAACTTATTTAGGTGCAGCAAAACTATGATGACGTCATGCCGATATCTAGAACTCTCCCGCTAATAAAAGAAAACAGCAAAACCAAGGCATGCTTGTAGTTCCGACTAAGGCCGCTAGGGTACCTTCCTCAAGAAATGGCGTTTGCGTCCAAACAGATGTCGCCAATATCTCGAAATCCAAAGCCGGTAGAGGATTTCTGATGAAAACTCCCAGCCCACACCGCCAAGAATCCATTTCCATGAGCAAAAATAACTTGAATTATTAATACGCTAATATCTCGAAAACCAAAGCCCGTAGAAGATTTCTGATGAAAATTTCTCTACCCCCCCCCCCTCTAGAATCTAGAATCCATTGGCATGAACAAAAATTTCCTACTATTAGCTTTAATTATTACTAATATTAATTCAAAACCAGGCGCAACACTTGAAAACAACAAAAGCCTACATTTAGGCGCACCACACATCCAAAAAAGTGAAGCAAAAAACTTCCAAAACCCGTAGCATGCTGACACGTGTGGGCAAAAGTGAAGCGAAAACTTCCCAAAACCGTAGCATGCTGCCACGTGTGGGTCAAAAGTGATGCAAAAAAACTTCACCAATTCACGAGAACCGTACCACACATCCAAGAAAGCCGTAGTACCCGAGCATGCTGGTAGTATCGGCTAATGTCAACTGACATATTCTAGAATCTGTTCATGGTGATGTCATGTTGTGAAATTTGAATGATGCTGAACTCTCGCGCTAATAAAAGAAAACAGCAAAACCAAGGCATGCTGGTAGTTCCGGCTAAGGCCGCTAGGGAACCTTACTTAGCTAGAAAACCGTAGTACCGGAGCATGCTGGTAGTACCTGCTAATGCCGCTAGAGCGCAGTCAAGACCAAATGATACAACCCGGTAGTACCGGTCAATCCCGCTAGGGCGCAGTCGAGACTCAATGGTGCACCCAAGACACAATGCCCGAACAGATGTCGCTAGAAAACCGTAGTACCGGACCATGCTGGTAGTACCTGCTAATGCCGCTAGGGCGCAGTCAAGACCAAATGATACAACCCGGTAGTACCGGTTAATCCCGCTATGGCGCAGTCGAGGCTCAATGGTGCACCCAAGACAAAATGCCCGAACAGATGTCGCTAGAAAACTGTAGTACCGGAGCATGTTGGTAGTACCTGCTAATGCCGCTAGGGCGCAGTCAAGATCAAATGATACATCCCGGTTGTACCGGTTAATCCCGCTAGGGCGCAGTCGGGACTCAATGATGCACCCAAGACACAATGGTGTATCCACGGCACAAACCAATACAGCCAAGACACAAACCAATACATCCAAGGCACAAACCTACATTAGTATGGACTCAAACAACCTAGCGACGGTGGCACCATCTGTGGTGAAATCCTGGAGGCTTAAAAAGTGAGCCAGAAACGCCATAGAATAACTACTAACGGGGAATGTGGAGAATGTGAAATTTTCTGATATTCCGAATATTACAGTGGATGTTTTTTAAATAATCCAGTTAATGATGGTGTTTAGGCCACACACACATGATTGTAAATTCCATCCACATTTCTAATCCTTCCCACGATGAAATATTTTCTCCTATAAAAAACGGAAAAAGGGAAACACAAAGAACTAAACTCTAAATGAAATTAACAAAAAACTACTTATCTAATAGTTGAGAACTTCCTTCAGTTCATCCAGCGATGTCCAAGCATTCCAATAAATAAGTGTAATACCTGAAACATGTAAGAATATTATTATTCATAACAAAAATTGTACAAAACTTTCAACTTACCTCAAAAGTATACCACCATCTCGCATATTTACAATGTCATCAAGTGACATTACTCCAGTCAGCTGGCTTCGCCTTCGTCTGAGTCAGAACACATGCAAATGATATAAAAGTCGGAAGGGCAACACCGAAAGGCGAGAGCTTATAACTGGATGCGGCGGCTATATAAAGCCGACGAGCCGCAGCAGAAAATCATTCTTGGTTCAGAGCTCATCTGATTCGGAGAATAATCCGATTACCAAGAATATTATTCCCAACCTCCAAAATAGAAGAATAATTACTTCAGAGAATAATCTGAAATTCCTATTATTTCCAATTTTCCGTCCCACACCTAAGCAGAAGATTAATTCTGCCGCAGAGTTTTTACAGCATCTTTCACAAATAGCAGCTCGCATTACCCCAAAAATGTTTTATAGCTCTTCCCTTTGATAGGAATAATTCCTACATCATCAACCTCAACCGTTTAATTACAGACTCTCCACGCGCTATCATCATAGTAAACTCCATAGGTTGGATCAATTTTAGGGCTATTATCAGTCAATAGCTTTAAATAGTTTGAAACTATGTATCCAAACCTTCCTGTCAATGTTCTTGAATGTTCAGGTGTTGCGAATTCTTCTTCAGATGTTAAGGAATAATCTCCATAATTGATAGGTGTGCTACTAGCCTCCATTTTAACATATTTTCGTTTTGGAGGGGTAAAAGGTTCCCCAACCTCATTGGATTCTTCTGCTCCTCCTTCTTCTTCTGCTCCTTCTTCTTCTGCTCCTCCTCTTCTTCTTCTGCTCCTTCTTCTTCTGCTCCTTTTTCTTCTGCTCCTTCTTCTTCTGCTCCTTCTTCTTCTGCTCCTTCTTCTTCTGCTCCTTCTTCTTCTGCTCCTTTTTCTTCTGCTCCTCCTTCTTCTGCTCCTTCTTCTCCTTCTTCTTCTTCTTCTGCTCCTCCTTCTTCTTCTTCTGCTCCTTCTTCTCCTTCTGCTCCTCGTTCTTCGTCTGCTCCTCCTTCTTCTTCTGGTCCTCCTTCTTCTTCTGGTCCTCCTTCTTCTTCTGCTTCTCCTTCTTCTTCTGCTTCTCGTTCTGCTCCTCCTTCTTCTTCTGCTTCTCCTTCTTCTTCTGTTTCTCCTTCTTCTGCTGCTTCCCCTTCTTCTTCTTCTTCTTATACTCCTTCTCCTTCTTCTTCTGCTCCTTCTCCTTCTTCTTCTGCTCCTCCTTCTTCTTCAGCTCCTTCTTCTTCTTCTAATCCTCCTGCTTTTGCTCCTCCTTCTTCTTCTTCTGCTCCTCCTTCTTCTTCTTCTGCTCCTCCTTCTTCTTCTTCTGCTCCTCCTTCTTCTCCTTCTGCTCCTCCTTCTTCTTCTTCTTCTGCTCCTCCTTCTTCTTCTCCTTCTGCTCCTTCTTCTTCTCCTTCTGCTCCTTCTTCTTCTGCTCCGTCTTCTTCTGCTCCTTCTTCTTCTGCTCCTTCTTCTTCCGCTCCTTCTTCTTCTGCTCCTTCTTCTTCTGCTCCTTCTTCTTCTTCTTCTGCTCCTTCTTCTTCTTCTTCTTCTTCAGCTCCTTCTTCTTCTGCTCCTTCTGCTTCTGCTCCTTCTTCTTCTGCTCCTTCTTCTTCTGCTCCTTCTTCTTCTTCTGCTCCTCCTCTTCTTCTTCTGCTTCTTCTTCTGCTCCTTCTTCTTCTTCTGCTGCTTCTTCTTCTTCTGCTCCATCTTCTTGTTCTGCTCCATCTTCTTCTTCTGCTCCTTCTTCTTCTCCTGCTCCTCCTCTTCTTCTTCTGTTTCTTCTTCTGCTCCTCCTCTTCTTCTTCTGCTTCATCTTCTGCTCCTCCTCTTCTTCTTCTGCTCCTCCTCTTCTTCTTCTTCTGCTCCTTCTTCTGCTTCTCCTCTTCTTCTTCTGCTCCTTCTTCTGCTCCTCCTCTTCTAATTCTTCTTCTTATGCTTCTGCTCCGTCTCCTTCTTCTTCTGCTCCTCCTTCTTCTTCTTCTGCTCCTTTTTCTTCTTCTCCTTCTTCTTCTTCTGCTCCTCCTTCTTCTTCTTCTGCTCCTCCATCTTTTTCTTCTGCTCCTCCTTCTTCTTCTTCTGCTCCTCCTTCTTCTTCTTCTTCTGCTCCTCCTTCTGCTTCTCCTTCTTCTTCTGCTCCTTCTTCTGCTCCTTCTCCTTCTGCTCCTTCTCCTTCTTATTCTGCTCCTTCTTCTTCTGTTCCTTCTTCTTCTGCTCCTTCTCCCTCTTCTGCTCCTTCTTCTTCTTCTGCTCCTTCTTCTTCTTCTGCTCCTTCTTCTTCTTCTGCTCCATGTTCTTCTTCTTCTTCTTCTGCTCCTTCTTCTTCTGCTCCATCTTCTTCTTCTGCTCCTTCTTCTTCTTCTGCTCCTTCTTCCTCTTCTGCTCCTTCTTCTTCTTCTGCTCCTTCTTCTTCTGCTCCTTCTTCTTCTTCTGCTCCTTCTTCTTCTGCTCCATCTTCTTCTTCTGCTCCATCTTCTTCTTCTGCTCCTTCTTCTTCTTCTGCTCCTTCTTCCTCTTCTGCTCCTTCTTCTGCTCCTGCTTCTTCTTCTCCTCCTTCTTCTTCTTCTTCTTCTGCTCCTTCTTCTGCTCCTTCTGCTCCTTCTGCTCCTCCTCTTCTTCTTCTGCTCCTCCTCTTCTTCTTCTGGTCCTCCTCTCCTTTTTCTGCTGCTCTTCTTCTTCTGCTCCTCCTCTTCTTCTTCTGCTTCTTCTTCTGCTCCTCCTCTTCTTCTTCTGCTTCTTCTTCTGCTGCTCCTCTTCTGCTCCTTCTTCTGCTCCTTCTTCTGCTCCTTCTTCTGCTCCTCCTCTTCTTCTTCTGCTCCTTCTTCTGCTGCTCCTCCTCTTCTGCTTCTCCTCTACTTCTTCTGCTCCTTCTTCTTCTGTTACTTCTTCTGCTCCTCCTCTTCTTCTTCTGCTCCTTCTTCTTCTGCTCCTTCTTCTTCTGCTCCTTCTTCTTCTTCTGCTCCATCTTCTTCTTCTGCTCCTTCTTCTTCTGCTCCTGCTTCTTCTTCTGCTCCTACTTCTTCTTCTGCTCCATCTTCTTCTTCTGCTCCTTCTTCTTCTTCTGCTCCTTCTTCTTCTTCTGCTCCTTCTTCTTCTTCTGCTCCTTCTTCTTCTTCTGCTCCTTCTTCTTCGACTCCTTCTTCTTCTGCTCCTCCTCTTCTTCTTCTGCTCCTTCTTCTTCTGCTCCTTTTCCTTCTGCTCCTTCTTCTTCTGCTCCTTCTTCTTCTGCTCCTTCTGCTCCTTCTGCTCCTTCTACTCCTTCTGCTCCTTCTGCTCCTTCTGCTCCTTCTGCTCCTTCTGCTCCTTCTGCTCCTTCTGCTCCTTCTTCTTCTTCTGCTTCTTCTTTTGCTTCTTCTGCTGCCCTTCTGCTGCGCTTCTTCTTCTGCTCCTTTTTCTGCTCCTTCTTCTTCTTGTTCTTCTGCTCCTTCTTCTTCTTCTTCTGCTCCTTCTTCTTCTTCTGCTCCTTCTTCTTCTTCTTCCTCTGCTCCTTCTTCTGCTCCTTCTTTTGCCCCGTCTGCTCCTTCTGCTCCTTCTGCTCGTTCTTCTTCTTCTGCTTCTTCTTCTGCTTCTTCTGCTGCTTCTTCTTCTGCTTCTTCTTCTGCTTCTTCTGCTTCTTCTTCTGCTTCTTCTGCTTCTTCTGCTTTGTCTTCTTGTTCTTCTTCTGCTCCTTCCTCTGCTCCTTCTTCTTCTTCTTCTCTTTCTCCTTCTCCTTCTTCTCTGATAACAGCTTAAGAGCTTTTAAACAGCTCTGATAACTGCTTAACAGCTTTTCAAACAGCTCTGATAACAGCTTAACAGCTTTTAAAACAGCTCTGATAACAGATTAACAGCTTTCCAAACAGCTCTGATAACAGCTTAACAGCTTTTAAACAGCCCTGATAACAGCTTAACATCTTTAAAACAGCTCTGCTAACACCTTAACAGCTTTTAAACAGCTCTGATAATAGCTTAACAGCTATCAAAACAGCTCTGATAACAGCTTTCCAAACAGCTCTGATAATAGCTCAACAGCTTTTCCAACAGCTCTGATACAGCTTAACAGCTTTTCAAACAGGTCTGATAATAGGTGAACAGCTTTAATCTACTCAGCAGGTTAACAGGATTCGGTGTGCTTTCGTCTGAGTTACAGCTTCGACTTATGAAGATTTCGCATGTTTCATCCTTTTATAGTACAATGAAGGTATCGAATCCTTTACGGAAGCGCCCCTTGTTTAATGAGCTATCCTTATCAATCATCAAGAAACCATATTCATCCTTCCAACACTCAGCACAGGCTCTTCGAAATTTATGAAACTTCATGTCTGTATTCACATGATCATTATAGATATGTTTCAAATTCAAGTCATCTTGCTTGAATAAGATGATTAAATTAGCATTGTCATGTATTAAGTGCTTTCGTATATGCGTATATGTTTGGCAGAGATAGAAGCTGTCTATATCTTCGTGGCGACCCATGCAAAAATAGGATCGCAAATTATCTTGCTTTTCACATGCTGCATCATCGAAAATAAACACTGAATGTGATTTGGCTTCCTCTGGTGCCAGAACGTCGCAGTTGTTTGAGAATGTATAATACCCCAATCCTGATATCGGAGTCATCACTCGCTTAAAGTATTCATACTTTGGTTGATGTAAAGATTTTGAATACATGCAAATATTTTCATATCTCAGACCATTGGGATGTTCCAGCAAACTTATCATAACATTAGTTTCTCCATAATTAGATGGTCCAACAATGATGCTCCTTAAACTATTAGGCGATAGGGGACCATGCTTCTCTTTCACCTTCATAACAGCTACATCAGCATTTCGAACAGGAAAAGCTTGTTTTTGTTTAATGAACCGCATATTGAAGACCAACGGGATTCCTATAAATACACCTGCTCCTGCTTATATTATATTTCAACAGTATCATCGGAAACTTATAAGATGTCGGATCACAAATCGAAACGCTCCAGAAAATTTTTGAATGGGGGCAGAGGACTATTAAATTCAGTCATCAACAAATTACCTGTAGAATTACATCTACCGGGATACCAGTACTGTGGACCAGGAACAAACTTACAAAAAAGATTGGCGAGAGGAGATCCAGGCATTAATCTACTGGACGCAGCCTGCAAGGAACATGATATAGCATACTCGCGACATAAAGATACAAGTGATCGGCATATAGCTGATAAAATATTAGCTGAAAAAGCCTCGCAGCGTGCAAAATCTACGGATGCAAATTTGAGTGAACGTGCCAACGCCTGGCTTATAACAAACGCAATGAAGGCTAAACTTAAGCTAGGTATGTGTCTTAAGGCTAAAAATAAACGCCAACCCACGTTCCGAGAAGCAGTACGAAATGCACGTAAAATTTTAAAAGTCAAAAAACCAAAAGACTTGATGGAAGTTACAAAAATAGCTCTTAGTGCAGCTAAAAATATTTTGAAAAGAAAGAAGAAACCAATTAAAACTCCACGAGTGATACCTGTACCAAAGTTTGGCGGGGCGCTTCCGTTCCTCATCCCGTTGTTTGCTGGGCTTTCAGCATTGGGAGCACTATCGGGAGGTGCAGCAGGCATAGCTAAAGCAGTAAATGATCCCAGTGCCGCAAAGGCAAAATTGGAAGAAAGCAAACGTCATAACCAAGCAATGGAAACTATAGCGGTTGGTAAAGATGGAAACGGGCTGTTCTTGAAGCCGTATAGAAAAGGACTTGGACTCCATCTACAACCTCAACCAAAAAACTATTAAAGACGCTACCCAAAAGACCGCTAAACGAGTTGGATCTTCACAAGTATACCACAAACTTGCCGCACTTCAGAGGAGTATTTATGCGTGATAATCTACCTAAAAAGTATGGAAGCGAGAAAGCGGTATTGTTAACTTGGACATCTCAACTGGAGCAGGTACAGACTGGGTAGCGTACTACAAGAAAGGTGATAACATCGAATACTTTGCTGGCTTTGGCAATCTCTAACCACCAAGGGAGCTCTTAAACTATTTGGGTAGTAATATTACGTACAACTACAGTTTTTATCAGAATTATGATGCAGTAATTTGCGGTCATTTATGTTTAGAGTTTTTATATAATTGTTATAGCCATTAATTATTATCTATAAATAAATGTATCTATATTGAAATTGTGACAGTTCATTATCAACCGCCATGTCATTAACACTTACTCTCACGGGAAATTCATCTCTACTCCCTGCTGAGTACTTTCCCCTGCTGGAGCTAGCAACGGATTATGTTTGTGGATTAATTGATTTACAAACATACAACTCTATACCAAATATTGATGTGAGCAATAATCTGGTTCATGTAGGGAATGAGGTTGTTGGGATATCTGTTGGATCCTATAAGATTGATGATATAGCAAAATATGTACAAGGATACTTGGATAAAGAAGGGAGAAGGATAAAGAAGGGAGAAGGATAAAGGTTGCGATAAAGGCTAACAATAATACATTGAAGAGTGAAGTTAAGGCAACTGAAGAAATACAGTTTGAAAAACAGAGATCCATAGCTCCTCTTCTAGGATTCAGTAAAATAAACTTGACTGCTAATATAGTGCTTACATCAGAGTTACCAGTCAACATCATTAAAGTAAATACTATACGCATCGAATGTAATATTATATCAGGATCATTCTTCAACAACACACAAGTACACACTCTCCACGAGTTTTCCCCGAACTTTGGGCCTGGGTATAAAATAGTGGAGGTACCCAAAAATGTAATATATTAGCCTGTGAACATAGAAAAGAGACAAGTAAAATGGCTTCAACAAAATTTCCATGGATTCCGCTGGGATGATGGCTACAAACCGTATCACAAGCTGTACATTATAGTTGAACCACTGCTTCGAATCAAAACCATATATGTAAAGGGAGCTGAAAAACTTCATTGGATGCAGAAGATAGTTGGAGTGGGTGAAATCAGTATCAATGTCGAAGTTGAATACAACTATGGAAAACTAGTAGAGATTAACACAAATCCGCCATCTTGCCAAGTTCATATTGGACTATGTGCTATAAGAAATACTTTTATAATAAGAAATTTTATTGGAAATAAAAACAAATCTTTATAAAACATAGGACTTTTCAATACACACATACCCCAGAACCCTCACTGACATCTTCCAGAATCTGTCCATGGTGATGTCATGTTGTGAAATTCGAATGATGCTGATATCTACAACTTCCCAGCTAAGAAAACTTATTTAGGTGCAGCAAAACTATGATGACGTCATGCCGATATCTAGAACTCTCCCGCTAATAAAAGAAAACAGCAAAACCAAGGCATGCTTGTAGTTCCGACTAAGGCCGCTAGGGTACCTTACTCAAGAAATGGCGTTTGCGTCCAAACAGATGTCGCCAATATCTCGAAATCCAAAGCCGGTAGAGGATTTCTGATGAAAACTCCCACCCCACACCGCCAAGAATCCATTTCCATGAGCAAAAATAACTTGAATTATTAATACGCTAATATCTCGAAAACCAAAGCCCGTAGAAGATTTCTGATGAAAATTTCTCTACCCCCCCCCCCCCTCTAGAATCTAGAATCCATTGGCATGAACAAAAATTTCCTACTATTAGCTTTAATTATTACTAATATTAATTCAAAACCAGGCGCAACACTTGAAAACAACAAAAGCCTACATTTAGGCGCACCACACATCCAAAAAAGTGAAGCAAAAAACTTCCCAAACCCGTAGCATGCTGACACGTGTGGGTAAAAGTGAAGCGAAAACTTCCCAAAACCGTAGCATGCTGCCACGTGTGGGTCAAAAGTGATGCAAAAAACTTCACCAATTCACGAGAACCGTACCACACATCCAAGAAAGCCGTAGTACCCGAGCATGCTGGTAGTATCGGCTAATGTCAACTGACATATTCTAGAATCTGTTCATGGTGATGTCATGTTGTGAAATTTGAATGATGCTGAACTCTCCCGCTAATAAAAGAAAACAGCAAAACCAAGGCATGCTGGTAGTTCCGGCTAAGGCCGCTAGGGAAGCTTACTTAGCTAGAAAACCGTAGTACCGGAGCATGCTGGTAGTACCTGCTAATGCCGCTAGAGCGCAGTCAAGACCAAATGATACAACCCGGTAGTACCGGTCAATCCCGCTAGGGCGCAGTCGAGACTCAATGGTGCACCCAAGACACAATGCCCGAACAGATGTCGCTAGAAAACCGTAGTACCGGACCATGCTGGTAGTACCTGCTAATGCCGCTAGGGCGCAGTCAAGACCAAATGATACAACCCGGTAGTACCGGTTAATCCCGCTATGGCGCAGTCGAGGCTCAATGGTGCACCCAAGACAAAATGCCCGAACAGATGTCGCTAGAAAACTGTAGTACCGGAGCATGTTGGTAGTACCTGCTAATGCCGCTAGGGCGCAGTCAAGATCAAATGATACATCCCGGTTGTACCGGTTAATCCCGCTAGGGCGCAGTCGGGACTCAATGATGCACCCAAGACACAATGGTGTATAATGGTGTATCCACGGCACAAACCAATACAGCCAAGACACAAACCAATACATCCAAGGCACAAACCTACATTAGTATGGACTCAAACAACCTAGCGACGGTGGCACCATCTGTGGTGAAATCCTGGAGGCTTAAAAAAGTGAGCCAGAAACGCCATAGAATAACTACTAACGGGGAATGTGGAGAATGTGAAATTTTCTGATATTCCGAATATTACAGTGGATGTTTTTTAAATAATCCAGTTAATGATGGTGTTTAGGCCACACACACATGATTGTAAATTCCATCCACATTTCTAATCCTTCCCACGATGAAATATTTTCTCCTATAAAAAACGGAAAAAGGGAAACACAAAGAACTAAACTCTAAATGAAATTAACAAAAAACTACTTATCTAATAGTTGAGAACTTCCTTCAGTTCATCCAGCGATGTCCAAGCATTCCAATAAATAAGTGTAATACCTGAAACATGTAAGAATATTATTATTCATAACAAAAATTGTACAAAACTTTCAACTTACCTCAAAAGTATACCACCATCTCGCATATTTACAATGTCATCAAGTGACATTACTCTAGTCAGCTGGCTTCGCCTTCGTCTGAGTCAGAACACATGCAAATGATATAAAAGTCGTAAGGGCAACACCGAAAGGCGAGAGCTTATAACTGGATGCGGCGGCTATATAAAGCCGACGAGCCGCAGCAGAAAATCATTCTTGGTTCAGAGCTCATCTGATTCGGAGAATAATCCGATTAACAAGAATATTATTCCCAACCTCCAAAATAGAAGAATAATTACTTCAGAGAATAATCTGAAATTCCTATTATTTCCAATTTTCCGTCCCACACCTAAGCAGAAGATTAATTCTGCCGCAGAGTTTTTACAGGATCTTTCACAAATAGCAGCTCGCATTACCCCAAAAATGTTTTATAGCTCTTCCCTTTGATAGGAATAATTCCTACATCATCAACCTCAACCGTTTAATTACTGATTCTCCACGCGCTATCATCATAGTAAACTCCATAGGTTGGATCAATTTTAGGGCTATTATCAGTGAATAGCTTTAAATAGTTTGAAACTATGTATCCAAACCTTCCTGTCAATGTTCTTGAATGTTCAGGTGTTGCGAATTCTTCTTCAGATGTTAAGGAATAATATCCATAATTGATAGGTGTGCTACTAGCCTCCATTTTAACATATTTTCGTTTTGGAGGGGTAAAAGGTTCCCCAACCTCATTGGATTCTTCTGCTCCTCCTTCTTCTTCTGCTCCTTCTTCTTCTGCTCCTCCTCTTCTTCTTCTGCTCCTTCTTCTTCTGCTCCTTTTTCTTCTGCTCCTTCTTCTTCTGCTCCTTCTTCTTCTGCTCCTTCTTCTTCTGCTCCTTTTTCTTCTGCTCCTCCTTCTTCTGCTCCTTCTTCTCCTTCTTCTTCTTCTTCTGCTCCTCCTTCTTCTTCTTCTGCTCCTTCTTCTCCTTCTGCCCCTCGTTCTTCGTCTGCTCCTCCTTCTTCTTCTGGTCCTCCTTCTTCTTCTGGTCCTCCTTCTTCTTCTGCTTCTCCTTCTTCTTCTGCTTCTCGTTCTGCTCCTCCTTCTTCTTCTGCTTCTCCTTCTTCTTCTCCTTCTTCTTCTGCTTCTCCTTCTTCTTCTGTTTCTCCTTCTTCTGCTGCTTCTCCTTCTTCTTCTTCTTCTTATACTCCTTCTCCTTCTTCTTCTGCTCCTTCTCCTTCTTCTTCTGCTCCTCCTTCTTCTTCAGCTCCTTCTTCTTCTTCTCCTTCTTCTTCTTCTAATCCTCCTGCTTTTGCTCCTCCTTCTTCTTCTTCTGCTCCTCCTTCTTCTTCTTCTGCTCCTCCTTCTTCTTCTTCTGCTCCTCCTTCTTCTCCTTCTGCTCCTCCTTCTTCTTCTTCTTCTGCTCCTCCTTCTTCTTCTCCTTCTGCTCCTTCTTCTTCTGCTCCGTCTTCTTCTGCTCCTTCTTCTTCTGCTCCTTCTTCTTCCGCTCCTTCTTCTTCTGCTCCTTCTTCTTCTGCTCCTTCTTCTTCTTCTGCTCCTTCTTCTTCTTCTTCTGCTCCTTCTCTTCTTCTTCTTCTGCTCCTTCTTCTTCTTCTTCTGCTCCTTCTTCTTCTTCTTCTTCTTCAGCTCCTTCTTCTTCTGCTCCTTCTGCTTCTGCTCCTTCTTCTTCTGCTCCTTCTTCTTCTGCTCCTTCTGCTTCTTCTGCTCCTCCTCTTCTTCTTCTGCTTCTTCTTCTGCTCCTTCTTC
Organism: Dioctria rufipes; assembly: GCA_963924295.1. Classification (NCBI taxonomy): domain Eukaryota; kingdom Metazoa; phylum Arthropoda; class Insecta; order Diptera; family Asilidae; genus Dioctria; species Dioctria rufipes. The sequence continues at coordinate 88,775,460 of OZ002744.1, forward strand.
TTCTTCTGCTGCTTCTTCTTCTTCTGCTCCATCTTCTTGTTCTGCTCCATCTTCTTCTTCTGCTCCTTCTTCTTCTTCTGCTCCTCCTCTTCTTCTTCTGTTTCTTCTTCTGCTCCTCCTCTTCTTCTTCTGCTTCATCTTCTGCTCCTCCTCTTCTTCTTCTGCTCCTCCTCTTCTTCTTCTTCTGCTCCTTCTTCTGCTTCTCCTCTTCTTCTTCTGCTCCTTCTTCTGCTCCTCCTCTTCTAATTCTTCTTCTTATGCTTCTGCTCCGTCTCCTTCTTCTTCTGCTCCTCCTTCTTCTTCTTCTGCTCCTTTTTCTTCTTCTCCTTCTTGTTCTTCTGCTCCTCCTTCTTCTTCTTCTCCTTCTTGTTCTTCTGCTCCTCCTTCTTCTTCTTCTGCTCCTTTTTCTTCTTCTCCTTCTTCTTCTTCTGCTCCTCCTTCTTCTTCTTCTGCTCCTCCATCTTTTTCTTCTGCTCCTCCTTCTTCTTCTTCTGCTCCTCCTTCTTCTTCTTCTTCTGCTCCTCCTTCTGCTTCTCCTTCTTCTGCTCCTTCTCCTTCTTCTTCTGCTCCTTCTCCCTCTTCTGCTCCTTCATCTTCTTCTGCTCCTTCTAGTTCTTCTGCTCCTTCTTCTTCTTCTGCTCCATGTTCTTCTTCTTCTTCTTCTGCTCCTTCTTCTTCTGCTCCATCTTCTTCTTCTGCTGCTTCTTCTTCTTCTGCTCCTTCTTCCTCTTCTGCTCCTTCTTCTTCTTCTGCTCCTTCTTCTTCTTCTGCTCCTTCTTCTTCTTCTGCTCCTTCTTCTTCTGCTCCATCTTCTTCTTCTGCTCCATCTTCTTCTTCTGCTCCTTCTTCTTCTTCTGCTCCTTCTTCCTCTTCTGCTCCTTCTTCTGCTCCTGCTTCTTCTTTTCCTCCTTCTTCTTCTTCTTCTTCTGCTCCTTCTTCTGCTCCTTCTGCTCCGTCTTCTGCTCCTTCTGCTCCTCCTCTTCTTCTTCTGCTCCTCCTCTTCTTCTTCTGCTCCTCCTCTTCTTTTTCTGCTGCTCTTCTTCTTCTGCTCCTCCTCTTCTTCTTCTGCTTCTTCTTCTGCTCCTCCTCTTCTTCTTCTGCTTCTTCTTCTGCTCCTCCTCTTCTTCTTCTGCTTCTTCTTCTGCTGCTCCTCTTCTGCTCCTTCTTCTGCTCCTTCTTCTGCTCCTTCTTCTGCTCCTCCTCTTCTTCTTCTGCTCCTTCTTCTGCTGCTCCTCCTCTTCTGCTTCTCCTCTTCTTCTTCTGCTCCTTCTTCTTCTGCTCCTTCTTCTTCTGCTCCTTCTTCTTCTGCTCCTTCTTCTTCTGCTCCTTCTTCTTCTGCTCCTGCTTCTTCTTCTGCTCCTTCTGCTTCTTCTGCTCCATCTTCTTCTTCTGCTCCTTCTTCTTCTTCTGCTCCTTCTTCTTCTTCTGCTCCTTCTTCTTCTTCTGCTCCTTCTTCTTCTTCTGCTCCTTCTTGTTCGGCTCCTTCTTCTTCTGCTCCTTCTTCTTCTGCTCCTTTTTCTTCTGCTCCTTTTTCTTCTGCTCCTTCTTCTTCTGCTCCTTCTGCTCCTTCTGCTCCTTCTACTCCTTCTGCTCCTTCTGCTCCTTCTGCTCCTTCTTCTTCTTCTGCTTCTTCTTTTGCTTCTTCTGCTGCCCTTCTGCTGCGCTTCTTCTTCTGCTCCTTTTTCTGCTCCTTCTTCTTCTTCTTCTTCTGCTCCTTCTTCTTCTTCTTCTGCTCCTTCTTCTTCTTCTGCTCCTTCTTCTTCTTCTTCCTCTGCTCCTTCTTCTGCTCCTTCTTCTGACCCGTCTGCTCCTTCTGCTCCTTCTGCTCGTTCTTCTTCTTCTGCTTCTTCTTCTGCTTCTTCTGCTGCTTCTTCTTCTGCTTCTTCTTCTGCTTCTTCTGCTTCTTCTGCTTTGTCTTCTTGTTCTTCTTCTGCTCCTTCCTCTGCTCCTTCTTCTTCTTCTTCTCTTTCTCCTTCTCCTTCTTCTTCTTCTCTGATAACAGCTTAAGAGCTTTTAAACAGCTCTGATAACTGCTTAACAGCTTTTCAAACAGCTCTGATAACAGCTTAACAGCTTTTAAAACAGCTCTGATAACAGCTTAACAGCTTTCCAAACAGCTCTGATAACAGCTTAACAGCTTTTAAACAGCTCTGATAACAGCTTAACATCTTTAAAACAGCTCTGCTAACACCTTAACAGCTTTTAAACAGCTCTGATAATAGCTTAACAGCTATCAAAACAGCTCTGATAACAGCTTTCCAAACAGCTCTGATAATAGCTCAACAGCTTTTCCAACAGCTCTGATACAGCTTAACAGCTTTTCAAACAGGTCTGATAATAGGTGAACAGCTTTAATCTACTCAGCAGGTCCACAGGATTCGGTGTGCTTTCGTCTGAGTTACAGCTTCGACTTATGAAGATTTCGCATGTTTCATCCTTTTATAGTACAATGAAGGTATCGAATCCTTTACGGAAGCGCCCCTTGTTTAATGAGCTATCCTTATCAATCATCAAGAAACCATATTCATCCTTCCAACACTCAGCACAGGCTCTTCGAAATTTATGAAACTTCATGTCTGTATTCACATGATGTTTTCCCACAGCTAATGTCAATTCGACTGATTGACAAATACAAATAGACTGCGTTCGCAAAGTACAGTTTAATGAAATCTGTCAATTCCTATAATTGACTTTCGAAAGAAAACTGCAATTGCAAACGAGAATCCACGTATGCTGAAAGAAAATATTCTGGTGGAGTGTAGCGGTTAAATAAAAAAGGATAATTTGTCACTCTATTATTCAATTAATTATTTATTGCCACAAATACTAATGACTAAACAAATGTTAAGTTTATGAGAAAATTAATTACGTGCAAAATTCTATTACTATGACAAAATTACTTCCCTCAACTTAGACGTACAAGCTTGGAAACTTCACTTAAAATTCACTGATTCACTGTATGTTTTATGTATTTAGTAATTAAAGAAAATTCAAATATACAAAAATTATATTTTTTTTACTCGAATCTATCTCTTTCTTTTCAATAATAATAACTCAAAAATATTATGCTACTTCACAATTGCATATCTAAATAAATTTTTCTTTCTTAACTAATATATTTACTAGTAGCTGAAAGTAAATAATTATTAGAACTCAAAGTAGATCCAATTTCTGAATTATTATGTTGTGCAAAAACTGACCAAATGGCATATGTTTCACACGATAAATAATTGTTAGAAATGTCGATTTACTTGAGTGAATTAGTTAAAATGGCTGAAAGGACAAGATTAAGAATAGAAATTTCAATCGTTCTTGTTAAATTCATACATGTGTGTATAACCAACACCTGGCATGCAAACACAATGAAATTTAACCCAAATTGAAAATAATAACTGATATGCAAATTTACCTTTAATTTAATTTAGATTTGGCACTATTAAATTTAACCAGTAAATTCACTTGAACTCTTGCTGCTGCTGCTTTTCCTTGAACAAAACTTGACAATTCGATTGTTGAAAAAAAATACTAAATTTTTGCTGAACTTTCTATTTCCCTTTTCCTGATGACGATTTGAATTATTTGAACTGTTTGAACTATTTAACTATTTGCAAATTGTGGGAGGAATGCTACTGCATGTGCTCGCACTTTGACAACTTTGAAAATAAGAAGACAGAATGAAGAATGAACCCCCTTTTTATAGAGAATTTCGTTCCGATTTCATATCCATAAAAATGAATTATGCAAATTTTAGGCTTAATTTGACTATAATGTGTAAATTTGTTGTAGTCATTTGATGTCAAATTACAAATTGCATTTTTTGACATCTTTCCCATAGAAATCCCTTTTAATTTCACGTAATTATGATAAGTTTTCCGAATCTGTGCTATAACTTATCGATACGCCATCTTTTAGTTCGATTTACAAAATTCCTCTCATAATTCATTTTCGTTCATCTTTATTCGTGTCCCTTTCACACCTTTGTGTCTCTTTCGCACTTATTGGTGCAAAGGGAAATTCGAAAATTCGCGAATATTCCGTAAACCGTGAAAAATTACGCGACGCGAACGCGCCCATTCAATTCTGCGTCTCTTTTCACCCCGGGGTGATATGTCAAACATCGCGAGAGTATGAAGTTCGCCGGTTTATTTATGTGCGAAGTGTCAGTCGCGCGCGAGTTTGTTATTTGTTAAAATTTAGTGTTAAATTCATTATTTGTGTCTATCCCAGTTATTCATCGCGGGAATTACACAGTGTACTACAGGTAAGTGCATAAATTTATTTGTTTTATGTATTAATTATATATTTTTGCCTTTCTTTCTCGACTGGCATAGATATCTGTCAAGGTGAATCTATTTGCAAATTTCACCTAAGATATCTATGCATTAATTGTAAAAGGTACTTAAATTATGTGTACGTACCTAGTACGTTCTTATTTATATGCTTTTATGTTGTAGAACATAAATTAATTGCATTTGCATGGTGCCTATATGGTGTTATGTATACACATACAACTTGTTATTGTTGTTTATTTCTTTATTTCAATAGTATATTTATCCTTGAAGTTCATATTTTAATCATTTTATTTATTTCAGGTCGTCGTGGGACCTTTGCATCTGTTGACACGCCAGATGCTGGTAAGATTTTTGTTTTTAAATTAATCTAATTGTTTTCTTTGTAGGTTGGTCGAACACATGATCATTATAGATATGTTTCAAATTCAAGTCATCTTGCTTGAATAAGATGATTAAATTAGCATTGTCATGTATTAAGTGCTTTCGTATATGCGTATATGTTTGGCAGAGATAGAAGCTGTCTATATCTTCGTGGCGACCCATGCAAAAATAGGATCGCAAATTATCTTGCTTTTCACATGCTGCATCATCGAAAATAAACACTGAATGTGATTTGGCTTCCTCTGGTGCCAGAACGTCGCAGTTGTTTGAGAATGTATAATACCCCAATCCTGATATCGGAGTCATCACTCGCTTAAAGTATTCATACTTTGGTTGATGTAAAGATTTTGAATACATGCAAATATTTTCATATCTCAGACCATTGGGATGTTCCAGCAAACTTATCATAACATTAGTTTCTCCATAATTAGATGGTCCAACAATGATGCTCCTTAAACTATTAGGCGATAGGGGACCATGCTTCTCTTTCACCTTCATAACAGCTACATCAGCATTTCGAACAGGAAAAGCTTGTTGTTGTTTAATGAACCGCATATTGAAGACCAACGGGATTCCTATAAATACACCTGCTCCTGCTTATATTACATTTCAACAGTATCATCGGAAACTTATAAGATGTCGGATCACAAATCGAAACGCTCCAGAAAATTTTTGAATGGGGGCAGAGGACTATTAAATTCAGTCATCAACAAATTACCTGTAGAATTACATCTACCGGGATACCAGTACTGTGGACCAGGAACAAACTTACAAAAAAGATTGGCGAGAGGAGATCCAGGCATTAATCTACTGGACGCAGCCTGCAAGGAACATGATATAGCATACTCGCGACATAAAGATACAAGTGATCGGCATATAGCTGATAAAATATTAGCTGAAAAAGCCTCGCAGCGTGCAAAATCTACGGATGCAAATTTGAGTGAACGTGCCAACGCCTGGCTTATAACAAACGCAATGAAGGCTAAACTTAAGCTAGGTATGTGTCTTAAGGCTAAAAATAAACGCCAACCCACGTTCCGAGAAGCAGTACGAAATGCACGTAAAATTTTAAAAGTCAAAAAACCAAAAGACTTGATGGAAGTTACAAAAATAGCTCTTAGTGCAGCTAAAAATATTGTGAAAAGAAAGAAGAAACCAATTAAAACTCCACGAGTGATACCTGTACCAAAGTTTGGCGGGGCGCTTCCGTTCCTCATCCCGTTGTTTGCTGGGCTTTCAGCATTGGGAGCACTATCGGGAGGTGCAGCAGGCATAGCTAAAGCAGTAAATGATCCCAGTGCCGCAAAGGCAAAATTGGAAGAAAGCAAACGTCATAACCAAGCAATGGAAACTATAGCGGTTGGTAAAGATGGAAACGGGCTGTTCTTGAAGCCGTATAGAAAAGGACTTGGACTCCATCTACAACCTCAACCAAAAAACTATTAAAGACGCTACCCAAAAGACCGCTAAACGAGTTGGATCTTCACAAGTATACCACAAACTTGCCGCACTTCAGAGGAGTATTTATGCGTGATAATCTACCTAAAAAGTATGGAAGCGAGAAAGCGGTATTGTTAACTTGGACATCTCAACTGGAGCAGGTACAGACTGGGTAGCGTACTACAAGAAAGGTGATAACATCGAATACTTTGCTGGCTTTGGCAATCTCTAACCACCAAGGGAGCTCTTAAACTATTTGGGTAGTAATATTACGTACAACTACAGTTTTTATCAGAATTATGATGCAGTAATTTGCGGTCATTTATGTTTAGAGTTTTTATATAATTGTTATAGCCATTAATTATTATCTATAAATAAATGTATCTATATTGAAATTGTGACAGTTCATTATCAACCGCCATGTCATTAATACTTACTCTCACGGGAAATTCATCTCTACTCCCTGCTGAGTACTTTCCCCTGCTGGATCTAGCAACGGATTATGTTTGTGGATTAATTGATTTACAAACATACAACTCTATACCAAATATTGATGTGAGCAATAATCTGGTTCATGTAGGGAATGAGGTTGTTGGGATATCTGTTGGATCCTATAAGATTGATGATATAGCAAAATATGTACAAGGATACTTGGATAAAGAAGGGAGAAGGATAAAGAAGGGAGAAGGATAAAGGTTGCGATAAAGGCTAACAATAATACATTGAAGAGTGAAGTTAAGGCAACTGAAGAAATACAGTTTGAAAAACAGAGATCCATAGCTCCTCTTCTAGGATTCAGTAAAATAAACTTGACTGCTAATATAGTGCTTACATCAGAGTTACCAGTCAACATCATTAAAGTAAATACTATACGCATCGAATGTAATATTATATCAGGATCATTCTTCAACAACACACAAGTACACACTCTCCACGAGTTTTCCCCGAACTTTGGGCCTGGGTATAAAATAGTGGAGGTACCCAAAAATGTAATCTATTAGCCTGTGAACATAGAAAAGAGACAAGTAAAATGGCTTCAACAAAATTTCCATGGAGTCCGCTGGGATGATGGCTACAAACCGTATCACAAGCTGTACATTATAGTTGAACCACTGCTTCGAATCAAAACCATATATGTAAAGGGAGCTGAAAAAGTTCATTGGATGCAGAAGATAGTTGGAGAGGGTGAAATCAGTATCAGTGTCGAAGTTGAATACAACTATGGAAAACTGTAGAGATTAACACAAATCCGCCATCTTGCCAAGTTCATATTGGACTATGTGCTATAAGAAATACTTTTATAATAAGAAATTTTATTGGAAATAAAAACAAATCTTTATAAAACATAGGACTTTTCAATACACACATACCCCAGAACCCTCCCTGACATCTTCCAGAATCTGTCCATGGTGATGTCATGTTCTGAAATTCGAATGATGCTGATATCTACAACTTCCCAGCTAAGAAAACTTATTTAGGTGCAGCAAAACTATGATGACGTCATGCCGATATCTAGAACTCTCCCGCTAATAAAAGAAAACAGCAAAACCAAGGCATGCTTGTAGTTCCGACTAAGGCCGCTAGGGTACCTTACTCAAGAAATGGCGTTTGCGTCCAAACAGATGTCGCCAATATCTCGAAATCCAAAGCCCGTAGAGGATTTCTGATGAAAACTCCCACCCCACACCGCCAAGAATCCATTTCCATGAGCAAAAATAACTTGAATTATTAATACGCTAATATCTCGAAAACCAGAGCCCGTAGAAGATTTCTGATGAAAATTTCTCTACCCCCCCCCCTGTAGAATCTAGAATCCATTGGCATGAACAAAAATTTCCTACTATTAGCTTTAATTATTACTAATATTAATTCAAAACCAGGCGCAACACTTGAAAACAACAAAAGCCTACATTTAGGCGCACCACACATCCAAAAAAGTGAAGCAAAAAACTTCCCAAAACCGTAGCATGCTGACACGTGTGGGCAAAAGTGAAGCGAAAACTTCCCAAAACCGTAGCATGCTGCCACGTGTGGGTCAAAAGTGATGCAAAAAACTTCACCAATTCACGAAAACCGTACCACACATCCAAGAAAGCCGTAGTACCCGAGCATGCTGGTAGTATCGGCTAATGTCAACTGACATATTCTAGAATCTGTTCATGGTGATGTCATGTTGTGAAATTTGAATGATGCTGAACTCTCCCGCTAATAAAAGAAAACAGCAAAACCAAGGCATGCTGGTAGTTCCGGCTAAGGCCGCTAGGGAACCTTACTTAGCTAGAAAACCGTAGTACCGGAGCATGCTGGTAGTACCTGCTAATGCCGCTAGAGCGCAGTCAAGACCAAATGATACAACCCGGTAGTACCGGTCAATCCCGCTAGGGCGCAGTCGAGACTCAATGGTGCACCCAAGACACAATGCCCGAACAGATGTCGCTAGAAAACCGTAGTACCGGACCATGCTGGTAGTACCTGCTAATGCCGCTAGGGCGCAGTCAAGACCAAATGATACAACCCGGTAGTACCGGTTAATCCCGCTATGGCGCAGTCGAGGCTCAATGGTGCACCCAAGACAAAATGCCCGAACAGATGTCGCTAGAAAACTGTAGTACCGGAGCATGTTGGTAGTACCTGCTAATGCCGCTAGGGCGCAGTCAAGATCAAATGATACATCCCGGTTGTACCGGTTAATCCCGCTAGGGCGCAGTCGGGACTCAATGATGCACCCAAGACACAATGGTGTATAATGGTGTATCCACGGCACAAACCAATACAGCCAAGACACAAACCAATACATCCAAGGCACAAACCTACATTAGTATGGACTCAAACAACCTAGCGACGGTGGCACCATCTGTGGTGAAATCCTGGAGGCTTAAAAAAGTGAGCCAGAAACGCCATAGAATAACTACTAACGGGGAATGTGGAGAATGTGAAATTTTCTGATATTCCGAATATTACAGTGGATGTTTTTTAAATAATCCAGTTAATGATGGTGTTTAGGCCACACACACATGATTGTAAATTCCATCCACATTTCTAATCCTTCCCACGATGAAATATTTTCTCCTATAAAAAACGGAAAAAGGGAAACACAAAGAACTAAACTCTAAATGAAATTAACAAAAAACTACTTATCTAATAGTTGAGAACTTCCTTCAGTTCATCCAGCGATGTCCAAGCATTCCAATAAATAAGTGTAATACCTGAAACATGTAAGAATATTATTATTCATAACAAAAATTGTACAAAACTTTCAACTTACCTCAAAAGTATACCACCATCTCGCATATTTACAATGTCATCAAGTGACATTACTCTAGTCAGCTGGCTTCGCCTTCGTCTGAGTCAGAACACATGCAAATGATATAAAAGTCGTAAGGGCAACACCGAAAGGCGAGAGCTTATAACTGGATGCGGCGGCTATATAAAGCCGACGAGCCGCAGCAGAAAATCATTCTTGGTTCAGAGCTCATCTGATTCGGAGAATAATCCGATTAACAAGAATATTATTCCCAACCTCCAAAATAGAAGAATAATTACTTCAGAGAATAATCTGAAATTCCTATTATTTCCAATTTTCCGTCCCACACCTAAGCAGAAGATTAATTCTGCCGCAGAGTTTTTACAGGATCTTTCACAAATAGCAGCTCGCATTACCCCAAAAATGTTTTATAGCTCTTCCCTTTGATAGGAATAATTCCTACATCATCAACCTCAACCGTTTAATTACAGATTCTCCACGCGCTATCATCATAGTAAACTCCATAGGTTGGATCAATTTTAGGGCTATTATCAGTGAATAGCTTTAAATAGTTTGAAACTATGTATCCAAACCTTCCTGTCAATGTTCTTGAATGTTCAGGTGTTGCGAATTCTTCTTCAGATGTTAAGGAATAATATCCATAATTGATAGGTGTGCTACTAGCCTCCATTTTAACATATTTTCGTTTTGGAGGGGTAAAAGGTTCCCCAACCTCATTGGATTCTTCTGCTCCTCCTTCTTCTTCTGCTCCTTCTTCTTCTGCTCCTCCTCTTCTTCTTCTGCTCCTTCTTCTTCTGCTCCTTTTTCTTCTGCTCCTTCTTCTTCTGCTCCTTCTTCTTCTGCTCCTTCTTCTTCTGCTCCTTTTTCTTCTGCTCCTCCTTCTTCTGCTCCTTCTTCTCCTTCTTCTTCTTCTTCTGCTCCTCCTTCTTCTTCTTCTGCTCCTTCTTCTCCTTCTGCCCCTCGTTCTTCGTATGCTCCTCCTTCTTCTTCTGGTCCTCCTTCTTCTTCTGGTCCTCCTTCTTCTTCTGCTTCTCCTTCTTCTTCTGCTTCTCGTTCTGCTCCTCCTTCTTCTTCTGCTTCTCCTTCTTGTTCTCCTTCTTCTTCTGCTTCTCCTTCTTCCTCTGTTTCTCCTTCTTCTGCTGCTTCTCCTTCTTCTTCTTCTTCTTATACTCCTTCTCCTTCTTCTTCTGCTCCTTCTCCTTCTTCTTCTGCTCCTCCTTCTTCTTCAGCTCCTTCTTCTTCTTCTCCTTCTTCTTCTTCTAATCCTCCTGCTTTTGCTCCTCCTTCTTCTTCTTCTGCTCCTCCTTCTTCTTCCTCTGCTCCTCCTTCTTCTTCTTCTGCTCCTCCTTCTTCTCCTTCTGCTCCTCCTTCTTCTTCTTCTTCTGCTCCTCCTTCTTCTTCTCCTTCTGCTCCTTCTTCTTCTGCTCCGTCTTCTTCTGCTCCTTCTTCTTCTGCTCCTTCTTCTTCTTCTGCTCCTTCTTCTTCTTCTTCTGCTCCTTCTCTTCTTCTTCTTCTGCTCCTTCTTCTTCTTCTTCTGCTCCTTCTTCTTCTTCTTCTTCTTCAGCTCCTTCTTCTTCTGCTCCTTCTGCTTCTGCTCCTTCTTCTTCTGCTCCTTCTTCTTCTGCTCCTTCTTCTTCTTCTGCTCCTCCTCTTCTTCTTCTTCTTCTGCTCCTTCTTCTTCTTCTGCTGCTTCTTCTTCTTCTGCTCCATCTTCTTGTTCTGCTCCATCTTCTTCTTCTGCTCCTTCTTCTTCTTCTGCTCCTCCTCTTCTTCTTCTGTTTCTTCTTCTGCTCCTCCTCTTCTTCTTCTGCTTCATCTTCTGCTCCTCCTCTTCTTCTTCTGCTCCTCCTCTTCTTCTTCTTCTGCTCCTTCCTCTGCTTCTCCTCTTCTTCTTCTGCTCCTTCTTCTGCTCCTCCTCTTCTAATTCTTCTTCTTATGCTTCTGCTCCGTCTCCTTCTTCTTCTGCTCCTCCTTCTTCTTCTTCTGCTCCTTTTTCTTCTTCTCCTTCTTGTTCTTCTGCTCCTCCTTCTTCTTCTTCTGCTCCTTTTTCTTCTTCTCCTTCTTCTTCTTCTGCTCCTCCTTCTTCTTCTTCTGCTCCTCCATCTTTTTCTTCTGCTCCTCCTTCTTCTTCTTCTGCTCCTCCTTCTTCTTCTTCTTCTGCTCCTCCTTCTGCTTCTCCTTCTTCTTCTGCTCCTTCTTCTGCTCCTTCTCCTTCTGCTCCTTCTCCTTCTTCTTCTGCTCCTTCTTCTTCTGTTCCTTCTTCTTCTGCTCCTTCTCCCTCTTCTGCTCCTTCATCTTCTTCTGCTCCTTCTAGTTCTTCTGCTCCTTCTTCTTCTTCTGCTCCATGTTCTTCTTCTTCTTCTTCTGGTCCTTCTTCTTCTGCTCCATCTTCTTCTTCTGCTGCTTCTTCTTCTTCTGCTCCTTCTTCCTCTTCTGCTCCTTCTTCTTCTTCTGCTCCTTCTTCTTCTTCTGCTCCTTCTTCTTCTTCTGCTCCTTCTTCTTCTGCTCCATCTTCTTCTTCTGCTCCATCTTCTTCTTCTGCTCCTTCTTCTTCTTCTGCTCCTTCTTCCTCTTCTGCTCCTTCTTCTGCTCCTGCTTCTTCTTCTTCTTCTTCTGCTCCTTCTTCTGCTCCTTCTGCTCCGTCTTCTGCTCCTTCTGCTTCTCCTCTTCTTCTTCTGCTCCTCCTCTTCTTCTTCTGCTCCTCCTCTTCTTTTTCTGCTGCTCTTCTTCTTCTGCTCCTCCTCTTCTTCTTCTGCTTCTTCTTCTGCTCCTCCTCTTCTTCTTCTGCTTCTTCTTCTGCTCCTCCTCTTCTTCTTCTGCTTCTTCTTCTGCTCCTCCTCTTCTTCTTCTGCTTCTTCTTCTGCTGCTCCTCTTCTGCTCCTTCTTCTGCTCCTTCTTCTGCTCCTTCTTCTGCTCCTCCTCTTCTTCTTCTGCTCCTTCTTCTGCTGCTCCTCCTCTTCTGCTTCTCCTCTTCTTCTTCTGCTCCTCTTCTGCTCCTTCTTCTGCTCCTTCTTCTGCTCCTTCTTCTGCTCCTCCTCTTCTTCTTCTGCTCCTTCTTCTGCTGCTCCTCCTCTTCTGCTTCTCCTCTTCTTCTTCTGCTCCTTCTTCTTCTGCTACTTCTTCTGCTCCTCCTCTTCTTCTTCTGCTCCTTCTTCTTCTGCTCCTTCTTCTTCTGCTCCTTCTTCTTCTGCTCCTTCTTCTTCTGCTCCTGCTTCTTCTTCTGCTCCTTCTGCTTCTTCTGCTCCATCTTCTTCTTCTGCTCCTTCTTCTTCTTCTGCTCCTTCTTCTTCTTCTGCTCCTTCTTCTTCTTCTGCTCCTTCTTCTTCTTCTGCTCCTTCTTGTTCGGCTCCTTCTTCTTCTGCTCCTTCTTCTTCTGCTCCTTTTTCTTCTGCTCCTTCTTCTTCTGCTCCTTCTTCTTCTGCTCCTTCTGCTCCTTCTGCTCCTTCTACTCCTTCTGCTCCTTCTGCTCCTTCTGCTCCTTCTTCTTCTTCTGCTTCTTCTTTTGCTTCTTCTGCTGCCCTTCTGCTGCGCTTCTTCTTCTGCTCCTTTTTCTGCTCCTTCTTCTTCTTCTTCTTCTGCTCCTTCTTCTTCTTCTTCTGCTCCTTCTTCTTCTTCTGCTCCTTCTTCTTCTTCTTCCTCTGCTCCTTCTTCTGCTCCTTCTTCTGACCCGTCTGCTCCTTCTGCTCGTTCTTCTTCTTCTGCTTCTTCTTCTGCTTCTTCTGCTGCTTCTTCTTCTGCTTCTTCTTCTGCTTCTTCTGCTTCTTCTGCTTTGTCTTCTTGTTCTTCTTCTGCTCCTTCCTCTGCTCCTTCTTCTTCTTCTTCTCTTTCTCCTTCTCCTTCTTCTCTGATAACAGCTTAAGAGCTTTTAAACAGCTCTGATAACTGCTTAACAGCTTTTCAAACAGCTCTGATAACAGCTTAACAGCTTTTAAAACAGCTCTGATAACAGCTTAACAGCTTTCCAAACAGCTCTGATAACAGCTTAACAGCTTTTAAACAGCTCTGATAACAGCTTAACATCTTTAAAACAGCTCTGCTAACACCTTAACAGCTTTTAAACAGCTCTGATAATAGCTTAACAGCTATCAAAACAGCTCTGATAACAGCTTTCCAAACAGCTCTGATAATAGCTCAACAGCTTTTCCAACAGCTCTGATACAGCTTAACAGCTTTTCAAACAGGTCTGATAATAGGTGAACAGCTTTAATCTACTCAGCAGGTTAACAGGATTCGGTGTGCTTTCGTCTGAGTTACAGCTTCGACTTATGAAGATTTCGCATGTTTCATCCTTTTATAGTACAATGAAGGTATCGAATCCTTTACGGAAGCGCCCCTTGTTTAATGAGCTATCCTTATCAATCATCAAGAAACCATATTCATCCTTCCAACACTCAGCACAGGCTCTTCGAAATTTATGAAACTTCATGTCTGTATTCACATGATCATTATAGATATGTTTCAAATTCAAGTCATCTTGCTTGAATAAGATGATTAAATTAGCATTGTCATGTATTAAGTGCTTTCGTATATGCGTATATGTTTGGCAGAGATAGAAGCTGTCTATATCTTCGTGGCGACCCATGCAAAAATAGGATCGCAAATTATCTTGCTTTTCACATGCTGCATCATCGAAAATAAACACTGAATGTGATTTGGCTTCCTCTGGTGCCAGAACGTCGCAGTTGTTTGAGAATGTATAATACCCCAATCCTGATATCGGAGTCAACACTCGCTTAAAGTATTCATACTTTGGTTGATGTAAAGATTTTGAATATATGCAAATATTTTCATATCTCAGACCATTGGGATGTTCCAGCAAACTTATCATAACATTAGTTTCTCCATAATTAGATGGTCCAACAATGATGCTCCTTAAACTATTAGGCGATAGGGGACCATGCTTCTCTTTCACCTTCATAACAGCTACATCAGCATTTCGAACAGGAAAAGCTTGTTGTTGTTTAATGAACCGCATATTGAAGACCAACGGGATTCCTATAAATACACCTGCAGTATCATCGGAAACTTATAAGATGTCGGATCACAAATCGAAACGCTCCAGAAAATTTTTGAATGGGGGCAGAGGACTATTAAATTCAGTCATCAACAAATTACCTGTAGAATTACATCTACCGGGATACCAGTACTGTGGACCAGGAACAAACTTACAAAAAAGATTGGCGAGAGGAGATCCAGGCATTAATCTACTGGACGCAGCCTGCAAGGAACATGATATAGCATACTCGCGACATAAAGATACAAGTGATCGGCATATAGCTGATAAAATATTAGCTGAAAAAGCCTCGCAGCGTGCAAAATCTACGGATGCAAATTTGAGTGAACGTGCCAACGCCTGGCTTATAACAAACGCAATGAAGGCTAAACTTAAGCTAGGTATGTGTCTTAAGGCTAAAAATAAACGCCAACCCACGTTCCGAGAAGCAGTACGAAATGCACGTAAAATTTTAAAAGTCAAAAAACCAAAAGACTTGATGGAAGTTACAAAAATAGCTCTTAGTGCAGCTAAAAATATTGTGAAAAGAAAGAAGAAACCAATTAAAACTCCACGAGTGATACCTGTACCAAAGTTTGGCGGGGCGCTTCCGTTCCTCATCCCGTTGTTTGCTGGGCTTTCAGCATTGGGAGCACTATCGGGAGGTGCAGCAGGCATAGCTAAAGCAGTAAATGATCCCAGTGCCGCAAAGGCAAAATTGGAAGAAAGCAAACGTCATAACCAAGCAATGGAAACTATAGCCGTTGGTAAAGATGGAAACGGGCTGTTCTTGAAGCCGTATAGAAAAGGACTTGGACTCCATCTACAACCTCAACCAAAAAACTGTTAAAGACGCTACCCAAAAGACCGCTAAACGAGTTGGATCTTCACAAGTATACCACAAACTTGCCGCACTTCAGAGAAGTATTTATGCGTGATAATCTACCTAAAAAGTATGGAAGTGAGAAAGCGGTATTGTTAACTTGGACATCTCAACTGGAGCAGGTACAGACTGGGTAGCGTACTACAAGAAAGGTGATAACATCGAATACTTTGCTGGCTTTGGCAATCTCTAACCACCAAGGGAGCTCTTAAACTATTTGGGTAGTAATATTATGTACAACTACAGTTTTTATCAGAATTATGATGCAGTAATTTGCGGTCATTTATGTTTAGAGTTTTTATATAATTGTTATAGCCATTAATTATTATCTATAAATAAATGTATCTATATTGAAATTGTGACAGTTCATTATCAACCGCCATGTCATTAACACTTACTCTCACGGGAAATTCATCTCTACTCCCTGCTGAGTACTTTCCCCTGCTGGAGCTAGCAACGGATTATGTTTGTGTATTAATTGATTTACAAACATACAACTCTATACCAAATATTGATGTGAGCAATAATCTGGTTCATGTAGGGAATGAGGTTGTTGGGATATCTGTTGGATTCTATAAGATTGATGATATAGCAAAATATGTACAAGGATACTTGGATAAAGAAGGGAGAAGGATAAAGGTTGCGATAAAGGCTAACAATAATACATTGAAGAGTGAAGTTAAGGCAACTGAAGAAATACAGTTTGAAAAACAGAGATCCATAGCTCCTCTTCTAGGATTCAGTAAAATAAACTTGACTGCTAATATAGTGCTTACATCAGAGTTACCAGTCAACATCATTAAAGTAAATACTATACGCATCGAATGTAATATTATATCAGGATCATTCTTCAACAACACACAAGTACACACTCTCCACGAGTTTTCCCCGAACTTTGGGCCTGGGTATAAAATAGTGGAGGTACCCAAAAATGTAATCTATTAGCCTGTGAACATAGGAAAGAGACAAGTAAATGGCTTCAACAAAATTTCCATGGATTCCGCTGGGATGATGGCTACAAACCGTATCACAAGCTGTACATTATAGTTGAACCACTGCTTCGAATCAAAACCATATATGTAAAGGGAGCTGAAAAAGTTCATTGGATGCAGAAGATAGTTGGAGAGGGTGAAATCAGTATCAATGTCGAAGTTGAATACAACTATGGAAAACTAGTAGAGATTAACACAAATCCGCCATCTTGCCAAGTTCATATTGGACTATGTGCTATAAGAAATACTTTTATAATAAGAAATTTTATTGGAAATAAAAACAAATCTTTATAAAACATAGGACTTTTCAATACACACATACCCCAGAACCCTCACTGACATCTTCCAGAATCTGTCCATGGTGATGTCATGTTGTGAAATTCGAATGATGCTGATATCTACAACTTCCCAGCTAAGAAAACTTATTTAGGTGCAGCAAAACTATGATGACGTCATGCCGATATCTAGAACTCTCCCGCTAATAAAAGAAAACAGCAAAACCAAGGCATGCTTGTAGTTCCGACTAAGGCCGCTAGGGTACCTTACTCAAGAAATGGCGTTTGCGTCCAAACAGATGTCGCCAATATCTCGAAATCCAAAGCCGGTAGAGGATTTCTGATGAAAACTCCCAGCCCACACCGCCAAGAATCCATTTCCATGAGCAAAAATAACTTGAATTATTAATACGCTAATATCTCGAAAACCAAAGCCCGTAGAAGATTTCTGATGAAAATTTCTCTACCCCCCCCCCCTCTAGAATCTAGAATCCATTGGCATGAACAAAAATTTCCTACTATTAGCTTTAATTATTACTAATATTAATTCAAAACCAGGCGCAACACTTGAAAACAACAAAAGCCTACATTTAGGCGCACCACACATCCAAAAAAGTGAAGCAAAAAACTTCCAAAACCCGTAGCATGCTGACACGTGTGGGCAAAAGTGAAGCGAAAACTTCCCAAAACCGTAGCATGCTGCCACGTGTGGGTCAAAAGTGATGCAAAAAACTTCACCAATTCACGAGAACCGTACCACACATCCAAGAAAGCCGTAGTACCCGAGCATGCTGGTAGTATCGGCTAATGTCAACTGACATATTCTAGAATCTGTTCATGGTGATGTCATGTTGTGAAATTTGAATGATGCTGAACTCTCGCGCTAATAAAAGAAAACAGCAAAACCAAGGCATGCTGGTAGTTCCGGCTAAGGCCGCTAGGGAACCTTACTTAGCTAGAAAACCGTAGTACCGGAGCATGCTGGTAGTACCTGCTAATGCCGCTAGAGCGCAGTCAAGACCAAATGATACAACCCGGTAGTACCGGTCAATCCCGCTAGGGCGCAGTCGAGACTCAATGGTGCACGCAAGACACAATGCCCGAACAGATGTCGCTAGAAAACCGTAGTACCGGACCATGCTGGTAGTACCTGCTAATGCCGCTAGGGCGCAGTCAAGACCAAATGATACAACCCGGTAGTACCGGTTAATCCCGCTATGGCGCAGTCGAGGCTCAATGGTGCACCCAAGACAAAATGCCCGAACAGATGTCGCTAGAAAACTGTAGTACCGGAGCATGTTGGTAGTACCTGCTAATGCCGCTAGGGCGCAGTCAAGATCAAATGATACATCCCGGTTGTACCGGTTAATCCCGCTAGGGCGCAGTCGGGACTCAATGATGCACCCAAGACACAATGGTGTATAATGGTGTATCCACGGCACAAACCAATACAGCCAAGACACAAACCAATACATCCAAGGCACAAACCTACATTAGTATGGACTCAAACAACCTAGCGACGGTGGCACCATCTGTGGTGAAATCCTGTAGGCTTAAAAAAGTGAGCCAGAAACGCCATAGAATAACTACTAACGGGGAATGTGGAGAATGTGAAATTTTCTGATATTCCGAATATTACAGTGGATGTTTTTTAAATAATCCAGTTAATGATGGTGTTTAGGCCACACACACATGATTGTAAATTCCATCCACATTTCTAATCCTTCCCACGATGAAATATTTTCTCCTATAAAAAACGGAAAAAGGGAAACACAAAGAACTAAACTCTAAATGAAATTAACAAAAAACTACTTATCTAATAGTTGAGAACTTCCTTCAGTTCATCCAGCGATGTCCAAGCATTCCAATAAATAAGTGTAATACCTGAAACATGTAAGAATATTATTATTCATAACAAAAATTCTACAAAACTTTCAACTTACCTCAAAAGTATACCACCATCTCGCATATTTACAATGTCATCAAGTGACATTACTCCAGTCAGCTGGCTTCGCCTTCGTCTGAGTCAGAACACATGCAAATGATATAAAAGTCGTAAGGGCAACACCGAAAGGCGAGAGCTTATAACTGGATGCGGCGGCTATATAAAGCCGACGAGCCGCAGCAGAAAATCATTCTTGGTTCAGAGCTCATCTGATTCGGAGAATAATCCGATTAACAAGAATATTATTCCCAACCTCCAAAATAGAAGAATAATTACTTCAGAGAATAATCTGAAATTCCTATTATTTCCAATTTTCCGTCCCACACCTAAGCAGAAGATTAATTCTGCCGCAGAGTTTTTACAGCATCTTTCACAAATAGCAGCTCGCATTACCCCAAAAATGTTTTATAGCTCTTCCCTTTGATAGGAATAATTCCTACATCATCAACCTCAACCGTTTAATTACAGACTCTCCACGCGCTATCATCATAGTAAACTCCATAGGTTGAATCAATTTTAGGGCTATTATCAGTCAATAGCTTTAAATAGTTTGAAACTATGTATCCAAACCTTCCTGTCAATGTTCTTGAATGTTCAGGTGTTGCGAATTCTTCTTCAGATGTTAAGGAATAATCTCCATAATTGATAGGTGTGCTACTAGCCTCCATTTTAACATATTTTCGTTTTAGAGGGGTAAAAGGTTCCCCAACCTCATTGGATTCTTCTGCTCCTCCTTCTTCTTCTGCTCCTTCTTCTTCTGCTCCTCCTCTTCTTCTTCTGCTCCTTCTTCTTCTGCTCCTTCTTCTTCTGCTCCTTCTTCTTCTGCTCCTTTTTCTTCTGCTCCTCCTTCTTCTGCTCCTTCTTCTCCTTCTTCTTCTTCTTCTGCTCCTCCTTCTTCTTCTTCTGCTCCTTCTTCTCCTTCTGCTCCTCGTTCTTCGTCTGCTCCTCCTTCTTCTTCTGGTCCTCCTTCTTCTGCTGCTTCCCCTTCTTCTTCTTCTTCTTATACTCCTTCTCCTTCTTCTTCTGCTCCTTCTCCTTCTTCTTCTGCTCCTCCTTCTTCTTCAGCTCCTTCTTCTTCTTCTCCTTCTTCTTCTTCTAATCCTCCTGCTTTTGCTCCTCCTCCTTCTTCTTCTGCTTCTCCTTCTTCTTCTGCTTCTCGTTCTGCTCCTCCTTCTTCTTCTGCTTCTCCTTCTTCTTCTGTTTCTCCTTCTTCTGCTGCTTCCCCTTCTTCTTCTTCTTCTTATACTCCTTCTCCTTCTTCTTCTGCTCCTTCTCCTTCTTCTTCTGCTCCTCCTTCTTCTTCAGCTCCTTCTTCTTCTTCTCCTTCTTCTTCTTCTAATCCTCCTGCTTTTGCTCCTCCTTCTTCTTCTTCTGCTCCTCCTTCTTCTTCTTCTGCTCCTCCTTCTTCTTCTTCTGCTCCTCCTTCTTCTCCTTCTGCTCCTCCTTCTTCTTCTTCTGCTCCTCCTTCTTCTTCTCCTTCTGCTGCTTCTTCTTCTGCTCCGTCTTCTTCTGCTCCTTCTGCTTCTGCTCCTTCTTCTTCCGCTCCTTCTTCTTCTGCTCCTTCTTCTTCTGCTCCTTCTTCTTCTTCTTCTGCTCCTTCTTCTTCTTCTTCTTCTTCAGCTCCTTCTTCTTCTGCTCCTTCTGCTTCTGCTCCTTCTTCTTCTGCTCCTTCTTCTTCTGCTCCTTCTTCTTCTTCTGCTCCTCCTCTTCTTCTTCTGCTTCTTCTTCTGCTCCTTCTTCTTCTTCTGCTGCTTCTTCTTCTTCTGCTCCATCTTCTTGTTCTGCTCCATCTTCTTCTTCTGCTCCTTCTTCTTCTCCTGCTCCTCCTCTTCTTCTTCTGTTTCTTCTTCTGCTCCTCCTCTTCTTCTTCTGCTTCATCTTCTGCTCCTCCTCTTCTTCTTCTGCTCCTCCTCTTCTTCTTCTGCTTCTTCTTCTGCTCCTTCTTCTTCTTCTGCTGCTTCTTCTTCTTCTGCTCCATCTTCTTGTTCTGCTCCATCTTCTTCTTCTGCTCCTTCTTCTTCTCCTGCTCCTCCTCTTCTTCTTCTGCTCCTTCTTCTGCTCCTCCTCTTCTAATTCTTCTTCTTATGCTTCTGCTCCGTCTCCTTCTTCTTCTGCTCCTCCTTCTTCTTCTTCTGCTCCTTTTTCTTCTTCTCCTTCTTCTTCTTCTGCTCCTCCTTCTTCTTCTTCTGCTCCTCCATCTTTTTCTTCTGCTCCTCCTTCTTCTTCTTCTGCTCCTCCTTCTTCTTCTTCTTCTGCTCCTCCTTCTGCTTCTCCTTCTTCTTCTGCTCCTTCTTCTGCTCCTTCTCCTTCTGCTCCTTCTCCTTCTGCTCCTTCTCCTTCTTATTCTGCTCCTTCTTCTTCTGTTCCTTCTTCTTCTGCTCCTTCTCCCTCTTCTGCTCCTTCTTCTTCTTCTGCTCCTTCTTCTTCTTCTGCTCCTTCTTCTTCTTCTGCTCCATGTTCTTCTTCTTCTTCTTCTGCTCCTTCTTCTTCTGCTCCATCTTCTTCTTCTGCTCCTTCTTCTTCTTCTGCTCCTTCTTCCTCTTCTGCTCCTTCTTCTTCTTCTGCTCCTTCTTCTTCTGCTCCTTCTTCTTCTTCTGCTCCTTCTTCTTCTGCTCCTGCTTCTTCTTCTCCTCCCTCTTCTTCTTCTTCTTCTGCTCCTTCTTCTGCTCCTTCTGCTCCTCCTCTTCTTTTTCTGCTGCTCTTCTTCTTCTGCTCCTCCTCTTCTTCTTCTGCTTCTTCTTCTGCTCCTCCTCTTCTTCTTCTGCTTCTTCTTCTGCTGCTCCTCTTCTGCTCCTTCTTCTGCTCCTTCTTCTGCTCCTTCTTCTGCTCCTCCTCTTCTTCTTCTGCTCCTTCTTCTGCTGCTCCTCCTCTTCTGCTTCTCCTCTACTTCTTCTGCTCCTTCTTCTTCTGCTACTTCTTCTGCTCCTCCTCTTCTTCTTCTGCTCCTTCTTCTTCTGCTCCTTCTTCTTCTGCTCCTTCTTCTTCTTCTGCCCCATCTTCTTCTTCTGCTCCTTCTTCTTCTGCTCCTGCTTCTTCTTCTGCTCCTTCTTCTTCTTCTGCTCCATCTTCTTCTTCTGCTCCTTCTTCTTCTTCTGCTCCTTCTTCTTCTTCTGCTCCTTCTTCTTCTTCTGCTCCTTCTTCTTCTTCTGCTCCTTCTTCTTCGACTCCTTCTTCTTCTGCTCCTCCTCTTCTTCTTCTGTTCCTTCTTCTTCTGCTCCTTTTCCTTCTGCTCCTTCTTCTTCTGCTCCTTCTTCTTCTGCTCCTTCTGCTCCTTCTGCTCCTTCTACTCCTTCTGCTCCTTCTGCTCCTTCTGCTCCTTCTGCTCCTTCTGCTCCTTCTGCTCCTTCTGCTCCTTCTTCTTCTTCTGCTTCTTCTTTTGCTTCTTCTGCTGCCCTTCTGCTACCCTTCTGCTGCGCTTCTTCTTCTGCTCCTTTTTCTGCTCCTTCTTCTTCTTGTTCTTCTGCTCCTTCTTCTTCTTCCTCTGCTCCTTCTTCTTCTTCTGCTCCTTCTTCTTCTTCTTCCTCTGCTCCTTCTTCTGCTCCTTCTTCTGCCCCGTCTGCTCCTTCTGCTCGTTCTTCTTCTTCTGCTTCTTCTTCTGCTTCTTCTGCTGCTTCTTCTTCTGCTTCTTCTTCTGCTTCTTCTGCTTCTTCTGCTTTGTCTTCTTGTTCTTCTTCTGCTCCTTCCTCTGCTCCTTCTTCTTCTTCTTCTCTTTCTCCTTCTCCTTCTTCTCTGATAACAGCTTAAGAGCTTTTAAACAGCTCTGATAACTGCTTAACAGCTTTTCAAACAGCTCTGATAACAGCTTAACAGCTTTTAAAACAGCTCTGATAACAGCTTAACAGCTTTCCAAACAGCTCTGATAACAGCTTAACAGCTTTTAAACAGCTCTGATAACAGCTTAACATCTTTAAAACAGCTCTGCTAACACCTTAACAGCTTTTAAACAGCTCTGATAATAGCTTAACAGCTATCAAAACAGCTCTGATAACAGCTTTCCAAACAGCTCTGATAATAGCTCAACAGCTTTTCCAACAGCTCTGATACAGCTTAACAGCTTTTCAAACAGGTCTGATAATAGGTGAACAGCTTTAATCTACTCAGCAGGTTAACAGGATTCGGTGTGCTTTCGTCTGAGTTACAGCTTCGACTTATGAAGATTTCGCATGTTTCATCCTTTTATAGTACAATGAAGGTATCGAATCCTTTACGGAAGCGCCCCTTGTTTAATGAGCTATCCTTATCAATCATCAAGAAACCATATTCATCCTTCCAACACTCAGCACAGGCTCTTCGAAATTTATGAAACTTCATGTCTGTATTCACATGATCATTATAGATATGTTTCAAATTCAAGTCATCTTGCTTGAATAAGATGATTAAATTAGCATTGTCATGTATTAAGTGCTTTCGTATATGCGTATATGTTTGGCAGAGATAGAAGCTGTCTATATCTTCGTGGCGACCCATGCAAAAATAGGATCGCAAATTATCTTGCTTTTCACATGCTGCATCATCGAAAATAAACACTGAATGTGATTTGGCTTCCTCTGGTGCCAGAACGTCGCAGTTGTTTGAGAATGTATAATACCCCAATCCTGATATCGGAGTCATCACTCGCTTAAAGTATTCATACTTTGGTTGATGTAAAGATTTTGAATACATGCAAATATTTTCATATCTCAGACCATTGGGATGTTCCAGCAAACTTATCATAACATTAGTTTCTCCATAATTAGATGGTCCAACAATGATGCTCCTTAAACTATTAGGCGATAGGGGACCATGCTTCTCTTTCACCTTCATAACAGCTACATCAGCATTTCGAACAGGAAAAGCTTGTTTTTGTTTAATGAACCGCATATTGAAGACCAACGGGATTCCTATAAATACACCTGCTCCTGCTTATATTACATTTCAACAGTATCATCGGAAACTTATAAGATGTCGGATCACAAATCGAAACGCTCCAGAAAATTTTTGAATGGGGGCAGAGGACTATTAAATTCAGTCATCAACAAATTACCTGTAGAATTACATCTACCGGGATACCAGTACTGTGGACCAGGAACAAACTTACAAAAAAGATTGGCGAGAGGAGATCCAGGCATTAATCTACTGGACGCAGCCTGCAAGGAACATGATATAGCATACTCGCGACATAAAGATACAAGTGATCGGCATATAGCTGATAAAATATTAGCTGAAAAAGCCTCGCAGCGTGCAAAATCTACGGATGCAAATTTGAGTGAACGTGCCAACGCCTGGCTTATAACAAACGCAATGAAGGCTAAACTTAAGCTAGGTATGTGTCTTAAGGCTAAAAATAAACGCCAACCCACGTTCCGAGAAGCAGTACGAAATGCACGTAAAATTTTAAAAGTCAAAAAACCAAAAGACTTGATGGAAGTTACAAAAATAGCTCTTAGTGCAGCTAAAAATATTGTGAAAAGAAAGAAGAAACCAATTAAAACTCCACGAGTGATACCTGTACCAAAGTTTGGCGGGGCGCTTCCGTTCCTCATCCCGTTGTTTGCTGGGCTTTCAGCATTGGGAGCACTATCGGGAGGTGCAGCAGGCATAGCTAAAGCAGTAAATGATCCCAGTGCCGCAAAGGCAAAATTGGAAGAAAGCAAACGTCATAACCAAGCAATGGAAACTATAGCGGTTGGTAAAGATGGAAACGGGCTGTTCTTGAAGCCGTATAGAAAAGGACTTGGACTCCATCTACAACCTCAACCAAAAAACTGTTAAAGACGCTACCCAAAAGACCGCTAAACGAGTTGGATCTTCACAAGTATACCACAAACTTGCCGCACTTCAGAGAAGTATTTATGCGTGATAATCTACCTAAAAAGTATGGAAGTGAGAAAGCGGTATTGTTAACTTGGACATCTCAACTGGAGCAGGTACAGACTGGGTAGCGTACTACAAGAAAGGTGATAACATCGAATACTTTGCTGGCTTTGGCAATCTCTAACCACCAAGGGAGCTCTTAAACTATTTGGGTAGTAATATTACGTACAACTACAGTTTTTATCAGAATTATGATGCAGTAATTTGCGGTCATTTATGTTTAGAGTTTTTATATAATTGTTATAGCCATTAATTATTATCTATAAATAAATGTATCTATATTGAAATTGTGACAGTTCATTATCAACCGCCATGTCATTAACACTTACTCTCACGGGAAATTCATCTCTACTCCCTGCTGAGTACTTTCCCCTGCTGGAGCTAGCAACGGATTATGTTTGTGGATTAATTGATTTACAAACATACAACTCTATACCAAATATTGATGTGAGCAATAATCTGGTTCATGTAGGGAATGAGGTTGTTGGGATATCTGTTGGATTCTATAAGATTGATGATATAGCAAAATATGTACAAGGATACTTGGATAAAGAAGGGAGAAGGATAAAGAAGGGAGAAGGATAAAGGTTGCGATAAAGGCTAACAATAATACATTGAAGAGTGAAGTTAAGGCAACTGAAGAAATACAGTTTGAAAAACAGAGATCCATAGCTCCTCTTCTAGGATTCAGTAAAATAAACTTGACTGCTAATATAGTGCTTACATCAGAGTTACCAGTCAACATCATTAAAGTAAATACTATACGCATCGAATGTAATATTATATCAGGACCATTCTTCAACAACACACAAGTACACACTCTCCACGAGTTTTCCCCGAACTTTGGGCCTGGGTATAAAATAGTGGAGGTACCCAAAAATGTAATCTATTAGCCTGTGAACATAGAAAAGAGACAAGTAAAATGGCTTCAACAAAATTTCCATGGATTCCGCTGGGATGATGGCTACAAACCGTATCACAAGCTGTACATTATAGTTGAACCACTGCTTCGAATCAAAACCATATATGTAAAGGGAGCTGAAAAAGTTCATTGGATGCAGAAGATAGTTGGAGAGGGTGAAATCAGTATCAATGTCGAAGTTGAATACAACTATGGAAAACTAGTAGAGATTAACACAAATCCGCCATCTTGCCAAGTTCATATTGGACTATGTGCTATAAGAAATACTTTTATAATAAGAAATTTTATTGGAAATAAAAACAAATCTTTATAAAACATAGGACTTTTCAATACACACATACCCCAGAACCCTCACTGACATCTTCCAGAATCTGTCCATGGTGATGTCATGTTGTGAAATTCGAATGATGCTGATATCTACAACTTCCCAGCTAAGAAAACTTATTTAGGTGCAGCAAAACTATGATGACGTCATGCCGATATCTAGAACTCTCCCGCTAATAAAAGAAAACAGCAAAACCAAGGCATGCTTGTAGTTCCGACTAAGGCCGCTAGGGTACCTTCCTCAAGAAATGGCGTTTGCGTCCAAACAGATGTCGCCAATATCTCGAAATCCAAAGCCGGTAGAGGATTTCTGATGAAAACTCCCAGCCCACACCGCCAAGAATCCATTTCCATGAGCAAAAATAACTTGAATTATTAATACGCTAATATCTCGAAAACCAAAGCCCGTAGAAGATTTCTGATGAAAATTTCTCTACCCCCCCCCCCCCTCTAGAATCTAGAATCCATTGGCATGAACAAAAATTTCTTACTATTAGCTTTAATTATTAATAATATTAATTCAAAACCAGGCGCAACACTTGAAAACAACAAAAGCCTACATTTAGGCGCACCACACATCCAAAAAAGTGAAGCAAAAAACTTCCAAAACCCGTAGCATGCTGACACGTGTGGGCAAAAGTGAAGCGAAAACTTCCCAAAACCGTAGCATGCTGCCACGTGTGGGTCAAAAGTGATGCAAAAAAACTTCACCAATTCACGAGAACCGTACCACACATCCAAGAAAGCCGTAGTACCCGAGCATGCTGGTAGTATCGGCTAATGTCAACTGACATATTCTAGAATCTGTTCATGGTGATGTCATGTTGTGAAATTTGAATGATGCTGAACTCTCGCGCTAATAAAAGAAAACAGCAAAACCAAGGCATGCTGGTAGTTCCGGCTAAGGCCGCTAGGGAACCTTACTTAGCTAGAAAACCGTAGTACCGGAGCATGCTGGTAGTACCTGCTAATGCCGCTAGAGCGCAGTCAAGACCAAATGATACAACCCGGTAGTACCGGTCAATCCCGCTAGGGCGCAGTCGAGACTCAATGGTGCACCCAAGACACAATGCCCGAACAGATGTCGCTAGAAAACCGTAGTACCGGACCATGCTGGTAGTACCTGCTAATGCCGCTAGGGCGCAGTCAAGACCAAATGATACAACCCGGTAGTACCGGTTAATCCCGCTATGGCGCAGTCGAGGCTCAATGGTGCACCCAAGACAAAATGCCCGAACAGATGTCGCTAGAAAACTGTAGTACCGGAGCATGTTGGTAGTACCTGCTAATGCCGCTAGGGCGCAGTCAAGATCAAATGATACATCCCGGTTGTACCGGTTAATCCCGCTAGGGCGCAGTCGGGACTCAATGATGCACCCAAGACACAATGGTGTATAATGGTGTATCCACGGCACAAACCAATACAGCCAAGACACAAACCAATACATCCAAGGCACAAACCTACATTAGTATGGACTCAAACAACCTAGCGACGGTGGCACCATCTGTGGTGAAATCCTGGAGGCTTAAAAAAGTGAGCCAGAAACGCCATAGAATAACTACTAACGGGGAATGTGGAGAATGTGAAATTTTCTGATATTCCGAATATTACAGTGGATGTTTTTTAAATAATCCAGTTAATGATGGTGTTTAGGCCACACACACATGATTGTAAATTCCATCCACATTTCTAATCCTTCCCACGATGAAATATTTTCTCCTATAAAAAACGGAAAAAGGGAAACACAAAGAACTAAACTCTAAATGAAATTAACAAAAAACTACTTATCTAATAGTTGAGAACTTCCTTCAGTTCATCCAGCGATGTCCAAGCATTCCAATAAATAAGTGTAATACCTGAAACATGTAAGAATATTATTATTCATAACAAAAATTGTACAAAACTTTCAACTTACCTCAAAAGTATACCACCATCTCGCATATTTACAATGTCATCAAGTGACATTACTCTAGTCAGCTGGCTTCGCCTTCGTCTGAGTCAGAACACATGCAAATGATATAAAAGTCGTAAGGGCAACACCGAAAGGCGAGAGCTTATAACTGGATGCGGCGGCTATATAAAGCCGACGAGCCGCAGCAGAAAATCATTCTTGGTTCAGAGCTCATCTGATTCGGAGAATAATCCGATTAACAAGAATATTATTCCCAACCTCCAAAATAGAAGAATAATTACTTCAGAGAATAATCTGAAATTCCTATTATTTCCAATTTTCCGTCCCACACCTAAGCAGAAGATTAATTCTGCCGCAGAGTTTTTACAGGATCTTTCACAAATAGCAGCTCGCATTACCCCAAAAATGTTTTATAGCTCTTCCCTTTGATAGGAATAATTCCTACATCATCAACCTCAACCGTTTAATTACAGATTCTCCACGCGCTATCATCATAGTAAACTCCATAGGTTGGATCAATTTTAGGGCTATTATCAGTGAATAGCTTTAAATAGTTTGAAACTATGTATCCAAACCTTCCTGTCAATGTTCTTGAATGTTCAGGTGTTGCGAATTCTTCTTCAGATGTTAAGGAATAATATCCATAATTGATAGGTGTGCTACTAGCCTCCATTTTAACATATTTTCGTTTTGGAGGGGTAAAAGGTTCCCCAACCTCATTGGATTCTTCTGCTCCTCCTTCTTCTTCTGCTCCTTCTTCTTCTGCTCCTCCTCTTCTTCTTCTGCTCCTTCTTCTTCTGCTCCTTTTTCTTCTGCTCCTTCTTCTTCTGCTCCTTCTTCTTCTGCTCCTTCTTCTTCTGCTCCTTTTTCTTCTGCTCCTCCTTCTTCTGCTCCTTCTTCTCCTTCTTCTTCTTCTTCTGCTCCTCCTTCTTCTTCTTCTGCTCCTTCTTCTCCTTCTGCCCCTCGTTCTTCGTATGCTCCTCCTTCTTCTTCTGGTCCTCCTTCTTCTTCTGGTCCTCCTTCTTCTTCTGCTTCTCCTTCTTCTTCTGCTTCTCGTTCTGCTCCTCCTTCTTCTTCTGCTTCTCCTTCTTGTTCTCCTTCTTCTTCTGCTTCTCCTTCTTCCTCTGTTTCTCCTTCTTCTGCTGCTTCTCCTTCTTCTTCTTCTTCTTATACTCCTTCTCCTTCTTCTTCTGCTCCTTCTCCTTCTTCTTCTGCTCCTCCTTCTTCTTCAGCTCCTTCTTCTTCTTCTCCTTCTTCTTCTTCTAATCCTCCTGCTTTTGCTCCTCCTTCTTCTTCTTCTGCTCCTCCTTCTTCTTCCTCTGCTCCTCCTTCTTCTTCTTCTGCTCCTCCTTCTTCTCCTTCTGCTCCTCCTTCTTCTTCTTCTTCTGCTCCTCCTTCTTCTTCTCCTTCTGCTCCTTCTTCTTCTGCTCCGTCTTCTTCTGCTCCTTCTTCTTCTGCTCCTTCTTCTTCTTCTGCTCCTTCTTCTTCTTCTTCTGCTCCTTCTCTTCTTCTTCTTCTGCTCCTTCTTCTTCTTCTTCTGCTCCTTCTTCTTCTTCTTCTTCTTCAGCTCCTTCTTCTTCTGCTCCTTCTGCTTCTGCTCCTTCTTCTTCTGCTCCTTCTTCTTCTGCTCCTTCTTCTTCTTCTGCTCCTCCTCTTCTTCTTCTTCTTCTGCTCCTTCTTCTTCTTCTGCTGCTTCTTCTTCTTCTGCTCCATCTTCTTGTTCTGCTCCATCTTCTTCTTCTGCTCCTTCTTCTTCTTCTGCTCCTCCTCTTCTTCTTCTGTTTCTTCTTCTGCTCCTCCTCTTCTTCTTCTGCTTCATCTTCTGCTCCTCCTCTTCTTCTTCTGCTCCTCCTCTTCTTCTTCTTCTGCTCCTTCCTCTGCTTCTCCTCTTCTTCTTCTGCTCCTTCTTCTGCTCCTCCTCTTCTAATTCTTCTTCTTATGCTTCTGCTCCGTCTCCTTCTTCTTCTGCTCCTCCTTCTTCTTCTTCTGCTCCTTTTTCTTCTTCTCCTTCTTGTTCTTCTGCTCCTCCTTCTTCTTCTTCTGCTCCTTTTTCTTCTTCTCCTTCTTCTTCTTCTGCTCCTCCTTCTTCTTCTTCTGCTCCTCCATCTTTTTCTTCTGCTCCTCCTTCTTCTTCTTCTGCTCCTCCTTCTTCTTCTTCTTCTGCTCCTCCTTCTGCTTCTCCTTCTTCTTCTGCTCCTTCTTCTGCTCCTTCTCCTTCTGCTCCTTCTCCTTCTTCTTCTGCTCCTTCTTCTTCTGTTCCTTCTTCTTCTGCTCCTTCTCCCTCTTCTGCTCCTTCATCTTCTTCTGCTCCTTCTAGTTCTTCTGCTCCTTCTTCTTCTTCTGCTCCATGTTCTTCTTCTTCTTCTTCTGGTCCTTCTTCTTCTGCTCCATCTTCTTCTTCTGCTGCTTCTTCTTCTTCTGCTCCTTCTTCCTCTTCTGCTCCTTCTTCTTCTTCTGCTCCTTCTTCTTCTTCTGCTCCTTCTTCTTCTTCTGCTCCTTCTTCTTCTGCTCCATCTTCTTCTTCTGCTCCATCTTCTTCTTCTGCTCCTTCTTCTTCTTCTGCTCCTTCTTCCTCTTCTGCTCCTTCTTCTGCTCCTGCTTCTTCTTCTTCTTCTTCTGCTCCTTCTTCTGCTCCTTCTGCTCCGTCTTCTGCTCCTTCTGCTTCTCCTCTTCTTCTTCTGCTCCTCCTCTTCTTCTTCTGCTCCTCCTCTTCTTTTTCTGCTGCTCTTCTTCTTCTGCTCCTCCTCTTCTTCTTCTGCTTCTTCTTCTGCTCCTCCTCTTCTTCTTCTGCTTCTTCTTCTGCTCCTCCTCTTCTTCTTCTGCTTCTTCTTCTGCTCCTCCTCTTCTTCTTCTGCTTCTTCTTCTGCTGCTCCTCTTCTGCTCCTTCTTCTGCTCCTTCTTCTGCTCCTTCTTCTGCTCCTCCTCTTCTTCTTCTGCTCCTTCTTCTGCTGCTCCTCCTCTTCTGCTTCTCCTCTTCTTCTTCTGCTCCTCTTCTGCTCCTTCTTCTGCTCCTTCTTCTGCTCCTTCTTCTGCTCCTCCTCTTCTTCTTCTGCTCCTTCTTCTGCTGCTCCTCCTCTTCTGCTTCTCCTCTTCTTCTTCTGCTCCTTCTTCTTCTGCTACTTCTTCTGCTCCTCCTCTTCTTCTTCTGCTCCTTCTTCTTCTGCTCCTTCTTCTTCTGCTCCTTCTTCTTCTGCTCCTTCTTCTTCTGCTCCTGCTTCTTCTTCTGCTCCTTCTGCTTCTTCTGCTCCATCTTCTTCTTCTGCTCCTTCTTCTTCTTCTGCTCCTTCTTCTTCTTCTGCTCCTTCTTCTTCTTCTGCTCCTTCTTCTTCTTCTGCTCCTTCTTGTTCGGCTCCTTCTTCTTCTGCTCCTTCTTCTTCTGCTCCTTTTTCTTCTGCTCCTTCTTCTTCTGCTCCTTCTTCTTCTGCTCCTTCTGCTCCTTCTGCTCCTTCTACTCCTTCTGCTCCTTCTGCTCCTTCTGCTCCTTCTTCTTCTTCTGCTTCTTCTTTTGCTTCTTCTGCTGCCCTTCTGCTGCGCTTCTTCTTCTGCTCCTTTTTCTGCTCCTTCTTCTTCTTCTTCTTCTGCTCCTTCTTCTTCTTCTTCTGCTCCTTCTTCTTCTTCTGCTCCTTCTTCTTCTTCTTCCTCTGCTCCTTCTTCTGCTCCTTCTTCTGACCCGTCTGCTCCTTCTGCTCGTTCTTCTTCTTCTGCTTCTTCTTCTGCTTCTTCTGCTGCTTCTTCTTCTGCTTCTTCTTCTGCTTCTTCTGCTTCTTCTGCTTTGTCTTCTTGTTCTTCTTCTGCTCCTTCCTCTGCTCCTTCTTCTTCTTCTTCTCTTTCTCCTTCTCCTTCTTCTCTGATAACAGCTTAAGAGCTTTTAAACAGCTCTGATAACTGCTTAACAGCTTTTCAAACAGCTCTGATAACAGCTTAACAGCTTTTAAAACAGCTCTGATAACAGCTTAACAGCTTTCCAAACAGCTCTGATAACAGCTTAACAGCTTTTAAACAGCTCTGATAACAGCTTAACATCTTTAAAACAGCTCTGCTAACACCTTAACAGCTTTTAAACAGCTCTGATAATAGCTTAACAGCTATCAAAACAGCTCTGATAACAGCTTTCCAAACAGCTCTGATAATAGCTCAACAGCTTTTCCAACAGCTCTGATACAGCTTAACAGCTTTTCAAACAGGTCTGATAATAGGTGAACAGCTTTAATCTACTCAGCAGGTTAACAGGATTCGGTGTGCTTTCGTCTGAGTTACAGCTTCGACTTATGAAGATTTCGCATGTTTCATCCTTTTATAGTACAATGAAGGTATCGAATCCTTTACGGAAGCGCCCCTTGTTTAATGAGCTATCCTTATCAATCATCAAGAAACCATATTCATCCTTCCAACACTCAGCACAGGCTCTTCGAAATTTATGAAACTTCATGTCTGTATTCACATGATCATTATAGATATGTTTCAAATTCAAGTCATCTTGCTTGAATAAGATGATTAAATTAGCATTGTCATGTATTAAGTGCTTTCGTATATGCGTATATGTTTGGCAGAGATAGAAGCTGTCTATATCTTCGTGGCGACCCATGCAAAAATAGGATCGCAAATTATCTTGCTTTTCACATGCTGCATCATCGAAAATAAACACTGAATGTGATTTGGCTTCCTCTGGTGCCAGAACGTCGCAGTTGTTTGAGAATGTATAATACCCCAATCCTGATATCGGAGTCAACACTCGCTTAAAGTATTCATACTTTGGTTGATGTAAAGATTTTGAATATATGCAAATATTTTCATATCTCAGACCATTGGGATGTTCCAGCAAACTTATCATAACATTAGTTTCTCCATAATTAGATGGTCCAACAATGATGCTCCTTAAACTATTAGGCGATAGGGGACCATGCTTCTCTTTCACCTTCATAACAGCTACATCAGCATTTCGAACAGGAAAAGCTTGTTGTTGTTTAATGAACCGCATATTGAAGACCAACGGGATTCCTATAAATACACCTGCAGTATCATCGGAAACTTATAAGATGTCGGATCACAAATCGAAACGCTCCAGAAAATTTTTGAATGGGGGCAGAGGACTATTAAATTCAGTCATCAACAAATTACCTGTAGAATTACATCTACCGGGATACCAGTACTGTGGACCAGGAACAAACTTACAAAAAAGATTGGCGAGAGGAGATCCAGGCATTAATCTACTGGACGCAGCCTGCAAGGAACATGATATAGCATACTCGCGACATAAAGATACAAGTGATCGGCATATAGCTGATAAAATATTAGCTGAAAAAGCCTCGCAGCGTGCAAAATCTACGGATGCAAATTTGAGTGAACGTGCCAACGCCTGGCTTATAACAAACGCAATGAAGGCTAAACTTAAGCTAGGTATGTGTCTTAAGGCTAAAAATAAACGCCAACCCACGTTCCGAGAAGCAGTACGAAATGCACGTAAAATTTTAAAAGTCAAAAAACCAAAAGACTTGATGGAAGTTACAAAAATAGCTCTTAGTGCAGCTAAAAATATTGTGAAAAGAAAGAAGAAACCAATTAAAACTCCACGAGTGATACCTGTACCAAAGTTTGGCGGGGCGCTTCCGTTCCTCATCCCGTTGTTTGCTGGGCTTTCAGCATTGGGAGCACTATCGGGAGGTGCAGCAGGCATAGCTAAAGCAGTAAATGATCCCAGTGCCGCAAAGGCAAAATTGGAAGAAAGCAAACGTCATAACCAAGCAATGGAAACTATAGCCGTTGGTAAAGATGGAAACGGGCTGTTCTTGAAGCCGTATAGAAAAGGACTTGGACTCCATCTACAACCTCAACCAAAAAACTGTTAAAGACGCTACCCAAAAGACCGCTAAACGAGTTGGATCTTCACAAGTATACCACAAACTTGCCGCACTTCAGAGAAGTATTTATGCGTGATAATCTACCTAAAAAGTATGGAAGTGAGAAAGCGGTATTGTTAACTTGGACATCTCAACTGGAGCAGGTACAGACTGGGTAGCGTACTACAAGAAAGGTGATAACATCGAATACTTTGCTGGCTTTGGCAATCTCTAACCACCAAGGGAGCTCTTAAACTATTTGGGTAGTAATATTATGTACAACTACAGTTTTTATCAGAATTATGATGCAGTAATTTGCGGTCATTTATGTTTAGAGTTTTTATATAATTGTTATAGCCATTAATTATTATCTATAAATAAATGTATCTATATTGAAATTGTGACAGTTCATTATCAACCGCCATGTCATTAACACTTACTCTCACGGGAAATTCATCTCTACTCCCTGCTGAGTACTTTCCCCTGCTGGAGCTAGCAACGGATTATGTTTGTGTATTAATTGATTTACAAACATACAACTCTATACCAAATATTGATGTGAGCAATAATCTGGTTCATGTAGGGAATGAGGTTGTTGGGATATCTGTTGGATTCTATAAGATTGATGATATAGCAAAATATGTACAAGGATACTTGGATAAAGAAGGGAGAAGGATAAAGGTTGCGATAAAGGCTAACAATAATACATTGAAGAGTGAAGTTAAGGCAACTGAAGAAATACAGTTTGAAAAACAGAGATCCATAGCTCCTCTTCTAGGATTCAGTAAAATAAACTTGACTGCTAATATAGTGCTTACATCAGAGTTACCAGTCAACATCATTAAAGTAAATACTATACGCATCGAATGTAATATTATATCAGGATCATTCTTCAACAACACACAAGTACACACTCTCCACGAGTTTTCCCCGAACTTTGGGCCTGGGTATAAAATAGTGGAGGTACCCAAAAATGTAATCTATTAGCCTGTGAACATAGGAAAGAGACAAGTAAATGGCTTCAACAAAATTTCCATGGATTCCGCTGGGATGATGGCTACAAACCGTATCACAAGCTGTACATTATAGTTGAACCACTGCTTCGAATCAAAACCATATATGTAAAGGGAGCTGAAAAAGTTCATTGGATGCAGAAGATAGTTGGAGAGGGTGAAATCAGTATCAATGTCGAAGTTGAATACAACTATGGAAAACTAGTAGAGATTAACACAAATCCGCCATCTTGCCAAGTTCATATTGGACTATGTGCTATAAGAAATACTTTTATAATAAGAAATTTTATTGGAAATAAAAACAAATCTTTATAAAACATAGGACTTTTCAATACACACATACCCCAGAACCCTCACTGACATCTTCCAGAATCTGTCCATGGTGATGTCATGTTGTGAAATTCGAATGATGCTGATATCTACAACTTCCCAGCTAAGAAAACTTATTTAGGTGCAGCAAAACTATGATGACGTCATGCCGATATCTAGAACTCTCCCGCTAATAAAAGAAAACAGCAAAACCAAGGCATGCTTGTAGTTCCGACTAAGGCCGCTAGGGTACCTTACTCAAGAAATGGCGTTTGCGTCCAAACAGATGTCGCCAATATCTCGAAATCCAAAGCCGGTAGAGGATTTCTGATGAAAACTCCCAGCCCACACCGCCAAGAATCCATTTCCATGAGCAAAAATAACTTGAATTATTAATACGCTAATATCTCGAAAACCAAAGCCCGTAGAAGATTTCTGATGAAAATTTCTCTACCCCCCCCCCCTCTAGAATCTAGAATCCATTGGCATGAACAAAAATTTCCTACTATTAGCTTTAATTATTACTAATATTAATTCAAAACCAGGCGCAACACTTGAAAACAACAAAAGCCTACATTTAGGCGCACCACACATCCAAAAAAGTGAAGCAAAAAACTTCCAAAACCCGTAGCATGCTGACACGTGTGGGCAAAAGTGAAGCGAAAACTTCCCAAAACCGTAGCATGCTGCCACGTGTGGGTCAAAAGTGATGCAAAAAACTTCACCAATTCACGAGAACCGTACCACACATCCAAGAAAGCCGTAGTACCCGAGCATGCTGGTAGTATCGGCTAATGTCAACTGACATATTCTAGAATCTGTTCATGGTGATGTCATGTTGTGAAATTTGAATGATGCTGAACTCTCGCGCTAATAAAAGAAAACAGCAAAACCAAGGCATGCTGGTAGTTCCGGCTAAGGCCGCTAGGGAACCTTACTTAGCTAGAAAACCGTAGTACCGGAGCATGCTGGTAGTACCTGCTAATGCCGCTAGAGCGCAGTCAAGACCAAATGATACAACCCGGTAGTACCGGTCAATCCCGCTAGGGCGCAGTCGAGACTCAATGGTGCACGCAAGACACAATGCCCGAACAGATGTCGCTAGAAAACCGTAGTACCGGACCATGCTGGTAGTACCTGCTAATGCCGCTAGGGCGCAGTCAAGACCAAATGATACAACCCGGTAGTACCGGTTAATCCCGCTATGGCGCAGTCGAGGCTCAATGGTGCACCCAAGACAAAATGCCCGAACAGATGTCGCTAGAAAACTGTAGTACCGGAGCATGTTGGTAGTACCTGCTAATGCCGCTAGGGCGCAGTCAAGATCAAATGATACATCCCGGTTGTACCGGTTAATCCCGCTAGGGCGCAGTCGGGACTCAATGATGCACCCAAGACACAATGGTGTATAATGGTGTATCCACGGCACAAACCAATACAGCCAAGACACAAACCAATACATCCAAGGCACAAACCTACATTAGTATGGACTCAAACAACCTAGCGACGGTGGCACCATCTGTGGTGAAATCCTGTAGGCTTAAAAAAGTGAGCCAGAAACGCCATAGAATAACTACTAACGGGGAATGTGGAGAATGTGAAATTTTCTGATATTCCGAATATTACAGTGGATGTTTTTTAAATAATCCAGTTAATGATGGTGTTTAGGCCACACACACATGATTGTAAATTCCATCCACATTTCTAATCCTTCCCACGATGAAATATTTTCTCCTATAAAAAACGGAAAAAGGGAAACACAAAGAACTAAACTCTAAATGAAATTAACAAAAAACTACTTATCTAATAGTTGAGAACTTCCTTCAGTTCATCCAGCGATGTCCAAGCATTCCAATAAATAAGTGTAATACCTGAAACATGTAAGAATATTATTATTCATAACAAAAATTCTACAAAACTTTCAACTTACCTCAAAAGTATACCACCATCTCGCATATTTACAATGTCATCAAGTGACATTACTCCAGTCAGCTGGCTTCGCCTTCGTCTGAGTCAGAACACATGCAAATGATATAAAAGTCGTAAGGGCAACACCGAAAGGCGAGAGCTTATAACTGGATGCGGCGGCTATATAAAGCCGACGAGCCGCAGCAGAAAATCATTCTTGGTTCAGAGCTCATCTGATTCGGAGAATAATCCGATTAACAAGAATATTATTCCCAACCTCCAAAATAGAAGAATAATTACTTCAGAGAATAATCTGAAATTCCTATTATTTCCAATTTTCCGTCCCACACCTAAGCAGAAGATTAATTCTGCCGCAGAGTTTTTACAGCATCTTTCACAAATAGCAGCTCGCATTACCCCAAAAATGTTTTATAGCTCTTCCCTTTGATAGGAATAATTCCTACATCATCAACCTCAACCGTTTAATTACAGACTCTCCACGCGCTATCATCATAGTAAACTCCATAGGTTGAATCAATTTTAGGGCTATTATCAGTCAATAGCTTTAAATAGTTTGAAACTATGTATCCAAACCTTCCTGTCAATGTTCTTGAATGTTCAGGTGTTGCGAATTCTTCTTCAGATGTTAAGGAATAATCTCCATAATTGATAGGTGTGCTACTAGCCTCCATTTTAACATATTTTCGTTTTAGAGGGGTAAAAGGTTCCCCAACCTCATTGGATTCTTCTGCTCCTCCTTCTTCTTCTGCTCCTTCTTCTTCTGCTCCTCCTCTTCTTCTTCTGCTCCTTCTTCTTCTGCTCCTTCTTCTTCTGCTCCTTCTTCTTCTGCTCCTTTTTCTTCTGCTCCTCCTTCTTCTGCTCCTTCTTCTCCTTCTTCTTCTTCTTCTGCTCCTCCTTCTTCTTCTTCTGCTCCTTCTTCTCCTTCTGCTCCTCGTTCTTCGTCTGCTCCTCCTTCTTCTTCTGGTCCTCCTTCTTCTGCTGCTTCCCCTTCTTCTTCTTCTTCTTATACTCCTTCTCCTTCTTCTTCTGCTCCTTCTCCTTCTTCTTCTGCTCCTCCTTCTTCTTCAGCTCCTTCTTCTTCTTCTCCTTCTTCTTCTTCTAATCCTCCTGCTTTTGCTCCTCCTCCTTCTTCTTCTGCTTCTCCTTCTTCTTCTGCTTCTCGTTCTGCTCCTCCTTCTTCTTCTGCTTCTCCTTCTTCTTCTGTTTCTCCTTCTTCTGCTGCTTCCCCTTCTTCTTCTTCTTCTTATACTCCTTCTCCTTCTTCTTCTGCTCCTTCTCCTTCTTCTTCTGCTCCTCCTTCTTCTTCAGCTCCTTCTTCTTCTTCTCCTTCTTCTTCTTCTAATCCTCCTGCTTTTGCTCCTCCTTCTTCTTCTTCTGCTCCTCCTTCTTCTTCTTCTGCTCCTCCTTCTTCTTCTTCTGCTCCTCCTTCTTCTCCTTCTGCTCCTCCTTCTTCTTCTTCTGCTCCTCCTTCTTCTTCTCCTTCTGCTGCTTCTTCTTCTGCTCCGTCTTCTTCTGCTCCTTCTGCTTCTGCTCCTTCTTCTTCCGCTCCTTCTTCTTCTGCTCCTTCTTCTTCTGCTCCTTCTTCTTCTTCTTCTGCTCCTTCTTCTTCTTCTTCTTCTTCAGCTCCTTCTTCTTCTGCTCCTTCTGCTTCTGCTCCTTCTTCTTCTGCTCCTTCTTCTTCTGCTCCTTCTTCTTCTTCTGCTCCTCCTCTTCTTCTTCTGCTTCTTCTTCTGCTCCTTCTTCTTCTTCTGCTGCTTCTTCTTCTTCTGCTCCATCTTCTTGTTCTGCTCCATCTTCTTCTTCTGCTCCTTCTTCTTCTCCTGCTCCTCCTCTTCTTCTTCTGTTTCTTCTTCTGCTCCTCCTCTTCTTCTTCTGCTTCATCTTCTGCTCCTCCTCTTCTTCTTCTGCTCCTCCTCTTCTTCTTCTGCTTCTTCTTCTGCTCCTTCTTCTTCTTCTGCTGCTTCTTCTTCTTCTGCTCCATCTTCTTGTTCTGCTCCATCTTCTTCTTCTGCTCCTTCTTCTTCTCCTGCTCCTCCTCTTCTTCTTCTGCTCCTTCTTCTGCTCCTCCTCTTCTAATTCTTCTTCTTATGCTTCTGCTCCGTCTCCTTCTTCTTCTGCTCCTCCTTCTTCTTCTTCTGCTCCTTTTTCTTCTTCTCCTTCTTCTTCTTCTGCTCCTCCTTCTTCTTCTTCTGCTCCTCCATCTTTTTCTTCTGCTCCTCCTTCTTCTTCTTCTGCTCCTCCTTCTTCTTCTTCTTCTGCTCCTCCTTCTGCTTCTCCTTCTTCTTCTGCTCCTTCTTCTGCTCCTTCTCCTTCTGCTCCTTCTCCTTCTGCTCCTTCTCCTTCTTATTCTGCTCCTTCTTCTTCTGTTCCTTCTTCTTCTGCTCCTTCTCCCTCTTCTGCTCCTTCTTCTTCTTCTGCTCCTTCTTCTTCTTCTGCTCCTTCTTCTTCTTCTGCTCCATGTTCTTCTTCTTCTTCTTCTGCTCCTTCTTCTTCTGCTCCATCTTCTTCTTCTGCTCCTTCTTCTTCTTCTGCTCCTTCTTCCTCTTCTGCTCCTTCTTCTTCTTCTGCTCCTTCTTCTTCTGCTCCTTCTTCTTCTTCTGCTCCTTCTTCTTCTGCTCCTGCTTCTTCTT
This sequence comes from Dioctria rufipes, assembly GCA_963924295.1. Taxonomy (NCBI): domain Eukaryota; kingdom Metazoa; phylum Arthropoda; class Insecta; order Diptera; family Asilidae; genus Dioctria; species Dioctria rufipes. The sequence continues at coordinate 88,814,656 of OZ002744.1, forward strand.
CTCCTCCCTCTTCTTCTTCTTCTTCTGCTCCTTCTTCTGCTCCTTCTGCTCCTCCTCTTCTTTTTCTGCTGCTCTTCTTCTTCTGCTCCTCCTCTTCTTCTTCTGCTTCTTCTTCTGCTCCTCCTCTTCTTCTTCTGCTTCTTCTTCTGCTGCTCCTCTTCTGCTCCTTCTTCTGCTCCTTCTTCTGCTCCTTCTTCTGCTCCTCCTCTTCTTCTTCTGCTCCTTCTTCTGCTGCTCCTCCTCTTCTGCTTCTCCTCTACTTCTTCTGCTCCTTCTTCTTCTGCTACTTCTTCTGCTCCTCCTCTTCTTCTTCTGCTCCTTCTTCTTCTGCTCCTTCTTCTTCTGCTCCTTCTTCTTCTTCTGCCCCATCTTCTTCTTCTGCTCCTTCTTCTTCTGCTCCTGCTTCTTCTTCTGCTCCTTCTTCTTCTTCTGCTCCATCTTCTTCTTCTGCTCCTTCTTCTTCTTCTGCTCCTTCTTCTTCTTCTGCTCCTTCTTCTTCTTCTGCTCCTTCTTCTTCTTCTGCTCCTTCTTCTTCGACTCCTTCTTCTTCTGCTCCTCCTCTTCTTCTTCTGTTCCTTCTTCTTCTGCTCCTTTTCCTTCTGCTCCTTCTTCTTCTGCTCCTTCTTCTTCTGCTCCTTCTGCTCCTTCTGCTCCTTCTACTCCTTCTGCTCCTTCTGCTCCTTCTGCTCCTTCTGCTCCTTCTGCTCCTTCTGCTCCTTCTGCTCCTTCTTCTTCTTCTGCTTCTTCTTTTGCTTCTTCTGCTGCCCTTCTGCTACCCTTCTGCTGCGCTTCTTCTTCTGCTCCTTTTTCTGCTCCTTCTTCTTCTTGTTCTTCTGCTCCTTCTTCTTCTTCCTCTGCTCCTTCTTCTTCTTCTGCTCCTTCTTCTTCTTCTTCCTCTGCTCCTTCTTCTGCTCCTTCTTCTGCCCCGTCTGCTCCTTCTGCTCGTTCTTCTTCTTCTGCTTCTTCTTCTGCTTCTTCTGCTGCTTCTTCTTCTGCTTCTTCTTCTGCTTCTTCTGCTTCTTCTGCTTTGTCTTCTTGTTCTTCTTCTGCTCCTTCCTCTGCTCCTTCTTCTTCTTCTTCTCTTTCTCCTTCTCCTTCTTCTCTGATAACAGCTTAAGAGCTTTTAAACAGCTCTGATAACTGCTTAACAGCTTTTCAAACAGCTCTGATAACAGCTTAACAGCTTTTAAAACAGCTCTGATAACAGCTTAACAGCTTTCCAAACAGCTCTGATAACAGCTTAACAGCTTTTAAACAGCTCTGATAACAGCTTAACATCTTTAAAACAGCTCTGCTAACACCTTAACAGCTTTTAAACAGCTCTGATAATAGCTTAACAGCTATCAAAACAGCTCTGATAACAGCTTTCCAAACAGCTCTGATAATAGCTCAACAGCTTTTCCAACAGCTCTGATACAGCTTAACAGCTTTTCAAACAGGTCTGATAATAGGTGAACAGCTTTAATCTACTCAGCAGGTTAACAGGATTCGGTGTGCTTTCGTCTGAGTTACAGCTTCGACTTATGAAGATTTCGCATGTTTCATCCTTTTATAGTACAATGAAGGTATCGAATCCTTTACGGAAGCGCCCCTTGTTTAATGAGCTATCCTTATCAATCATCAAGAAACCATATTCATCCTTCCAACACTCAGCACAGGCTCTTCGAAATTTATGAAACTTCATGTCTGTATTCACATGATCATTATAGATATGTTTCAAATTCAAGTCATCTTGCTTGAATAAGATGATTAAATTAGCATTGTCATGTATTAAGTGCTTTCGTATATGCGTATATGTTTGGCAGAGATAGAAGCTGTCTATATCTTCGTGGCGACCCATGCAAAAATAGGATCGCAAATTATCTTGCTTTTCACATGCTGCATCATCGAAAATAAACACTGAATGTGATTTGGCTTCCTCTGGTGCCAGAACGTCGCAGTTGTTTGAGAATGTATAATACCCCAATCCTGATATCGGAGTCATCACTCGCTTAAAGTATTCATACTTTGGTTGATGTAAAGATTTTGAATACATGCAAATATTTTCATATCTCAGACCATTGGGATGTTCCAGCAAACTTATCATAACATTAGTTTCTCCATAATTAGATGGTCCAACAATGATGCTCCTTAAACTATTAGGCGATAGGGGACCATGCTTCTCTTTCACCTTCATAACAGCTACATCAGCATTTCGAACAGGAAAAGCTTGTTTTTGTTTAATGAACCGCATATTGAAGACCAACGGGATTCCTATAAATACACCTGCTCCTGCTTATATTACATTTCAACAGTATCATCGGAAACTTATAAGATGTCGGATCACAAATCGAAACGCTCCAGAAAATTTTTGAATGGGGGCAGAGGACTATTAAATTCAGTCATCAACAAATTACCTGTAGAATTACATCTACCGGGATACCAGTACTGTGGACCAGGAACAAACTTACAAAAAAGATTGGCGAGAGGAGATCCAGGCATTAATCTACTGGACGCAGCCTGCAAGGAACATGATATAGCATACTCGCGACATAAAGATACAAGTGATCGGCATATAGCTGATAAAATATTAGCTGAAAAAGCCTCGCAGCGTGCAAAATCTACGGATGCAAATTTGAGTGAACGTGCCAACGCCTGGCTTATAACAAACGCAATGAAGGCTAAACTTAAGCTAGGTATGTGTCTTAAGGCTAAAAATAAACGCCAACCCACGTTCCGAGAAGCAGTACGAAATGCACGTAAAATTTTAAAAGTCAAAAAACCAAAAGACTTGATGGAAGTTACAAAAATAGCTCTTAGTGCAGCTAAAAATATTGTGAAAAGAAAGAAGAAACCAATTAAAACTCCACGAGTGATACCTGTACCAAAGTTTGGCGGGGCGCTTCCGTTCCTCATCCCGTTGTTTGCTGGGCTTTCAGCATTGGGAGCACTATCGGGAGGTGCAGCAGGCATAGCTAAAGCAGTAAATGATCCCAGTGCCGCAAAGGCAAAATTGGAAGAAAGCAAACGTCATAACCAAGCAATGGAAACTATAGCGGTTGGTAAAGATGGAAACGGGCTGTTCTTGAAGCCGTATAGAAAAGGACTTGGACTCCATCTACAACCTCAACCAAAAAACTGTTAAAGACGCTACCCAAAAGACCGCTAAACGAGTTGGATCTTCACAAGTATACCACAAACTTGCCGCACTTCAGAGAAGTATTTATGCGTGATAATCTACCTAAAAAGTATGGAAGTGAGAAAGCGGTATTGTTAACTTGGACATCTCAACTGGAGCAGGTACAGACTGGGTAGCGTACTACAAGAAAGGTGATAACATCGAATACTTTGCTGGCTTTGGCAATCTCTAACCACCAAGGGAGCTCTTAAACTATTTGGGTAGTAATATTACGTACAACTACAGTTTTTATCAGAATTATGATGCAGTAATTTGCGGTCATTTATGTTTAGAGTTTTTATATAATTGTTATAGCCATTAATTATTATCTATAAATAAATGTATCTATATTGAAATTGTGACAGTTCATTATCAACCGCCATGTCATTAACACTTACTCTCACGGGAAATTCATCTCTACTCCCTGCTGAGTACTTTCCCCTGCTGGAGCTAGCAACGGATTATGTTTGTGGATTAATTGATTTACAAACATACAACTCTATACCAAATATTGATGTGAGCAATAATCTGGTTCATGTAGGGAATGAGGTTGTTGGGATATCTGTTGGATTCTATAAGATTGATGATATAGCAAAATATGTACAAGGATACTTGGATAAAGAAGGGAGAAGGATAAAGAAGGGAGAAGGATAAAGGTTGCGATAAAGGCTAACAATAATACATTGAAGAGTGAAGTTAAGGCAACTGAAGAAATACAGTTTGAAAAACAGAGATCCATAGCTCCTCTTCTAGGATTCAGTAAAATAAACTTGACTGCTAATATAGTGCTTACATCAGAGTTACCAGTCAACATCATTAAAGTAAATACTATACGCATCGAATGTAATATTATATCAGGACCATTCTTCAACAACACACAAGTACACACTCTCCACGAGTTTTCCCCGAACTTTGGGCCTGGGTATAAAATAGTGGAGGTACCCAAAAATGTAATCTATTAGCCTGTGAACATAGAAAAGAGACAAGTAAAATGGCTTCAACAAAATTTCCATGGATTCCGCTGGGATGATGGCTACAAACCGTATCACAAGCTGTACATTATAGTTGAACCACTGCTTCGAATCAAAACCATATATGTAAAGGGAGCTGAAAAAGTTCATTGGATGCAGAAGATAGTTGGAGAGGGTGAAATCAGTATCAATGTCGAAGTTGAATACAACTATGGAAAACTAGTAGAGATTAACACAAATCCGCCATCTTGCCAAGTTCATATTGGACTATGTGCTATAAGAAATACTTTTATAATAAGAAATTTTATTGGAAATAAAAACAAATCTTTATAAAACATAGGACTTTTCAATACACACATACCCCAGAACCCTCACTGACATCTTCCAGAATCTGTCCATGGTGATGTCATGTTGTGAAATTCGAATGATGCTGATATCTACAACTTCCCAGCTAAGAAAACTTATTTAGGTGCAGCAAAACTATGATGACGTCATGCCGATATCTAGAACTCTCCCGCTAATAAAAGAAAACAGCAAAACCAAGGCATGCTTGTAGTTCCGACTAAGGCCGCTAGGGTACCTTCCTCAAGAAATGGCGTTTGCGTCCAAACAGATGTCGCCAATATCTCGAAATCCAAAGCCGGTAGAGGATTTCTGATGAAAACTCCCAGCCCACACCGCCAAGAATCCATTTCCATGAGCAAAAATAACTTGAATTATTAATACGCTAATATCTCGAAAACCAAAGCCCGTAGAAGATTTCTGATGAAAATTTCTCTACCCCCCCCCCCCTCTAGAATCTAGAATCCATTGGCATGAACAAAAATTTCTTACTATTAGCTTTAATTATTAATAATATTAATTCAAAACCAGGCGCAACACTTGAAAACAACAAAAGCCTACATTTAGGCGCACCACACATCCAAAAAAGTGAAGCAAAAAACTTCCAAAACCCGTAGCATGCTGACACGTGTGGGCAAAAGTGAAGCGAAAACTTCCCAAAACCGTAGCATGCTGCCACGTGTGGGTCAAAAGTGATGCAAAAAAACTTCACCAATTCACGAGAACCGTACCACACATCCAAGAAAGCCGTAGTACCCGAGCATGCTGGTAGTATCGGCTAATGTCAACTGACATATTCTAGAATCTGTTCATGGTGATGTCATGTTGTGAAATTTGAATGATGCTGAACTCTCGCGCTAATAAAAGAAAACAGCAAAACCAAGGCATGCTGGTAGTTCCGGCTAAGGCCGCTAGGGAACCTTACTTAGCTAGAAAACCGTAGTACCGGAGCATGCTGGTAGTACCTGCTAATGCCGCTAGAGCGCAGTCAAGACCAAATGATACAACCCGGTAGTACCGGTCAATCCCGCTAGGGCGCAGTCGAGACTCAATGGTGCACCCAAGACACAATGCCCGAACAGATGTCGCTAGAAAACCGTAGTACCGGACCATGCTGGTAGTACCTGCTAATGCCGCTAGGGCGCAGTCAAGACCAAATGATACAACCCGGTAGTACCGGTTAATCCCGCTATGGCGCAGTCGAGGCTCAATGGTGCACCCAAGACAAAATGCCCGAACAGATGTCGCTAGAAAACTGTAGTACCGGAGCATGTTGGTAGTACCTGCTAATGCCGCTAGGGCGCAGTCAAGATCAAATGATACATCCCGGTTGTACCGGTTAATCCCGCTAGGGCGCAGTCGGGACTCAATGATGCACCCAAGACACAATGGTGTATAATGGTGTATCCACGGCACAAACCAATACAGCCAAGACACAAACCAATACATCCAAGGCACAAACCTACATTAGTATGGACTCAAACAACCTAGCGACGGTGGCACCATCTGTGGTGAAATCCTGTAGGCTTAAAAAGTGAGCCAGAAACGCCATAGAATAACTACTAACGGGGAATGTGGAGAATGTGAAATTTTCTGATATTCCGAATATTACAGTGGATGTTTTTTAAATAATCCAGTTAATGATGGTGTTTAGGCCACACACACATGATTGTAAATTCCATCCACATTTCTAATCCTTCCCACGATGAAATATTTTCTCCTATAAAAAACGGAAAAAGGGAAACACAAAGAACTAAACTCTAAATGAAATTAACAAAAAACTACTTATCTAATAGTTGAGAACTTCCTTCAGTTCATCCAGCGATGTCCAAGCATTCCAATAAATAAGTGTAATACCTGAAACATGTAAGAATATTATTATTCATAACAAAAATTGTACAAAACTTTCAACTTACCTCAAAAGTATACCACCATCTCGCATATTTACAATGTCATCAAGTGACATTACTCCAGTCAGCTGGCTTCGCCTTCGTCTGAGTCAGAACACATGCAAATGATATAAAAGTCGGAAGGGCAACACCGAAAGGCGAGAGCTTATAACTGGATGCGGCGGCTATATAAAGCCGACGAGCCGCAGCAGAAAATCATTCTTGGTTCAGAGCTCATCTGATTCGGAGAATAATCCGATTAACAAGAATATTATTCCCAACCTCCAAAATAGAAGAATAATTACTTCAGAGAATAATCTGAAATTCCTATTATTTCCAATTTTCCGTCCCACACCTAAGCAGAAGATTAATTCTGCCGCAGAGTTTTTACAGCATCTTTCACAAATAGCAGCTCGCATTACCCCAAAAATGTTTTATAGCTCTTCCCTTTGATAGGAATAATTCCTACATCATCAACCTCAACCGTTTAATTACAGACTCTCCACGCGCTATCATCATAGTAAACTCCATAGGTTGGATCAATTTTAGGGCTATTATCAGTCAATAGCTTTAAATAGTTTGAAACTATGTATCCAAACCTTCCTGTCAATGTTCTTGAATGTTCAGGTGTTGCGAATTCTTCTTCAGATGTTAAGGAATAATCTCCATAATTGATAGGTGTGCTACTAGCCTCCATTTTAACATATTTTCGTTTTGGAGGGGTAAAAGGTTCCCCAACCTCATTGGATTCTTCTGCTCCTCCTTCTTCTTCTGCTCCTTCTTCTTCTGCTCCTCCTCTTCTTCTTCTGCTCCTTCTTCTTCTGCTCCTTCTTCTTCTGCTCCTTCTTCTTCTGCTCCTTCTTCTTCTGCTCCTTCTTCTTCTGCTCCTTCTTCTTCTGCTCCTTTTTCTTCTGCTCCTCCTTCTTCTGCTCCTTCTTCTCCTTCTTCTTCTTCTTCTGCTCCTTCTTCTTCTTCTTCTGCTCCTTCTTCTCCTTCTGCTCCTCGTTCTTCGTCTGCTCCTCCTTCTTCTTCTGGTCCTCCTTCTTCTTCTGGTCCTCCTTCTTCTTCTGCTTCTCCTTCTTCTTCTGCTTCTCGTTCTGCTCCTCCTTCTTCTTCTGCTTCTCCTTCTTCTTCTGTTTCTCCTTCTTCTGCTGCTTCCCCTTCTTCTTCTTCTTCTTATACTCCTTCTCCTTCTTCTTCTGCTCCTTCTCCTTCTTCTTCTGCTCCTCCTTCTTCTTCAGCTCCTTCTTCTTCTTCTAATCCTCCTGCTTTTGCTCCTCCTTCTTCTTCTTCTGCTCCTCCTTCTTCTTCTTCTGCTCCTCCTTCTTCTTCTTCTGCTCCTCCTTCTTCTCCTTCTGCTCCTCCTTCTTCTTCTTCTTCTGCTCCTCCTTCTTCTTCTCCTTCTGCTCCTTCTTCTTCTGCTCCGTCTTCTTCTGCTCCTTCTTCTTCTGCTCCTTCTTCTTCCGCTCCTTCTTCTTCTGCTCCTTCTTCTTCTGCTCCGTCTTCTTCTGCTCCTTCTTCTTCTGCTCCTTCTTCTTCCGCTCCTTCTTCTTCTGCTCCTTCTTCTTCTGCTCCTTCTTCTTCTTCTTCTGCTCCTTCTTCTTCTTCTTCTTCTTCAGCTCCTTCTTCTTCTGCTCCTCCTGCTTCTGCTCCTTCTTCTTCTGCTCCTTCTTCTTCTGCTCCTTCTTCTTCTTCTGCTCCTCCTCTTCTACTTCTGCTTCTTCTTCTGCTCCTTCTTCTTCTTCTGCTGCTTCTTCTTCTTCTGCTCCATCTTCTTGTTCTGCTCCATCTTCTTCTTCTGCTCCTTCTTCTTCTCCTGCTCCTCCTCTTCTTCTTCTGTTTCTTCTTCTGCTCCTCCTCTTCTTCTTCTGCTTCATCTTCTGCTCCTCCTCTTCTTCTTCTGCTCCTCCTCTTCTTCTTCTTCTGCTCCTTCTTCTGCTTCTCCTCTTCTTCTTCTGCTCCTTCTTCTGCTCCTCCTCTTCTAATTCTTCTTCTTATGCTTCTGCTCCGTCTCCTTCTTCTTCTGCTCCTCCTTCTTCTTCTTCTGCTCCTTTTTCTTCTTCTCCTTCTTCTTCTTCTGCTCCTCCTTCTTCTTCTTCTGCTCCTCCATCTTTTTCTTCTGCTCCTCCTTCTTCTTCTTCTGCTCCTCCTTCTTCTTCTTCTTCTGCTCCTCCTTCTGCTTCTCCTTCTTCTTCTGCTCCTTCTTCTGCTCCTTCTCCTTCTGCTCCTTCTCCTTCTTATTCTGCTCCTTCTTCTTCTGTTCCTTCTTCTTCTGCTCCTTCTCCCTCTTCTGCTCCTTCTTCTTCTTCTGCTCCTTCTTCTTCTTCTGCTCCTTCTTCTTCTTCTGCTCCTTCTTCTTCTTCTGCTCCATGTTCTTCTTCTTCTTCTTCTGCTCCTTCTTCTTCTGCTCCATCTTCTTCTTCTGCTCCTTCTTCTTCTTCTGCTCCTTCTTCCTCTTCTGCTCCTTCTTCTTCTTCTGCTCCTTCTTCTTCTGCTCCTTCTTCTTCTTCTGCTCCTTCTTCTTCTGCTCCATCTTCTTCTTCTGCTCCATCTTCTTCTTCTGCTCCTTCTTCTTCTTCTGCTCCTTCTTCCTCTTCTGCTCCTTCTTCTGCTCCTGCTTCTTCTTCTCCTCCTTCTTCTTCTTCTTCTTCTGCTCCTTCTTCTGCTCCTTCTGCTCCTTCTGCTCCTCCTCTTCTTCTTCTGCTCCTCCTCTTCTTCTTCTGGTCCTCCTCTTCTTTTTCTGCTGCTCTTCTTCTTCTGCTCCTCCTCTTCTTCTTCTGCTTCTTCTTCTGCTCCTCCTCTTCTTCTTCTGCTTCTTCTTCTGCTGCTCCTCTTCTGCTCCTTCTTCTGCTCCTTCTTCTGCTCCTTCTTCTGCTCCTCCTCTTCTTCTTCTGCTCCTTCTTCTGCTGCTCCTCCTCTTCTGCTTCTCCTCTACTTCTTCTGCTCCTTCTTCTTCTGTTACTTCTTCTGCTCCTCCTCTTCTTCTTCTGCTCCTTCTTCTTCTGCTCCTTCTTCTTCTGCTCCTTCTTCTTCTTCTGCTCCATCTTCTTCTTCTGCTCCTTCTTCTTCTGCTCCTGCTTCTTCTTCTGCTCCTTCTTCTTCTTCTGCTCCATCTTCTTCTTCTGCTCCTTCTTCTTCTTCTGCTCCTTCTTCTTCTTCTGCTCCTTCTTCTTCTTCTGCTCCTTCTTCTTCTTCTGCTCCTTCTTCTTCGACTCCTTCTTCTTCTGCTCCTCCTCTTCTTCTTCTGCTCCTTCTTCTTCTGCTCCTTTTCCTTCTGCTCCTTCTTCTTCTGCTCCTTCTTCTTCTGCTCCTTCTGCTCCTTCTGCTCCTTCTACTCCTTCTGCTCCTTCTGCTCCTTCTGCTCCTTCTGCTCCTTCTGCTCCTTCTGCTCCTTCTGCTCCTTCTTCTTCTTCTGCTTCTTCTTTTGCTTCTTCTGCTGCCCTTCTGCTGCGCTTCTTCTTCTGCTCCTTTTTCTGCTCCTTCTTCTTCTTGTTCTTCTGCTCCTTCTTCTTCTTCTTCTGCTCCTTCTTCTTCTTCTGCTCCTTCTTCTTCTTCTTCCTCTGCTCCTTCTTCTGCTCCTTCTTTTGCCCCGTCTGCTCCTTCTGCTCCTTCTGCTCGTTCTTCTTCTTCTGCTTCTTCTTCTGCTTCTTCTGCTGCTTCTTCTTCTGCTTCTTCTTCTGCTTCTTCTGCTTCTTCTTCTGCTTCTTCTGCTTCTTCTGCTTTGTCTTCTTGTTCTTCTTCTGCTCCTGCCTCTGCTCCTTCTTCTTCTTCTTCTCTTTCTCCTTCTCCTTCTTCTCTGATAACAGCTTAAGAGCTTTTAAACAGCTCTGATAACTGCTTAACAGCTTTTCAAACAGCTTAACAGCTTTTAAAACAGCTTAACAGCTTTCCAAACAGCTCTGATAACAGCTTAACAGCTTTTAAACAGCCCTGATAACAGCTTAACATCTTTAAAACAGCTCTGCTAACACCTTAACAGCTTTTAAACAGCTCTGATAATAGCTTAACAGCTATCAAAACAGCTCTGATAACAGCTTTCCAAACAGCTCTGATAATAGCTCAACAGCTTTTCCAACAGCTCTGATACAGCTTAACAGCTTTTCAAACAGGTCTGATAATAGGTGAACAGCTTTAATCTACTCAGCAGGTTAACAGGATTCGGTGTGCTTTCGTCTTATGAAGACTTATGAAGATTTCGCATGTTTCATCCTTTTATAGTACAATGAAGGTATCGAATCCTTTACGGAAGCGCCCCTTGTTTAATGAGCTATCCTTATCAATCATCAAGAAACCATATTCATCCTTCCAACACTCAGCACAGGCTCTTCGAAATTTATGAAACTTCATGTCTGTATTCACATGATCATTATAGATATGTTTCAAATTCAAGTCATCTTGCTTGAATAAGATGATTAAATTAGCATTGTCATGTATTAAGTGCTTTCGTATATGCGTATATGTTTGGCAGAGATAGAAGCTGTCTATATCTTCGTGGCGACCCATGCAAAAATAGGATCGCAAATTATCTTGCTTTTCACATGCTGCATCATCGAAAATAAACACTGAATGTGATTTGGCTTCCTCTGGTGCCAGAACGTCGCAGTTGTTTGAGAATGTATAATACCCCAATCCTGATATCGGAGTCATCACTCGCTTAAAGTATTCATACTTTGGTTGATGTAAAGATTTTGAATACATGCAAATATTTTCATATCTCAGACCATTAGGATGTTCCAGCAAACTTATCATAACATTAGTTTCTCCATAATTAGATGGTCCAACAATGATGCTCCTTAAACTATTAGGCGATAGGGGACCATGCTTCTCTTTCACCTTCATAACAGCTACATCAGCATTTCGAACAGGAAAAGCTTGTTTTTGTTTAATGAACCGCATATTGAAGACCAACGGGATTCCTATAAATACACCTGCTCCTGCTTATATTACATTTCAACAGTATCATCGGAAACTTATAAGATGTCGGATCACAAATCGAAACGCTCCAGAAAATTTTTGAATGGGGGCAGAGGACTATTAAATTCAGTCATCAACAAATTACCTGTAGAATTACATCTACCGGGATACCAGTACTGTGGACCAGGAACAAACTTACAAAAAAGATTGGCGAGAGGAGATCCAGGCATTAATCTACTGGACGCAGCCTGCAAGGAACATGATATAGCATACTCGCGACATAAAGATACAAGTGATCGGCATATAGCTGATAAAATATTAGCTGAAAAAGCCTCGCAGCGTGCAAAATCTACGGATGCAAATTTGAGTGAACGTGCCAACGCCTGGCTTATAACAAACGCAATGAAGGCTAAACTTAAGCTAGGTATGTGTCTTAAGGCTAAAAATAAACGCCAACCCACGTTCCGAGAAGCAGTACGAAATGCACGTAAAATTTTAAAAGTCAAAAAACCAAAAGACTTGATGGAAGTTACAAAAATAGCTCTTAGTGCAGCTAAAAATATTGTGAAAAGAAAGAAGAAACCAATTAAAACTCCACGAGTGATACCTGTACCAAAGTTTGGCGGGGCGCTTCCGTTCCTCATCCCGTTGTTTGCTGGGCTTTCAGCATTGGGAGCACTATCGGGAGGTGCAGCAGGCATAGCTAAAGCAGTAAATGATCCCAGTGCCGCAAAGGCAAAATTGGAAGAAAGCAAACGTCATAACCAAGCAATGGAAACTATAGCGGTTGGTAAAGATGGAAACGGGCTGTTCTTGAAGCCGTATAGAAAAGGACTTGGACTCCATCTACAACCTCAACCAAAAAACTATTAAAGACGCTACCCAAAAGACCGCTAAACGAGTTGGATCTTCACAAGTATACCACAAACTTGCCGCACTTCAGAGGAGTATTTATGCGTGATAATCTACCTAAAAAGTATGGAAGCGAGAAAGCGGTATTGTTAACTTGGACATCTCAACTGGAGCAGGTACAGACTGGGTAGCGTACTACAAGAAAGGTGATAACATCGAATACTTTGCTGGCTTTGGCAATCTCTAACCACCAAGGGAGCTCTTAAACTATTTGGGTAGTAATATTACGTACAACTACAGTTTTTATCAGAATTATGATGCAGTAATTTGCGGTCATTTATGTTTAGAGTTTTTATATAATTGTTATAGCCATTAATTATTATCTATAAATAAATGTATCTATATTGAAATTGTGACAGTTCATTATCAACCGCCATGTCATTAACACTTACTCTCACGGGAAATTCATCTCTACTCCCTGCTGAGTACTTTCCCCTGCTGGAGCTAGCAACGGATTATGTTTGTGGATTAATTGATTTACAAACATACAACTCTATACCAAATATTGATGTGAGCAATAATCTGGTTCATGTAGGGAATGAGGTTGTTGGGATATCTGTTGGATCCTATAAGATTGATGATATAGCAAAATATGTACAAGGATACTTGGATAAAGAAGGGAGAAGGATAAAGAAGGGAGAAGGATAAAGGTTGCGATAAAGGCTAACAATAATACATTGAAGAGTGAAGTTAAGGCAACTGAAGAAATACAGTTTGAAAAACAGAGATCCATAGCTCCTCTTCTAGGATTCAGTAAAATAAACTTGACTGCTAATATAGTGCTTACATCAGAGTTACCAGTCAACATCATTAAAGTAAATACTATACGCATCGAATGTAATATTATATCAGGATCATTCTTCAACAACACACAAGTACACACTCTCCACGAGTTTTCCCCGAACTTTGGGCCTGGGTATAAAATAGTGGAGGTACCCAAAAATGTAATATATTAGCCTGTGAACATAGAAAAGAGACAAGTAAAATGGCTTCAACAAAATTTCCATGGATTCCGCTGGGATGATGGCTACAAACCGTATCACAAGCTGTACATTATAGTTGAACCACTGCTTCGAATCAAAACCATATATGTAAAGGGAGCTGAAAAAGTTCATTGGATGCAGAAGATAGTTGGAGTGGGTGAAATCAGTATCAATGTCGAAGTTGGATACAACTATGGAAAACTAGTAGAGATTAACACAAATCCGCCATCTTGCCAAGTTCATATTGGACTATGTGCTATAAGAAATACTTTTATAATAAGAAATTTTATTGGAAATAAAAACAAATCTTTATAAAACATAGGACTTTTCAATACACACATACCCCAGAACCCTCACTGACATCTTCCAGAATCTGTCCATGGTGATGTCATGTTGTGAAATTCGAATGATGCTGATATCTACAACTTCCCAGCTAAGAAAACTTATTTAGGTGCAGCAAAACTATGATGACGTCATGCCGATATCTAGAACTCTCCCGCTAATAAAAGAAAACAGCAAAACCAAGGCATGCTTGTAGTTCCGACTAAGGCCGCTAGGGTACCTTACTCAAGAAATGGCGTTTGCGTCCAAACAGATGTCGCCAATATCTCGAAATCCAAAGCCGGTAGAGGATTTCTGATGAAAACTCCCACCCCACACCGCCAAGAATCCATTTCCATGAGCAAAAATAACTTGAATTATTAATACGCTAATATCTCGAAAACCAAAGCCCGTAGAAGATTTCTGATGAAAATTTCTCTACCCCCCCCCCTCTAGAATCTAGAATCCATTGGCATGAACAAAAATTTCCTACTATTAGCTTTAATTATTACTAATATTAATTCAAAACCAGGCGCAACACTTGAAAACAACAAAAGCCTACATTTAGGCGCACCACACATCCAAAAAAGTGAAGCAAAAAACTTCCCAAACCCGTAGCATGCTGACACGTGTGGGTAAAAGTGAAGCGAAAACTTCCCAAAACCGTAGCATGCTGCCACGTGTGGGTCAAAAGTGATGCAAAAAACTTCACCAATTCACGAGAACCGTACCACACATCCAAGAAAGCCGTAGTACCCGAGCATGCTGGTAGTATCGGCTAATGTCAACTGACATATTCTAGAATCTGTTCATGGTGATGTCATGTTGTGAAATTTGAATGATGCTGAACTCTCCCGCTAATAAAAGAAAACAGCAAAACCAAGGCATGCTGGTAGTTCCGGCTAAGGCCGCTAGGGAACCTTACTTAGCTAGAAAACCGTAGTACCGGAGCATGCTGGTAGTACCTGCTAATGCCGCTAGAGCGCAGTCAAGACCAAATGATACAACCCGGTAGTACCGGTCAATCCCGCTAGGGCGCAGTCGAGACTCAATGGTGCACCCAAGACACAATGCCCGAACAGATGTCGCTAGAAAACCGTAGTACCGGACCATGCTGGTAGTACCTGCTAATGCCGCTAGGGCGCAGTCAAGACCAAATGATACAACCCGGTAGTACCGGTTAATCCCGCTATGGCGCAGTCGAGGCTCAATGGTGCACCCAAGACAAAATGCCCGAACAGATGTCGCTAGAAAACTGTAGTACCGGAGCATGTTGGTAGTACCTGCTAATGCCGCTAGGGCGCAGTCAAGATCAAATGATACATCCCGGTTGTACCGGTTAATCCCGCTAGGGCGCAGTCGGGACTCAATGATGCACCCAAGACACAATGGTGTATAATGGTGTATCCACGGCACAAACCAATACAGCCAAGACACAAACCAATACATCCAAGGCACAAACCTACATTAGTATGGACTCAAACAACCTAGCGACGGTGGCACCATCTGTGGTGAAATCCTGGAGGCTTAAAAAAGTGAGCCAGAAACGCCATAGAATAACTACTAACGGGGAATGTGGAGAATGTGAAATTTTCTGATATTCCGAATATTACAGTGGATGTTTTTTAAATAATCCAGTTAATGATGGTGTTTAGGCCACACACACATGATTGTAAATTCCATCCACATTTCTAATCCTTCCCACGATGAAATATTTTCTCCTATAAAAAACGGAAAAAGGGAAACACAAAGAACTAAACTCTAAATGAAATTAACAAAAAACTACTTATCTAATAGTTGAGAACTTCCTTCAGTTCATCCAGCGATGTCCAAGCATTCCAATAAATAAGTGTAATACCTGAAACATGTAAGAATATTATTATTCATAACAAAAATTGTACAAAACTTTCAACTTACCTCAAAAGTATACCACCATCTCGCATATTTACAATGTCATCAAGTGACATTACTCTAGTCAGCTGGCTTCGCCTTCGTCTGAGTCAGAACACATGCAAATGATATAAAAGTCGTAAGGGCAACACCGAAAGGCGAGAGCTTATAACTGGATGCGGCGGCTATATAAAGCCGACGAGCCGCAGCAGAAAATCATTCTTGGTTCAGAGCTCATCTGATTCGGAGAATAATCCGATTAACAAGAATATTATTCCCAACCTCCAAAATAGAAGAATAATTACTTCAGAGAATAATCTGAAATTCCTATTATTTCCAATTTTCCGTCCCACACCTAAGCAGAAGATTAATTCTGCCGCAGAGTTTTTACAGGATCTTTCACAAATAGCAGCTCGCATTACCCCA
The DNA here is from genome assembly GCA_963924295.1 of Dioctria rufipes. Taxonomy (NCBI): domain Eukaryota; kingdom Metazoa; phylum Arthropoda; class Insecta; order Diptera; family Asilidae; genus Dioctria; species Dioctria rufipes. The sequence goes on from OZ002744.1 coordinate 88,830,461, forward strand.
AAAATGTTTTATAGCTCTTCCCTTTGATAGGAATAATTCCTACATCATCAACCTCAACCGTTTAATTACTGATTCTCCACGCGCTATCATCATAGTAAACTCCATAGGTTGGATCAATTTTAGGGCTATTATCAGTGAATAGCTTTAAATAGTTTGAAACTATGTATCCAAACCTTCCTGTCAATGTTCTTGAATGTTCAGGTGTTGCGAATTCTTTTTCAGATGTTAAGGAATAATATCCATAATTGATAGGTGTGCTACTAGCCTCCATTTTAACATATTTTCGTTTTGGAGGGGTAAAAGGTTCCCCAACCTCATTGGATTCTTCTGCTCCTCCTTCTTCTTCTGCTCCTTCTTCTTCTGCTCCTCCTCTTCTTCTTCTGCTCCTTCTTCTTCTGCTCCTTTTTCTTCTGCTCCTTCTTCTTCTGCTCCTTCTTCTTCTGCTCCTTCTTCTTCTGCTCCTTTTTCTTCTGCTCCTCCTTCTTCTGCTCCTTCTTCTCCTTCTTCTTCTTCTTCTGCTCCTCCTTCTTCTTCTTCTGCTCCTTCTTCTCCTTCTGCCCCTCGTTCTTCGTCTGCTCCTCCTTCTTCTTCTGGTCCTCCTTCTTCTTCTGGTCCTCCTTCTTCTTCTGCTTCTCCTTCTTCTTCTGCTTCTCGTTCTGCTCCTCCTTCTTCTTCTGCTTCTCCTTCTTCTTCTCCTTCTTCTTCTGCTTCTCCTTCTTCTTCTGTTTCTCCTTCTTCTGCTGCTTCTCCTTCTTCTTCTTCTTCTTATACTCCTTCTCCTTCTTCTTCTGCTCCTTCTCCTTCTTCTTCTGCTCCTCCTTCTTCTTCAGCTCCTTCTTCTTCTTCTCCTTCTTCTTCTTCTAATCCTCCTGCTTTTGCTCCTCCTTCTTCTTCTTCTGCTCCTCCTTCTTCTTCTTCTGCTCCTCCTTCTTCTTCTTCTGCTCCTCCTTCTTCTCCTTCTGCTCCTCCTTCTTCTTCTTCTTCTGCTCCTCCTTCTTCTTCTCCTTCTGCTCCTTCTTCTTCTGCTCCGTCTTCTTCTGCTCCTTCTTCTTCTGCTCCTTCTTCTTCCGCTCCTTCTTCTTCTGCTCCTTCTTCTTCTGCTCCTTCTTCTTCTTCTACTCCTTCTTCTTCTTCTTCTGCTCCTTCTCTTCTTCTTCTTCTGCTCCTTCTTCTTCTTCTTCTGCTCCTTCTTCTTCTTCTTCTTCTTCAGCTCCTTCTTCTTCTGCTCCTTCTGCTTCTGCTCCTTCTTCTTCTGCTCCTTCTTCTTCTGCTCCTTCTGCTTCTTCTGCTCCTCCTCTTCTTCTTCTGCTTCTTCTTCTGCTCCTTCTTCTTCTTCTGCTGCTTCTTCTTCTTCTGCTCCATCTTCTTGTTCTGCTCCATCTTCTTCTTCTGCTCCTTCTTCTTCTTCTGCTCCTCCTCTTCTTCTTCTGTTTCTTCTTCTGCTCCTCCTCTTCTTCTTCTGCTTCATCTTCTGCTCCTCCTCTTCTTCTTCTGCTCCTCCTCTTCTTCTTCTTCTGCTCCTTCTTCTGCTTCTCCTCTTCTTCTTCTGCTCCTTCTTCTGCTCCTCCTCTTCTAATTCTTCTTCTTATGCTTCTGCTCCGTCTCCTTCTTCTTCTGCTCCTCCTTCTTCTTCTTCTGCTCCTTTTTCTTCTTCTCCTTCTTGTTCTTCTGCTCCTCCTTCTTCTTCTTCTCCTTCTTGTTCTTCTGCTCCTCCTTCTTCTTCTTCTGTTCCTTTTTCTTCTTCTCCTTCTTCTTCTTCTGCTCCTCCTTCTTCTTCTTCTGCTCCTCCATCTTTTTCTTCTGCTCCTCCTTCTTCTTCTTCTGCTCCTCCTTCTTCTTCTTCTTCTGCTCCTCCTTCTGCTTCTCCTTCTTCTGCTCCTTCTCCTTCTTCTTCTGCTCCTTCTCCCTCTTCTGCTCCTTCATCTTCTTCTGCTCCTTCTAGTTCTTCTGCTCCTTCTTCTTCTTCTGCTCCATGTTCTTCTTCTTCTTCTTCTGCTCCTTCTTCTTCTGCTCCATCTTCTTCTTCTGCTGCTTCTTCTTCTTCTGCTCCTTCTTCCTCTTCTGCTCCTTCTTCTTCTTCTGCTCCTTCTTCTTCTTCTGCTCCTTCTTCTTCTTCTGCTCCTTCTTCTTCTGCTCCATCTTCTTCTTCTGCTCCATCTTCTTCTTCTGCTCCTTCTTCTTCTTCTGCTCCTTCTTCCTCTTCTGCTCCTTCTTCTGCTCCTGCTTCTTCTTTTCCTCCTTCTTCTTCTTCTTCTTCTGCTCCTTCTTCTGCTCCTTCTGCTCCGTCTTCTGCTCCTTCTGCTCCTCCTCTTCTTCTTCTGCTCCTCCTCTTCTTCTTCTGCTCCTCCTCTTCTTTTTCTGCTGCTCTTCTTCTTCTGCTCCTCCTCTTCTTCTTCTGCTTCTTCTTCTGCTCCTCCTCTTCTTCTTCTGCTTCTTCTTCTGCTCCTCCTCTTCTTCTTCTGCTTCTTCTTCTGCTCCTCCTCTTCTTCTTCTGCTTCTTCTTCTGCTGCTCCTCTTCTGCTCCTTCTTCTGCTCCTTCTTCTGCTCCTTCTTCTGCTCCTCCTCTTCTCCTTCTGCTCCTTCTTCTGCTGCTCCTCCTCTTCTGCTTCTCCTCTTCTTCTTCTGCTCCTTCTTCTTCTGCCACTTCTTCTGCTCCTCCTCTTCTTCTTCTGCTCCTTCTTCTTCTGCTCCTTCTTCTTCTGCTCCTTCTTCTTCTGCTCCTTCTTCTTCTGCTCCTTCTTCTTCTGCTCCTGCTTCTTCTTCTGCTCCTTCTGCTTCTTCTGCTCCATCTTCTTCTTCTGCTCCTTCTTCTTCTTCTGCTCCTTCTTCTTCTTCTGCTCCTTCTTCTTCTTCTGCTCCTTCTTCTTCTTCTGCTCCTTCTTGTTCGGCTCCTTCTTCTTCTGCTCCTTCTTCTTCTGCTCCTTTTTCTTCTGCTCCTTCTTCTTCTGCTCCTTCTTCTTCTGCTCCTTCTGCTCCTTCTGCTCCTTCTACTCCTTCTGCTCCTTCTGCTCCTTCTGCTCCTTCTTCTTCTTCTGCTTCTTCTTTTGCTTCTTCTGCTGCCCTTCTGCTGCGCTTCTTCTTCTGCTCCTTTTTCTGCTCCTTCTTCTTCTTCTTCTTCTGCTCCTTCTTCTTCTTCTTCTGCTCCTTCTTCTTCTTCTGCTCCTTCTTCTTCTTCTTCCTCTGCTCCTTCTTCTGCTCCTTCTTCTGACCCGTCTGCTCCTTCTGCTCCTTCTGCTCGTTCTTCTTCTTCTGCTTCTTCTTCTGCTTCTTCTGCTGCTTCTTCTTCTGCTTCTTCTTCTGCTTCTTCTGCTTTGTCTTCTTGTTCTTCTTCTGCTCCTTCCTCTGCTCCTTCTTCTTCTTCTTCTCTTTCTCCTTCTCCTTCTTCTTCTTCTCTGATAACAGCTTAAGAGCTTTTAAACAGCTCTGATAACTGCTTAACAGCTTTTCAAACAGCTCTGATAACAGCTTAACAGCTTTTAAAACAGCTCTGATAACAGCTTAACAGCTTTCCAAACAGCTCTGATAACAGCTTAACAGCTTTTAAACAGCTCTGATAACAGCTTAACATCTTTAAAACAGCTCTGCTAACACCTTAACAGCTTTTAAACAGCTCTGATAATAGCTTAACAGCTATCAAAACAGCTCTGATAACAGCTTTCCAAACAGCTCTGATAATAGCTCAACAGCTTTTCCAACAGCTCTGATACAGCTTAACAGCTTTTCAAACAGGTCTGATAATAGGTGAACAGCTTTAATCTACTCAGCAGGTCCACAGGATTCGGTGTGCTTTCGTCTGAGTTACAGCTTCGACTTATGAAGATTTCGCATGTTTCATCCTTTTATAGTACAATGAAGGTATCGAATCCTTTACGGAAGCGCCCCTTGTTTAATGAGCTATCCTTATCAATCATCAAGAAACCATATTCATCCTTCCAACACTCAGCACAGGCTCTTCGAAATTTATGAAACTTCATGTTTGTATTCACATGATGTTTTCCCACAGCTAATGTCAATTCGACTGATTGACAAATACAAATAGACTGCGTTCGCAAAGTACAGTTTAATGAAATCTGTCAATTCCTATAATTGACTTTCGAAAGAAAACTGCAATTGCAAACGAGAATCCACGTATGCTGAAAGAAAATATTCTGGTGGAGTGTAGCGGTTAAATAAAAAAGGATAATTTGTCACTCTATTATTCAATTAATTATTTATTGCCACAAATACTAATGACTAAACAAATGTTAAGTTTATGAGAAAATTAATTACGTGCAAAATTCTATTACTATGACAAAATTACTTCCCTCAACTTAGACGTACAAGCTTGGAAACTTCACTTAAAATTCACTGATTCACTGTATGTTTTATGTATTTAGTAATTAAAGAAAATTCAAATATACAAAAATTATATTTTTTTTACTCGAATCTATCTCTTTCTTTTCAATAATAATAACTCAAAAATATTATGCTACTTCACAATTGCATATCTAAATAAATTTTTCTTTCTTAACTAATATATTTACTAGTAGCTGAAAGTAAATAATTATTAGAACTCAAAGTAGATCCAATTTCTGAATTATTATGTTGTGCAAAAACTGACCAAATGGCATATGTTTCACACGATAAATAATTGTTAGAAATGTCGATTTACTTGAGTGAATTAGTTAAAATGGCTGAAAGGACAAGATTAAGAATAGAAATTTCAATCGTTCTTGTTAAATTCATACATGTGTGTATAACCAACACCTGGCATGCAAACACAATGAAATTTAACCCAAATTGAAAATAATAACTGATATGCAAATTTACCTTTAATTTAATTTAGATTTGGCACTATTAAATTTAACCAGTAAATTCACTTGAACTCTTGCTGCTGCTGCTTTTCCTTGAACAAAACTTGACAATTCGATTGTTGAAAAAAAATACTAAATTTTTGCTGAACTTTCTATTTCCCTTTTCCTGATGACGATTTGAATTATTTGAACTGTTTGAACTATTTAACTATTTGCAAATTGTGGGAGGAATGCTACTGCATGTGCTCGCACTTTGACAACTTTGAAAATAAGAAGACAGAATGAAGAATGAACCCCCTTTTTATAGAGAATTTCGTTCCGATTTCATATCCATAAAAATGAATTATGCAAATTTTAGGCTTAATTTGACTATAATGTGTAAATTTGTTGTAGTCATTTGATGTCAAATTACAAATTGCATTTTTTGACATCTTTCCCATAGAAATCCCTTTTAATTTCACGTAATTATGATAAGTTTTCTGAATCTGTGCTATAACTTATCGATACGCCATCTTTTAGTTCGATTTACAAAATTCCTCTCATAATTCATTTTCGTTCATCTTTATTCGTGTCCCTTTCACACCTTTGTGTCTCTTTCGCACTTATTGGTGCAAAGGGAAATTCGAAAATTCGCGAATATTCCGTAAACCGTGAAAAATTACGCGACGCGAACGCGCCCATTCAATTCTGCGTCTCTTTTCACCCCGGGGTGATATGTCAAACATCGCGAGAGTATGAAGTTCGCCGGTTTATTTATGTGCGAAGTGTCAGTCGCGCGCGAGTTTGTTATTTGTTAAAATTTAGTGTTAAATTCATTATTTGTGTCTATCCCAGTTATTCATCGCGGGAATTACACAGTGTACTACAGGTAAGTGCATAAATTTATTTGTTTTATGTATTAATTATATATTTTTGCCTTTCTTTCTCGACTGGCATAGATATCTGTCAAGGTGAATCTATTTGCAAATTTCACCTAAGATATCTATGCATTAATTGTAAAAGGTACTTAAATTATGTGTACGTACCTAGTACGTTCTTATTTATATGCTTTTATGTTGTAGAACATAAATTAATTGCATTTGCATGGTGCCTATATGGTGTTATGTATACACATACAACTTGTTATTGTTGTTTATTTCTTTATTTCAATAGTATATTTATCCTTGAAGTTCATATTTTAATCATTTTATTTATTTCAGGTCGTCGTGGGACCTTTGCATCTGTTGACACGCCAGATGCTGGTAAGATTTTTGTTTTTAAATTAATCTAATTGTTTTCTTTGTAGGTTGGTCGAACACATGATCATTATAGATATGTTTCAAATTCAAGTCATCTTGCTTGAATAAGATGATTAAATTAGCATTGTCATGTATTAAGTGCTTTCGTATATGCGTATATGTTTGGCAGAGATAGAAGCTGTCTATATCTTCGTGGCGACCCATGCAAAAATAGGATCGCAAATTATCTTGCTTTTCACATGCTGCATCATCGAAAATAAACGCTGAATGTGATTTGGCTTCCTCTGGTGCCAGAACGTCGCAGTTGTTTGAGAATGTATAATACCCCAATCCTGATATCGGAGTCATCACTCGCTTAAAGTATTCATACTTTGGTTGATGTAAAGATTTTGAATACATGCAAATATTTTCATATCTCAGACCATTGGGATGTTCCAGCAAACTTATCATAACATTAGTTTCTCCATAATTAGATGGTCCAACAATGATGCTCCTTAAACTATTAGGCGATAGGGGACCATGCTTCTCTTTCACCTTCATAACAGCTACATCAGCATTTCGAACAGGAAAAGCTTGTTGTTGTTTAATGAACCGCATATTGAAGACCAACGGGATTCCTATAAATACACCTGCTCCTGCTTATATTACATTTCAACAGTATCATCGGAAACTTATAAGATGTCGGATCACAAATCGAAACGCTCCAGAAAATTTTTGAATGGGGGCAGAGGACTATTAAATTCAGTCATCAACAAATTACCTGTAGAATTACATCTACCGGGATACCAGTACTGTGGACCAGGAACAAACTTACAAAAAAGATTGGCGAGAGGAGATCCAGGCATTAATCTACTGGACGCAGCCTGCAAGGAACATGATATAGCATACTCGCGACATAAAGATACAAGTGATCGGCATATAGCTGATAAAATATTAGCTGAAAAAGCCTCGCAGCGTGCAAAATCTACGGATGCAAATTTGAGTGAACGTGCCAACGCCTGGCTTATAACAAACGCAATGAAGGCTAAACTTAAGCTAGGTATGTGTCTTAAGGCTAAAAATAAACGCCAACCCACGTTCCGAGAAGCAGTACGAAATGCACGTAAAATTTTAAAAGTCAAAAAACCAAAAGACTTGATGGAAGTTACAAAAATAGCTCTTAGTGCAGCTAAAAATATTGTGAAAAGAAAGAAGAAACCAATTAAAACTCCACGAGTGATACCTGTACCAAAGTTTGGCGGGGCGCTTCCGTTCCTCATCCCGTTGTTTGCTGGGCTTTCAGCATTGGGAGCACTATCGGGAGGTGCAGCAGGCATAGCTAAAGCAGTAAATGATCCCAGTGCCGCAAAGGCAAAATTGGAAGAAAGTAAACGTCATAACCAAGCAATGGAAACTATAGCGGTTGGTAAAGATGGAAACGGGCTGTTCTTGAAGCCGTATAGAAAAGGACTTGGACTCCATCTACAACCTCAACCAAAAAACTATTAAAGACGCTACCCAAAAGACCGCTAAACGAGTTGGATCTTCACAAGTATACCACAAACTTGCCGCACTTCAGAGGAGTATTTATGCGTGATAATCTACCTAAAAAGTATGGAAGCGAGAAAGCGGTATTGTTAACTTGGACATCTCAACTGGAGCAGGTACAGACTGGGTAGCGTACTACAAGAAAGGTGATAACATCGAATACTTTGCTGGCTTTGGCAATCTCTAACCACCAAGGGAGCTCTTAAACTATTTGGGTAGTAATATTACGTACAACTACAGTTTTTATCAGAATTATGATGCAGTAATTTGCGGTCATTTATGTTTAGAGTTTTTATATAATTGTTATAGCCATTAATTATTATCTATAAATAAATGTATCTATATTGAAATTGTGACAGTTCATTATCAACCGCCATGTCATTAACACTTACTCTCACGGGAAATTCATCTCTACTCCCTGCTGAGTACTTTCCCCTGCTGGAGCTAGCAACGGATTATGTTTGTGGATTAATTGATTTACAAACATACAACTCTATACCAAATATTGATGTGAGCAATAATCTGGTTCATGTAGGGAATGAGGTTGTTGGGATATCTGTTGGATCCTATAAGATTGATGATATAGCAAAATATGTACAAGGATACTTGGATAAAGAAGGGAGAAGGATAAAGAAGGGAGAAGGATAAAGGTTGCGATAAAGGCTAACAATAATACATTGAAGAGTGAAGTTAAGGCAACTGAAGAAATACAGTTTGAAAAACAGAGATCCATAGCTCCTCTTCTAGGATTCAGTAAAATAAACTTGACTGCTAATATAGTGCTTACATCAGAGTTACCAGTCAACATCATTAAAGTAAATACTATACGCATCGAATGTAATATTATATCAGGATCATTCTTCAACAACACACAAGTACACACTCTCCACGAGTTTTCCCCGAACTTTGGGCCTGGGTATAAAATAGTGGAGGTACCCAAAAATGTAATCTATTAGCCTGTGAACATAGAAAAGAGACAAGTAAAATGGCTTCAACAAAATTTCCATGGAGTCCGCTGGGATGATGGCTACAAACCGTATCACAAGCTGTACATTATAGTTGAACCACTGCTTCGAATCAAAACCATATATGTAAAGGGAGCTGAAAAAGTTCATTGGATGCAGAAGATAGTTGGAGAGGGTGAAATCAGTATCAGTGTCGAAGTTGAATACAACTATGGAAAACTGTAGAGATTAACACAAATCCGCCATCTTGCCAAGTTCATATTGGACTATGTGCTATAAGAAATACTTTTATAATAAGAAATTTTATTGGAAATAAAAACAAATCTTTATAAAACATAGGACTTTTCAATACACACATACCCCAGAACCCTCCCTGACATCTTCCAGAATCTGTCCATGGTGATGTCATGTTCTGAAATTCGAATGATGCTGATATCTACAACTTCCCAGCTAAGAAAACTTATTTAGGTGCAGCAAAACTATGATGACGTCATGCCGATATCTAGAACTCTCCCGCTAATAAAAGAAAACAGCAAAACCAAGGCATGCTTGTAGTTCCGACTAAGGCCGCTAGGGTACCTTACTCAAGAAATGGCGTTTGCGTCCAAACAGATGTCGCCAATATCTCGAAATCCAAAGCCCGTAGAGGATTTCTGATGAAAACTCCCACCCCACACCGCCAAGAATCCATTTCCATGAGCAAAAATAACTTGAATTATTAATACGCTAATATCTCGAAAACCAGAGCCCGTAGAAGATTTCTGATGAAAATTTCTCTACCCCCCCCCCCCCTGTAGAATCTAGAATCCATTGGCATGAACAAAAATTTCCTACTATTAGCTTTAATTATTACTAATATTAATTCAAAACCAGGCGCAACACTTGAAAACAACAAAAGCCTACATTTAGGCGCACCACACATCCAAAAAAGTGAAGCAAAAAACTTCCCAAAACCGTAGCATGCTGACACGTGTGGGCAAAAGTGAAGCGAAAACTTCCCAAAACCGTAGCATGCTGCCACGTGTGGGTCAAAAGTGATGCAAAAAACTTCACCAATTCACGAAAACCGTACCACACATCCAAGAAAGCCGTAGTACCCGAGCATGCTGGTAGTATCGGCTAATGTCAACTGACATATTCTAGAATCTGTTCATGGTGATGTCATGTTGTGAAATTTGAATGATGCTGAACTCTCCCGCTAATAAAAGAAAACAGCAAAACCAAGGCATGCTGGTAGTTCCGGCTAAGGCCGCTAGGGAACCTTACTTAGCTAGAAAACCGTAGTACCGGAGCATGCTGGTAGTACCTGCTAATGCCGCTAGAGCGCAGTCAAGACCAAATGATACAACCCGGTAGTACCGGTCAATCCCGCTAGGGCGCAGTCGAGACTCAATGGTGCACCCAAGACACAATGCCCGAACAGATGTCGCTAGAAAACCGTAGTACCGGACCATGCTGGTAGTACCTGCTAATGCCGCTAGGGCGCAGTCAAGACCAAATGATACAACCCGGTAGTACCGGTTAATCCCGCTATGGCGCAGTCGAGGCTCAATGGTGCACCCAAGACAAAATGCCCGAACAGATGTCGCTAGAAAACTGTAGTACCGGAGCATGTTGGTAGTACCTGCTAATGCCGCTAGGGCGCAGTCAAGATCAAATGATACATCCCGGTTGTACCGGTTAATCCCGCTAGGGCGCAGTCGGGACTCAATGATGCACCCAAGACACAATGGTGTATAATGGTGTATCCACGGCACAAACCAATACAGCCAAGACACAAACCAATACATCCAAGGCACAAACCTACATTAGTATGGACTCAAACAACCTAGCGACGGTGGCACCATCTGTGGTGAAATCCTGGAGGCTTAAAAAAGTGAGCCAGAAACGCCATAGAATAACTACTAACGGGGAATGTGGAGAATGTGAAATTTTCTGATATTCCGAATATTACAGTGGATGTTTTTTAAATAATCCAGTTAATGATGGTGTTTAGGCCACACACACATGATTGTAAATTCCATCCACATTTCTAATCCTTCCCACGATGAAATATTTTCTCCTATAAAAAACGGAAAAAGGGAAACACAAAGAACTAAACTCTAAATGAAATTAACAAAAAACTACTTATCTAATAGTTGAGAACTTCCTTCAGTTCATCCAGCGATGTCCAAGCATTCCAATAAATAAGTGTAATACCTGAAACATGTAAGAATATTATTATTCATAACAAAAATTGTACAAAACTTTCAACTTACCTCAAAAGTATACCACCATCTCGCATATTTACAATGTCATCAAGTGACATTACTCTAGTCAGCTGGCTTCGCCTTCGTCTGAGTCAGAACACATGCAAATGATATAAAAGTCGTAAGGGCAACACCGAAAGGCGAGAGCTTATAACTGGATGCGGCGGCTATATAAAGCCGACGAGCCGCAGCAGAAAATCATTCTTGGTTCAGAGCTCATCTGATTCGGAGAATAATCCGATTAACAAGAATATTATTCCCAACCTCCAAAATAGAAGAATAATTACTTCAGAGAATAATCTGAAATTCCTATTATTTCCAATTTTCCGTCCCACACCTAAGCAGAAGATTAATTCTGCCGCAGAGTTTTTACAGGATCTTTCACAAATAGCAGCTCGCATTACCCCAAAAATGTTTTATAGCTCTTCCCTTTGATAGGAATAATTCCTACATCATCAACCTCAACCGTTTAATTACAGATTCTCCACGCGCTATCATCATAGTAAACTCCATAGGTTGGATCAATTTTAGGGCTATTATCAGTGAATAGCTTTAAATAGTTTGAAACTATGTATCCAAACCTTCCTGTCAATGTTCTTGAATGTTCAGGTGTTGCGAATTCTTCTTCAGATGTTAAGGAATAATATCCATAATTGATAGGTGTGCTACTAGCCTCCATTTTAACATATTTTCGTTTTGGAGGGGTAAAAGGTTCCCCAACCTCATTGGATTCTTCTGCTCCTCCTTCTTCTTCTGCTCCTTCTTCTTCTGCTCCTCCTCTTCTTCTTCTGCTCCTTCTTCTTCTGCTCCTTTTTCTTCTGCTCCTTCTTCTTCTGCTCCTTCTTCTTCTGCTCCTTCTTCTTCTGCTCCTTTTTCTTCTGCTCCTCCTTCTTCTGCTCCTTCTTCTCCTTCTTCTTCTTCTTCTGCTCCTCCTTCTTCTTCTTCTGCTCCTTCTTCTCCTTCTGCCCCTCGTTCTTCGTCTGCTCCTCCTTCTTCTTCTGGTCCTCCTTCTTCTTCTGGTCCTCCTTCTTCTTCTGTTTCTCCTTCTTCTTCTGCTTCTCGTTCTGCTCCTCCTTCTTCTTCTGCTTCTCCTTCTTGTTCTCCTTCTTCTTCTGCTTCTCCTTCTTCCTCTGTTTCTCCTTCTTCTGCTGCTTCTCCTTCTTCTTCTTCTTCTTATACTCCTTCTCCTTCTTCTTCTGCTCCTTCTCCTTCTTCTTCTGCTCCTCCTTCTTCTTCAGCTCCTTCTTCTTCTTCTCCTTCTTCTTCTTCTAATCCTCCTGCTTTTGCTCCTCCTTCTTCTTCTTCTGCTCCTCCTTCTTCTTCTTCTGCTCCTCCTTCTTCTTCTTCTGCTCCTCCTTCTTCTTCTTCTGCTCCTCCTTCTTCTCCTTCTGCTCCTCCTTCTTCTTCTTCTTCTGCTCCTCCTTCTTCTTCTCCTTCTGCTCCTTCTTCTTCTGCTCCGTCTTCTTCTGCTCCTTCTTCTTCTGCTCCTTCTTCTTCCGCTCCTTCTTCTTCTGCTCCTTCTTCTTCTGCTCCTTCTTCTTCTTCTGCTCCTTCTTCTTCTTCTTCTGCTCCTTCTCTTCTTCTTCTTCTGCTCCTTCTTCTTCTTCTTCTGCTCCTTCTTCTTCTTCTTCTTCTTCAGCTCCTTCTTCTTCTGCTCCTTCTGCTTCTGCTCCTTCTTCTTCTGCTCCTTCTTCTTCTTCTGCTCCTCCTCTTCTTCTTCTGCTTCTTCTTCTGCTCCTTCTTCTTCTTCTGCTCCTTCTTCTTCTTCTTCTGCTCCTTCTCTTCTTCTTCTTCTGCTCCTTCTTCTTCTTCTTCTGCTCCTTCTTCTTCTTCTTCTTCTTCAGCTCCTTCTTCTTCTGCTTCTCTTCTGCTCCTTCTTCTTCTTCTGCTCCTTCTTCTTCTTCTTCTGCTCCTTCTCTCTCTTCTCTTCTGCTCCTTCTTCTTCTTCTGCTCCTCCTCTTCTTCTTCTGCTTCTTCTTCCTGCTCCTTCTTCTTCTCTGCTCCTCCTCTTCTTCTTCTGTTTCTTCTTCTGCTCCTCCTCTTCTTCTTCTGCTTCATCTTCTGCTCCTCCTCTTCTTCTTCTGCTCCTCCTCTTCTTCTTCTTCTGCTTCTCCTCTTCTTCTTCTGCTCCTTCTTCTGCTCCTCCTCTTCTAATTCTTCTTCTTATGCTTCTGCTCCGTCTCCTTCTTCTTCTGCTCCTCCTTCTTCTTCTTCTGCTCCTTCTTTCTTCTTCTCCTTCTTGTTCTTCTGCCCTCCTTCTTCTTCTTCTGCTCCTTTTTCTTCTTCTCCTTCTTCTTCTTCTGCTCCTCCTTCTTCTTCTTCTGCTCCTCTTTTTCTTCTGCTCCTCCTTCTTCTTCTTCTGCTCCTCCTTCTTCTTCTTCTTCTGCTCCTCCTTCTGCTTCTCCTTCTTCTTCTGCTCCTTCTTCTGCTCCTTCTCTCTCTTCTGCTCCTTCTATCTTCTTCTGCTCCTTCTGATTCTTCTGCTCCTCTCTTCTTCTTCTGCTCCATGTTCTTCTTCTTCTTCTTCTGGTCCTTCTTCTTCTGCTCCATCTTCTTCTTCTGCTGCTTCTTCTTCTTCTGCTCCTTCTTCCTCTTCTGCTCCTTCTTCTTCTTTACTCCTTCTTCTTCTTCTGCTCCTTCTTCTTCTTCTGCTCCATCTTCTTCTTCTGCTCCTTCTTCTTCTTCTGCTCCTTCTTCCTCTTCTGCTCCTTCTTCTGCTCCTGCTTCTTCTTCTCCTCCTTCTTCTTCTTCTTCTTCTGCTCCTTCTTCTGCTCCTTCTGCTCCGTCTTCTGCTCCTTCTGCTTCTCCTCTTCTTCTTCTGCTCCTCCTCTTCTTCTTCTGCTCCTCCTCTTCTTTTTCTGCTGCTCTTCTTCTTCTGCTCCTCCTCTTCTTCTTCTGCTTCTTCTTCTGCTCCTCCTCTTCTTCTTCTGCTTCTTCTTCTGCTCCTCCTCTTCTTCTTCTGCTTCTTCTTCTGCTCCTCCTCTTCTTCTTCTGCTTCTTCTTCTGCTGCTCCTCTTCTGCTCCTTCTTCTGCTCCTTCTTCTGCTCCTCCTCTTCTTCTTCTGCTCCTTCTTCTGCTGCTCCTCCTCTTCTGCTTCTCCTCTTCTTCTTCTGCTCCTCTTCTGCTCCTTCTTCTGCTCCTTCTTCTGCTCCTTCTTCTGCTCCTCCTCTTCTTCTTCTGCTCCTTCTTCTGCTGCTCCTCCTCTTCTGCTTCTCCTCTTCTTCTTCTGCTCCTTCTTCTTCTGCTACTTCTTCTGCTCCTCCTCTTCTTCTTCTGCTCCTTCTTCTTCTGCTCCTTCTTCTTCTGCTCCTTCTTCTTCTGCTCCTTCTTGTTCTTCTGCTCCTCCTTCTTCTTCTTCTGCTCCTTTTTCTTCTTCTCCTTCTTCTTCTTCTGCTCCTCCTTCTTCTTCTTCTGCTCCTCCATCTTTTTCTTCTGCTCCTCCTTCTTCTTCTTCTGCTCCTCCTTCTTCTTCTTCTTCTGCTCCTCCTTCTGCTTCTCCTTCTTCTTCTGCTCCTTCTTCTTCTTCTTCTGCTCCTTCTTCTTCTTCTTCTTCTTCAGCTCCTTCTTCTTCTGCTCCTTCTGCTTCTGCTCCTTCTTCTTCTGCTCCTTCTTCTTCTGCTCCTTCTTCTTCTTCTGCTCCTCCTCTTCTTCTTCTGCTTCTTCTTCTGCTCCTTCTTCTTCTTCTGCTGCTTCTTCTTCTTCTGCTCCTTCTTCCTCTTCTGCTCCTTCTTCTGCTCCTGCTTCTTCTTCTCCTCCTTCTTCTTCTTCTTCTTCTGCTCCTCCTTCTTCTTCTTCTGCTCCTTCTTCTTCTCCCTCTTCTTCTGCTCCTTCTTCTTCTTCTTCTGCTCCTTCTGCTCCTTCTTCTTCTTCTGCTCCTTCTTCTTCTGCTCCATCTTCTTCTTCTGCTCCATCTTCTTCTTCTGCTCCTTCTTCTTCTTCTGCTCCTTCTTCCTCTTCTGCTCCTTCTTCTGCTCCTGCTTCTTCTTCTCCTCCTTCTTCTTCTTCTTCTTCTGCTCCTTCTTCTGCTCCTTCTGCTCCGTCTCCTTCTTCTTCTGCTCCTCCTTCTTCTTCTTCTGCTCCTTCTTCTGCTCCTCTTCTTCTTCTTCTGCTCCTTCTTCTGCTGCTCCTCCTCTTCTGCTTCTCCTCTTCTTCTTCTGCTCCTTCTTCTTCTGCTACTTCTTCTGCTCCTCCTCTTCTTCTTCTGCTCCTTCTTCTTCTGCTCCTTCTTCTTCTGCTCCTTCTTCTTCTGCTCCTTCTTGTTCTTCTGCTCCTCCTTCTTCTTCTTCTGCTCCTTTTTCTTCTTCTCCTTCTTCTTCTTCTGCTCCTCCTTCTTCTTCTTCTGCTCCTCCATCTTTTTCTTCTGCTCCTCCTTCTTCTTCTTCTGCTCCTCCTTCTTCTTCTTCTTCTGCTCCTCCTTCTGCTTCTCCTTCTTCTTCTGCTCCTTCTTCTTCTTCTTCTGCTCCTTCTTCTTCTTCTTCTTCTTCAGCTCCTTCTTCTTCTGCTCCTTCTGCTTCTGCTCCTTCTTCTTCTGCTCCTTCTTCTTCTGCTCCTTCTTCTTCTTCTGCTCCTCCTCTTCTTCTTCTGCTTCTTCTTCTGCTCCTTCTTCTTCTTCTGCTGCTTCTTCTTCTTCTGCTCCTTCTTCCTCTTCTGCTCCTTCTTCTGCTCCTGCTTCTTCTTCTCCTCCTTCTTCTTCTGCTTCTTCTTCTGCTCCTTCTTCTGCTCCTTCTGCTCCGTCTCCTTCTTCTTCTGCTCCTCCTTCTTCTTCTTCTGCTCCTTCTTCTTCTCCTTCTTCTTCTGCTCCTTCTTCTTCTTCTTCTGCTCCTTCTTCTTCTTCTTCTTCTTCAGCTCCTTCTTCTTCTGCTCCTTCTGCTTCTGCTCCTTCTTCTTCTGCTCCTTCTTCTTCTGCTCCTTCTTCTTCTTCTGCTCCTCCTCTTCTTCTTCTGCTTCTTCTTCTGCTCCTTCTTCTTCTTCTGCTGCTTCTTCTTCTTCTGCTCCTTCTTCCTCTTCTGCTCCTTCTTCTGCTCCTGCTTCTTCTTCTCCTCCTTCTTCTTCTTCTTCTTCTGCTCCTTCTTCTGCTCCTTCTGCTCCGTCTCCTTCTTCTTCTGCTCCTCCTTCTTCTTCTTCTGCTCCTTCTTCTTCTCCTTCTTCTTCTGCTCCTTCTTCTTCTTCTTCTGCTCCTTCTTCTTCTTCTGCTCCTTCTTCTTCTGCTCCATCTTCTTCTTCTGCTCCATCTTCTTCTTCTGCTCCTTCTTCTTCTTCTGCTCCTTCTTCCTCTTCTGCTCCTTCTTCTGCTCCTGCTTCTTCTTCTCCTCCTTCTTCTTCTTCTTCTTCTGATCCTTCTTCTGCTCCTTCTGCTCCGTCTCCTTCTTCTTCTGCTCCTCCTTCTTCTTCTTCTGCTCCTTTTTCTTCTTCTCCTTCTTGTTCTTCTGCTCCTCCTTCTTCTTCTTCTGCTCCTTTTCTTCTTCTCCTTCTTCTTCTTCTGCTCCTCCTTCTTCTTCTTCTGCTCCTCCATCTTTTTCTTCTGCTCCTCCTTCTTCTTCTTCTGCTCCTCCTTCTTCTTCTTCTTCTGCTCCTCCTTCTGCTTCTCCTTCTTCTTCTGCTCCTTCTTCTGCTCCTTCTCCTTCTGCTCCTTCTCCTTCTTCTTCTGCTCCTTCTTCTTCTGTTCCTTCTTCTTCTGCTCCTTCTCCCTCTTCTGCTCCTTCATCTTCTTCTGCTCCTTCTAGTTCTTCTGCTCCTTCTTCTTCTTCTGCTCCATGTTCTTCTTCTTCTTCTTCTGGTCCTTCTTCTTCTGCTCCATCTTCTTCTTCTGCTGCTTCTTCTTCTTCTGCTCCTTCTTCCTCTTCTGCTCCTTCTTCTTCTTCTGCTCCATCTTCTTCTTCTGCTCCTTCTTCTTCTTCTGCTCCTTCTTCTTCTTCTGCTCCTTCTTCTTCTTCTGCTCCTTCTTCTTCTTCTGCTCCTTCTTGTTCGGCTCCTTCTTCTTCTGCTCCTTCTTCTTCTGCTCCTTTTTCTTCTGCTCCTTCTTCTTCTGCTCCTTCTTCTTCTGCTCCTTCTGCTCCTTCTGCTCCTTCTACTCCTTCTGCTCCTTCTGCTCCTTCTGCTCCTTCTTCTTCTTCTGCTTCTTCTTTTGCTTCTTCTGCTGCCCTTCTGCTGCGCTTCTTCTTCTGCTCCTTTTTCTGCTCCTTCTTCTTCTTCTTCTTCTGCTCCTTCTTCTTCTTCTTCTGCTCCTTCTTCTTCTTCTGCTCCTTCTTCTTCTTCTTCCTCTGCTCCTTCTTCTGCTCCTTCTTCTGACCCGTCTGCTCCTTCTGCTCCTTCTGCTCGTTCTTCTTCTTCTGCTTCTTCTTCTGCTTCTTCTGCTGCTTCTTCTTCTGCTTCTTCTTCTGCTTCTTCTGCTTTGTCTTCTTGTTCTTCTTCTGCTCCTTCCTCTGCTCCTTCTTCTTCTTCTTCTCTTTCTCCTTCTCCTTCTTCTTCTTCTCTGATAACAGCTTAAGAGCTTTTAAACAGCTCTGATAACTGCTTAACAGCTTTTCAAACAGCTCTGATAACAGCTTAACAGCTTTTAAAACAGCTCTGATAACAGCTTAACAGCTTTCCAAACAGCTCTGATAACAGCTTAACAGCTTTTAAACAGCTCTGATAACAGCTTAACATCTTTAAAACAGCTCTGCTAACACCTTAACAGCTTTTAAACAGCTCTGATAATAGCTTAACAGCTATCAAAACAGCTCTGATAACAGCTTTCCAAACAGCTCTGATAATAGCTCAACAGCTTTTCCAACAGCTCTGATACAGCTTAACAGCTTTTCAAACAGGTCTGATAATAGGTGAACAGCTTTAATCTACTCAGCAGGTCCACAGGATTCGGTGTGCTTTCGTCTGAGTTACAGCTTCGACTTATGAAGATTTCGCATGTTTCATCCTTTTATAGTACAATGAAGGTATCGAATCCTTTACGGAAGCGCCCCTTGTTTAATGAGCTATCCTTATCAATCATCAAGAAACCATATTCATCCTTCCAACACTCAGCACAGGCTCTTCGAAATTTATGAAACTTCATGTCTGTATTCACATGATCATTATAGATATGTTTCAAATTCAAGTCATCTTGCTTGAATAAGATGATTAAATTAGCATTGTCATGTATTAAGTGCTTTCGTATATGCGTATATGTTTGGCAGAGATAGAAGCTGTCTATATCTTCGTGGCGACCCATGCAAAAATAGGATCGCAAATTATCTTGCTTTTCACATGCTGCATCATCGAAAATAAACACTGAATGTGATTTGGCTTCCTCTGGTGCCAGAACGTCGCAGTTGTTTGAGAATGTATAATACCCCAATCCTGATATCGGAGTCATCACTCGCTTAAAGTATTCATACTTTGGTTGATGTAAAGATTTTGAATACATGCAAATATTTTCATATCTCAGACCATTGGGATGTTCCAGCAAACTTATCATAACATTAGTTTCTCCATAATTAGATGGTCCAACAATGATGCTCCTTAAACTATTAGGCGATAGGGGACCATGCTTCTCTTTCACCTTCATAACAGCTACATCAGCATTTCGAACAGGAAAAGCTTGTTGTTGTTTAATGAACCGCATATTGAAGACCAACGGGATTCCTATAAATACACCTGCTCCTGCTTATATTACATTTCAACAGTATCATCGGAAACTTATAAGATGTCGGATCACAAATCGAAACGCTCCAGAAAATTTTTGAATGGGGGCAGAGGACTATTAAATTCAGTCATCAACAAATTACCTGTAGAATTACATCTACCGGGATACCAGTACTGTGGACCAGGAACAAACTTACAAAAAAGATTGGCGAGAGGAGATCCAGGCATTAATCTACTGGACGCAGCCTGCAAGGAACATGATATAGCATACTCGCGACATAAAGATACAAGTGATCGGCATATAGCTGATAAAATATTAGCTGAAAAAGCCTCGCAGCGTGCAAAATCTACGGATGCAAATTTGAGTGAACGTGCCAACGCCTGGCTTATAACAAACGCAATGAAGGCTAAACTTAAGCTAGGTATGTGTCTTAAGGCTAAAAATAAACGCCAACCCACGTTCCGAGAAGCAGTACGAAATGCACGTAAAATTTTAAAAGTCAAAAAACCAAAAGACTTGATGGAAGTTACAATAATAGCTCTTAGTGCAGCTAAAAATATTGTGAAAAGAAAGAAGAAACCAATTAAAACTCCACGAGTGATACCTGTACCAAAGTTTGGCGGGGCGCTTCCGTTCCTCATCCCGTTGTTTGCTGGGCTTTCAGCATTGGGAGCACTATCGGGAGGTGCAGCAGGCATAGCTAAAGCAGTAAATGATCCCAGTGCCGCAAAGGCAAAATTGGAAGAAAGCAAACGTCATAACCAAGCAATGGAAACTATAGCGGTTGGTAAAGATGGAAACGGGCTGTTCTTGAAGCCGTATAGAAAAGGACTTGGACTCCATCTACAACCTCAACCAAAAAACTATTAAAGACGCTACCCAAAAGACCGCTAAACGAGTTGGATCTTCACAAGTATACCACAAACTTGCCGCACTTCAGAGGAGTATTTATGCGTGATAATCTACCTAAAAAGTATGGAAGCGAGAAAGCGGTATTGTTAACTTGGACATCTCAACTGGAGCAGGTACAGACTGGGTAGCGTACTACAAGAAAGGTGATAACATCGAATACTTTGCTGGCTTTGGCAATCTCTAACCACCAAGGGAGCTCTTAAACTATTTGGGTAGTAATATTACGTACAACTACAGTTTTTATCAGAATTATGATGCAGTAATTTGCGGTCATTTATGTTTAGAGTTTTTATATAATTGTTATAGCCATTAATTATTATCTATAAATAAATGTATCTATATTGAAATTGTGACAGTTCATTATCAACCGCCATGTCATTAACACTTACTCTCACGGGAAATTCATCTCTACTCCCTGCTGAGTACTTTCCCCTGCTGGAGCTAGCAACGGATTATGTTTGTGGATTAATTGATTTACAAACATACAACTCTATACCAAATATTGATGTGAGCAATAATCTGGTTCATGTAGGGAATGAGGTTGTTGGGATATCTGTTGGATCCTATAAGATTGATGATATAGCAAAATATGTACAAGGATACTTGGATAAAGAAGGGAGAAGGATAAAGAAGGGAGAAGGATAAAGGTTGCGATAAAGGCTAACAATAATACATTGAAGAGTGAAGTTAAGGCAACTGAAGAAATACAGTTTGAAAAACAGAGATCCATAGCTCCTCTTCTAGGATTCAGTAAAATAAACTTGACTGCTAATATAGTGCTTACATCAGAGTTACCAGTCAACATCATTAAAGTAAATACTATACGCATCGAATGTAATATTATATCAGGATCATTCTTCAACAACACACAAGTACACACTCTCCACGAGTTTTCCCCGAACTTTGGGCCTGGGTATAAAATAGTGGAGGTACCCAAAAATGTAATCTATTAGCCTGTGAACATAGAAAAGAGACAAGTAAAATGGCTTCAACAAAATTTCCATGGAGTCCGCTGGGATGATGGCTACAAACCGTATCACAAGCTGTACATTATAGTTGAACCACTGCTTCGAATCAAAACCATATATGTAAAGGGAGCTGAAAAAGTTCATTGGATGCAGAAGATAGTTGGAGAGGGTGAAATCAGTATCAGTGTCGAAGTTGAATACAACTATGGAAAACTGTAGAGATTAACACAAATCCGCCATCTTGCCAAGTTCATATTGGACTATGTGCTATAAGAAATACTTTTATAATAAGAAATTTTATTGGAAATAAAAACAAATCTTTATAAAACATAGGACTTTTCAATACACACATACCCCAGAACCCTCCCTGACATCTTCCAGAATCTGTCCATGGTGATGTCATGTTCTGAAATTCGAATGATGCTGATATCTACAACTTCCCAGCTAAGAAAACTTATTTAGGTGCAGCAAAACTATGATGACGTCATGCCGATATCTAGAACTCTCCCGCTAATAAAAGAAAACAGCAAAACCAAGGCATGCTTGTAGTTCCGACTAAGGCCGCTAGGGTACCTTACTCAAGAAATGGCGTTTGCGTCCAAACAGATGTCGCCAATATCTCGAAATCCAAATCCCGTAGAGGATTTGTGATGAAAACTCCCACCCCACACCGCCAAGAATCCATTTCCATGAGCAAAAATAACTTGAATTATTAATACGCTAATATCTCGAAAACCAGAGCCCGTAGAAGATTTCTGATGAAAATTTCTCTACCCCCCCCCCCCTGTAGAATCTAGAATCCATTGCCATGAACAAAAATTTCCTACTATTAGCTTTAATTATTACTAATATTAATTCAAAACCAGGCGCAACACTTGAAAACAACAAAAGCCTACATTTAGGCGCACCACACATCCAAAAAAGTGAAGCAAAAAACTTCCCAAAACCGTAGCATGCTGACACGTGTGGGCAAAAGTGAAGCGAAAACTTCCCAAAACCGTAGCATGCTGCCACGTGTGGGTCAAAAGTGATGCAAAAAACTTCACCAATTCACGAAAACCGTACCACACATCCAAGAAAGCCGTAGTACCCGAGCATGCTGGTAGTATCGGCTAATGTCAACTGACATATTCTAGAATCTGTTCATGGTGATGTCATGTTGTGAAATTTGAATGATGCTGAACTCTCCCGCTAATAAAAGAAAACAGCAAAACCAAGGCATGCTGGCAGTTCCGGCTAAGGCCGCTAGGGAACCTTACTTAGCTAGAAAACCGTAGTACCGGAGCATGCTGGTAGTACCTGCTAATGCCGCTAGAGCGCAGTCAAGACCAAATGATACAACCCGGTAGTACCGGTCAATCCCGCTAGGGCGCAGTCGAGACTCAATGGTGCACCCAAGACACAATGCCCGAACAGATGTCGCTAGAAAACCGTAGTACCGGACCATGCTGGTAGTACCTGCTAATGCCGCTAGGGCGCAGTCAAGACCAAATGATACAACCCGGTAGTACCGGTTAATCCCGCTATGGCGCAGTCGAGGCTCAATGGTGCACCCAAGACAAAATGCCCGAACAGATGTCGCTAGAAAACTGTAGTACCGGAGCATGTTGGTAGTACCTGCTAATGCCGCTAGGGCGCAGTCAAGATCAAATGATACATCCCGGTTGTACCGGTTAATCCCGCTAGGGCGCAGTCGGGACTCAATGATGCACCCAAGACACAATGGTGTATAATGGTGTATCCACGGCACAAACCAATACAGCCAAGACACAAACCAATACATCCAAGGCACAAACCTACATTAGTATGGACTCAAACAACCTAGCGACGGTGGCACCATCTGTGGTGAAATCCTGGAGGCTTAAAAAAGTGAGCCAGAAACGCCATAGAATAACTACTAACGGGGAATGTGGAGAATGTGAAATTTTTTGATATTCCGAATATTACAGTGGATGTTTTTTAAATAATCCAGTTAATGATGGTGTTTAGGCCACACACACATGATTGTAAATTCCATCCACATTTCTAATCCTTCCCACGATGAAATATTTTCTCCTATAAAAAACGGAAAAAGGGAAACACAAAGAACTAAACTCTAAATGAAATTAACAAAAAACTACTTATCTAATAGTTGAGAACTTCCTTCAGTTCATCCAGCGATGTCCAAGCATTCCAATAAATAAGTGTAATACCTGAAACATGTAAGAATATTATTATTCATAACATAAATTGTACAAAACTTTCAACTTACCTCAAAAGTATACCACCATCTCGCATATTTACAATGTCATCAAGTGACATTACTCTAGTCAGCTGGCTTCGCCTTCGCCTGAGTCAGAACACATGCAAATGATATAAAAGTCGTAAGGGCAACACCGAAAGGCGAGAGCTTATAACTGGATGCGGCGGCTATATAAAGCCGACGAGCCGCAGCAGAAAATCATTCTTGGTTCAGAGCTCATCTGATTCGGAGAATAATCCGATTAACAAGAATATTATTCCCAACCTCCAAAATAGAAGAATAATTACTTCAGAGAATAATCTGAAATTCCTATTATTTCCAATTTTCCGTCCCACACCTAAGCAGAAGATTAATTCTGCCGCAGAGTTTTTACAGGATCTTTCACAAATAGCAGCTCGCATTACCCCAAAAATGTTTTATAGCTCTTCCCTTTGATAGGAATAATTCCTACATCATCAACCGCAACCGTTTAATTACAGATTCTCCACGCGCTATCATCATAGTAAACTCCATAGGTTGGATCAATTTTAGGGCTATTATCAGTGAATAGCTTTAAATAGTTTGAAACTATGTATCCAAACCTTCCTGTCAATGTTCTTGAATGTTCAGGTGTTGCGAATTCTTCTTCAGATGTTAAGGAATAATCTCCATAATTGATAGGTGTGCTACTAGCCTCCATTTTAACATATTTTCGTTTTGGAGGGGTAAAAGGTTCCACAACCTCATTGGATTCTTCTTCTTCTTCTGCTTCTTCTTCTTCTTCTGCTCTTTCTTCTGCTCCTCCTTCTTCTTCTGCTCCTTCTTCTCCTTCTGCTCCCCCTTCTTCTTCTCCTTCTGCTCCTCCTTCTTCTGCTCCTTCTTCTCATTCTTCTTCTTCTTCTGCTCCTCCTTCTTCTTCTTCTGCTCCTTCTTCTCCTTCTGCTCCTCGTTCTTCGTCTGCTCCTCCTTCTTCTTCTGGTCCTCCTTCTTCTTCTGCTCCTCCTTCTTCTTCTGCTTCTCCTTCTTCTTCTGCTTCTCCTTCTTCTTCTCCTTCTTCTTCTGCTTCTCCTTCTTCTTCTGTTTCTCCTACTTCTGCTGCTTCTCCTTCTTCTTCTTCTTCTTATACTCCTTCTCCTTCTTCTTCTGCTCCTTCTCCTTCTTCTGCTCCTCCTTCTTCTTCTTCTGCTCCTTCTTCTTCCGCTCCTTCTTCTTCTGCTCCTTCTTCTTCTGCTCCTTCTTCTTCTTCTGCTCCTTCTCCTTTTTCTTCTGCTCCTTCTCTTCTTCTTCTGCTCCTTCTTCTTCTTCTTCTGCTCCTTCTTCTTCTTCTTCTGCTCCTTCTTCTTCTTCTTCAGCTCCTTCTTCTTCTGCTCCTTCTGCTTCTGCTCCTTCTTCTTCTGCTCCTTCTTCTTCTGCTCCTTCTTCTTCTTCTGTCCTTCTTCTTCTTCTGCTCCTCCTCTTCTTCTTCTTCTTCTTCTTCTTCTGCTCCTTCTTCTTCTTCTTCTGTTTCTTCTTCTGCTCCTCCTCTTCTTCTTCTGCTTCTTCTTCTGCTCCTCCTCTTCTTCTTCTGCTTCTCCTCTTCTTCTTCTGCTCCTTCTTCTGCTCCTCCTCTTCTTATTCTTCTTCTTCTGCTTCTGCTCCGTCTCCTTCTTCTTCTGCTCCTCCTTCTTCTTCTTCTGCTCCTCCTTCTTCTTCTTCTGCTCCTCCTTCTTTTTCTTCTGCTCCTCCTTCTTCTTCTTCTTTGCTCCTCCTTCTGCTTCTCCTTCTTCTTCTGCTCCTTCTTCTGCTCCTTCTCCTTCTGCTCCTTCTCCTTCTTCTTCTGCTCCTTCTTCTTCTGTTCCTTCTTCTTCTGCTCCTTCTTCCTCTTCTGCTCCTTCTTCTTCTTCTGCTCCTTCTTCTTCTTCTGCTCCTTCTTCTTCCTCTGCTCCATGTTCTTCTTCTTCTTCTTCTGCTCCTTCTTCTTCTGCTCCTCCTTCTTCTTCTCCTGCTCCTTTTTCTTCTTCTCCTTCTTCTTCTTCTGCTCCTCCTTCTGCTCCTCCTTCTTCTTCTTCTGCTCCTCCTTCTTTTTCTTCTGCTCCTCCTTCTTCTTCTTCTGCTCCTCCTTCTTCTTCTTCTTCTGCTCCTCCTTCTGCTTCTCCTTCGTCTTCTGCTCCTTCTTCTTCTTCTGCTCCTTCTTCTTCTTCTCCATCTTTTTCTTCTGCTCCATCTTCTTCTTCTGCTCCTTCTTCTTCTTCTGCTCCTTCTTCCTCTTCTGCTCCTCCTTCTTCTTCTGCTCCTTCTTCTTCTTCTCCTCCTTCTTCTTCTTCTTCTTCTGCTCCTTCTTCTGCTCCTTCTGCTCCTTCTTCTGCTCCTTCTGCTCCTTCTTCTGCTCCTTCTGCTCCTTCTGCTCCTCCTCTTCTTCTTCTGCTCCTCCTCTTCTTCTTCTGCTCCTCCTCTTCTTCTTCTGCTCCTCCTCTTCTTTTTCTGCTGCTCTTCTTCTTCTGCTCCTCCTCTTCTTCTTCTGCTTCTTCTTCTGCTCCTCCTCTTCTTCTTCTACTCCTCCTCTTCTTCTTCTGCTTCTTCTTCTGCTCCTCCTCTTCTTCTTCTTCTTCTTCTTCTGCTGCTCCTCTTCTGCTCCTTCTTCTGCTCCTTCTTCTGCTCCTCCTCTTCTTCTTCTGCTCCTTCTTCTGCTGCTCCTCCTCTTCTGCTTCTCCTCTTCTTCTTCTGCTCCTTCTTCTTCTGCTACTTCTTCTGCTCCTCCTCTTCTTCTTCTGCTCCTTCTTCTTCTGCTCCTTCTTCTTCTGCTCCTTCTTCTTCTGCTCCTTCTTCTTCTGCTCCTTCTTCTTCTGCTCCTTCTTCTTCTGCTCCTTCTTCTTCTGCTCCTGGCTCTTCTTCTGCTCCTTCTTCTTCTTCTGCTCCATCTTCTTCTTCTGCTCCTTCTTCTTCTTCTGCTCCTTCTTCTTCTTCTGCTCCTTCTTCTGCTTCTGCTCCTTCTTCTTCTTCTGCTCCTTCTTCTTCTGCTCCTTCTTCTTCTGCTCCTCCTCTTCTTCTTCTGCTCCTTCTTCTTCTGCTCCTTTTTCTTCTGCTCCTTCTTCTTCTGCTCCTTCTTCTTCTGCTCCTTCTGCTCCTTCTACTCCTTCTGCTCCTTCTGCTCCTTCTGCTCCTTCTGCTCCTTCTGCTCCTTCTGCTCCTTCTGCTCCTTCTGCTCCTTCTTCTTCTTCTGCTTCTTTGCTTCTTCTGCTGCCCTTCTGCTGCGCTTCTTCTTCTGCTCCTTTTTCTGCTCCTTCTTCTTCTTCTTCTTCTGCTCCTTCTTCTTCTTTTTCTGCTCCTTCTTCTTCTTCTGCTCCTTCTTCTTCTTCTTCTTCTGCTCCTTCTTCTGCTCCTTCTTCTGCTCCTTCTTCTGCCCCGTCTGCTCCTTCTGCTCCTTCTGCTCGTTCTTCTTCTTCTGCTTCTTCTGCTGCTTCTTCTTCTGCTTCTTCTTCTGCTTCTTCTGCTTCTTCTGCTTCTGCTTTGTCTTCTTGTTCTTCTTCTGCTCCTTCCTCTGCTCCTTCTTCTTCTTCTCCTTCTCCTCCTCCTTCTTCTTCTTCTCTGATAACAGCTTAAGAGCTTTTAAACAGCTCTGATAACTGCTTAACAGCTTTTCAAACAGCTCTGATAACAGCTTAACAGCTTTTAAAACAGCTCTGATAACAGCTTAACAGCTTTCCAAACAGCTCTGATAACAGCTTAACAGCTTTTAAACAGCTCTGATAACAGCTTAACATCTTTAAAACAGCTCTGCTAACACCTTAACAGCTTTTAAACAGCTCTGATAACAGCTTAACAGCTATCAAAACAGCTCTGATAACAGCTTTCCAAACAGCTCTGATAATAGCTTAACAGCTTTTCCAACAGCTCTGATACAGCTTAACAGCTTTTCAAACAGGTCTGATAATAGGTGAACAGCTTTAATCTACTCAGCAGGTCCACAGGATTCGGTGTGCTTTCGTCTGAGTTACAGCTTCGACTTATGAAGATTTCGCATGTTTCATCCTTTTATAGTACAATGAAGGTATCGAATCCTTTCCGGAAGCGCCCCTTGTTTAATGAGCTATCCTTATCAATCATCAAGAAACCATATTCATCCTTCCAACACTCAGCACAGGCTCTTCGAAATTTATGAAACTTCATGTCTGTATTCACATGATCATTATAGATATGTTTCAAATTCAAGTCATCTTGCTTGAATAAGATGATTAAATTAGCATTGTCATGTATTAAGTGCTTTCGTATATGCGTATATGTTTGGCAGAGATAGAAGCTGTCTACATCTTCGTGGCGACCCATGCAAAAATAGGATCGCAAATTATCTTGCTTTTCACATGCTGCATCATCGAAAATAAACACTGAATGTGATTTGGCTTCCTCTGGTGCTAGAACGTCGCAGTTGTTTGAGAATGTATAATACCCCAATCCTGATATCGGAGTCAACACTCGCTTAAAGTATTCATACTTTGGTTGATGTAAAGATTTTGAATATATGCAAATATTTTCATATCTCAGACCATTGGGATGTTCCAGCAAACTTATCATAACATTAGTTTCTCCATAATTAGATGGTCCAACAATGATGCTCCTTAAACTATTAGGCGATAGGGGACCATGCTTCTCTTTCACCTTCATAACAGCTACATCAGCATTTCGAACAGGAAAAGCTTGTTGTTGTTTAATGAACCGCATATTGAAGACCAACGGGATTCCTATAAATACACCTGCTTATATTACAATTCAACAGTATCATCGGAAACTTATAAGATGTCGGATCACAAATCGAAACGCTCCAGAAAATTTTTGAATGGGGGCAGAGGACTATTAAATTCAGTCATCAACAAATTACCTGTAGAATTACATCTACCGGGATACCAGTACTGTGGACCAGGAACAAACTTACAAAAAAGATTGGCGAGAGGAGATCCAGGCATTAATCTACTGGACGCAGCCTGCAAGGAACATGATATAGCATACTCGCGACATAAAGATACAAGTGATCGACATATAGCTGATAAAATATTAGCTGAAAAAGCCTCGCAGCGTGCAAAATCTACGGATGCAAATTTGAGTGAACGTGCCAACGCCTGGCTTATAACAAACGCAATGAAGGCTAAACTTAAGCTAGGTATGTGTCTTAAGGCTAAAAATAAACGCCAACCCACGTTCCGAGAAGCAGTACGAAATGCACGTAAAATTTTAAAAGTCAAAAAACCAAAAGACTTGATGGAAGTTACAAAAATAGCTCTTAGTGCAGCTAAAAATATTGTGAAAAGAAAGAAGAAACCAATTAAAACTCCACGAGTGATACCTGTACCAAAGTTTGGCGGGGCGCTTCCGTTCCTCATCCCGTTGTTTGCTGGGCTTTCAGCATTGGGAGCACTATCGGGAGGTGCAGCAGGCATAGCTAAAGCAGTAAATGATCCCAGTGCCGCAAAGGCAAAATTGGAAGAAAGCAAACGTCATAACCAAGCAATGGAAACTATAGCGGTTGGTAAAGATGGAAACGGGCTGTTCTTGAAGCCGTATAGAAAAGGACTTGGACTCCATCTACAACCTCAACCAAAAAACTATTAAAGACGCTACCCAAAAGACCGCTAAACGAGTTGGATCTTCACAAGTATACCACAAACTTGCCGCAATTCAGAGGAGTATTTATGCGTGATAATCTACCTAAAAAGTATGGAAACGAGAAAGCGGTATTGTTAACTTGGACATCTCAACTGGAGCAGGTACAGACTGGGTAGCGTACTACAAGAAAGGTGATAACATCGAATACTTTGCTGGCTTTGGCAATCTCTAACCACCAAGGGAGCTCATAAACTATTTGGGTAGTAATATTACGTACAACTACAGTTCTTATCAGAATTATGATGCAGTAATTTGCGGTCATTTATGTTTAGAGTTTTTATATAATTGTTATAGCCATTAATTATTATCTATAAATAAATGTATCTATTTTGAAATTGTGACAGTTCATTATCAACCGCCATGTCATTAACACTTACTCTCACGGGAAATTCATCTCTACTCCCTGCTGAGTACTTTCCCCTGCTGGAGCTAGCAACGGATTATGTTTGTGGATTAATTGATTTTCAAACATACAACTCTATACCAAATATTGACGTGAGCAATAATCTGGTTCATGTAGGGAATGAGGTTGTTGGGATATCTGTTGGATCCTATAAGATTGATGATATAGCAAAATATGTACAAGGATACTTGGATAAAGAAGGGAGAAGGATAAAGAAGGGAGAAGGATAAAGGTTGCGATAAAGGCTAACAATAATACATTGAAGAGTGAAGTTAAGGCAACTGAAGAAATACAGTTTGAAAAACAGAGATCCATAGCTCCTCTTCTAGGATTCAGTAAAATAAACTTGACTGCTAATATAGTGCTTACATCAGAGTTACCAGTCAACATCATTAAAGTAAATACTATACGCATCGAATGTAATATTATATCAGGATCATTCTTCAACAACACATAAGTACACACTCTCCACGAGTTTTCCCCGAACTTTGGGCCTGGGTATAAAATAGTGGAGGTACCCAAAAATGTAATCTATTAGCCTGTGAACATAGAAAAGAGACAAGTAAAATGGCTTCAACAAAATTTCCATGGATTCCGCTGGGATGATGGCTACAAACCGTATCACAAGCTGTACATTATAGTTGAACCACTGCTTCGAATCAAAACCATATATGTAAAGGGAGCTGAAAAAGTTCATTGGATGCAGAAGATAGTTGGAGAGGGTGAAATCAGTATCAATGTCGAAGTTGAATACAACTATGGAAAACTAGTAGAGATTAACACAAATCCGCCATCTTGCCAAGTTCATATTGGACTATGTGCTATAAGAAATACTGTTATAATAAGAAATTTTATTGGAAATAAAAACAAGTCTTTATAAAACATAGCACTTTTCAATACACACATACCCCAGAACCCTCACTGACATCTTCCAGAATCTGCCCATGGTGATGTCATGTTGTGAAATTCGAATGATGCTGATATCTACAACTTCCCAGCTAAGAAAACTTATTTAGGTGCAGCAAAACTATGATGACGTCATGCCGATATCTAGAACTCTCCCGCTAATAAAAGAAAACAGCAAAACCAAGGCATGCTTGTAGTTCCGACTAAGGCCGCTAGGGTACCTTACTCAAGAAATGGCGTTTGCGTCCAAACATTTGTCGCCAATATCTCGAATTCCAAAGCCCGTAGAGGATTTCTGATGAAAACTCCCACCCCACACCGCCAAGAATCCATTTCCATGAGCAAAAATAACTTAAATTATTAATACGCTAATATCTCGAAAACCAGAGCCCGTAGAAGATTTCTGATGAAAATTTCTCTACCCCCCCCCCCTCTAGAATCTAGAATCCATTGGCATGAACAAAAATTTCCTACTATTAGCTTTAATTATTACTAATATTAATTCAAAACCAGGCGCAACACTTGAAAACAACAAAAGCCTACATTTAGGCGCACCACACATCCAAAAAAGTGAAGCAAAAAACTCCCCAAAACCGTAGCATGCTGCCACGTGTGGGTCAAAAGTGATGCAAAAAACTTCACCAATTCACGAAAACCGTACCACACATCCAAGAAAGCCGTAGTACCCGAGCATGCTGGTAGTATCGGCTAATGTCAACTGACATATTCTAGAATCTGTTCATGGTGATGTCATGTTGTGAAATTTGAATGATGCTGAACTCTCGCGCTAATAAAAGAAAACAGCAAAACCAAGGCATGCTGGTAGTTCCGGCTAAGGCCGCTAGGGAACCTTACTTAGCTAGAAAACCGTAGTACCGGAGCATGCTGGTAGTACCTGCTAATGCCGCTAGAGCGCAGTCAAGACCAAATGATACATCCCGGTAGTACCGGTCAATCCCGCTAGGGCGCAGTCGAGACTCAATGGTGCACCCAAGACACAATGCCCGAACAGATGTCGCTAGAAAACCGTAGTACCGGACCATGCTGGTAGTACCTGCTAATGCCGCTAGGGCGCAGTCAAGACCAAATGATACAACCCGGTAGTACCGGTTAATCCCGCTATGGCGCAGTCGAGGCTCAATGGTGCACCCAAGACAAAATGCCCGAACAGATGTCGCTAGAAAACTGTAGTACCGGAGCATGTTGGTAGTACCTGCTAATGCCGCTAGGGCGCAGTCAAGATCAAATGATACATCCCGGTTGTACCGGTTAATCCCGCTAGGGCGCAGTCGGGACTCAATGATGCACCCAAGACACAATGGTATATAATGGTGTATCCACGGCACAAACCAATACAGCCAAGACACAAACCAATACATCCAAGGCACAAACCTACATTAGTATGGACTCAAACAACCTAGCGACGGTGGCACCATCTGTGGTGAAATCCTGGAGGCTTAAAAAAGTGAGCCAGAAACGCCATAGAATAACTACTAACGGGGAATGTGGAGAATGTGAAATTTTCTGATATTCCGAATATTACAGTGGATGTTTTTTAAATAATCCAGTTAATGATGGTGTTTAGGTCACACACACATGATTGTAAATTCCATCCACATTTCTAATCCTTCCCACGATGAAATATTTTCTCCTATAAAAAACGGAAAAAGGGAAACACAAAGAACTAAACTGTAAATGAAATTAACAAAAAACTACTTATCTAATAGTTGAGAACTTCCTTCAGTTCATCCAGCGATGTCCAAGCATTCCAATAAATAAGTGTAATACCTGAAACATGTAAGAATATTATTATTCATAACAAAAATTGTACAAAACTTTCAACTTACCTCAAAAGTATACCACCATCTCGCATATTTACAATGTCATCAAGTGAGATTACTCTAGTCAGCTGGCTTCGCCTTCGCCTGAGTCAGAACACATGCAAATGATATAAAAGTCGTAAGGGCAACACCGAAAGGCGAGAGCTTATAACTGGATGCGGCGGCTATATAAAGCCGACGAGCCGCAGCAGAAAATCATTCTTGGTTCAGAGCTCATCTGATTCGGAGAATAATCCGATTAAGAAGAATATTATTCCCAACCTCCAAAATAGAAGAATAATTACTTCAGAGAATAATCTGAAATTCCTATTATTTCCAATTTTCCGTCCCACACCTAAGCAGAAGATTAATTCTCCCGCAGAGAATATTCTGCAATCTCCTGCCCACACCTAAGCAGAAGAATAATTCTGCCGCAGAGAATAATCTGCAATCTCCTTCTTTTTTATACTAGCATCTTGTTGCCCACGTATAAGCAGAAAAATAATTCTGCCGCAGAGAATAATCTGCAATCTTCTTCTTTATAATAGCATTTTGCTGCCCACACCTAAGCAGAAGAGTAATTCTGCCGCAGAGAATAATCTACAAACTTCTTCTTTTTTATAGTAGCATTTGCTGCCCGTGTGCCTAAAAATAGCACTCTTAAATTTATATAGGAATACTTTTCTCATAGACGATTAATTCTTCTTCTTCCTTTTTCTAGAATAAGACGAATTAAAGGAGGCGGACTACGCGCTCGTCACAATTATTGTATTTTATGCTAAATTTTTAATTTGTTTGGATTTTATTTAATTTTATATTGAATTTTTAGTAGTGTGTAGGTTAGTTTTTAGTCCTGAATTTTGAACGAATTTGTGATATAGTTTTAAGCATTCATTTTGAATAAAAATTTTATATTTGAATTTGAGAAACTGAGTTGCTTTTACAAAACGGCACTCCCTCCCACGTCCGAGACTAGCTCTCACATTGGTCCTTCAAGTCCGGATAACTCAGTCGGTCAAATATAAAATTGAAATATTGCTTAATATCACATAATTCAAGCTTCTCAATTAGAAATGCCGAAAGATGGCGAATCCATTTCATCTGACGTTGGTGACGAAACCATTGACTCTGTGTCAGAGTTGGTACAGTCCCAAAAAGAAGTCAAAGATTTAATGGAAGAATTAGTTAAAAGGCATCAAAGAGAAGGAATAAAGGAAACTGTCAAATGGACAGAAAAACGCCTACAAACGTTCACCGAGTATTGGAAAGAATTCCAAACTCGACATAGGTCTATACAAAGGAGAGTGACAACACAAGATCTTCCAACTAGAATATTTCACCAAAGAGATATTTAGCGAAGTACAGGAATATTACATTGAGATAGCAGCAAGCATGGAAGAAGACATAGACAGATTAACATCAACACCATCTGTCAGCAATCCACCTTACACACAGACAAGTTCTGCTAGCACAATGTCATGCAATAGCGAAAGATTTCCTAGAATCAAGCTGCCGACATTCAGTGGTGAATATTCTACATAGATCTCATCTCATGATTTATTTAACACAGTAATACACAACAACAATAATTTAAGAGGCGTTGACAAATTGTATTTCTTAAAAACAAATCTAGTAGGAGAAGCTGAAAAATTGCTCAGGCATTATGAAGTATGCGACGCAAATTATAAACCAGCTTGGCAGCTATTAAAGGAATGCTACTCAAACAAGCGGATCCTAGTCAACGTACAATTAAAAAAGTTATTGTCTCACCCAACCATAAATCATGACACCGCCGACAATATTAAAAGGTTATTAGATAACATAACCGAAGCGTTATTAGCATTACAAAATTTAGGTGTAGAAACAAACAATTGGGATCCTATAATTATATACTTGACTGTACAAAAGTTACACCCAGACACGCACCAGTTATGGGAGCAGAGCCTTCACAATAGCACAGAATTACCCAAATTAAAAATATTAACTAAATTCCTAGAGGCTTGCTTCAGAACCTTGGAAATGATAGGAAATAGAAATACATCTGTGAACATGACACAGAGAAAACCATTCTCACCAAAACCAACTTATGGATTCCTGAATAGAAGCAAAAGTTCAACACCAAAGCACCCACCTACAAAAAAGTCCTCTTGCGGCTATTGCAAGGGTGACCATATCTTATTTCATTGTTAAACCTTTAGAAATATGAACACCCGGCAACGACATGAAGTTGTCACAAATAAGCATTTATGCAAAAATTGCTTATCTCCCAACCACGTAACCTTAAAAGCAATAAAAGGTGTTACCACTGTAACAAAAGTCATAACACATTGCTCCACTATGAGCAAAACGATTCGGTGACAGAATCACCTAATCAATCCACCCAAAATTCCAGTATGGAAACTGAACCACACCCTTAGCTTGTAGAAATGACGAACAACAAGTTCAAAATTTTCTAACCGCCAATATGAAAAGAGCTCTCCTCTCTACAGCTCTGATAAATGTCACCTCCCCATCCGGAATCACAATGACATTCCGAGCATTAATATACTCTGGATCTCAAGTGTCTATTATGACCGAAAAGGCCTGTAAACTCTTACAGCTTAAAGGTTCTCCAACCACTCAAGAATTAATTGGACTTGGTTCAACTCCCACTAATACAGCTGTACAGCAGACCACAGTCACAATTAATTCTCTACAAAAAAATTTTAAAATAGCGAGCATCATGCTCATAATCCAAAAAATAACCGATCTGCTTCCAACACAGACAATGGAAGTGTCAAATTGGAAACACATAAACAATCTCCCGCTTGCAGATCCTACGTTCTCAGTTCCAGGAGAAATCGATGTTCTTCTCGGAGCAAACCTCTATGCCGCCATCATTAAAAATGGAATTAGAAGAGGTTCTAGCAATACACCTACAGCCCAAAATACCGAACTCGGCTGGATTCCGGTCGGAGGAGTACCAGAAGTAAAAAGCACGACGACGACTGTGCTATCCACCTAGACTACGACAAACCCCAATTCGGATAAGAAACTAAAGAGAGTTTGGGAATACTCCACCACACCGATATGTTCACCAAAACATCAAGTTCATACAAGAAAGCTCCTACCCCCCCGCAAAATATGAATATGTTTTCACCAAGAATCATAATACACCTCTACACCACATTGCTCAGAGAAAAAACTGGAGAAATACTCGAAGTGAAACAAAGAAGCACTATACGTTAACAACTCTTTCCACCATCAACACAAAATGGAAAAATGAAACAAGAGTATCGCCATCTCGTTCAGTGTCAGCAACTTTTCAATATAATAAAATGAAAACTGAACTAGATCACAGAGAAACTAAGCCTCTCACCAATAGATGGCATCAGTATCATGCAAAGACTATCTCTCATTCTGCATCAGTGATGGAAGAGAATAGTATTCCCCCAGTAATACGAACTGAAGCAAAATATATCAGAGCTCTTTCCCCCTCATCCAATAATAGAAATGAATTTAATACTCTCATCCCTCCTATTTCAAATAACTTATCCTCTCCCCTTCACCAACTCATCTCAGGACAATCATCGGTTATCCACACCAAAGTCTAGTACTCTGTGGCAGTACAAACTTTCAAAACACCCGTTATATTCAAATATAAACGATTTCGAAACCTGCCAAAAATCACTTCAGTTTTGAACAGTGGCAAGTGCGCGCAGTAATTTCAGTTTCGTTTTTTTTTTCATTTTTTTTTTTTTTTTTTTTTTATTATTTGCTTTAATCATCATGGAGGAGTTATTGGAAATTTTCAATTCCGGGTCTCTAGACTCTGTCGACGCTGGCATATCTCCCACGCCTCCGGAATTTTTTTTCCTTTTAAGCCAATCAGGCCTATCAGCCCTTTGCCTCCAACACCTAAGAAGGGACGCAGACCCCGATCAGCCATCATCAGACCACCACCAGTGCATTCGTCACCCATCAAGCAAAATGTTCAGGCCAAACCAGTATCCCACGATGATTCTTTAATTCCTCCTCCGATAATATTCCTAAAAAGATACAAAAGGAACACAAAGAATTTTATCTCAATAAAATTTAAACAAAAATACTCATCTGAGGCTAGGGAACTTCCTCCCTCCATTCCAACGCCGTCCTAAAACTTCCTCCACTATTTTCTCACCTGAAAATAAACAAAAAATCTTATAAATAACTAATAAAATCAATAAATATTACAAACTTACCAAAAATACCTACTGCTGTATATTTACAAATTGACATGTCAAAATGTCAACACATCACATCAGATGTTCTCGCCTTCGACGCAGTCAGAGTTCAGTGCAACTTTAATGGTCTCATATGACGTCACTACGGGACGCCGCCATCAAAGTATAACAACTTTGAGAACGAGCGTTGTCAAGGCAACCGATCATGAAGCCGAAACGTAGCGGTTCGCGGCGGCTATAAAAAGGCGACGAGCTGCAGCAGAATCATCCATTCCTAGATCAGAATTTAATCTGAACACATCAGAGTTTAATCTGATTTTTCCAACTATCCTAAACCTTATTTGCTTCTATCTAGTAGGAATTTACTCCTACTGCAGATATTTAATTCTGCTAATTCCATCCCATATCGAAGTAGGAATTTACTCCTACTGCAGAAATTTAATTCTGCTAAATCCATCCCACACCTAAGTAGGAATTTACTCCTACTGCAGAAATTTAATTCTGCTTATATTTTATCTCCCACCTGAGTAGGAATTTACTCCTACTGCAGAAATTTAATTCTGCTTATATTTTATCTCCCACCTGAGTAGGAATTTACTCCTACTGCAGAAATTTAATTCTGCTTATATTTCATCTCCCACCTGAGTAGGAATTTACTCCTACTGCAGAAACTTAATTCTGCTTATATTTTATCTCTCACCTGAGTAGGAATCTACTCCTACTGTAGAAATTTACTTCTGCTTTAATTTTATCCTACGTCTAAGCAGGAATCTACTCCTGCTGCAGAAACATACTTCTGTCCTTATAAATATTTTTGCATTACTGCTACCGTGCTTATACGTGTAGCACAAAACTTCTATTGGACTAATAGTGGATTCTCTCTCTCTCTTTTCAGAAATAAGGGGAACATCTTTCTGGGAATAGTATTTTTAAAATTAATGAATTTGTATTGAATTGGTAGCTTAAGGTAGTATAAGTTTTTGAATTCGTAATCGTAAGCTAGGTTAGTCATAAGAGAATTGAATTTGTGATAATAGTTTATAAGCAATAAATTGAATAAATTTTATATTTGAATTGAGACAAAGCTGAGTTATCCTTTTACAACCGGCACCCCCCTTTAGCTTGAGCACAGATCTCACATTGGTCCTTCGAGCCGGATAACTCAGCTATTCAAATATAGAATTGAGAAAAATATTGCTTATTACATCACAGTGAGAAAAAACTAAGCCTCTCCATTCAAAATGCCTACAGATGACGAATGCAGTATATCTGAAGCCGGGGACGAGACCATTAGCTCAGTATTAGAGTTAGTTGAATCCCAAAAAGAGGTCAAAGATTTAATGGAAGACCTATTTAAAAGGCATCAAAGAGAAGGCAGGAAAAAGACTGTCAAATCGACAGAGAAACGTTTACAAACGTTTACCGAATATTGGAAAGAATTCCAAACAACGCATAGGGTAATTCGAAAAAGAGCGACAAAGGAAGATCGCAAATTAGAATATTTCACGAAAGAGACATTTAGTGATGTACAGGAGTATTATATTGAAAAGGCAGCAAGCATGGAAGAAGACATCGACAAATTAGCACCAAAACCATCTGTCAGCAATCCTCCCAATACACAGCCAACATCTGCAAGCACAATGTCATGCAATAGCGAGAGACTCCCCAGAATCAAGCTACCAACATTTAATGGAGAATATTCTACATGGATCTCTTTCCACGATTTATTTAACTCGGTCATACACAACAATAATAATTTGAGAGACGTTGACAAATTGTACTTCCTAAAGACTAATCTGGTGGGAGAAGCCGAAAAACTGCTCAGACACTACGAAGTGTGTGATGCAAATTACCAACCAGCCTGGCAGCTACTAAAAGAACGCTATTCAAATAAGCGAATATTAGTGAATGTACAATTAAAAAAATTATTGTCTCTTCCATCCAAAAGTCATGATACCGCCGACAATATCAAAAGGCTGCTAGACAATATAACTGAAGCATTACTAGCGCTACAAAATCTGGGAATAGACACCGACAATTGGGACCCAATAATTATATATTTGACGGTCCAAAAATTACACCCAGACACGCACCAATTATGGGAACAAAGCCCAATAGCACCGATTTACCCCAATTAAAGACACTAAAAAAATTCCTAGAATCTCGTTTCCGAACATTAGAAATTATAGGAAACAAAACTACGTCATCAACGACACAGAGAAAACCATTCTCTCCCAAACCCACCTATGGACTCTTGAACAATACTAAGAGCTCAAAACAAATACACCCACCTACAAAAACATACTCTTGCAGCCATTGCAAAGGAAATCACAAATAAGCATTTATGTAAAAACTGCTTATCACCCAACCACAATTTAACAAATTGCACTAGCAACAAAAAGTGTTATCATTGCCAGAAAAATCATAACACATTGCTTCATTATGAGCAAAAACAATCGGTGCAAGTCCACCCGCCTGTAGAAATGATGAACAACAAGTTCAAAATTTTCTAACAGCAAACATGAAAAGAGCTCTGCTCTCTACAGCTCTGATCAATGTCACTGCTGCATCCGGAATCACGATGACATTCCGAGCACTAATAGATTCCGGGTCGCAAGTCTCTATTATCACAGAGAAAACCTTTAAGCGTCTCCAGCTTAAAGGATCTCCAACCACCCACCAACTTATCGGACTAGGTACAACTCCCACCAAGACAGCTTTAAAACAAGCAACTGTCACCATCAACTCAATACATACTAAGTTCAAAATAGAGAGCAATATGCTCGTGATAAGAAAAATCACTGAATTATTGCCAGCTCAAACCATCGAAGTGTCAAGTTGGAGACACATTATCAACCTCCCACTAGCAGACCCTAGATTCTCAGTTCCAGGAGAAATCGACATCTTGCTGGGAGCAGATGTCTATGCAGCCATTATCAAAAATGGCATAAGGAGAGGAGCTGGCAACACTCCAACAGCCCAAAATACTGAACTGGGCTGGATTCTGGTCGGAGCAGTACCAGAAACTAAAAGCATGATAACTACCATGCTATCCACCCACACCATGATCAATACTGATTTAGACAGTCAGTTAAAAAGATTCTGGGAATTGGAGGAATGGTCTGCTGCACCAGCACTATCCCCAGAAGAGCAGCTGTGCGAGAAGCTTTACCAGAAGACCACAAAGCGCCTGTCTTCTGGAAAATATGAGGTTAGTTTACCCTTCAAAGACTGCAGCGTTCCCCAACTCGGGCAGTCTAGAAACATGGCTGTCAAACAGTGCTCAAAGAGAGCACCACTACAAAGCTGCGAATTGTATTCAATGCATCTGCACGTACCTCTAATGGTAGATCATTGAATGAACAATTATTGATTGGACCTACAATCCAACCAACGCTTTGGACCACCTTATTGAGATGGCGTCTGTACAAATTTGCTTTCACTGCAGACATTGAAAAAATGTACAGGATGATTCAGATAAAACCTGAACATCAACATTACCAAAGAATAGTTTGGAGAAACTCACAAGGAGAAGAGTTAAAGGACTACGCTCTGACTACAGTTACCTTTGGTACAGCACCTGCA
Organism: Dioctria rufipes; assembly: GCA_963924295.1. Lineage (NCBI taxonomy): Eukaryota > Metazoa > Arthropoda > Insecta > Diptera > Asilidae > Dioctria > Dioctria rufipes. The sequence continues at coordinate 88,869,508 of OZ002744.1, forward strand.
CCATATCTTGCTATTAAAACTTTGCAGCAGCTAGCAAAGGATGAAGCAAGTAACTATCCCCTCGCTGCGAAGAGCATCATGCGCGACTTTTACGTAGACGATTTGGTCTCAGGCGCACACAGTCTGAACGAAGCTCAGCAACTACAACACGAGCTTATCGCAACCCTAGCCAAAGGAACTTTCAACCTACGCAAATGGACTGCTAACCATCATGAGTTACTCAAACATATACCACTAGAACACCGAGAGTTGAAAACAAATTTGGAATTCTCTGAACATGAGTCTATAAAAACTCTCGGCATTCATTGGTATCCATCTACCGACCACTTCTCATTCAAAACCAATGTTCCTGAGCCAAAACCCACGCATACGAAACGGATAATTTTATCTGAGGTTTCCTCTCTTTTCGATAAACTGGGATGGTTAGCTCCTTGTGTTATCACAGCCAAAATACTGATCCAAAAACTCTGGCTCTCAAAATGTGATTGGGACGATGCTGTGCCGACAGATATATCAAGAGAGTGGAATCAATTCAAAGATCAATTACACAACATACAGAAAATACAAATTCCACGATGGCTAGGCTATCAGCCTAACACAACAGCGATGGAGCTACATGGTTTCTGCGATGCATCTATTCATGCTTACTCAGCAGTTCTATACCTGAAAATACATGAGAACTCTAGAGTCCAATTAATAACAGCAAAAACCAAAGTAGCTCCCATTAAACCAGTCTCACTACCACGTTTGGAACTATGTGGTGCTGACCTGCTTTCTCGGCTTATCAGACAAGTCAGCATCGATTTAGAATTAGAGAAAGTAAAAGTTGTAGCCTGGACAGACTCCAACATAGTTTTGGCATGGCTACACAAACATCCCTCCACATGGAAAACATTCGTAGCCAATCGCATCTCCGAAATCCATGAAAATATTCCACAAGCTATTTGGAAACATGTCTCATCCAAAAACAATCCCGCGGATGTAGCATCAAGAGGCATTCTGCCAAGCATCTTAGTCTCTGCATCGATGTGGTGGAATGGCCCAGACTGGCTACATCAAGATGAGGAATTCTGGCCTCAACAATCGTCAGATCTACAGACTCAATTAGAATGTAAAAAATCAAAAGTTCTCACCAACACTGTCGATGATCAAATGATTTTACTAAATAAATATTCTTCATTTCAAAAAACTATCAGAATAACTGCATACTGTTCTAGATTTATTAACAGCATGCGCAAAACATATCCCTCTACTCAGTATTTATCTGTCTCCGAATTAAAAAAGGCAGAACGATGCCTAATTAAACTTCTCCAAAAAATCTGCTTCCCCTCCGAAATTGTTCAACTACAAAAAAGGCTTCCCCTTCCTAAAAAAAGTCGAATCCTGTCTCTCAATCCTATACTCGACTCTGAAAATATCCTACGAATTGGAGGTCGTCTCACACAGTCTCAATTAAATTACGACCAACAATATCCAATCATCCTCCCTAATAACCATCACCTAACCAACATTCTGATAGATCATATTCACCTTTATACCCTACACGGAGGCACCCAAACAATACTGAGTATTTTAAGAAACCATTATTGGTTACTAAATGCACGCAATACGATTAGACATCGCATTCACAAATGTGTTGACTGTTTTCGGTTTAACGCTAGACCTAGCTCTCAGTTAATGAGTTCTCTGCCCTCAGCTAGAATCAGTATATCGTTACCATTCCAACACACTGGGGTAGATTACGCAGGTCCGCTTGATATGAAAACGTCAACACTGAGAGGAGCGAGAATAACCAAGGCTTATATTTGTCTGTTCGTTTGCTTGGCCACCAAGGCCATACATTTAGAGCTCGTCTCTGATTTGTCAACACCAGCTTTCATAGCCGCCCTGAAGCGATTTGTCGCACGGAGGGGCCTCTGCTCTCACATCTACTTCGTGGGGGCTAACAGACTCTTACAGTCAAATTTAGAAAAATCGATCAAAGCAATCGAAACTGATCTAGCCAGCGAAATTGCAAACCAAGGTATATCTTGGCACTTTAACCCTCCTGCAGCACCTCACTTTGGAGGCTTATGGGAAGCCGGTGTAAAATCCACCAACCGCCATCTTTACAAAACCATCAAAGAGGCGAAGCTCAATTACGAAGAATTATACACTGTTTTAGTTCAAATTGAGGCATGTTTAAATGCCAGACCCCTTTCCCCTCTGTCAAACGATGCAACTGACTACAATATCCTCACTCCCGGACACTTCCTAACCGGTCGACATAACCTCACTACTTGTGAACCTCCCCCATTCAATCCTCTCCAACATCCTCTTAAAAGATGGCAACTTATCCAATCGCTCTCCTACAACTTCTGGAGACAATGGTCACGAGACTATCTCCATACTCTGCATCAAAGACACAAGTGGAAAGTTGAGAAGGAAAATCTAGAAATAGGTACTCTCGTTCTAATAAAAGACGACCAAATACCTATTGGAAAATGGCCATTAGGTAGAATAATAGATATCCATCCTGGCCACGACAACTTAGTACGAGCAATAACTATCCAAATACCAAAAAATATTCTCACCAGACCAATTACAAAAATCTGCCCTCTCCCTTTAACATCTACCTCTCAATATTAATTTTTAAAATCCCCACCAAAATTCGCTGCTCTCTGGCATCACCAAATTTCAAAACTTGCCGTTATATTTGAATATAAACAAGTTCAGAATCCGCCAAAAAGTCATTCCAGTTTTAAAAGTTGTCAAGTGCGGTTTTAATTTTCGTTTTTTTTTTTCATTTTTTTTTTGAGTTTATTTTTTCTACTATGGAGGAACTTTTAGAGATTTTCAATTCCGAATCTTTGGATTCGATGGATGTTGGGCTAACACCAACACCTCCGAAGCTCTTAATCCCTCCAAAGAAAATAAGGCCTGTCAGCCCACTACCTCCAACACAAAAAAAAAAGGTCGAAAAATCAAGTCGGCCATCGTCCGACCTCCACCTCACGAGATCGTACCCGTGAAAAAACTTCTCGGGCCATTCGAGTCTAGGCCAGTCTCACCCGAAGTGAAAAGGCTACAAAGAGGACCCAAGCCAAATGACAATTTGAAGTTTAAGTCAAGGGCTAGAGAACATCATCCGGAAGTTCGAGTCCACACGCAGCCACGACTGCCTATAGTAGCTCGGGGCACACCAAAGAGCCTCAAATCAAGGCATAGCAACTATAGTAGAGAGGTACGGATCCCTCTCGAACAATGATCTTCAGCACCTAGTATGCCAATTCTATGTGACACAACGTCCCATATCAACACATCGAATCTCACGAATGAGAAAGATCGCAACCCTGGAGTGCAGACTAAAGTACCGCCACAGCACATTTACGAAGGTCAATCAAGGTCTTCAACAAAAGGGAGTAATCCACCGGCTGAGGAGGCTATGCCAAAATTACTACCTGAACTAATGGATCTTCCGATCAGTCCACCAGTCCAATTCCGAGACCATCCACCAAACCACATCGAAGTGACTAATCCAGGGATCCCAGTTGACTTAGCCGGACGCATTATGGCTACTCCCATCATAATTAAACTACTAGAAAATGCCAATGTACCATGGGATAACATAAAAAGGGCAACAAAGTTTTATCGTTTCCAACTCCCTGGTGACGTCGTCATAAAGGTTACCATTAAAAAAGGAGTATTCCACTTCTTTAAACAAGAAACGGTAAGTCAACACTTTTATTAAAATATATATAACAATTATATATAATACTGAAATATACATATATACATTAATTGCCTCTTCAATTTTGAGGCGGGAGGATGTTCAGGCCACACCAGTATCCCACGATGATTCTTTAATTCCTCCTCCGATAATATTCCTAAAAAGATACAAAAGGAACACAAAGAATTTTATCTCAATAAAATTTAAACAAAAATACTCATCTGAGGCTAGAGAACTTCCTCCCTCCATTCCAACGCCGTCCTAAAACTTCCTCCACTATTTTCCCACCTGAAAATAAACAAAAAATCTTATAAATAACTAATAAAATCAATAAATATTACAAACTTACCAAAAATACCTACTGCTGTATATTTACAAATTGACATGTCAAAATGTCAACACATCACATCAGATGTTCTCGCCTTCGCCGCAGTCAGAGTTCAGTGCAACTTTAATGGTCTCATATGACGTCACTACGGGACGCCGCCATCAAAGTATAACAACTTTGAGAACGAGCGTTGTCAAGGCAACCGATCATGAAGCCGAAACGTAGCGGTTCGCGGCGGCTATAAAAAGGCGACGAGCTGCAGCAGAATCATCCATTCCTAGTTCAGAATTTAATCTGAACACATCAGAGTTTAATCTGATTTTTCAAACTATCCTAAACCTTATTTGCTTCCATCTAGTAGGAATTTACTCCTACTGCAGAAATTTAATTCTGCTAATTCCATCCCATATCGAAGTAGGAATTTACTCCTACTGCAGAAATTTAATTCTGCTAAATCCATCCCATACCTAAGTAGGAATTTACTCCTACTGCAGAAATTTAATTCTGCTTATATTTTATCTCCCACCTGAGTAGGAATTTACTCCTACTGCAGAAATTTAATTCTGCTTATATTTTATCTCCCACCTGAGTAGGAATTTACTCCTACTGCAGAAATTTAATTCTGCTTATATTTCATCTCCCACCTGAGTAGGAATTTACTCCTACTGCAGAAACTTAATTCTGCTTATATTTTATCTCTCACCTGAGTAGGAATCTACTCCTACTGTAGAAATTTACTTCTGCTTTAATTTTATCCTACGTCTAAGCAGGAATCTACTCCTGCTGCAGAAACATACTTCTGTCTTTATAAATATTTTTGCATTACTGCTACCGTGCTTATACGTGTAGCACAAAACTTCTATTGGACTAATAGTGGATTCTCTCTCTCTCTTTTCAGAAATAAAGGGAACATCTTTCTGGGAATAGTATTTTTAAAATTAATGAATTTGTATTGAATTGGTAGCTTAAGGTAGTATAAGTTTTTGAATTCGTAATCGTAAGCTAGGTTACTCATAAGAGAATTGAATTTGTGATAATAGTTTATAAGCAATAAATTGAATAAATTTTATATTTGAATTGAGACAAAGCTGAGTTATCCTTTTACAACCGGCACCCCCCTTTAGCTTGAGCACAGATCTCACACAAAAGGTCGGTCCATTTGAAGCCCAAGGAGCATCTGCTACAGTAAAAGCACTACGAGGAATGCCTATGCCCAACAAAGTGCTGAAATTCGAGCCTGAGCCATTCCAAAGCCGTCCTGAATTTCGGAAGGCAACAAGGCCAAAACCAGTTCCAGCCAAGTCTAAAAGGACAAACGACTGCGTCAGCTTTAACCCTTCTGTCTATGAAGGTTTTAAACCCCTTCCGTCCACGGAAAAGATCTGGCTGGACCTCCATACATATTATATGAAAATAAATCCATATTACAGAAAAAAAAGTTATAAGCATGTTTTATTCTTCATTTTTTAGAAAGAATTTTATTATATTATTTTTTTTTAACAAATTTTATAATTTTTACAAGATTTTACTGCTATTGATGACTTGCTTCTTCTTCGTTGATGCATTTGTGGCACTTGTTATATTGGTGGCTATGTTGTAAGCAAATTGGATTAGCACATGATATGCAAGAAAATCTCGTTTTTCGCTGTATTTTTTCATTACTTCGGCAAATGAAACAAGATTTTTTTACAGTAGATGTAGACGACGATGCTGATGGCCAATGGCTCGTGGTCACTTCCGGAATTCTGTGCTGAAGAGGTTTCCCGAAGAAAGCTTCGATTCCATTTCTCACATTAAATTTAGACGAAATTTTTGAATTATTCATTCGTTGTTCGATCTGTGGAGTCACCAGCTGGTTCACTAAAGAATGTAAAAATTTTCGACGGGAATCTGTGTTCTGGGTTCGTTGCTTCTCGTTCACTATTCTGTATAAAATGAATGATGCCAACGCCGCAACATCCAACATGTTGTAGAAAAACGCCAATGACCATCGATTTGTTTGACGTTTACAGGTGTATTCATGTAACATCTGATCCATTAAATCAACACCTCCTTTGTTCTTGTTGTAGAATAATATCGCCTCTGGTTTTCTTGCTTCACCAACAACTTCATTATTATAATGTACCGACGACAATAGTAGAACAGCTTTATTTTTCTTAGGCACATATGAAATCAGTGAAACATTTTCTTGGAACCCGAATTCTGTAGATAATACTGGGCGGCTGCGATGTGGTAACATTTCCTGAGGAATGTACCTCTTGTTGCGTCTTACTGTTCCTACGAAGGCCATTCCTTCCAATCGAAGTTTTTCAACAGCTTCCAATGTCGTGAAAAAATTGTCGGCAACAATTGTTCTACCACTTGATATAAATTTTCTGGTGAGCTCAATCAGTACTCTCTCACCTTGATTGGTCTCTCTTTGCTGGCCTGATTCTTTTCCGGTATATAAAATTCCTTTACAGGGGTAGGCATTGGATGAATCGCAGGCCCACCATACCTTGATGCCATATTTAGCTGGCTTCGATGGGATATACTGGGTGAATCGTGTCCTCCCTTTATATGGGAAGAGTTGTTCATCTACTGTCACTACTTGTGTAGGTGTGTATGCACCCTCCAGATTGGAGTTGAGCATGAGCCATAGATCTCTAATCGGAGCTGCTTTGTCTAACTTTTGTCGCTCAGCCCTGGTTCTTTGGTCATCAAATCTTATGAACCTATTTATGGCCCAAAAACGATTTAGCGATATTGTTGCTGTGAAAACTGGATGAGCTGTTGTTTTCCAAAACTCCTTTGAATGTTGCATACTCGAATGATTCACTCCAGCTGCAATTATAATTCCAATATAGGAATATAACTCTTGAACCGTCACTGGTTCCCATACTGCTGGATTTTTTTGGTTCTTCTCTTCGTTATATTTTTTAATTTCACCTACAGCTTTTCTGTTAGTTTCACGCATCACGATGTTTATCATTTCTTCGGTAATTATTGCTTTGAAAATTTGAAGGGGATCTTTGCCCATACCTCTTCTAACATTTCCTCCTCCTTCTCGAACAATGTTGTGTGCTCTGATGCGACCTGCTGCTCGTGGTATTTTTTCCCACTTAGTATTATCACGCGCAAGAAAATATTGATCAGAAACTTCATCCTGTTGCTGTTGAAAGGCCATATTGTTCTCTGCATACAATTCCTCCAAGATTTCTTCATCCTCGCTATCTTCAATGTCGGTCAGGGCTCCTATCATCCCTTCGGATTTAACGTCAGAAGCATCTCCATCTGGAATATAATCCTTATCTTCATCGTCACTGAAATCATTATCAGTGACATTCTCTCCTTCATCGTCACCTATTTCTTGAATAATCCTATTCAAGTGTTCTTCACGCTGGAATTTGGTCATACTGAAAATAAATAAAAATTAAATTTAGGAAAAGTTTCAACTAAATAAAACAAACTTACCTTCTCCATGTAGATCTGGAAATACTCAATTCATCAGCCATTTATTAAAATATTCAAAGTTTTAAATCACCAAAAATTTTAATTTTTATCAAAAATTATAATAATTTCAAAATACTTTTATTCAGTTCGAAAGACGCTGACTAAATGGCAAAACGTGTTACAAACCACTAAGTAGAAAACTACACCTGGTCAAAGTAGGTACACATGATTCACAAAATCTGTACCTAAAACTAATAAAATATATAAATGATATACACCTGGTCAAAGTAGATACACATGATTCACAAAATCTGTACCTAAAACTAATAAAATATATAAATGATATAAATAAAATAAAATGAATCATTTGCCGTCAAAAACGAACAGTTACTGTATATATGTACAGCAGGTCCAGCCAGACCTTTTTCATAGACAAGAGGTATATAAATTTAAATATCCTTTTTTCTCACATACACATACGCCCACGAATTTGGTTACCTATCAAAACCATGGAAAAATAAATGGTTGAGGAAGTCATGAAGTTTCGGCAATGTGCGTTATATATTTCAATGAATAAAAACTTTCTAAAGTTCGAAAAGGTCTACCCAGACCTTTTCATTGACAGAAGGGTTAAGCCAAGACACAAAGAACATCGTCCCGAAGCACGGGTCCAAACACAGCCAAGGTCGCCTACAGTAAAAGGCATCCCGCCATTAAATATGCCAGAATTATATTTAGAAACCGGCAGCAGACCAAAGGCTAAAGACACACCAACTGATCGCCGCACAGGAGTTTCAACTCATCTTAGGCCACCCAAACAAAAACCTACAGTTACAAGTATGCCAGATTTGAACATGATGATGCCCGCCGAAGCACCCAAAGTTATTGATGCAGATACCACGCAAGATCCAGCAAAGTACACGCCTAAGTTAAGTGCATCACCAACCAAGTCTATTAACTTAGAAGACCAAATTATTGATCCACCCGCTCAATTTATGGATCCCTCAAATTGCCCACAGAAGCAATTTCAAGATCAACCTACGACCAAACTGGGAATTCCAAATGATCTAATTGGGAAAATAGTCTCTACTCCCATCATATTCAAATTATTGGAGACTACAGAAGTGCCCTGGGACAGAGTCAGAAACACAACGAGTTTTTTCAAGTGGAGTTTTCTCGGAGATGTCACTCTGAAAATGAAGAGAAAAGGAGACAAAATACACATCTTTCATCAGAAAAATGTAAGTTTATTACTAAAAAACTAAAATTTGTCTTTTTCTGGTTTACGTAAATTAATTTCAAGTATGAAGGAGGTAGCATTGCAATCTTTCCTGTACTGCTTGCTACAATTTATCCCTTTTTTTTGAGGCGGGAAGATGTTTAGGCCACACATACATGATTGTAAATTCCATCCACATTTCTAATCCTTCCCACGATGAAATATTTTCTCCTATAGAAAAGGGAAAAAGGGAAACACAAAGAACTAAACTCTAAATGAAATTAACAAAAAACTACTTATCCAATAGTTGAGAACTTCCTTCCGTTCATCAAGCGATGTCCAAGCATTCCAATAAATAAGTGTAATACCTGAAACATATAAGAATATTATTATTCATAACAAAAATTGTACAAAACTTTCAACTTACCTCAAAAGTATACCACCATCTCGCATATTTACAATGTCATCAAGTGACATTACTCTAGTCAGGTGGCTTCGCCTTCGCCTCACTCAGAACACATGCAAATGATATAAAAGTCGCTAGGGCAACACCGAAAGGCGAGAACTCATAACTGGATGCGGCGGCTATGTAAAGCCGACGAGCCGCAGCAGAAAATCATTCTTGGTTCAGAGCTCATCTGATTCGGAGAATAATCCGATTAAGAAGAATATTATTCCCAACCTCCAAAATAGAAGAATAATTCTATACTTCAGAGAATAATCTGAAATTCCTATTATTTCCAATTTTCCGTCCCACACCTAAGCAGAAGAATAATTCTGCCGCAGAGAATAATCTGCAATCTCCTGCCCACACCTAAGCAGAAGAATAATTCTGCCGCAGAGAATAATCTGCAATCTCCTGCCCACATCTATGCAAAAGAATAATTCTGCGCAGAGAATAATCTGCAATCTTCTTCTTTTTTATACTAGCATCTTGTTGCCCACATGTAAGCGGAAGAATAATTCTGCCGCAGAGAATAATCTGCAATCTTCTTCTTTATAATAGGATTTTGCTGCCCACACCTAAGCAGAAGATTAATTCTGCCGCAGAGAATAATCTACAATCTTCTTAGTTTTTATAGTAGCATTTGCTGCCAGTGGGCCTAAAAATAGCACTCTTAAATTTATATAGGAATACTTTTCTCATAGACGATTAATTCTTCTTCTTCCTTTTTCTAGAATAAGACGAATTAAAGGAGGCGGACTACGCGATCGTCACAATTATTGTATTTTATGCTAAATTTTTAATTTGTTTGGATCTTATTGAATTTTATATTGAATTTTTAGTAGTTTGTAGGTTAGTTTTTAGTTCTGAATTTTGAATGAATTTGTGATATAGTTTTAAGCATTCATTTTGAATACAAATTTTATATCTGAATTTGAGAAACTGAGTTGTCCTTTACAAACCGGCACTCCTTCCCACGTCCGAGACTAGCTCTCGCAGATGGTTTAGTGGGGAAAATGGAGAATGTGGAGAACGTAAATATGTGCTAATTTTCCAAAAGTTACCGTAGATTACTGTATTTTAATAGAATGCGTAGAATGTGAGAAGTATCGGTGGAATATGAGTAATCCTTCGATTATGAAGAATACTTGGACTTTCCTGTGGAACTTGAGAAGAATACTTAGACTATGTAGAAAAATAAGCTCATACAAGAAATGGCAATGGAATCTGCCCTTTCAATGGATTATGAACCTATTCAATGAATTGAAGATCTTCTTTAGCATGTAAGGCATGTTCGGGAATTCTGATGCATATGAGATTCTTGCATTGTTTGTTAATTGCGGAGCTTGCGGTTTAGGTGAATGGTAAAGGTGGAAATCTAAGACAGTGTCTTGGGATGTGTGATTCGAATGATTGGTAGAAGGCAGTAATGAATCTCAGCCTGCTCGTCTGATGTACGTTTTTCAAATCACCCAATTTCGCTATTTGAGACCTGTTGATGAGTCAAACCAAGACTTGAAACTTGTCACCGAAAATTAATGGGTTGTGTGATGAAATAACAAATTAGAACACTTTTTAGATTTTGCTATATACCGGAGATATACAAAAATATTCTTTCTTGAGCAAAATTAAGTTTAACTCGGTAAAAAGTCCAAAAAGAGTAATCTTTTCATTTTATTTTTCCTCCTGGGCTCGTATAGGAGTTTTTTTCCTCATATAATTCACACCCAGAATTTATTCTGAGTTTATATGAGAAGAGATCAGTTTGATCTATTTTCAAGCGTCTGTAGCAGGCAGAAAACCAAGCTGCACCGATGAGTGGAAGGTTTTCTGCTGACACGAAACGCTTCTTCTTCTTCCTTTTCTTCTTTATTTTTCAGCCCACTGCGTGGCGTATACAGGTTCGATCCGCTTCGAATGAATCTGTTTCTTTAAAAAAAATTTAAATTTTTTTTTATTAAATAAAAAAATTGTTTTTATATTTTTCTCAAACTTTTCATTTCTTTCTTCTTTTTTCATTTTTTCATTTGTTTTTCAAATCACCCAATTTCGCTATTTGGGAACTGTTGATGAGTCACACCAAGACTTGAAACTTGTCACCGAAAATTAATGGGTGGTGTGATGAAATAACAAATTAGAACATTTTTTAGCTTTTGCTATATACCGGAGATATCCCAAAAAATTCTTTCTTGAACAAAATTAAGTTTAACCCGGGAAAAAGTCCAAAAAGAGTAATCTCTTTATTTTATTTATATATATGATACAAGAAAAGTGGCGTTATGAGAGAAATGTGTGTTGAACACAAACTGTGTCATAACTGATTTATCTTTATTTTATTACATATATATAAATGTTGTGATCGCAATCGCTCGTACTTCCCAGCGCTTCCGGAAGGAGCGATTGGGGAGGAAGTTTTTTTCCTCTACCACAAAATAAACAAGAATTTTGGCACTGGTCAAACTTTATCTCTTTATTTTTGACAAGTACTTCTGTGTTATTCATTTATTTATTTAATTTTTTTTTTAATATAAATATACAACTTTTCTTCTAAGTCGCATTTAACTAAATATTTTCTAATAATTAAATCTTCACTGACACAAAATAGATGGTTTAATATCACAATTTGCTTTTACTTTTATAATTTTCTTTTTAAGTGTCCGTTTTCTAGTATCACACACAAAAATTATTGGTCACTTTTACTCGACCGATTTAATTAATTGCTCCTTTGGGATACTCAAGCGTCGGTTTCAAAACACGAACATCCCAAGGTTTGGGCTTGCTGCCCCTGTGATGGCCCAACATACGGAAGATTCTTCCAGCAGCCAAAGGTATTACAGCGAAATAATCAGCAATTGCTAAACAATAACCTCGCATGGTATTGTTCTGCAACTGTCGGTTGTTTTGCTGATTAGCCCAACAGCTGGCTACGATGAGCGCTTAGTGGAGCAATCGACGATTACAATAATAATTAACCTCGCATGGTAATTATTATGTAAGGCGATTGTTTACTACTAAGCAACTCAGGTACTGCAACCGGTAGAACAAACGACAAGGTTGTTGTCGTTTGTTTACATCCGCGTTGTTAGTAAAGTTTACTTCCGAATATTGGTGCATAAAAGACCAATGACTGGTCTGGCGAGTGCCTTTTATCGTTCAGTCGCGACTTTGTTTTAGAGTGTCAGGTTTCGGTTCGGACTACTTAAAGATTATTAGGATAGGTCAGTTAAATAAAAGAAATTAGTAAAATAAAGATTTATAACGTGCAAAGAAATTCGAGTGTTTTATGTAAAGAAAGTTTTGTCCGGTTAATTGTTGGTTTTTATTGAGTGATTGCATTGGGACACGACATTTGGCGCAGCCGGTAAAAGTTTAAGTGAGGTACGGTGATTTTTATTTTAAAATTATCTTTTTTGGAGTAAATGCTTTTTTAGCTGCTCCATTTTTTTTTGTTTTGTAGGAGTTATGCTTTTTAGCTACTCCATTTTTTTTTGTTTTGTAGGAGTTATGCTTTTTAGCTACTCCATTTTTTTTTGTTTTGTAGGAGTTATGCTTTTTAGCTACTCCATCTTTTTTGTTTTGTTTTATGGGAGTTATGCTTTTTAGCTGCTCCGTTTATTTTTGTTAATTGTGGGAGTTAACGCTTTTTTAGCTGCTCCATTTAGTTTTCAGCTCAAAGTAATTGACTGATTGATTGAGTTTAGGATAATGCTTCTTTCTTGCAGATAAAAAGTGTTAAAGTTAAAATAAAATAATGTTGTAAGGTGGAATATTTTTAAGAGAATTGTAATACATGTGTTCTAGCTATGTTAGAATTAGAAATTTTTTCAATATCGAGTTTCGGTTTAGGCATTGATCGTACGCGCATTTATTTATCACGTTTTTTTAGAGTTGGTTTACTGGAGTCGTTTTATTTTACTGGAATAATCTTGGTAGGCGCATTTGGAAAATGTGTTTGGGTTCCACGCGGTTAAATAGGTAGAAAGTTTTAGTTAAAGTATGGTTATTGTATTTTTTTTTATTGTGTGACGTGTGCATCTGAATAAGAAAAATATAATGAGAAAGCACGATTGTTGGTATTCTGCTAGCACCTATAATAAAGGTATGAGTGGTGCAAAAGATCTTTTCTAGAGTAAGTTGCATAAAATTTGCGGTTCCATGTATATGAAGTATAGACGGTAGAAGTTATTTCATTTAAAAGTGAAATTTTGAAGTAACTATAATTAAGAAAACCAGTAAGAAAACAAGAGGAATCAAAATAAATAGAAAATCACCAACGGTGTACAAGATGGCAGATTCGTACGAGAAGATTATGGACCTGGTTTCTAAATATGTGCCGATGTTTTCAGGAGAAAGGTCACCGAAGTTGGCAAAGGAAGTATTTCGATTCCTTAGTTGCAGCAAAGACTTGCACGACCGTCTGGAACCAGCAGAGCAAAGCATTTTTATTAAATGCATAAAGTACCGCTTATCCGATGACGCTTATTACATAATAAGTTCACATGAGCCAAAGGACTTCGCATCTTTGCAACAGGCGATTAAAATAGCCTACATGCCACGGAAATCTTTCAGTGAGTTACGCACTGAAATGTTAGCATGTAGGCAGAGGCCAGGTGAAGATGTTAGAGAGTTTGCGAATAGGATGGTGGAGCTGCTGGACCAGATTAAGTCTGCGGTATCAGCCAAATACCCCAATAAGGATGGAGGTCTGTTAGCCGAACTAGAGGTCGACGCAGTAGCTACTTTTAAAGCTGGTGTTGGCAGTCAGGCCACACGGGTATATCTTACTGGAAGAAAGTTTGGAGCACTAGAAGAAGTTCGAGAGGAAGCGCAGTACTTCGAAAAAGATTTGGAAAGGCTCCAAGCTATGGCACCAAGCTCCTGGAAAAAAATTACCGGATTACACCACAGAATTACCACAGGAAAGGTGGAAGAGCGAAAATTTGAGTGATGGGAAGCAGAAACAACCCCAGAAGTATTTCCAAGCTGTACAAAGACAAGCAATGAACTGGGAAACTCCGATCAGAGCAACACAGCAGCCTAAAGCGGTCAAATGCTTCAAATGCGGACAGCCAGGGCACTTTGCTAAAGAATGCCAGTGGAGAAAGCAGCCACATTACTGTACTGGATGTCAGGAGTATGGGCACGAGGTGGCCAATTGCCGAATTCATCACGTTAGAGTAACAAACTGTGCAGCTGGCATACAAGATGAATTCCATTCAGGAAGGGAGGGGCTTTATTGCCAGTTCTGCAGAACGCATGACCATTACACGGATATCTGCGTAAAGAAATATTTAGCAGAGAACGGAAAGCAAAAATTGAATTCCAGGAGTAAGTTTATCATCACAGTGCCATCGAACATAGCTTTAGAAGGTAAGTTTAGGCTTTTAATTGACACTGGGTCCACGTGTAGTTTACTTAAATTCAATAGAATAAAAAGAGATACACCCATAAATACGCAACAAAAAATACGAATTGGAGGACTGTTCGGATTTGCTAGGAGCTCCATAGGTACTTGTGAGTCAAAGTTACTGATAGATAACGGTCAGCAGGCCTGCAAATTTAACGTCATTGGTGATACCGATTCAATTCCAGCCGACGGTATACTTGGAATGAATTTCCTCAGTGACAAAGCTGTTATTGATTGCGTAAATAGGAAATTGTGAATTCAAGATGCCAATGAAGCGCAGAAAGAAAGTTCTGTTTTTAGAAATGTAACAGCTAGTGGTCAAGTGGGGTCCAATTCTTTACATTGGTATAGTCAAGGAAATCCTTTACAAGCCAGAATAGAGGAGGCTCATAGGAACGTGGCAGAAAACATCAGACCAGGTATCAATAATCCAGAAAGCAACCAGAAGAATATAACGTGTAATGTAAAGAAAGCTTCAGGACAGGGGGAGAAAGGTATACCCATATTGGATGAGCCAGTTCAGCCACAACAAGGGGAGAAGACTTGGACCATAGCTTACGACAGTGCGGAACTTAATAAAGTAAGAAATGAAGAAGCCAATGGTTCAAGAAGGAGGCCCCACAGGTATTATGGGTACAGTGGAAATAGGCTGGGGGATGAACGTGCATTCGTAAGAATCGCCAATGCAACAACCTATTTCGTAAAAAGTCCTAATTCTTTTCATGGACAGACGAAACCTCACAAATTTGACAGACGATCTGCATGGCGCTATAACTGTAGGAACAATATCTATCCTCAACTGGGGAAAGGACAGGGGCTTAAGCAAAAGGGTAAGTTAAAGATGCCAAAACATAGTTATCACACAGGTATAGCAGCGTCGCCGGTCCAAAATAAGATTAATAGGATAAATCTTACGCCAAATTTGATCGGGCTGTACGAGGTAGGTAACGGTTATGACCCGGGAATCGGGGGACGTAACCAAGAGATTTCCAACAAATTCCCTCCAATTTCAGAAGGTTTGACAGTCTCTAGCCGGAAAGAGATGGAAATGCGGTACCAAGATAACCCAGTGGATCCAATCGGTAAGGTAAATTTTTAGATTAAAAGGTAAGAAAATGTTATTAAAAGAATTTTTTGTGAGATTTAAAAGAAAAAAAAGAGAGGTTGTTTTAAATACGTAAATAATGAGAATTAAAAAAAAACAGATAATAGTGATATTCAAAAGAAAAAGGATCTTGGAAGAAGAGAAGAAGGAATAAGAAGTTAAATAATAAGAGATTTTAAAAAGAAAAAAAGGAGGCTTAGAAATTTAAAGTAAAAAGAAAGAGAAAGAGTTGAAGAAATAAAGTGTAAGAAAAATAAAGATTGCAAAAACAAAAAAACAAAAAAAAAACAAAACGGAAAGAAAAGAATTGAAATATATAACAAAGATGAAGATTTCTAAATAAAAGAAAAATGTAGAAAATTTAAGTATTGCCCTTGGCTGTTTGTTAAAAAAAAAAAAAAATATAGGAATATTACTTGAGAAGAAATAAAAAGAAAAAAGTCGTAAAGATGTATAAGAAAAAAAAAGTTAAATGGGAAAAATATTACCTACGTATAAAAAATAAATCTTATAAACTCATTGAAAAAAGATATAAGACATGTTAGAACAATATTCCTTACTTTGAAAGAGTAAATGTATAAAATATGTAACAAATGATTAAAGCTTAGACTCATAAAAAATTAATGGAAATAAGGAAACATAAATAACCTAAGTTAACATTTGGATGTAAAACAAAAAGATAATTACATAAATTAGTAATTGAAATCCTACGTTTAAGCATAGAATTTAAAAATAGTCGCTAACCATAGGTAGAAGTTGAAGCAACCTCAAGAAGACTGAAGCAGAATTGGCTACATCAGTTCCAGAAACATTTTTGCATAATTTACGTGGAGCAAGTTGATCATCAGAATAATACTGTTGGTGGGAAAATGACAAAAATTATCTGCCGACGACTGTCCTAACTACGCACACAGTGTCCGAACTGTGAAGATTGATGAAAAGAAGGAAAGCGCTGATGAACTTAAAAAACAAAAAAGCCACTGGAAGAATCAGAAATTAGACTTCACGATAAAGCATCGTCTACTCATCAGGAACCCACATACACAATCACTGGGATATATGAGAGTTTCCAAGAAGTATGTATGTTAAAGATGTGATTGAAGACCAAAGTGAAGGTTATATAAAGGCAAATCTAAAACAGATAGCCCAATCAGTTATAAGAACTAGGAATCATGCAGAATTCTATGCAGCTTTAGAAAGCACGTTACAAAACTTTCAATAGAGCAAATGTATCTTTTTTATGTATGGGTGGACTCTCAGTAATATATGTAATTGGGAGAACTCCATCATGCATATGGAAGTAATACAAAAACAAAAAAAAAACAATAAAAAGATTCAAAGATCAATTAGAGTAAACAAAGGCATGTAGAGACGTTCAGCAGCCAATGAGCGTTATAAGCAAAAGGCTTAACAGTAAACTAAAATATTAGAAATACCCTTTACAGCTTCCGAAGAGTATAGCCCCACAAGCTGATAGTTGCATAAGCGCGGTCTACCTGAGATGAGTCAAACACCCGTGAGCTTCTACTGTACATTGGCGTTGCAGATTGTTCTGAGGACAACTACGAACACAGAACAAAGCAATTAAAACAGCACATGGAACAAAGGACCCAACTAGCATCAAGTTAATCCCCACAACCAAACGTGTCCACCATAGTTTAAAAGTTAATCGAATAGCTGGAGTAGCCACAATAGCATGCAGCAGTGTTAGCGATTATTGTAAATAGGTACGTTCTATAGACCTGTAGGCAGGACAAAAGTAAATAAAATAGAGGTATCAAATAGAAAGAAAAGTTGTAAAAATTCATGATTAGAGATGGTAAGAATTACAAGTGCGTGTAATTGATGAAAAAGATATGATACATTTACATATATATAATAGATAATGGAGGAAAGCTTTGATCAATGTTTTGCTATAGAAGGGAAATTATAAAATGGTAAATAATGTAGAGAGTAAGGAAAGAAAATAGCCATTGGAAAAATGTTAGATGATAATGGTATAAGGAAATATATTGTATAAAAATTGTGGTATGGAAATAAGAAAAGTTAAAAAGAAAGTATGCAGTTATTGTTGTTACGGCCGTTAATTAGTTAAATGAAAACAAAAGAACATATAAGAGATGAAATATAAAAAAAAGGAAAACAAGAAAATTGAAATGTAATAGAAATCACAAAATCCAATTAAAGTCAATGAAATATGTAAAATAGGAAAGTAAGAAAATTTGAAAATAATTATGTAAAGGAATCTGAACCGAACGAGGATTAAAATATTCTCAATTGTTAATTAAGACTGTTGCTCTCTCCAGATCTAGTTCCCTGCGGAAACTAGTTTTTCCAAGGGCGGAGGGATGTGATGGCCCAACATACGGAAGATTCTTCCAGCAGCCAAAGGTATTACAGCGAAATAATCAGCAATTGCTAAACAATAACCTCGCATGGTATTGTTCTGCAACTGTCGGTTGTTTTGCTGATTAGCCCAACAGCTGGCTGCGATGAGCGCTTAGTGGAGCAATCGACGATTACAATAATAATTAACCTCGCATGGTAATTATTATGTAAGGCGATTGTTTACTACTAAGCAACTCAGGTACTGCAACCGGTAGAACAAACGACAAGGTTGTTGTCGTTTGTTTACATCCGCGTTGTTAGTAAAGTTTACTTCCGAATATTGGTGCATAAAAGACCAATGACTGGTCTGGCGAGTGCCTTTTATCGTTCAGTCGCGACTTTGTTTTAGAGTGTCAGGTTTCGGTTCGGACTACTTAAAGATTATTAGGATAGGTCAGTTAAATAAAAGAAATTAGTAAAATAAAGATTTATAACGTGCAAAGAAATTCGAGTGTTTTATGTAAAGAAAGTTTTGTCCGGTTAATTGTTGGTTTTTATTGAGTGATTGCATTGGGACACGACACCCCCAGGTACCCACAAAAGCGTTTTTATATTTTTATTGCTTTCTCACGACGTTGAAATTACAACTACAGATAAAAACTTTAGCAAATATCGAAACGAAAATATTAAGTAAAGATTATTAAACAAAAAGAACAAAAAACTAGTTGAATTAGAAACCTTGTCAAAATGTCAATTCAGGATTAAAAAAAAAAAAATTTATTAGAAAAATTGTCAAAATGAACTTGTGTAACAAACTTGGAATTAGAATGAAGTAGAAAACGAAAAAAGAATTGAAAATTATTAAAATAAATATTTTTTATTCCTTTCAGAAATAAATGTAAAATGTCACACAACTTAAATTAGGAATAAAACACACACACACACAAACAAAAAACTATTTAAATGGATTTTCTGAACGAATGTAAACTTGTAAAAATTGAAGTCGCTCTAGATAGTTAGCTGATTGATAAAAAGTACGTCACTCAGACTCCGTGCGGAGAAGTTTATTTTGTTTTTTTTTTTTTTTTGTGAAGAGTGAAGATAGACAAGTAGTGTGGCCCAACAGAAAGATCTAGAAATTTGGAAAGTAAGGATCTAGGAACGCAAAGAGAAAGATAAATATAGTTTTGTTCAACTTTGTAAAAAACGCTCAGTTTATTTTATTACTTGTCTGTTGTTTTGTGTTTGGTTAAACTCGAACATAATTCGAAGGAAGCGATTTTGAGTGGAACGCAGTGTGCCAAGTAAGACGCACACAACTCTACCACGTCGACCGCACCCAAGGAGAAATCAAAATTTTAATTCCAAGGAATTCAATGTAAAGTTCCTTAATCTGAAATTCAAGAGTCGACTTGCCTAGTCAGTACAAATCCCTGTACCTGACTTCCATTGCACCTGTATCCGTTCGCCCAGGTATTAATCTATTTAGAGAGGTCATCTCGAAGGACGCCTTAGGTTCCGCACACTTTCTGGGCCAAGCGGCTGATTTTTGGGGACGTCCACTGTAACAATATAATATATTGTTTTACAATATTCAAAAGGGTTACCTATTTACTATACTTAAACTGATATATTTTTTATATTTCTATACGTAGTTATTCTATTTTATTTATTATAACATTTAGGAAATTGTATAAAAATTAATTTGTTAAGGCTGAATAAATTTGGAAGTATTTTGTTCCCCCTTTTTATTTCCCACAGTTTTTAAGGTATTGATTTGAAGCCATCGACAAAATATGAGAAACTCTTCAATTCAAATGCTACCCGGCCTAGATATTTGAAAAACATGTTACTTTTTTTTGTAATCAAAAACCTCGAAAAACCGTGTTATTTCCCTCGCACGCCTATTAACTTTTTCATGTACGCACCAATTTTCATTATTTTTCGTACATAGGTTTTCCAAACAAATTTGTAAATGCTACCGGAGTTTTTTTTTCAAATTTGTTAATAGTTTTCATGTTATGATTACTTTCATAACAATAAGATTGAGACTCTTGTAACTTGACTAAAATTTATTGCTACGCGATTATTTTAACACGAGAATGAATATTGAAGTGATTCTATTCAGTGGTCCAAAAGCTGGATTAATCCCGAAATTAATTTATTTTATAAAAATCAATTTGTAAACCTTTATCGTGATAAAAGTGAATGATAAAATTGGTTTTAATTCATTTTAATTCTCAAAAGCTTTCCGAGATGGCGATATGCTGCAGTACAAGATTTCAAACATATTTTTCTTATACGCCTCTAAAAATGAGTATATATCCTACACGTATGATCATAATGTATATTTACGAGGGGTCATGGCACATGCGTAGCCCTTCTGCTGCTAGCTGTGTGTGCCACTTTGTTGTTGGAGTGGATTAGGAATGCAATGAGAGAAAAGGGAGAATATGTGTTAATATTTTTCGTTTATGGGTTAGTTAAAAAGAGACGAAAGATATTTATTTAGAATATAAGCCGAGGGAAAATTATTTGCAATGTTTTTCTCTTTTCATATTTTTATTGCATATTTGTTTGAAATTGGGAATTTGTTTTGTAATCGGTTTCTTCGCTCTAGGTGTATACGGAAAATAATTAAAGTTGTCAATTGGGTATATTCTGTATGGACACGTATAGTATGTGCATAATTTTGAATTATACATTAGTTTATAAGTATTATTGTTGATTTTATTAGCTTGGGATAATCTTTTGTTTCTAGGAAGCACACTGCATTGCACTGGACAATTACGAATGGATTTGTTTTAAAAATTTTTGGACTAGAAAAGGTTTTGTCAAATTGAAAACAATCCATCTAATTAAGATTACTTTTTAATCAAAACTACTTTTAATCAATATACAAATTAAAAAAAAAATGCGTTTATATTTTAAAGAAAATAAGTGTAACGGCAAATATTTAATCCAATTTGTTTTAGCCGTTGTGTATATATGTATATGCATATGTACTGTACATAGAAGACCAAGGATTTTATACAAAGATCCCAAAGTCTGTATGGAAAGCAATAATAAAATTACAAAAACAGTTTATGCAATTGAATTTCGAACATAAACAACAACAATAGGTACTATAGCCGTCGGCCTCAATATAGCAGAATTGTTTTCTAGGGCAAATATAGAAGAAAAAATGTTTGCCATGTCATTTCAACATTGATTATGTGCTACTGATAGAATAAGTCAAGTCAAGTGTTCTTCACACGCGATTAACGAAATAAAACGAATTATGGCGATATTATAACCGAACCGATATCCCGGGATATTTGAAAATGTCTACGTACAGGCTTTAATTTTGGCCTAGATTTCACTTATGTCTTTGGTTCACTTTATACTTTAATTGTTCGAAAAATTATTAACTTAAGGTTACACGATGTCGAAATTATTACAGCCTGTTGCGCGACGGCAAGCTGCGAAGGGACGGCAAGCTGATAGAATAAGGCATATACAGCGAGTACTGCTTTTGCGTGTGGCACTAAATCGAAAGCTATGTACTAAAGCTGACGCTACTACTACATAGTTAAATGGAAGCTCGGAATCGAGAGCTTTATTTTCTGCCATTCAGCCATAAAGGTAAATAGCTTGCAAACATTTTAGCGAAGAGCTTCCTTTCTCGAAGAATTCTTGAGTTTGAGCAAGAAATGAGAATGTCGAGGCTCTCCCGCGATTCCTTCGTTTCTCTGATTCTGTTACGAATGAGAGAAAAATGGAGTGATCAGCACGACAATTCCGATTTTTACCCGAGATTACTCCATTTTTTGGATTTCGGAATTACAATGAAATGAGACTACGTGCGTCTATGCTTCAAATTTACGACACGAAAATGGCTCGCTTCTCTTAATATATAAGAAATATATAACACCAGTAATACAAAAACATTGTGCGCATAATTTCGTTTTAACAATAATTTTGGTTCGTCTTAGGATCTAAAACGATTCGCTATCGAGATAGAATCTCGGGTTGATAAATGGAGAATCATGTTTGTTTTACTACGCTGGTAGTCTGTTTTCCGTTCGATATCGAGTTCGATCTCAAAGTTTAAGCCAGAGATTATGATTTGCTAGCTAATGGTTTTCGAATCATAATGTTTGCAGCGTATTATATTTCTTTGACTTTTATTTCTGCTCTTTTATTTTTATAAATTTTACACTTTTTTTTTTGATAATTTAAACAATTGCAATTTCGTCAGCTAAAACGGTAATGAATATTTATGGAAGGAGGGAAGGAATTACCGTCGTTTGGTTCTATTGTTCGTCAGTTTTTTTTATTATTGTTGGAAGTCTAAGTGCACGAGGTATTTTACTTGTTTAAGATATATTGTGTTCTACTCGTCGGAGAGACTTTCGGTAGTTTTTCATATGGTAGCAGGAGTTATTTTGAATTTTAATGCTCTCGGTGCTGGAGTAGGCGTATTCTCCTGTTTATGTTCAGGAAGTATTGTTTTTTTTAATTACGGGTTTTTGTGTTGTATTTGATATACAGATAAACACATAGGATAAAGATAATCAAGACAATTTTCAGGTACGACAATGCATATTGGTGAATATGGTGATTGTTTATAGGATTTAAAGGGACTATTTCTTGATATTTTTGGAAACGAATGGATTCTAGAAGTTTACCTAGATCCATGTTGTTCGTAATATTTAAAGTATGTATTTTTATATGCGAATCTTAATGGGGAGGATGTCATATTTGATATTGTACGGGAAATGATGATTGTTGGGATAAAATGAGAATTAAATTTGGAAACTTTTATGCTATGTCCGTGCAAGATGAATTGTTTGCTTCGTACGTAGCAACTGGGATAGATATACATTGTTCCTGCTCCTTGAACTACTGAAATCCTCACAAATTATATCTATGTGTATGGATTCTTTTAAGGAAAAAGCCATGCGTTTTGCTGTGAGAATTGCGTCACATAATAATCCTGTCGCAAGATC